>OY754313.1:46711234-47311234 GCA_963573325.1 Astragalus glycyphyllos | reverse complement strand
ACGTTTAGCCTAATCTAGATTCAGAGAATCCATCTTAGCGGTATCGGTCCTCAACTTCTCTCTCAGCGGCTTAGGAAGTTGGTGAGTAAATAATGGGGACTATAACAAGTCCTATATATTTGTTTTGACTCATTTTATACTTATTTGACGGCATCTATCACTTATGTTTATTTAAAGTACTTTATTTTCTTAGAGGGACATGGTATTATGATCATGTAGTTTGCCAAATTTAAATACATGGATTTTGTTGGAGTATTTTGAGAATTGTTTCTTAGTTAGGGATTCATGGACATTTGGTTTTATTTTGATCAATATGAGTTTATAATATTGTGATTTTAAAACGATTTGGGGTAAAACTTTGTCAGAACACTGCATGCTAACAGCAGTATGTGTTAGCCTTGGTGTTTACCGTGGTTTTTGGTAAACACCGCTAGTTTGAAATTGCTTCTGTTTGCAGGATCAACTAGTAAATCCTAAGACCATTTGTGTTAAAGTTTTTTCCAGAATTATGCGTGTTCTTGCGGTTTCAAAGAAAAGAATGAAGATAACTGCCAGTTTCACGCGAAACCGTCGAATTTCTTCAGATAGGGACGAAGTGAAAACAAAGAAAAAATTGCAGAAAAGCAATAAAGAAAGCAAATTAAAATGCATTAATTGAAAAGAGAGTTGGTACACAGATCATACATTCTTCTCTGACTCGTTTTCTCTGTAATGTGTTGGAAGTTAGAGCGTGAGAATTCTGTAATGAGTTTGCGACCCGTTTTTCCTATGAAAAACTACTATTTATACAAGGAGGGAAAACACTAAAACTAACTAACTGGACAGAGAATTTAAAAAAGAAAACTGTTTCAGCCTTCGACTAGGGTAACTGCCAGAACTTCGACGGCGAGCACTTGATTTTGACCTGCTATTGAATCCCAGCCTTCTTCTCGTCGAAATATCACCCTTCAATTCTTGTTAAGTCTAAGGCTTTGTCGAATTTGCCTTCTGATACAACTCTTCTGTGTCGAAACCAACACCTTCTTCTAAGAAAACAAAAGTCAAACCCCGTTGACTGCATTTAATTTAACCTGTCGAAATTACAGGCTAACAAATTGCCCCCCAAAAATGTCTTTTTCGACTGAAGCTTTATCACTACAAGAAAAACTGGTTTTTCCGGCGACCAAAATCCGCCGGAAATGACCAAAATCCGCCGGAAATTTGGACTTTCCGGCGGATTTTATCCGCCGGTAAAACCGTGGTAGCAAACGGTTTCCGGCGGATTTTAGCCGTCGGAAAATCCGTCGGAGATTTCCGAGGGATAATCCGCCGGAAATTTCCGAGGGATAATCCGCCGGAAAAGTAAGCCAAATCCGCCGGAAAATCACCTAAATCCGCCGGAAATACCAAAGTCAAAAAAACGAAATTCAAAAAAATCCGCCGGAAAGTCCTCAAAATCCGCCGGAATTTTTTTTTTTTTAAAAAAATGAAAAAATCCACCGGAAAGTCCTCAAAATCCGCCGGAATTTTTTTTTTAAAAAAAAAATGAAAAAATCCGCCGGATTTTAATTTTTTTAAAAAAAAATAAAGAAATCAGTCGGAAATTAAATTTTTTTTTTTTAAAAAAAATCCGCCGGAAAAATAAATAAATCCGCCGGAAATTAATTTTTTTATTTTAAAAAAATAAAGAAATCCGCCGGAAAATTAAATAAATCCTCCGGAAATTAATTTTATTTCTTTAAAAAAATTCCGCCGGAATAATCCGCCGGAAAATAAATAAATCCGCCGGAAATTAACTTTTTTTTTTAAAAAATAAAAAATTCACCTGAAATATATTTAAATCCGCCGGAAATATTTCAATTTCTTTTTATTAAAAAAACCGGAAATCTATTTAATAAATAAATATTATTGATTTAATATAATATATTTTTTAAAAAGTTATTAATAAAAATATTAAATATACGAATTTATTAATAAATTAAATATAGTATATTTAATAATATATTTTTTATTAATAAAATTGATTAATAAAAATATTAAATATATTTAGTAATATATTTAATAACATTATTTATTACATTAAATTAAAAATATTATGAAACTTTATTTTGATTGTAAAATAAAAATTAATAATTAAATTAAAATAATAAATTAAAAATATGATTCAAAATCAATACCCGGTCTTAAAACGATATATTATTCAAACAAGTGAAACTAAAAGATCCTAACAAAGTACGCAAATTTATATTCATAACCAATAATACAAATTAAAACTTAAATATCTAAACAATAAAATAACACAAGTGAAAGCTACTGGGGTGGGGGCTGGTCTGAATCATCGTTATGATTATAATAGCTGCCACCTGTGGCGTCATCAGATGCAAGATAAGCACTAATATGATCGATATTATTCAAATCGATACTTGAGTTGAATTGCTGCTGGGAGTGCTGAACCTGCTGGGGTGGATACAGTTGGGGTGGATACTGCTGCTGCCGGGGTGGATACTGCTGCTGCTGGGGTTGGGGTGGATACAGCTGCTGCTGCTGGGGTGGATACTGCTGGGGGTACTGAGACCATGGCTGAAAGGCACCGCTAAAATGCTGCTGTGGCGGCGGGTAGGATGGCATATGTGAAGATGATGGCCTGGAGTACTGCTGCTGAGACAGCTGACTCAGCAAATGATTATAACGCTCCTCGTTTAGCCTAGCCTGCTCTGCTGCCAACTGAGACTGCTCCGCTGCCAACTTAGCCTGCTCCTCCATGCGTGCCTCAGCCAACCTAGTCCGCTCTTGAAGCTCCTGTATTTCCCTTGCACTTTGCTCCTGGCGCTCGGCAAAGTCACGATGTGCCTGGCTCAACTGCTGGGTCAATTCAGTCACAGCATTCAAATCCCCAGTACTAGGAACATATGAGCGGGCAGTACTCCCAGCTGATCCAGAACTTGACAGACTCGGAATAACACTTGTTGTGAAAGCACTCGATCCAATACCACCAGATCCTACTAGGCGATTACTCTTTCGTGGACCAACTGCTCTCTCCCAAATTTCACGAGCCGCTCTAGCCTCCTCCACAGGATCAACTTCTGTGTTCTCACTACTATGCTCCTGAGTGTCACGGTACTCACTAATCCCCGCCTCAAAGTTCTCCTGAAAAAATAACACAACCAATAAATGAATAACTATTAATAAAATAATGATAATTTAAAGATAAACATAAATATATATATATATATATATATATATATATATATATATAATTGTAAAATTAGTTTTACCTGAATCTCCCTCGCATGATCAGTAACAAAGTCACCAGTGTCCTCCCGTACATGAAGGTAGCAATACAACTCAGGCAAAGTAACTGGCCTTTGATGCATCGCCTCCTATATAGATAGTGTTATTAATTAATACACATGAAAATGACTTGTTAAATAATAATTAATTAATCAAGTAATATATAAAGTAAGAAATTTACCAAACGCCTATGATGGGTTGCAGCATTAACACTTCCACCTGTGTGTGTGCAGCGACCTTTATCAGAAGCCCTATTCTTCTTGGCTTTCTCACAATAAAGTTTAAATCCTGGTGTCGCCCAATACTCTTTCAGCTCATACCAACTTGAATCTCCCATACAAGGCGGCTTCTCATCGTGTAACCGTGCCTTCCCCAGTAATTCAGAATAGCGATGAGAACACCTCGTATGGAAGACTCTCTCAACTTCTTGTTGCTCCTCCGGCAACCACGTACATTTTTCCTATTTTAAAAATATACAATTATGTTAATTTGTTATTATTATATAAAAACAAATTAATCAATAATAAAATAATTAAAAATCGATTTGTAGAATTAAAACTTACTAAAAATGATCCTAATATCGCCGCAATTGCGTCCCTATCTTTTTTTACTGCCGTCCAATTCTTCCAGCCTTTATGTAAATTCTCCCTAATTGATGTTATGACTGCAGTTGCACTTTTCTTTGAAGGAAGAAACCTGTACAATATATATTAAAAGAGATGAATTTTGTTACACAAAATTTATATAAAATTAAAAGACAAGAATAATAAATTAATAAATACTATACTTACGAGTCACCAACAGTCTCCAAAATGATACGACCATCAGGCGTATACCTCACCACCTCCTGGTCAATGTGATAAGTGCGTATCCCATTAGCATCAAAATGTATTGGGGCTAAGCCCTCGGTACCTTCAGGAATCACTGGCTCCTGTGCACTAGTAGAAGCTCCATCTGTCCCAGGTCAAGGCACATATCTGGCACCAGGAACAACAACACGAGCGGGTTGCTGACGACGCCCAAGGCGAGTAGAAGTCTTCCTCCTACGACTAGTGCTGCCAACATCCGTGGCAGGTGGAGGAACATATGTGTCATCATCAGATCCGGATCCTGTGTGAGCCATGACTGTATATATCTAGAAATATATATAGATTTAAATTTTGAAAAAGAAGACTTCTTTAATTTAAATACCACCAAAAAAGATAAATTGTACTAATTATTATTAAATAAACACAAATTAATATTGATATCCATATAATTAAATCCATACTAACAAACATGCATAAAATATAAAGTACTAATTGGAATCCCATTCATTCTCAAAATCATCATCATCAGATGAGTGAATTCTTGATGGACCAACGTGCTCTGCTGCATCTTCATCATTAGCATCTTCTTCATCATCAACTTCGTCGCCGGTGTTTGGCTCATCACATAAACGAGTAATGGGTTCAACTTGAATCACTTCATTTACATTAGACATCTCATCCATTTGATATGGCACATCTTCCACTGTGTCATCATTTGTCTCAATGCGACCTCTTGGCTTTGTTTTAATTGCGACACACCAACCACGCCTATCAGTCCGTGTTGATGGATAAGGGACATAATAGACTTGTCTCACATTTTGTGCAATGACGAACGGATCATACAGTCGATATCTACTACTCATTTTAATGTCCACTGTATTTGACTTTTGATTCATCCTTGTTCCTCGAGAAGACGGATCAAACCAATTACAATAAAAAACCACTACCTTTTGACTAAAATCTAGATGGGGGTACGCAAGTTCGTATATGTGTTGAACAACACCATAAAAATCATCTTCACCTCGTTCAGTGACACCCTTCATGCAAACACCACTATTGATTGTTTCTCTGCCCTGTGTCCATTCATTGGTGTGAAATTTGTAACCATTAACAAAGTATGTGTGCCATTCTCTAACACATCTTCGAGGACCGTCGGATAAGTTCCTCAAGTGTTGGTTGGCAGGAGTTGGTAGGAGGGCATAAACACGTTGCCTAAACCACATTGGAAAATGTGCATTAATATGAGCAGAAGATTGATCTTCACTAACTTCCTCTGATGACAAAAATTCCTAATTAAAAAAAGATATTAATTAGTATCTAATTAAGATTGATAGTTATAATTAATGCACGTTGAGGAATACATACTCAATGAATGGTTGCACCTCAGTACAGTTTATCAACACATGAACATGTGCTGAATTTAACTCTTCTTCGGTTAGCCAATGAATTGACTCCTTCCCAGAAGGACGACCAGGTAGACAAAAGACAGACAAAGCTAAATGATGTCTAGGACAATGATCAATATCCATTTCATTTCGACTGCTTCTTGGAGCAAATTCACTCTTGAAATAATAAGAACAAAAATGGGTTGTTTCACGGTGTAAGTAAGAAGCACATATCGATCCTTCAACTCTAGCTTTGTTTTTCACCGATCTTTTGGAATCACCCATAAACCTAAAGAAAACGATATGTTAATTAATATAATAATAAACATAAACTAATTTCTTTGCTAGATCGATTAATTATGATAATTAATAAACTGACCTTTCAAACGGATACATCCATCGGTATTGGACAGGTCCGCCAAGTTTAGCTTCATATGCTAGATGCACCGACAGATGCTCCATAGAATCAAAGAAACCAGGCGGAAATACTCTCTCCAACTTGCATAAGATAAGTGGGATGTCTTCTTCCATTTTTGTAAGATCATCAACTTTTAGCGTTGCAGAACACAAATTCTTAAAGTATTGACTAATTTCAATGAGCGGATTCAAAACGTGTGTCGGCAACGAACTAAATGCGATGGGAAGTAAACACTCCATGAATACATGACAATCATGGCTTTTCATCCCATGCAACCTCCCATTATCCACATCCGCACATCTAGATAAATTGGAAGAATAACCATCTGGCATTTTCAACTCTTTTATCCACCGATAAACTGCTTTCGCTTGTTCAGTAGATAAAGTATAATTGGCTTTAGGTTTCAATGTCCTAGTACCTTGCTCAACCAACAACAAATCCTTTCGTCTACAATAATGATCTATGTCCCTCCTAGCTTTCTCATTATCTTTCGTTTTACCTTTCACGTTCATGACAGTGTTAAATATGTTGTCAAAAAAATTCTTTTCTATATGCATCACATTGAGGTTGTGTCTCAATAGATTATCTTTCCAATAGGGAAGTTCCCAAAAAATACTTTTTTTTGTCCAATTGTGCCATTGTCCATAGCCTTCTGGACGAGAAACAACACCCGCTACAACTTCCACAGGAGGAATATCCTTAACACTGTCCCAAACTTCCTCTGGTGTCAAAATACGAGGAGGTCCATCTGTTTCAACATTTCCCTTGATAAATGCATACTTCTGCTTTCGAAAAGGGTGATCCATAGGTAAGAACCTACGGTGCGAGTCAAACCACGAAGTCTTTCCTCCGTATTTAAGAGTAAAAGCCTTTGTGTCAACCATGCAAATCGGACATGCCATCTTACCATGTGTCCCCCAACCAGACAACATTCCATATGCAGGGAAGTCATTAATAGTCCACATCAAAGTCGCCCTCATCACAAAATTTTGTTTGCGTGCTGCATCATAAGTTAAAACACCATTCCACAGTCTTTTGAGATCATCAATCAAAGGTTGCAAATATACATCAATGCCAGCTGTTGGATTACTTGGCCCTGGAATAATTGCATTTAAAAACATGTATGGTTTAGACATACACATTTCTGGAGGAAGGTTGTACGGGGTAACAATAACGGGCCAACAAGAGTACGGTGTTGCCGAGGCTTGAATATATGGTGTGAATCCATCAGAGCATAAACCAAGCCGAACATTCCGTGGATCACTGGCAAAATCTGGATGAACACGATCAAACTTTTTCCAAGCCTCACCGTCAGATGGGTGACGTAATTCACCAGAATTGTTTCTATTTTGATGGTGCCACGTCATTTTACCCGCGGTCTCCATTGAAGTAAACATCCTCTGTAGCCTTGGTATGAGCGGCAAATAGAACATTGCTTTTCGTGGAACCAATTTGCCTCTACTCATCCCTTTCCTGCTGGCACGATAGCGTGGCTCTCCACAAATCTTGCATTCCAACAACTCTCCATCATTTATGCCAAATTCATTGTTATAATAGAGCATGCAACCGGAGACACAACAATCAATTCTTTTAGATTTCAAGCCAAGCTTCGATACCAATCTTTTAGCATCATAATAACTCTGCGGCAAAAGTCCTCTAACGGGAGTTGCATCCAACATCATTTTGGTCATATATTCCATGCACAACTCAGCAACATTAAACTGAGACTTAAGACCCAACAACCGAACACACATTGATAATTTAGAGTCTTTAGATCCTTCAAATAATGGATTATTTGTCTCACTCAAATACATGTAAAATCTTTGAGCTTCCTCATTTGGAACTTCTTCAGCATCATATTCTGGCTCTTCAAAATCCAAATTTACTCCAACCGCATCAGATATCATTCCCTGATAAACTTCTAACGGTTGAATAATTTCGCCTCCAGACGTCGTAGTCGCTGGATAATTACTTGTTGTGGGAGCTGCTACTTCAACCGGAACATCAACTGCACGAACAACCCCTGGTGCTACTTCGCCGTGACGACTCCATATAAAATAATTTGGCCTAAACCCATTATTGTACAAATCAAGTCTGACTTCATCATCATTTTTTATAAATTGAAATGAACATTTCAAGCACGGACATCTAATTCCGCCTTGTCGCGCAAATTCTTCATGCTGCTTAGCACAAAAAATAAACTCTTCTACTCCTTCTACAAAATGCCGCTTTAAACCAGCTCTTCCAGGAAACAACCGGTCATACATCCAACTACGATCCATGATTTCGGGAAATACGTACTATAGTTCAATAAAAATTAACGTTATCTACCTATATATTTATTACATATACATGCACATATATATACCCATACACATATTTACATACACTAACAATGTAAACAATAAATAAATTAATAGATTTTTCCCAAAGTACTGTACTTTTTTTAATAACAATAATTAAAATACATGTTATTTTATTTTATTATATATTATTAATAACTCTATTAGTAAATAATAGATATATTAATAACTCTATTACATTACTGATCTATTAATACATATATATTACCCATTTTAACTAACAACATAAATAACACTTTTACTACATGTAATTATAGAATTGAAAATGAAATAAACAATCAAATATTTCTTTTCAAATATATGTTGTATTGATATATTAAGTGAATAATACATATATTTCCTATTTATCTAAAAATTAATTAACAACTGAAATTAAAAATAATTCGCATTTATACAAAAAATAATAACAGTAATTAAAAATTAATTTTATTTTTATTTCGTTTTTATTTTTATTTCGCATTTATATAAAAGAAAATATTCAAATAAATTAAAAATTAGTTTTCTTTTTTTGTATTAAAAAAACTTAAAATAATAACATAAATTAAAAATATAAACAGAAATTAAAAACTAAATTAATAAATACATTAACTGTAATTTTTTTTTCGTATTTATTTATTCTTTATTATTTATTTATTTAAAATTATTATAAAAATTCAAAATTAAAAATAAATTAACAAATATATTATTTCGTATTTGCAAACTAATATTAATTAATATATAACTAATATATTATAACAAATAACATCATATATAACGACTTTTAACTTCGATAACTAACCTGGTGTGAAGAGAAGACTCTGGCTTGATGCAAATCCCACCCTCCTTCGAACAAAATAGACAACGAACCAAACCCAAACAACTCCTAAACAAACAACACCACAGTTAGTAACTAAACAATACATAAACTAAAACTATTAAATCATCATGTTATAAAGATACCTTATATTGAAGAAATGTGTCAGAGAGCAAGAGATTTTGTAGAGAGAAATTTCGGATTTGAAGAAGTGAAGAAGTTGTGAAGTGAAGATGTGAAGAAGTTGTGAAGTGAAGATGTGAATATATATAGAAATTTGAAATCCGCCGAAAATTGTATTACCGGCGGATTTTATCGTTTCCGGCGGATTTGGATCCCACAAAAATTCGGGTTTCCGGCGGATTCTATTGGTCGTGGTATTTCCGGCGGATTAGGATCCCCCACAAAGGCGGATTTCCGGCGAATCCTATTGGTAGAAGTATTTCCGGCGGATTTAGTGGTATTTCCGGCGGAATTTGGTCAAAAAGTTAAAATCCGCCGCAAATACGTATTACCGGCGGATTTGGAATTTCCGGCGGATCCAATTGGTCATGGAATTTCCGGCGGATTTAGTGGCATTTCCGGCGGATTTAGTAGTTTTCCGGCGGATTTTGGTCAAAAAGTTAAAATCCGCCGCAAATATGTATTACCGGCGGATTTGGGATTTCCGGCGGATCCGGATCCCCCGCAAATACGAATTTCCGGCGGATCCAATTGGTCATGGAATTTCCGGCGGATTTAGTGGCATTTCCGGCGGATTTAGTAGTTTTCCGGCGGATTTTGGTCAAAAAGTTAAAATCCGCCGCAAATATGTATTACCGGCGGATTTGGGATTTCCGGCGGATCCGGATCCCCCGCAAATACGAATTTCCGGCGGATCCAATTGGTCATGGAATTTCCGGCGGATTTAGTGGCATTTCCGGCGGATTTAGTAGTTTTCCGGCGGATTTTGGTCAAAAAGTTAAAATCCGCCGCAAATACGAATTACCGGCGGATTTGAGATTTCCGGCGGATCCGGATCCCCCGCAAATACGACTTTCCGGCGGATACCATTGGTCATGGAGTTTCCGGCGGATCCTATGTAATTTCCGGCGGATTTCGAATTTTAATTTTCCCGCTTTTTTCGTAAATCCGCCGGAAATGACGGTACCGGCGGATTTTTTTATTTTTTTTAATAATTTTTTTTTTGGTGAATAAATCTGCCGGAAATTAGTATAAATCCGCCGAAAAGTTACCGGGGAATAAAAATCCGCCGGAAATTCGATAGAATCCGCTGGAAAATTTTCGTGGGACTAAATCCGCCGGAAACCTCTAAAATCCGCCGGAAACTTTCCGACGGATTAAAATCCGCCGGAAAGGCATGGCCAGTAAATCCACTTATTCTTGTAGTGTATGTAAGGCAGAAAAAGTGACATTTTTGAAGATTCCTTTTTAACTGCTCTGATGACGTCATTAACATCACGTTGCAGCATTGATGAGACGTTTCAGTGAAAAGTGCCTTTTAGCGCCACCGTTTCAGAGTTAGTGGGCCACGTTTTGCATTGAAACTCCCCACTACTCATTACGAGTAACTGTCCCTTTAAAGAAAAAACTCAAAGGTTTCAAACCCTTTACACTCAACAGCTATATAAGCTATCATTTTCTCTCCATTTTACTTTTTTCTGAAAACTTTGCAATCCCTTCTCTTCTCTTTTCTTCTTCGCGAGAACACACCTGCGCTTTCCAAACTCAAACTCCAGAACTCCATTAATATCTTGTATTGCTCATCAATGGCGTCTTCGTCTCAAGCCCAAATTTCAGCTTCTGGCAAGCAACAACTCTTTACTGAACCTGCTTTGATGGAAGAAGAAACAAAAATCCTACAGTCTCAGGTATTAATCCCTTTCCCTAAACCCTTGAAATACGCATTTTTAAGACCTGTTCCATATTCCAGTGATGACACTACTGAAATTAGGGAAGTTTTCCCAAGTTACCATCGATACAACCCTAGAATTTTTCAAAAGGGACCCTACGTCATGAACTTCATGAGTAACCCAAGTAGAGTCTTTAGATCTTCACCACCAGTCGACAAAAATCATCTACCTTATCTCAACTGGCTCAGCAAGATAGAGTCGAAAAGGGGAAACATTTGGAAAGAGCAAGGAATCTTTGACCTCATTCAACTGTCGAAATATGGCCCAAAATACCAAAGTTCCATGCTGCTTGCGTCTTTACATTTTTGGGAACTCACCACTAACAGCTTACACTTAAAGTGTGGCATGCTTACACCAACTTTGTTAGATGTGGCTGCTATCACTGGCCTGAAACCAACGGGAGAAATTTTCAACCCTAGCACCACTGGCCAGAACCACGAATTCGACTTCAAACGTCCCTCTTTCAAAGGATATATCGAAGACAACCACATCACATACACTGATGAAGTTTCCGACACTGAAAGTATTGCTTTCCTTACTTTTTGGCTTTCATTCTATGTCTTCTGTTCTTCTTCACTTCAAGTAGCCAAAATGTTCATCCCCTTGGCTATCCAACTACACGAGGGTCGAGATGTGAACCTTGGACAACTCCTTCTAGGATCACTTTATGAAAGCCTACAACAAGGGGCTTACGCACTGAAAACCCTTAAACCTGAAGGAACACTTCTGGTCTCTGGACCAATTTGGTTATTCCAATTGTGGCTTCTTGCCACTTTTGAGTCGAAACTCCAAATGTACATCCGAAGTGACTATACTGAGGTTGTTGAGCAAAGAAGCATCGAAGGGATAAGGCTTGCACTTTTGACGCCCAGAGAAATTGGAGTTTCTGAGAAAGACTTATTTGCATCGGCATTCACAATGTTCTTGAACTGCGAAACTTTTACTTCTTCAATGGCTCCTTTCACCAAAAAAAAATTTGGGCCAACTTGGTTCACTAGGGATTTTCCTGCGACCTCACTGATCGAAGAAGAAGAAAGTAATCAGATTTGGAGAGCTTTTTTAGTTCCAAAGTTACTTTCTGCAAGAATAGCACCTGGTAAAGCTGCCACCATGTTTGGAGTGTACGCATATCATCCAAGTCTCGTCGCGCGACAATTTGGATTATGTCAGCTTCGACCAAGTCCTTTCTTTAGGTCTAGAAAAGACATGATCCTTCCAAAAAATGAGGAAGAATGGAAAGAATGTCTCAACAGCTTTGCCAATACACCCTTTATTTTTGAACCTGTTGAATTTGAGCCTGTATTTGCTTGTACCAAAGACTTTTCTAAGTGGTGGAAAGATTACTTTATGAGTAAACTGGCTGATGTCGAAGAAACTACTCTGCTGACAAATCTAATTTCTGCTTTTCCTCTTCCGCAGAAACAGAAGACCAAGTCACAAGGTATGCACATTCAAGAAATTCGAGCCTTTCAAAAATATTTTGAAGTTATTTATGATCCAACAAATCTTAGTCGAACTGTTTCTCAAGCTGCAAGAGTTTTAAAAGAAAAACTTATCGAAAAAATTCCAACCATGGTATTTCCACCATATGTGACAAACAAATACGCTTTCACTTTAGTGCACAATAAACTTAAATTTCCAAGTTTGCCAACCAGTGAATTGGCTTTATCACTTCATTCACCACTTCCTCCATCGTTTATGTGTGGCTCGACTTTAGCACTCAAAAATTTTTTAACAAACAAAACAGCTGAGAAAGTAGTATCGACTAAGTATGACATAAATACCTTTGACGGACATCTCCATCTCGACATTCAACATGTCCGAGTTTTATCAACTACCGCAGAAGGTGATACATAAGACTCTTAGAGCTAATCATCCTCTTTTTCTATATGATTTATTAACACATTTGTCGAATGTTTGCAGCCATTCCATTATCACCTGCTCTATCAGAAGAAACAACAACAACAACTGACAAGAAAGTGTCAAAGAAGCATACAAGCACTTTGTCGAAAGACAAACCACTCCAATCAAAGAAAACAGAGGTAAACATTTCATTATTCCTCTTTTAAATCGAATTACTGAACTCAATACTTATCAAATCTCTCATTTTATAGAGTAAGAAAAGATCAAATAGTTCAGCTACTGCTACTCCTCCAAAGAAGAAGAAAAGGACTAGAGAGATGATTGTGAGCGACGAATCAGAGGTCGAAACGTTTGAAAACTCTCATAACCTCTTTTCAACGCTTGTACATTTCTTTGCTTTCTACTAACATGTGTGTTGAATTCTTTCAGTCTGACGAGAGTCCAGAAAGGATTCTAAAGACTGCCTCTAAACCCACTCAATCAAAACCTGTCGAAAAGCAAACAAGAAAGAACGACAAGCCACAAGAGAAAGCTCTAGACAAGGCTAAGAAGAAAAAGAACCTTCCAAAGCCTGCGAGCGCACATTCTCGCGTCGACGGAGACACCTCAAAGGTAACTAGTATGCCTTCTACTTATTACCTTTGATGATTTGAACCAGGATAACATATAACTTTGTCTATAAATTTTGAACAGGGCCTTGAAAACCAACCTGTCAAAACATCCATCAAACAAACAACACCAACTTCAACTCCCATTGTTTCTGCACCAATCAATGATCCAATGGTCGAAGCAAAACTTAATGAAGATGACCTCAACATTGCAGCAGATGAAAGTACCCCAATGGCCCTTGATGATCTCCCTCTTCATCAGGAAACAACTGAGGTCAAAGACCAAGAGCATGGAGGAATTGATGTTACATTGACCGAGACTCATGCCCAAAATCAACCACAAAAGAAAAATGAAGAATTGGTTGAAAATGTCAGTCAAGATCAAACTCAAAGGGGTGATGTTCACATGGCCGAAGGCAATGACCAAATTCAAACAGCTGGAGATGACATCACAATGGCTAAGCCAATTGTGAATGATCCAACTTCACCTCTGAGACAAATCGAAAAGAAAGAGGAAGAGAAAGAAAGTGATGAAGAAAGTAAGGAAACTAGTGAAGATGAACATAATGATGACAACATAGAGCATGTTGACGAATCTCCTACTAAAGAAGATGACTCGACTGGTCTTAAACTCTCGACTGGCACTGCAATGAGTGAAGATGAATGGAAGGAACTGAAGAGTAGGAAACCCCTTGAAGCTCTGCAATTACTGTTGAAGACTAAAACTTCTAGTGAGCGAAAATCAGTTTCCTCAACCATTTCTGCGGGTGAACACTCTGAAAGTCCCAAGGTAAACCTTCTACAAGAACTTCGCACCAGAGTCCTTGAGATAGACTTATTTCAAGCAATCGAAGAAGACCATATGGTGGTTTTCAAGATCAAAGATCTGCTGCACAAACTCAACAATCCAACAGCCAGTAATTCTCTCATCGAATTTCTTGTTTCATTTGAACCTCTCCTGGAACAAATCACAAGGGACCTTGAGAAGAAGAAGAACCATGCTTCACTTAAAGAGCGTGAAAGCACCCTGAAATTGGAAACATGGACTGCTGTCGAGGCCTCAAGAAACAAGATCTCTTCTCTACAAACCAAGGCAAAAGCTGACATGAAGGCTGTAGATGAATACGATGCTGAGATTGCTGGGTATCAAAAGGAGATTGAGAGATTGGAGTCAAAGATTAGGGCAGCAGAAAAGAAGAAATCCTCAGTCTTAAGGGAAATGAAGACTTCAGAAATTCTGGAAGCTGAAGTAAATAAGGAAGCAACCCATTGCATTGACCTTTTAGAAAAAATTGACGAACATTAAACCAAGGTCAACCAGTTGGTCGAAGACGAGAGTTTCATCAATACAAGATTAGAACGAGCTAAGGCTCTTTTTGAGAATTTGAAAAACAATCTCGTCTTGTAATTTGCTGTTTCATCTTCCCTTGCTTTGGAACTTTTGTAATTTTATCCTTCACTTCCACATCTTGTACTTCGACAATAGCCTTTGTTGGCATTTAATCTTTTTGACATGCCAAATTCGAGGTTTGCTCATCTTTAATCTTGCGTTATTTTAACTTCCTGCAAAATTGGCCGATACTTCTTTAAATACTTGCCATTTATTTGCAAAATTCGACCATCAGCACCTAATTCTTCGACTTCATAGGCACCGTTAGTATATACTTGCAAAACTCGAAATGGTCCTTCCCAATTCGGTGACCATTTGCCTAAGACTCTATCTTTTTTGTCCATGGGCAATATAACTTTCCAAACTAAGTCTCCTAAGGCAAAAGTTTTCAACTTAACTTTTTTTGTTATAAGCCTTAGCTACCCTTTCTTTTTGCCTTATCAGGACATTTAATGCATTTAATCTTTCTTCGTCTAAATCAACCAACTCATCCAACATCATATTCCAATAATAATCTGATGGAATTTCAAATTGCCTTTGAATTCTGGCTGAGTGTAAACAAATTTCGACTGGTAAGAATGCATCATGTCCAAATGTTAGTCTAAAAGGAGTAGTATTAATTGACTCTCTAGGAGAATTTCGACAAGCCCACAAAACTTGGTCAAGAGTTTTATGCCAATTTCTAGGCATTTGCCCAATATGCTTTTTAATCAAATTAATAATGATTTTATTAGCTGCTTCAACTTGACCGTTGGCTTGAGCATAGTATGGTGTCGAAGTCAGTAACTTGAAACCAGTTTCAGAGGCAAAATCTACCATTTTTTGACCAATAAAAACTGTACCTTGGTCTGTAGTAATGGTTTCTGGAATTCCAAACCTATATAAAATATGGTTTTGAATAAAATTGATTACTGCCTCTTGATTAACATTAATTAAAGGAATAGTTTTTACCCACTTAGTAAAATAATCTATCCCAACTAATATGTAACGATGTCCTTTCGACGAAGTTGGTTTAATCTCACCAATTAAATCTAAAGCCCAACCTCTAAAAGGCCATGGTTTTACTATCGAATGCAATTCACTTGCAGGCACATGTTGAACTCCTGCATGCCTTTGACACTCTTGGCAACCTTTAGCGAACTCTATGCAATCTTTTAACATAGTTGGCCAGTACACTCATTGTCGAAATAAAAGCCATTTTATTTTTGTGGCCTGCTTGATGAGACCCACAAGTTCCACTATGAGTATCGGAAATTGCTAAAAATGCCTCACTCTCATTAAGGCATTTAAGTAAAACTCCTTCAGGAGTCTTTTTGAACAACTCATTTCCAATGATCACGTAGCTCAAGGCTCTATTTTATTAGTTATTCCTGTTGGATTTTCCAAGTATTCGACAATTGGTTTTCGCCAATCATCATTCGACATATTGTCAATGGCAAAAATTTCAACTTCAAAATTTTCAAAAGTTTTAAAATTTTCCACTAGATTTAACATCTCTGCCCCCTCAAGTTTTGTCGTTGACAGTTGGGCATTGGATGAATCTGTCAAAATCTGTTTGTGTTTGATTTCTATTAGCTCTAATAGCTTTTCTTTTGAAACTTTGTATCTTGATGCTATTTGTGCCAAATGGTTTGCCTCTTGATTTTCCATACGAGGCACGTGTTTTATGTGAACAGTGTCAAACTTCTTTAACAACGTATTAGCAATGGCAAAATACATTATTAATTTCTCTTTGATGCATTTGTATTCTTTTGTTAACTGTTTCACAATTAGTTCTGAATCGCCTTTAATTTCGACATGTTTTGCCCCCAAATCTAACAAGATCTCAAGTCCTGCTATCAAGTCTTCATATTCTGCCTCATTGTTAGAGCATGTTCCTTCAATTTTAAACTTATACTTTATTGGTATTTTTGTTGGCGAAATAATTAACATTCCAACTCCAACACCATTTTTGTGGCTGGACCCGTCGAAGTACAATTTCCAAGGTTGAGTTTCGACCAAGTTTATTGTATTTTCGACCACTGAATGGTCAACTATGAAGTCAGCCACTATTTGGCCTTTTATAGCCTTTAAAGGCTGATAAGTTAAGGAAAATTCAGAGAGAGCTAAAGCCCATTTTCCTATTCTACTATGTAAAATTGGTTTCGACAGCATATGTTTAATAATATCATAATGCGAATAAACATACACATCAACAGGCTTTATGTATTGTTTCAATTTTGTACAAGAGAAATACAAGCATAAACACAGTTTTTCTATAGGATGATACCTAGTTTCTGCATCATTTAGAATTCTACTGAGGTAATAAATGGCTCTTTCGACACCATTTTCATCTTCTTGAGCTAACATGCTTCCTATAGAAAATTCTGAAGCTGCTATATACAATTTCATTACTTTATTCCTAATAGGTGGTAACAAAATTGGTGGCTTCATCAGGTATGCTTTAATCTCGTCGAAAGCTTGTTGGTGTTCTGCATCTCACCTAAACACACCTTCCTTCTTCAGTCGAAGTAATGGCGAAAACGCTTGAGTCTTGCCACTTAGATTTGAAATAAATCTTCTAAGGAAATTAATTGATTTTTCCTAATAATGACTGCAATTCTTTTTTGGTCGAAGGAGCTTTCGTTTCCAAGATTGCTTTCGTTTTGTTTTGATTGATTTCAATGCCTTTTTTGTGTACAACGAAGCCCAAAAAGTCACCTGCACGAACACAGAAGGCACATTTGAGTGGATTCATTTTCAATCCATATTTTCTCATTCTTTCAAATGATTGTCGAAGATGGTCTATATGACCAATTCTTGAGGAAGACTTAATTACGATATCATCTATGTACACTTGCGTAAATTTTTCAATAAAATCATGGAACATAGAATTCATTGCCCTTTGGTACGTTGCACCAGCATTTTTTAGGCCAAATGGCATTACAACCCATTCATAGACACCTAATGCCCCTGGGCATCGGAATGCTGTTTTCGACGTATCTTCTTCAGCAATATATATTTGGTTATATCCAGAATAACCATCAAGCATACTTAGGTATTGATAACCTGCTGCTGAATCCACCAGCATTTCTGCCACTGGCATGGCATATTCATCCTTAGGTGTAGCATTATTTAAATCTCTAAAATCTATACACACTCTAAGCGTGCCATTTTTCTTAATTACAGGAACTATATTAGCAAGCCATTCAACATACCTGGCAGTTTTGATGAACTTGCTCTTTAGTAACCTTTCTATTTCTGCTTTGATCTTCAACAGGATTTCTGGTGCAAATCTTCTTGGTGTCTGCTTCACTGGCTTCTTTCCTGGTCGAATTGGTAGTCTTATCTCAACAACGCCACGACTCAACCCCGGCATTTCATTGTAATCCCATGCAAAGCAGTCTTTGTACTCCTTTAGCAATTCGACAATCTGCGCCTTCAATGCTTGATCAATCTTAGCACTTATATATGTTGGCCTTTTCAAAGAGCCATCTCCCAAATCGATTTCTTCTAAGGGATCTTGTGCTTGGATCCTTTTGGTCGAACTCATTGGATCTTTTTCAAAACCTAAAGGCTCGTCATCATAGACACAATCAAGCCTCTGGTTTTCGACAACATTGTCTCTATTTTCGTCCTCAACGGCTTCAGCAACTAATTGTTGTTGTAATTCAGCTTCTAAAACCTCTTTTTGCTTATTCTCGGCCACGTAGGCCGTAATTCTATCCCATGCAGTGTGCTTATCCATAAATAACTATTTATGGGCCTTCCCACCCTGTAGGCCTAACAGAGCCTTGTGGGTAGTTGTCTTCATCTACAACCTCTCTATCCCAAATGAATCCATAATTGGGATGAAGTATCACTGAAGATTTAACATTGTTTTGGCTTTCATAACCAAGTTCAGAAG
The DNA here is from genome assembly GCA_963573325.1 of Astragalus glycyphyllos. Lineage (NCBI taxonomy): Eukaryota > Viridiplantae > Streptophyta > Magnoliopsida > Fabales > Fabaceae > Astragalus > Astragalus glycyphyllos. Next base: position 47,292,536 of record OY754313.1, on the reverse strand, counting down.
AAATACATCGCGCAATGTTCGCCAATTGTTTATCAAAGGTTTTCTTGGTTATAGTGTTTACCTCAGCCTTGAAGTAACTCTGATCACCTTCAATATTTTCGACTAGACCATCTTCTCTCCAAATGATGAGCCTCTGGTGAACTGTCGAAGGTATTGCTCCCACACCATGGATCCATTCTCTTCCCAGCAGCATGTTGTAATTGTTGAACCAAGGTCAAACACTCTTTGTTTTGAATGATAACAAATTACAATTTGTTTACTAATGGTTATAGTTGAACCAAAGCACAGGGCAATGAACCAAAAGGGCAGGGCATGAACCAAAGCACAGGGCAATGAACCAAAGCGCTTGGCATGATATGATATCGTAAAGTGTAGAAGCTCGAAGCAGAAACTACTGAAGCGTTCAAGACTTATGTGTTATTTTTCTTTGCATAGGACGCGTGTAAGATCCTATCACTTAAACTTTATGACTTATGTAGTTGAGAGATGATTTTTTAAAATAGAACTATTTTGTTAAAATCTTTTATATAAAAGTATGATTAAATAGGTTAGGCACAAGATGTTTTTAAAGAAAGGTTTTGAATAATGATTTGTTGTTTTTTTAAAGAAAATAGATTCATGAGTTAGTGTTTTAAAAAGAATTTGTTTTTGAAGTAAAGAATCGATTCTTGATTTGGTACATAAAGCTAGAAATCGATTCCCACTTATTTTTAAAGCCAATAATCGATTTCTCTCTTGCCTTGGAAGCAAGAAATCGATTTCCCTCTTCCCTTTTAAGCCAACAATCGATTTCCCACTTCTATATTGGTTTTGAAAGAACTTGTTTTGGAAAGAAAACAATCGATTGATGACTTTGTGTTTTAAAAGCATAAAATCGATTTCTTGCTTGTTATTTCAAAGATGAAAATCGATTCATGGCTTGTAAGTCACAAGCTGAAAATCGATTTATGGCTTGTAAGTTACAAGCTAGAAATCGATTCATGGCTTGTAAGTTACAAGCTAGAAATCGATTTATGGCCTATTTTTTTTTAAAGAGAACAATCGATTCATCTCTTGTAAGTTCAAAGAAGTAAATCGCTTCCTTGCCTATTTTTGGAAAACAACTTTCAACGGTCATATTTTCTTAAGTGATATAAATAGAAAAGCAAGGGTTTTCACGACACACATAGAGAGAGAAAACGAAAAACATTTCACAGAGCCGCAAAACTTGAAACAACGTGAAACCAAAACTTGAGAACGATCCCTTTCAATATCTGATCATCTTCTTCGGTTCTCAATCAAATTTCTAGGGTTTTCATCATCATATCATCTCTCTCAACTCTTATGGTTATTTTGCTTGATTAATCGATCATAGTTTCAATTGTATTCATCTTATCACTTGGCGTTTGGTATTGTTGTGAAATCCTGGGAAGGTGTTTCTTGGGTGGTTCGATCGGGGAGATTGGATCGTAGAAATCCTAAGCGGGGAGCTCGGGTTCTCAATTGGGGAAATTGAGAGGTTTTGTTGTTGCTGTAAAGTGGCGTGAGTTGTAAGACTTTGAAGAAGCATCTTCACCATTATAGTGTTATTTTCCCAAAGTCCAAAGGTTGGAAAGCCGGAGGCCGAGGAGTAGGATTTCAATCCGAACCTCGAAAAATCGCGGTGTTCTTCTTTCCCTTATCTCTTTACTTATTTATGCCCCATTATTCTTGTTCTTGTTATTATTGTTTGGTTTTCTATTATAGCGTTAACTGTTGAATTGTTATTATAACTATCGAAATTGAAATTACTGTTGAATTGTTATTACAACTATTGAAATTGATATTTTTGTTAGTTGTTTTGATTTGCACTATTAGTATACTCATTGTTACTGTGTTGCAATCTCTATATTAGAGTTAAGTGGATTTTGTGTTACTGTAAAATTCATCATTGTTGCTATATCTCTATAATAGCTGGCGCAAATTGCTAGCATATAAACCTTTTCCGCATTTGTTTTTTAAACTAGCATTAAACAACTTTGAAAACACAAAAAAGAATGATTTTTAGCCTATAACCTTATTCACCCCCCCCCCCCCCCCCTCTAAGGTTATCGTTTAGTCCAACAATTGGTATCAGAGCAGGTAACTGCATATAGAGCTTAACATCTCGCATTTTTCTGATCATGGGGTCTTTTATTAAAGAGGGGATGTCTTTTAATAGGCCACCTTTGTTTGATGGAACTAATTACGACTACTGGAGTAGTCGAATGAAATGTCATGTGCAGGCTATAGATTTCACGTTGTGGAGAATCATTATAGATGGACCGCTCACACCGATGAAGATCAAAATTACAAAACCAGGTGATACTGCTGCTGGTGATTCTACAAAAACTCAAGCAACTGGTAAAGCTGAAGAAGTACCTGTTGAGGACATCTATACTATTGACTTGAGCGAGTTAAGAAAGTCCGAACTTGACAAGATCTCTCTAAATGCCAAAGCTATGAATATTCTACATCTAGCACTTTGTGAAGAAGAGTATGGAAGGGTAAAAGGTTGTCAGACTGCAAAAGAAATCTGGGATTGTCTAGAAGCAACTCATGTAGGTACAAGTCAAGTGAAAGACACCAAAATCAGAGTTCTCACTTCTGAGTATGAAGCTTTCAAGATGAAGGAAGGTGAAACTGTCGCTGCTATGCATCAAAGGTTGAATTTGATTGTAAACAACTTGAGAGCACTTGGGAAAAAGTATTCTACAAAGGACTTGAATGGGAAGATACTTGCTTCGTTAACTGGTGAATTTTTTCCTAAGACTTGTGCTATCACTGAAGCCAAGGATATTGGTACTTTGCCTACCGAAGACTTGATTGGGTCACTACTAGCTTTTGAGGTGGTTTTGGGTGCTAAGAAAACTCAAGAAAAAGAAGCGGTAAAAGAAAAGAGGTCTCTTGCTCTTGCAGCTGCGAAAAATTCTAAAACGGGAAAGAAAGTGGTTGAATCTGATGAAGAATCTGATGAAGAAGACATGGTTATGCTTGCCAAAAAATTCAAAAAATTCATGAGGTTCAACAAGTTAAGGAAAGGTGATTTTTCTAAGAAGTCCGGGTATTACAAAGGAGACAGTCAAGAGAAAGGAGACGACCAACCAAGATGTTTTGAATGCAACAAACCGGGTCACCTTAAAGTAAATTGTCCAAAGCTAAAGAACAAATACCCAAAGAAGAAAGCAATGAAGGCTACATGGGATGACACCGAAACTGAAGGTGAAACGGAAGATGAAGAGGAAGTTGCAAATGTCGTTGGTCTTACAGCAGATTATTCTCCGAATGATACATGGGACAATCTAAGCAGTGACAGTGAAATAGATGAAGAAGTGACTGCTTCAAAGCTTGCTTGTCTCATGGCCAGTGACGCAACTAAGGTAACAAATTCTAACCATTCTTTTTCAAATTTCGATGATTCTTGTGATGATGAAAGCAGTTGTCAAGATTTGAATGAAGCTTTTGAAGCTCTTTATTATAAACATGAAAATCTTTTGATAAAATCTAAGAATCTGAAAAAGAGCAACAAAAGCATGACTACTCAAATCAAGACTCTTGAGAATGAAGTAGCTAAGTTGAAAAATGAGCTACAAAATGCTAAACCTTTCAACCTTGAATTTCTTGAGCTTAAACAAATTTTTGAAAAAATTAAGGCTGAAAATGAAAATTTAAAAGAGTCTTTAAAAAGGTTTGAGGTTGGTGAAAATACCTTAACCAAGTTACTACACTCTCAACATGAATATGCTGATAGAAGAGGTATTGGTTATAAAGGTAATTCCAGCCTCTCTAATTTAAAGAAAAAGGATTTGGTATTTGTAGCTGCTTCTTCAAGTAATAAAACACCTACCTCTTTCTCTTGCACTTATTGTCAAAAAGGAAATCATAATTCTCTTAGATGCCCTATTCGTAGATTATGTGAGCTTGGTACTCTTATACCTGCTTGCAAGAAACCAAGGTGGATTGTGAAAACAAACCCCCTGAGAACTAACCCCCATGGACCCAACAAAGTTTGGGTACCTCGTACTAGCTTTTGATGTTATTTTCGCAGGTATGTCAGTCATCCAAAAAGAAAAATGTGTGGATGGTTGACAGTGGATGTTCAAGGCATATGACTGGTGATGCTTCACTCTTCTTGAAATTGAGTAACAAAGCTAGTGGATCTGTGAAGTTTGCCAACAATGAAACTGCTCGAGTTATAGGTAAAGGTTGTGTGGGTAAGGAAAACACAATCAAAATTAAAAATGCTTTACTGGTTGATGGTGTGAAATTTAATTTATTGAGCGTAAGTCAACTATGTGATAATGACTTTGATGTGTATTTCTCAAAAAATAAATGTGTTATTGTTCATGAAGCTTCAAATTTTCACATTGTCGGTTTTCGTGAAAACAATGTTTATTATGTTGATTTTGACACTGTTAGTGATGATATTGTATGCATGCCTTCTCTACTTGATGATGTGAATTTGTGGCATAGACGCTTAGGACATGCGAGTATGGAACTTCTATCTAAATTATGTGCAAATGAACATGTTAGAGGCTTACCCAAGCTTAAATATGAAAAAGGACAGTTATGTGATGCATGTCAATTGGGTAAGATGCATAAAACTTCTTTCAAATCTAAACCAGTTATTTCTACCAAAAATGTGCTTGAATTGTTACATCTTGATTTATTTGGAGAAATTGATGTTGTAAGTCTAGGAGGAGCCAAATATGTTTTTGTAATTGTTGATGATTATTCTAGATACACTTGGGCTATTTTACTTGCTAAAAAGGGTGATGCTTTTAACGAGTTTGCTAAGTTGTGCAGAAAATTACAGAATGAGAAAAACTTAGCTATCAAGGAGATTAGAAGTGATCATGGAGGAGAGTTCGAAAACTCTTCATTCAAAACTTGGTGTGAAAAGTATGGAATTCATCACAACTTTTCAGCCCCAAGGACTCCTCAACAAAACGGCGTGGTGGAAAGGAAAAATAGGACCATACAAGAGATGTGTAGAACAATGCTAAATGAGCATAACCTTCCTAAGTACTTTTGGGGACACGCTGTTGATACAGCTTGCCACGTGCTAAATCGGGTGTATCTAAGGCCATCGCTTAACAAGACGCCATATGAGCTGTGGAATGGTAGAGCTCCAAACATTTCATACTTCAAAGTTTTTGGAAAATGCCTGAACCAAATAATGAAAGTGACAAAGAAAAGGAGGTGCAAGCAGAACCTCAAGAAATAGTTGAAATGGAACGAGAGCCCCAAGACACTGATGATCATCTCCATGGAAGAACACATGATGATGTGCCCAAGACATGGAAATCAATTCGAGATCATCCCATGGAGCAAATTATTGGTAGTCCATCAAAGGGGGTAACAACTCGTTCTTCTCTTAATCTTTTATGCTTTCATAGTGCTTTTGTCTCTCAAATAGTTCCTAGTAACATAAAAGAGGCTCTAGGTGATCCAGAATGGGTTGTGTCAATGCAAAAAGAACTTGAACAATTTAAACGAAACAAAGTTTGGCATTTAGTTGAAAAACCTGTTGATAGAACTATCATAGGGACTAAATGGGTTTTTCGCAACAAACTTGATGAAAATGGTATTATTTTATTAAACAAAAGTCGTTTAGTTGTTCAAGGTTATAATCAAATTGAAGGGGTGGATTTTGAAGAAACTTTTGCTCCAGTGGCCAGGTTGGAATCCATTCGTATAATACTAGCCTTTGCTAGTCACATGGATTTCAAGCTACACCAAATGGATGTCAAAAGTGCCTTCCTCAATGGATTTTTAGAAGAGGAAGTATATGTAAAACAACCCCCTGGTTTTGAAGATTTTGAAAATCCAAATTATGTTTTTAAACTTGACAAAGCCCTTTATGGATTAAAACAAGCCCCTAGAGCTTGGTATGAGAGACTAAGCAAACATTTAATTGCAAACGGTTTCAAAAAGGGTAAGATTGATTCTACCTTATTCCTTAAAACCAAAGGCAAACATCTTATTGTAGTTCAAATTTATGTCGATGATATTATTTTTGGGTCTACTAATGATGATTTGTGCAAGGAGTTTTCTGACATGATGACTAGTGAATTTGAAATGAGCATGATGGGGGAGTTGAACTTCTTTTTGGGACTTCAAGTGAAACAAATGAAAGATGGAATATTCATCAGTCAAACTAAGTTCTCAAAGGAGTTACTAAAGAAATTTGGCATGAGTGATGCAAAGGTGATTGGTACTCCAATGGCGACTGCAACAAAATTGGACAAGGATGAACAAGGTAAACCAGTTAATGAAACTATGTATCGAGGTATGATCGGTAGTCTCTTATATTTAACTGCATCTCGACCCGATATTATGTTTGCTGTGTGCTTGTGTGCTCGATTTCAAGCATGTCCAAAAGAATCACATTTAAAAGCTGTAAAACGGATTCTTAGATATGTTAAGGGAACCACAGACTTCGGATTGTGGTACCCGAAATCGAGTCACTTTGATTTGGTCGGTTTTTCTGATGCTGATTTTGCTGGTTGTACCTTAGATAGAAAAAGTACTAGTGGAACCTGCCATTTTCTAGGCCCTTGTTTGACTTCCTGGTCTAGTAAGAAACAGAACAGTGTTGCTTTGTCCACCGCTGAAGCCGAATACGTGGCGGTTGGAAATTGCGTCGCACAAGTTTTGTGGATGAAACAGACTTTGGAAGATTTTGGTTTGTTATATGAAAATGTGCCTGTCTTATGTGATAACACTAGTGCTATCAATATTGCAAAGAATCCCATCCAACACTCTAGAACTAAGCACATAGAAATAAGACATCATTTTATTAGAGATCATGTTTCTAGGGGGAGCATAGAATTAAAATTTGTAGGCACCGATGACCAACTAGCGGACATCTTCACGAAACCACTAGCCGAAGCTCAATTTTGTAAGATCCGGAGAGAGCTCGGTATGCTTGATTTTGCCAGCCTGTGATTTTGTGATGTATTTTTGCGGTGCTATGTGCTTGTTATATTATATGCTATGTGTCTTGTGTGTATTCCCTCCTTTTTGATGAAAACAAAGGGGGAGAAAGTCTTGATGCTTGTTTATTTAACTCACTATGTTTGGTTCTCTTGCATGTTAGCTGTTTATTTTCTTGATGCTTATGCTTAGGGGGAGCTTATGCCGTTATTTCTTGTTTATAGCCTCCCTATGCATAAGGTAATTTGTTATCATCAAAAAGGGGGAGTTTGTTGAACCAAGGTCAAACACTCTTTGTTTTGAATGATAACAAATTACAATTTGTTTACTAATGGTTATAGTTGAACCAAAGCACAGGGCAATGAACCAAAAGGGCAGGGCATGAACCAAAGCACAGGGCAATGAACCAAAGCGCTTGGCATGATATGATATCGTAAAGTGTAGAAGCTCGAAGCAGAAACTACTGAAGCGTTCAAGACTTATGTGTTATTTTTCTTTGCATAGGACGCGTGTAAGATCCTATCACTTAAACTTTATGACTTATGTAGTTGAGAGATGATTTTTTAAAATAGAACTATTTTGTTAAAATCTTTTATATAAAAGTATGATTAAATAGGTTAGGCACAAGATGTTTTTAAAGAAAGGTTTTGAATAATGATTTGTTGTTTTTTTAAAGAAAATAGATTCATGAGTTAGTGTTTTAAAAAGAATTTGTTTTTGAAGTAAAGAATCGATTCTTGATTTGGTACATAAAGCTAGAAATCGATTCCCACTTATTTTTAAAGCCAATAATCGATTTCTCTCTTGCCTTGGAAGCAAGAAATCGATTTCCCTCTTCCCTTTTAAGCCAACAATCGATTTCCCACTTCTATATTGGTTTTGAAAGAACTTGTTTTGGAAAGAAAACAATCGATTGATGACTTTGTGTTTTAAAAGCATAAAATCGATTTCTTGCTTGTTATTTCAAAGATGAAAATCGATTCATGGCTTGTAAGTCACAAGCTGAAAATCGATTTATGGCTTGTAAGTTACAAGCTAGAAATCGATTCATGGCTTGTAAGTTACAAGCTAGAAATCGATTTATGGCCTATTTTTTTTTAAAGAGAACAATCGATTCATCTCTTGTAAGTTCAAAGAAGTAAATCGCTTCCTTGCCTATTTTTGGAAAACAACTTTCAACGGTCATATTTTCTTAAGTGATATAAATAGAAAAGCAAGGGTTTTCACGACACACATAGAGAGAGAAAACGAAAAACATTTCACAGAGCCGCAAAACTTGAAACAACGTGAAACCAAAACTTGAGAACGATCCCTTTCAATATCTGATCATCTTCTTCGGTTCTCAATCAAATTTCTAGGGTTTTCATCATCATATCATCTCTCTCAACTCTTATGGTTATTTTGCTTGATTAATCGATCATAGTTTCAATTGTATTCATCTTATCACTTGGCGTTTGGTATTGTTGTGAAATCCTGGGAAGGTGTTTCTTGGGTGGTTCGATCGGGGAGATTGGATCGTAGAAATCCTAAGCGGGGAGCTCGGGTTCTCAATTGGGGAAATTGAGAGGTTTTGTTGTTGCTGTAAAGTGGCGTGAGTTGTAAGACTTTGAAGAAGCATCTTCACCATTATAGTGTTATTTTCCCAAAGTCCAAAGGTTGGAAAGCCGGAGGCCGAGGAGTAGGATTTCAATCCGAACCTCGAAAAATCGCGGTGTTCTTCTTTCCCTTATCTCTTTACTTATTTATGCCCCATTATTCTTGTTCTTGTTATTATTGTTTGGTTTTCTATTATAGCGTTAACTGTTGAATTGTTATTATAACTATCGAAATTGAAATTACTGTTGAATTGTTATTACAACTATTGAAATTGATATTTTTGTTAGTTGTTTTGATTTGCACTATTAGTATACTCATTGTTACTGTGTTGCAATCTCTATATTAGAGTTAAGTGGATTTTGTGTTACTGTAAAATTCATCATTGTTGCTATATCTCTATAATAGCTGGCGCAAATTGCTAGCATATAAACCTTTTCCGCATTTGTTTTTTAAACTAGCATTAAACAACTTTGAAAACACAAAAAAGAATGATTTTTAGCCTATAACCTTATTCACCCCCCCCCCCCCCCCCCCCCTCTAAGGTTATCGTTTAGTCCAACAGTAATTTGCCTTTGTTGAAATTACCATGAACATCGTTGGTCTCCTGATGCTTCCAACAGCAAAATCAACTTCAATGGCTCCAAGTGAGTGGCCACTTTTGCCTTCATAGTTGGTAAGAATTACATTGTGTGTTTTCAAGTCAGTCTCACACTTTCCAATTCTTTTTAGCATATGTTGTGGCATTAGGTTTATAGCAGCACCACCGTCAACCAGAATTTTATTAACACCAATATTGTTCACCTTTGCTTGAATATACAAAGGTTTGAGATGGTTCATAATTCCACAGTCTGGTTTTTCAAACACAGCGTGTTGCTCTTCAACGCAACCATTTTTCAGCACATAGTAACAAATTGGTTTGTAAGTGGTTTCTTCGTCGAAATCTTCTTCGACGTCATTCACTTCAGAAACCACATCATACTCAATTGGGAGAATTGAGACTACACCACACAAGACGTCGAATTCTGACCCAGAATCAGCGAAATCTGAGCCCATTTCTTCGTCTAAGTTGAGACCCTCTTTGATCACTGAAAGTGGTGGAAATATTCTTTCAGTAGCTGGCTTTCTAGCCATTTCAAGAGATTTTGAAGGTATTTGTTTACCTTTCTCTTTGTTGGAATTTTCCACCTTGCCTGCAGCAGCAACCTTTTTCTGGCGTTGATATCTACGCCACTGAGTTCTTGTCATAGGGTTCTTCCCTTTGTAGTTATTATTATAGGCATATTTATTAGACCCAAATGCCTTGTTTTGGCTAGTAGCACTAGTGCTACCCTTAACCAATTTTGCTGATTTCTGTTGATTTCCAACATTCTTTCCAGCATAATATACTGGATAATAACCAGTACTTTTTCCACCAGAGTGCACCCATTTCTCGACAGGAGACTTTGCTGGAGGAACATAAGTTTTGATCCGTTCCTTTTGAGGATTTCTTGTCGATGTGACTTTGTATTGAATACCTCAGTTGTTGTAGTTGAACTTTGGTCTTTTGTCGACCCACTTTCCTTTACGTTTCAGTTGAGGCTTAGATCCCTCCAGATCTTTGGCAGCCTCTTTGTCGAAGACAGAACTACACCTTGGACAAAGCATAACTTCAGTATTGTTGATTTTGCAGCGATTGAGAAAATCAATCAATTCTTCTTCAGCCCTTGGATACACTATCTTCATTTTTTCTGAGTACTGGTCTTCAGTGACCATTTCGACATCAACCTTGTCGACAGCCTTCTCTACCTTAGCATTTTCAGCAACAACCTCTGTTACCTCAACCACATTGAGATCGACTTCAACAAGCAATGCATCAGCTGTTGGCAAAAGATCCTCATCAATCCTCATTGGTGGCTTAGATTTGTCGCCAAATTTCAGCCTTCCCTCATTGAGGGCGTTCTGCACCAAATCCCTGAAAATAACACAACGAGAAGTGTTATGGCCCAAGAAACCATGAAATTTACAAAAACCTCTTTTCTGTCGCTGTTCCAATGGTGGAATTTTCAGGTCTTTAGGCACTAAAATTTGACCATCAGTCACTAACAGATCAAATATTTCATCACATTTAGAAACATCATAAGTATAAGTTTTTGCAACAAATTTATCATTCTTAGGCTCAACAGGATTTTTCCCATTAGAAGGTTTCAACAATTTGCAAATATAAGGAGGTCCCGATTTTAGTTCCGCTATATTAACCTCCTCTTCGACATCTTCATAAGATATGTCGAACTTGTGGTCACTGTCATTAGTTTCGACATATGCAACCTTTTCTTTTTTATTTTGAAACCTGCCTGATTTGGCTTTTTCAGCTTTAAGTCTTTCTACTTATCGAACTCTATCAGCTAATTGTGTCATATCTCTTAAGTGCAATGTATCTAGCTTCTTTCTTATCGAATAATCTAGACCACCAACAGCCATTTCGACTAACTCATGTTCAGGCACTTGAGTAAAACACCTTGCTTTGAGAAGTCTAAATCTATTGAGATAATCATCAATAGATTCTGCCCCCTTGCGTTGAACACTAGCTAGTTCCTTAAGACTAATCTTGCATTGGCCCATATAGAATTGTTCGTGAAAGGCTTTCTCTAACTGACTCCAATTAAATATGGAATTTGGAGGCAGGGTGGTGAACCATGTAAACGCATTCTTAGTTAAAGAATTTGGAAAGTATTTCATTCTTAAATTCTCGTTATGCGCAATATCACCAGCCAAAGTCAAATAGCGAGCCACGTGTTCGATAGTAGATTCACTGGTTTCTCCAGCAAATTTTGTGAACTTAGGGATTTTCCATCCCCTAGGCAGCTCTGTTTGTAAGGTGTATTCCGACAACGGCGACACAAAATTAGGCCTATGTAAACCTAAGTTAAGGCCATTCTGGGCTAGAATAGTTTCGACCATATTAGCCAGATTATTTTGTGCTCCAAAATTGTTTTGTTGCACTTGTCTGACCACTTCATCTGCATTCTGGTTTCTATTTACTAATACAACTTCAGGGATCGCCTCTACCCTCATAGGCTCTTCGACAACCTGTTGTTGTCCTTGGTTTCCCTGATTTATAGGTATTGGATTGTTAGGCCTTTCAACAGGTACTTCGACAGGCCTGACATTCTGAATTTGGGGAATTTGCTGGTTATGGACTGGTGGAGTACCAAAGAAATCAGCAATTCTGCCCATTTGCGCTGCTAACATTTGGTAACTGCTATTAGCGTTTTGTATCAAAGTATTAAACACTGTACCAATTTGTTGTGTTAACATATTGACCATATCATGATTGCTATCATCCATTTGTTGCCTCAATGCCAACAAAGATGTTGTAGTCAAATTGGGTTGGGCATTTCGACTAAAAACGCCGTCTGATGGACTATGAGTAGGGGAATAGCCTGCGATTGCATTTTCTGCAAAAGCAGACGAATTTGTCTGAAGGCCCGCCATCAAAGCCGTTGGCATGCCATAAGGGTAAGGTCTACCACTCATAGTAAATGGCAAGTTTCCAACCATTGGGTTTGCCATCAAAGGACTCGTTGGTCCTACTATTGGTGGCACAGAATGTTACTAAGTGGCTTCAGTCTCAAGGGGGGGGGGGTGAATTGAGACTTTAAAAACTTTTCCCCTTTTTACGACTTAGATTAATTTTTCGCGCAGGTTTATGGAACGAACGAATTAGAACTTAAAACAATAAAGGACACACGAGATTTATACTGGTTCGGTCACCTCCCAGTGACCTACGTCCAGTCCTCACAACCCTTTGTGAGACTTTCCACTATCAAATCAAAACTTTCAATCGGGTGCTTTAAAACCCTTACAGACTCAAGCGCTCTTCACCTAGGATACTCCACCTTGTGCAAGAGCCCTAAAAACAATTACAACAAGAGATACCCCACCCTTGTTACAATCAAAAACCCTAGAGAGATACCCCACTCCCTAGTACAACCAATTGAAACAAGAGATACCCCACCCTTGTTACAATCAAAACCCTAGAGAGATTCCCCACTCTCTAGTATAAACCAATAACTGTAGTAAAATAAATTACAATGAAATAACAAATACCTCTGAGAAGGCGAAAACAACAACTTGAAGATTCCCAACCTAACCCTTGAGAGAGATCAGCTCAAATTGATAAAAACAGTGAAGAGCAAGTGTGTTTGTGTAATAGAGTTTGATTTGTTCTTTGTTATGCGTAGGTTGTAATTGAAACGTGAAACCTAGATCCTATTTATAGAGTTTGTAGAAATATGACCGTTGAAGCAATTTTTAACTCTATTTAGATAAGTGAAAAATCGATTAATGGCTTGAGAAAGATAAGATGAAAATTGATTATGTGCTTTAAAATTAATAGGTACAAAATCGATTTCTTGCTTGAAGGAATAAGTGAGGAATCGATTATGTGCTTTAAAATTAATAGGTACAAAATCGATTTCTTGCTTGAAGGAATAAGTGAGGAATCGATTTTGTGCTTTAAGAAAGCAAGTAGATAATCGATTGTTTTTATGAGGCAAGCAACAAATCGATTTTCTTCTTTCAAAAGGAAGCTATGAATCGATTTTGTTCTTTCAAAACACCAAGTCATCAATCGATTGTTTTCTTTCCAAAACAAGTTCCTTTTTAAAATCAATTAAGATGCAAATCGATTTGTGGCTTTAACCATAAGGAGGAAATCGATTTCTTTCTATAAAAATAAGGAGGAAATCGATTTCTAGCTTTAAAATTAAGAAGGAAATCGATTTCTAGCTTTAAAGTACCAAATCAAGAATCGATTCTTTACTTCAAAAACAATTTCTTTTAAAAACACTAAGCCATGAATCTATTTCTATAAAAACAATTTATCAATTGAAAACATATGTTAGGTTCATTTGTGTGAGTGCTAGTGTGTTTAGTGATTTGAGCCGATCCTCAAAAGCGGTTTACAATTCATTCCTAAGACACGACCCAACTTCCTAGGGACTACTACCCTTGACACACTTACTTCTTGAGTTGGTTGTGCCTTGGAGTTCCATTTGTCACTTTGTCTAAGATTACTTCATCATCAAAACTTAACCTGCAACACAAGATATCCACATTGAAGCCATTGTATTAACATTCGTTAATGCTGCAGTGGTCATCATTGACACAGGGGTAATTATGGGAGAAGTTATAGCAGTTACTCCCATTGTTGTCGAAGGCATAGCAACGGTTATGCCCGCGACATTTGCAGCGTTAACGTCACTAACTGTAGTTTGTTCTTGTGTACTTTGTGCATTTTATGCAGAAGCATTACTTGTACTAGAGCGTGCCATCTCTAAAAGATGTTTACCACTCATTAATTGCATGCACAGATAAACACAAAGTTTAAGAATTCAACGAAAAACTTTAAAATTAGCACAAAGGTCCCACTGGGCGTGCCAATTTGTTTACCGTGGTTTTTGGTAAACACCGCTAGTTTGAAATTGCTTCTGTTTGCAGGATCAACCAGTAAATCCTAAGACCATTTGTGTTAAAGTTTTTTCCAGAATTATGCGTGTTCTTGCGGTTTCAAAGAAAAGAATGAAGATAACTGCCAGTTTGACGCAAAACCGTCGAATTTCTTCAGATAGGGACGAAGTGAAAACAAAGAAAAAATTGCAGAAAAGCAATAAAGAAAGCAAATTAAAATGCATTAATTGAAAAGAGAGTTGGTACACAGATCATACATTCTTCTCTGACTCGTTTTCTCTGTAATGTGTTGGAAGTTAGAGCGTGAGAATTCTGTAATGAGTTTATGACCCCTTTTTCCTATGAAAAACTACTATTTATACAAGGAGGGAAAACACTAAAACTAACTAACTGTACAGAGAATTTAAAAAAGAAAACTGCTTCAGCCTTCGACTAGGGTAACTGCCAGAACTTCGACGGCGAGCACTTGATTTTGACCTGCTATTGAATCCCAGCCTTCTTCTCGTCGAAATATCACCCTTCAATTCTTGTTAAGTCTAAGGCTTTGTCGAATTTGCCTTCTGATACAACTCTTCTGTGTCGAAACCAACACCTTCTTCTGAGAAAACCAAAGTCAAACCCCGTTGACTGCATTTAATTTAGCCTGTCGAAATTACAGGCTAACACTTGGTGCACCATGATTTATTTTTAGGCGGGGAGCCTATTTATGATATTTCGAGGCGGGGAGCCTGTTATTGATACTTCGAGGCGGGGAGCCTATTATTGATACTTCGAGGCGGGGAGCCTGTTTCAATTCTGCATATGTATTACCCCATTTACGACTTTATACGATTTATTTATTTATGATTTTGGTGGAAATCACTCTATGATCGGTATTATCGTGTCCCGCTTGTTATGCTCTTCATTATTTGCTCACTGAGTGGTGACTCACATTGTCGCTCTTATATGTTTCAGATTCCCAGAACTCGTGTCAAATCCAGTTGCTCTGCTAGAGTTAATCTCCTAATTCTAGGTGATGCTACCTTTTGGTTTTGGAGTTCTTCTAGCAGTGATTTTAGGTATACTTTCTCTTGTGTCCATACGTATTTGACTTGTAAAAATCTTTAGAGGCTCTGTTACATTATTGGTTTGTCCATTAGCTGTTAGATATGACCCTATTGGCCTCTTGGATGCATGGGCGGATGCACATATAGCTGAGAATGTGCAGGTGCACACCCTCAAGCATTAAAATTTGGCCCGATGCCCCTAAAAAACTTACATTTGAACCACCCTAGTTGTAATCTTTGCACACCCTCCACGATCATCTTCTTGCACCAATGTTTTGCTCGTTTCAGTGAGTAAATTCTGAACAGTCTCATCTGTCTGTGCTCTTCTCCGCCATTGCTGATATCTTATTCGTACTATGGTAAATAGCATTTGTGTGTTTGAAGAATATGGCAGCTCTATCCCCTTGTATTTGTTGACAGCTGCCCCATTATACATTAGATTTTTATTGAAGATAATGATGACACTTTAACTCTGCTTTTTACTTTTTCATATCCATTAAAATAATATTTCTATTGCTTCAATGTATTTTGACTTCTTTCAGCTCTCTACCCTCTTTTACTAGTATGTATGTATATATCTTATTTGTTGGCAGCTCTACCCTTTTTTTTTTGACAAATACCCTTTTTTATCATATCTTATTATTTTAGAATTTTTTTTTGTAATGAAACTTAACACTCAATTAAATCAAATAAAAATACTCAAATAAATATATAATTTTTACATCTAATTTTAGACCATTTAAATCAATTGGGCTCATATATAATTTTACTTTATAAAACATATATAATATATATATATAGCGGTGTTTGTGTCCTGTGTTTTTTAAGTAAGCAATGTCGGCGTGTGTGTGTCAGTGTCCGTATCGTGTTTGAGAGGGACAAAACAACATCATTTTTTTTGTAATTGATTGTTAATTTATTATCGTGTGATTAATTGTAAATTTGTTATTGTGTTATTATTTTTGTTAATATTCAACTAACAAATATGTGTGCCTATATATATATATATCCATGGAGATAGGGGACAATTATAAATATATATTAAATTTTTTGATTACCTTTATGATTTGAATAATTAGGTCTTTATTTTTATAGATTACAATTTAAAATTTTACTAAGTCAAATTGTCTGACCACCCTAGGTCAGGGTCCTAGATACGCCACCTGTATTATCTGGTATTTTTGTTTTCTTTTGACTGGACAGGTTATGTGTGATTTTGGAATGTCTATATTTTAGAGAATATTCTCTCAAACTTTTGTTATAAATTTACTGGAAATATAGAATATTACAGGTTTTAATGTGATCATTGTTCTTTAGGTCGACTTGATTCTATTGAGGCTTGCCGGATTATGTTAGTAGTCTGTGCGCCGATCATGGCCCAAAGTCGGGTCGTGACAAAGTTGGTATCAGAGCATAGATTTCGAGTCGATATGTAACAGAGCCAAAGACCTTTAATAGAGTCGTGATTGTGATAATGTACCCGGGCATTATCACACTTGGGACCCTATTAAAGATCTTTTTAGGGTTGTCTATTGATCTTGCAAAGTCTCTTAAATTCTTCTCCATCTCGTGAGTCACCATTGATTCTCGTGCCTTGTCATTTGTTAGCTTTAAGGTCATAATTTCTTTGAGATCTGTCCAAACGTTTACCGAGTGTTAAAATGTTAATGAATTGAATGTTATCCTTGATGAGGCCCACTTTCCTTAGGATATTGAAAGTTCATGAGTTTGATGTTTTGGATTTATTGACATTTTGATAATAAAGAGAAAATTAGAATGAATTGATTATAAGGAGTGGATGTGGATAGAGATGGAGAAGTCAATTTGGAATATAACTGGATTATTGTTGTGATGAGAGCAATCACTAGAGAGAGAGAAAAAAATAGAATGATCTTATAGGATAAAATAAGCTAGTTATAAGTAACCTAAGGAATTAATTATAGCGGTTACTTATATATTTCTTATTACTCATTTAAGGCAAACATTTAAAGGGAAAAGTGAGTCTCATAACTATTTTCTTAGTCAAGAATATTTCCTTATTGCAAGAAGGATCATTTTGATATAAAATTGGAATTTAATAGTTTTGAATATATGTATTGTTATTGGCAAAGGTTGTAGTCTGGGATTCAGTGTTTGCATTAGGGTTGGAAGCGAGAACAAGAAGTTCTGATTTGGCTATGCATAATTGAGAAGCTATACAAAGATCAAGTTATGGAAATAGATTTGGAAATTTGTTAGTATCTATATTTGTTTAAGATGTTGAGATTATTTGACTAATTATAGGTTATGTAGGTAGGTGCACTAATAAGAGAATTCTGGCTGGTAGGTTTTGCAAATTATGTGGGAAAGTTTTTCTTGAATAAGGGTTTTAGGTTAGGACACAAAGTCAAGTTAAAGGTTAAGATTAGGAGGAAGTTGTACTTTTTGAAAACATTTACATGGCTTGAAGTTAACAGTTGTTACAAGAAGCAGTTAGTGAAGTTTTATCTTTTGGAATTTCGTAATAGTTTATGAATTAAATGGTACATTCTTAGTATATGGTATGAAAGTTTGGACTTCAACATTAAATTGGTACTCTTTTATTGTGGACTTAACACAACTAAGACGGGGTTATATGTTTTGACAGTCAAGAATTCATGGGCCTAAAAGAATAGTTTAGACAGTGAATCAAAAATTTGAACACGGCACCATAGGAGTGAATTAAGAGAAAGAAGTGTATTGTAACAGATGTATAGGTCGTAGAAGAGATGAAAGGAATTTTTAGACTCAAGATGTGAGACATAGATAATAAAGATAGCTAGAAGCTTTCTTAGTTGCACAAGTTAAGGATGTGAAAATGAGATAAAAGTTAAAGCTATCTAAGATAGTTTTTCTTTGTGAGATATGTAATATAGTAGTGAAGCGATGTGACCCACTATAGAAATAATATAAGATGAATGGATGAGAAGGGGGAATAATGATAAAAGATAATCTCCAGGTTGAAATGTGACAGTCGAAACTATAATTAAGGGCCTTGAGTTATCATTTAGTCATGTTTGATTGTAGGAATAAAGTGAGTAGAGTACTAAAAGGACAAAAGATGGTATGTACTAATTTGATGTGGGATGTCATGTGTTAGATAGTGAAACCCCAATATGCATTTGGAACATAACTATGAATTTTCTAGTAGTTGTAGCGTATACCTATATGATTAGTAATGGAGCCAAAATGAAGTATAAGTATGTCTTAAGAGGTTCACATATTATCATTAGGTTATTTTAACAACTTTAAAGTGAGGGTTGCTATCTTGTATATTAGGAATAAGTCGCAGGTATTGTATTAAGTTTGTATTATAGTATGGTTAAGATTACACATATTTCTTTGCAGATTGACAAGGTGAAATCAAGTGAAATGGTTATAATTAGAGATTAGATTTTACAATAAGAATGAGATTATGTCCTATAGCTATAGTATATAGACCATGATAAATTAGACTCTCGGAGATGGCATATAAGTTTTGCTACATTGAGTTGAGCTGGTTAAGGACAAGCTGGATCGGGAAATAAAAAGAGTATTAGGCGGGGAAAAGTGCAGGTTATATGATGTTTGTAGATTAGTTAGTATGTCTTAGGACAATGTTGAGTAGAATTGCTTTGGACTAGTGCGATCAAATATGTACTAAAGGAATTGTCTTAGTGATCATCTTTAGTAACTTTAGTTTATAGAGAAATTATGTTGGAAGTCATTTTAAAGGTAAATTGTTATGTCTAAGCATTAGATTATATAACTCAATAAAAGAGGAGGTTATGCAAGTGAAATATCCGTATTGTGTTGGAGTTTCGATAAATAGATTTAAATTCGGAGACCGAATTTATTTTAGGAGGGGAGAAATGTAACACTATCAAAATTTTAAGTATAGACTTAGATTCAAATATTTAATTTTATCAAAGAGCATAAGTATTAAATATAGTCTCAGTCCCTCTTCATATACCAATGCATACATCATATGATATTTCATAAAGCAATTAAAATAATAAATTAACAATGGATATTAATATAATAAAATATATAGGGTCACTTTTCTAGAATTATCCTACTCTTTTCTTTTTATAATAAAAGGCAAAAAGGTAAAAGGGACACACTAGAACCTTCGTTAGAGAGTAGCAGGAATAGAAAACTAGAAAAAAATGGAAACCAACGAGAGAGAGATAGCAACGGAGCTAAGATGGAAAACGAAATGAAGTGACGTGCAAATACAATCAGAGTAATGAATCAACTTAGATTATTGGTTTTGGAGTTCTTCTAGCAGTGATTTTAGGTATACTCTCTCTTGTGTCCATACGTATTTGACTTGTAAAAATTTTTAGAGGCTCTGTTACATTATTGGTTTGTCCATTAGCTATTAGATATGACCCTATTGGCCTCTTGGAGGATCTGTATTATCTGGTATTTTTGTTTTCTTTTGACTGGACAGGTTATATGTGATTTTGGAATGTCTATATTTTAGAGGATATTCTCTCAAACTTTTGTTATAAATTTATTGGAAATATAGAATATTACAGGTTTTAATGTGATTATTGTTCTTTAGGTCGACTTGATTCTATTGAGGCTTGCCGGATTATGTTAGTAGTCTGTGCGCCGGTCATGGCCCAAAATCGGGTCGTGACATTCTCACCGCTCAGAACTTCAATCCCTAAACCCATTAATACTATTCTTTGCGACACACCCAAAAAGAAACGGTAACAGGAAGAAAACTAAGGAGAAGGATCAATTGAATGAGAGGAATGGTATCAACTACCGAGCCGCCACCACTTGCTTAGCCTTGCATTTTGTTTTGCACCATTTTGTCTCTCATTCAAAAAATCAAAAGGTTTTTTGCTTACGTAAAAAAAAAAGTTCCTTTGGTTTTGTGGGCAAATTGAATATATTTCTATTGCATGTGTAAGAAAGTGCCAATAATATTAGATTCAAAAATATTCTTTAACTGAAATAAAAATATTCAGCCATTGTCCTTATTTATATGGTCAAAAAATTACTGATTGAAAATATTAATTACTGTGTCAAATTTAGGGATTTCTCAATTAAATTCGTTTTTATATTCGATTAAAATTGACACATGAGTCCTTGATAGAAAATCCTACAACCATGATTGTGTCGTTTTTGAAGCGATAGGTCCATGGCTATTTTTCTGTATGGAATATAAAATCTCAGAGTTTACATTGAAGTTTTATTATTAGGTTAATTTGAGAAAATAATTGTAAGGGAGCGAATTGGATCGAATAGAATAGCGGTTTAAGAAAAACAAAATTGTCAACAAAGGTACAGATTAAGGAGCCCGGACTGTGTGCCAAAGGCCCGATCTGAGTGCCTGACTCTGTACCTATTTTAAAAAAAAATCAAACATCCGCTTTCCTTTCGGCACAAACTCCTTCCAAGTTCTTTCCTCAAACTGATCTAAGTATTTTAACCCTAAATGTACTAAGCTAATGCACGACAAGAGGAATTTGTGAGATTTTAATCACACAAATGATTGGTTTTAACAAAGTAATACTTTCATTCTCAATTTCAGTATTGTAAATCTTAAAATGAGAGTATCTTTTGTTGAAACGTCGTGCCTTGAGTAAGGTCATTTACAAGTTGGGGTGAATTATCGTTATTTTGAATAATAGTATTTTCAAAGAATCAATATTTGAAAACCCCATGGGAAATAATTTTTACCAAATAAAACGGATTTATTTCCAACTTTCGGAATGGATTTAATAAAAGAGTATTTCACTACAATTTACAGAGTTTTTCTTGGGTCGAGTTGCAAGAAAAAAAATCGTTTTCCCATATTTACTTGGTTAAGAGTCAACTCCTTTTATAAAAGAATTCTGTTTACTTCCATGGGAATTTTGAGTAAAACGAGTTAAGCGCTTATGTAAGCATTAACTCGGGAAGAGAAGAAAACTTTTCTTCCGGATACAGTGTTGTTTGATTCCAAAGTATCCTCTCATAGACATCCTTTCCTCCCCATCCAAGCTACGGCTAAGAAGGAACATTTCGAACTTAGTTTTGTAGGTAAGATACGTATTTCCATCCTAAGTCATGAAATTGTTTTCTAAACAACTGTGGGTACACATGTGTGTAAATAACTGTTAATGTCTGTATAGGAATGACAGATACGGTTAATCAATCGATAAGTGTTGGTCTTGCGTCAATCATGGGTTCAAGATTTGAAAGATTTTGAGGACAAAATCTTTCAAGTTTGGGTGATTGTAACAACCCTAGTTCGGTAAATTTCAATTGATGAAATTACCTAGCGATTTATGATTCGAGTAAATAATAAGTCGAGTCATGGTCACGTTAGAGGTGTGAAATCGTTATTTATTTGCATGAGTATATGATTTGGATGCATTATTGTTTGGATTGTATGAACTATTATGTGCTTGATTGGCTAGGAATTAGTTTTAAGTGGGTAATTAGGATCAAGGGGCAAAATAGTGATTTTACTTTTAATTTGAAAAACCCTCAGCTCACTTACTTTACCCACTCATAAGACACAAGCCTACACACACCCACACTCAAAAAAATTCAGTTTTAGAAATAGAGGGAGAGCTTGAGAAGAAGAGGGAGAACCGTGAGGGAGAGAAAGAGAGAAGAAGAGGGAGTACTCTTTCAAATCTTCATGCATGTAACCATTCTCACCATCAATCTTCTCCATTTTTTCCTCCTGTATCTATTAATATAAAGATCATCAACTACTTCCTTCTCAATCTCATTTCACCATTGAAGAACATGAAGCTCAAAATAGTCAAAAATGGGGCTTAGTTACTTCCATTGAGTTGTTGAAACCTTGCATGTCCATTGGGAGTGTGGCTTGATAAGATTAAGAACCCATATTGCAAAGGGAGGTAGATTAGAATGAATTTCAGTTGCTGAATTCGATTTTGGGGTTTGGTGGATGGTTTGTTGTTGAGAATTGGTTCAAACTCAAAGTTTCCAAAATTCTGCTTAAATTCGTTTTGGTACAGCCTTCAGTAATTCACGTATAACTCTTTACACAGAGCTCATTTATTGTCCATATTTGTTTATTTGGAAACCAGACAGAAAGCTCTTCAATTTTGGCACAAGAATTACCTAATTTGGTTAAGTTTTGAGGGAGAAACTAACTCAACAAGTTAGTGTTGTGAATCAGTGGGAGATTTTACCTAGTTCCATTCTTTTGATCATATCTCACAAAATACCCATTATCTCAACTCAAAACCGAAGCCCACCGAAAATAGACAAAATTTCCTTCATAATAGACTCTTGATTGGGTGGATTTGATGAAGTATTGAGTCAGTTATGCATGATGTAAAACTGCTCACTGTTGCTGTAAAAACAGAGTTTTGGAAAGATTTCATTAGCACCTTAGATTCCGACTCTCGGGTGTGTTGTGGTAGAAGCTGGAGTATTATTCGGTAAATTTAATAGGAACTTACATCATACTTGGGAGCTTTGGAGTGAAGACCAAAGGGTAAGGATAGCAATTGGAGTTGTTCGAGTAGATTGAGTTCGAGTTAGAAAGTGTTTCGTGTAGTTCGTGAGGAATGGAGTCTACACTTGTTGCTTGTTGGTTGTTGTTTGTGATTTTCATCACAATGAGGTGAGTTTTACTCACGTTCAGGGAATTCATATTTTAATTTGATTGTGTTGAACTTCTGATTATTGACATGTTTGGACTGGTTGTTATGTGTTTAACATCTGTTTTGTTGTTTGGTACGAGTTGGTAAAGGAATCGAATCGAAATGAGGAACGAAACGAATTTTAGCACAATCGAGCCACTGATGGTCCACCACGGGTGCCCGTGTGGTTTTCAGTTTGCAGCACTAAAAACCTGCAAACGGCCACCACGGCCCGTGTTGCTTGCCACGGGTGGCCGTGTCAGGATCAGTTTGGTTCACTTTTATTCGACCGTTTCGACCTCAGACCGATTGTTTTTCATTCCTAAACCTTCCCTCAATTTATATAATGAAAGAATAACCATAATTCATTTCAAAACGCTTATGAATCACTTGATTTAATCAAATTGTTTCAAACCACAAATGATTTGAAAACCGAGTCTAGCCACGTGTGAGAATATATGTTTTTTTCAAAAACAAAACGAACTTTAAGTTCTATTTTGATATTGTATCAATGACGCGAGATGGTTAACGTAGATTAATCTAAACCCGGTCATAGATCAATAAGATGTTAAACAATTGACTATTTATTCATTAGAATTGATTGACAATAATTGTATAAGAATGATAGGTCGCTAAAGACTTATTCGGGTGACGACCCAATATGTTAGTACACTAGGGAGAGGGAAGTCATGAGCCCTTGAGCTAGGCCCATATGAGGATGTTCACTGAGATGCATATAGTGGATTGGGTTCACCGCAAACCAAAGAAAAATGGTTTAAGGTGTTGTACTAGATTAATAAAGAGGATAGTTCATAGCCATCAAGAATTGGGTTGTGAACAATAGTTTAATAAATAATAGGCGTACTTAGGTTGAGAGGAAACTCCCAATGCTATTGACCAATTCGGAAAGGAATTGGGTGCGTCATAATTAATTATATTGAAAGGAAAGGATTCATAAATGAATCGAGAATGTGGTTAGGGGTCACGGTGAAGCTCACTGAGATATGTTATCTCACCCTATCATATGTTGTTGTTTTACAGAGAAACAGGAAAAGAAGATGGCATTAAGGCACGAGTAGATGACGTGCACGAGGAGAGGATTTGAAGACTTGGTCATTTCAAGTCCTAGTTTATGTACTTTCCCTTATTGTCTTTGTACTCGATTAATGACTTGAACTGTATTAAGTTGTAATCGTTTCAGCTAATCTTACTGTGATGTATATCTAAGCAGTGAGTTTTATACTCTGATGTAAACTAAAGTGTATGTTTTGGTATTTCTATATTTTAGAAATACTAGGGTGTTACAGTGGGACTTTATTATGTTAATTAATTTGAAATTGTTAAAAGATTAGTAAAATGTTTGATATTAGTAATTTGTTTAATATTAGTAACTCAAAAAAGTAGGCCCCAAAATAAAATGTTTTTTTTTGACAAAAAAATAAAATATGTTAATAACCATTAGACTAAAATTAAAAAAATACCTACTTCAAAAACAAAAAATACCAATTTAAAATAGTAGGCCCCAAATACCAATTTATATTGATTTTAAGTTTTTAACGATATGCAAATTGTACAATGTGCATAAATTTGCAATTTTTTTAATTAATATCAAAAATTTTAATTTGTTATTTATATTGGTTTAACGTGGAGCACATTGTGACACCATTAAAATTGTTTTTAACCAAATTTTTAATGCAAATTTTAATTGGGAATAAAGTGGTAGGTAGTGTTATGTTAACAAATTCAAAAATTACCGTGTGTATATAAGGCATGTTTTTGAAATCTTTCTAAATAAGATGAATGGTAATAATGTTAGCCTAATGTTTAATGCGCCACATCAGCATCAACATGACAACATAATTGTCCAACTAAGCTCATAGGTGTGCCTAATAGGATTAACAATTTTTGTTATCTTCTCAAATGCATGTATGAACGACACATTGGATAAATGACTTTAAAAAACATTCTACTTTGTTTTATTATTATATAGATATAGATTATCAATATATAAATACAGGAAAAATTTTGTTAAAATATGTGAGTAAATCTCTAACAATTTATTCGTGAAAATATATTAACATATTAATGGAAATTGTACAGCTATTTGAACATGGAAAATTTAAAATTCTTTATTTCACAAAAAAAATGGTTAAAATTCTTTTGCACTAATATTATGTTTTGTCCAGAAGTTAAAATGATTATCCTTACTTGCTATCTTATTTATATTTTGCAAATTTAGCTAATATTTTTTTGTTGACAATTATTGTTTTAGAAATTTTACTTTTATATAACATTCCATAAAGGCTAGATGCATTAGTGTGTGGGATCATGAAGAATATAAATTAAAAATGCATAATAAGATGACACTTGAAATGTCATTAATTGAGATGCATTCTCAATTGTTTAATATATAGATTAAGCATCACATACATCCACCTCTATGAGAACATGCACTATTTTTTTTTTTGACAAGAGAACATGCACTATTATGAACAACTAAACATACTATCATGTAATGAAATATTACTAACAACAACATCATTAACAACAGCAACGGAAATCACAACAACAACAATCATAAGACCGAGATACCATGCTCGAACGGAGTACCTTGCCCGATAGTGACCAACTAACAACAAGAGCGACAACCACAGGACCAGGATACCATGCCTGAACGTGATACATTGCCTAATAATGCCCTACTAACAACAACAATGACGACAACCGCAGGACCAGGATATCATGCCTGAACGGGATACCTTTCCCGATAATGCCGTACCAACAACGACAACGACAATCGCAAGACCAGGATACCATGCCTGAACGGGATACCTTGCCCGATAGTGCCCTATTAACAACGACAACAACAATGTGAGGACCGGGAAACCATGCCCGAACGAGATACCTTGCCCGATAGTGCTCTATTAACAACGACAGCAGACTTATGGACTTAATCGAAGTGGTGTTTAACAACAACATCAGCGACAACAACTATTGCGACGATGACGAACAACAACAACAGTAGCAACAACAACGATGTACAACAACCACAACAACAACACAACGACGAACAACAATAGCAACCGCAACTGCACAACAACAATATCAACAACATCGACAGCGACATCAACAACAATAGAACAACAGTAACAACAACGTAACATTAGCAACAACAACAATGTGGCATCAGCAACAACAACAACAACTTCAAAATCAACAATAACAACTACTCAAGAACCTTAGCAACCACAACAACCACTACAGCAACACAACAACAACAATAACAACTTAACAGTTTTAGTATTTTGTGGAATGCTAGTTATAAACAATAGCAACAACAACTTAAAACAGTAACAATACATTAACAACAACTTCTATTGAATCAAGCACTACAACACTATTAGTCACGTTTCAACAATCATATAAACTTCTACCTAACACTAAAAGTAATTGTTCCCATCACAATGGCGACGATACTAATTCACTTAAAGCCGCGTGAAGCTTAGGGATCATGGGACATCCCTATTGCTCATTATCTCACATACTCACTACTATAGAGTCAAACTACCCCCTTACCTCGATAAAATAACTTGTGTATCAACGAGAGCCAAGAAAATTTGCTTGTAGCGACAGTTCAGCATTCAATGGGTACTCAACAGGTACATCGAACAAAACATAGGTCGTATAGAGAGTAAAATATGGCTGAAAGAAAATAATAGTAATTATAAACTAATTATTTTGGAATTTCTAAGACTAAACCGAAGTGTAAAGGAACAAGAAAATTAATTACCGAAACTGTCTCACCGAAAAAGGGGTCAGACGTCAACTTCACTGAAACAAGAAAAAGACTAGTGCTTCCCGAAGGTTTCGACGCGTAGAATCCGAAAATGACGTCTATTTTTCCAACCGAAGACTGTGGTGACTGGAAAATTCGATTTTCAGTTCGCCTAGGGTTTCGTTACGCTGTGAATGGTGCTTTGTTTGACAAAACAAATCATAGAATTGAATTCAGAGGATGATTTTGGATTGGGTAGTGAAATTTGGGACCAAACCATGGTCTAAATAAGAGAAAACGAAGTCAGAGAAGGAGAAGTTAAGGGTTTAGTAACAACGATTATGTATGGCTCATGGAGGAAGAAGAAGCGTGAAAAGTAGCTAAATAATAAAATAAGGAAGAGAATCAGGTAAGAGCGCACTTAGCAAATAGGGGGTGCAACCATTAAAAATTTAAGGAAACAAAACTGTAATACATTCCTATTCTTACATGTTAATATATAGGCAAAATTACACCAGAGGACCTTTAAGTTATTTATTTGTAACAAATTGGCCCTTTAAGTTTTTTTTGTAACAAAGTGGCCCTTTAAGTTATCTAACGTTGACACCGTTGGTCCTTTTAGTAAAATGTCATATCGTTGATTACATCAAAATACACCAAAATATGCTAGGTTGCATCAAAATACATAAGCTAGAGTAATCACAATATATAAAGTAGCATTACATCAAAATACATAATCTAGAGTAATCACTAAAAGGGC
This sequence comes from Astragalus glycyphyllos, assembly GCA_963573325.1. NCBI lineage: Eukaryota > Viridiplantae > Streptophyta > Magnoliopsida > Fabales > Fabaceae > Astragalus > Astragalus glycyphyllos. The sequence continues at coordinate 47,265,350 of OY754313.1, read as the reverse complement.
CTATTTGTTACAAAAAAAAACTTAAAGGGCCAACTTGTTACAAATAAATAACTTAAACTCAAGTCCCACATTGACTAGAGATATGGTCTCAAAGAAGTTTATAAGTATGAGGCAACCCACACCTTACAAGCCGGTTTTGTGGGGTTAAGTTAGGCCCAAACCACATTCTAAGATGGTATCAGAGCCTATCCTAGATCCTTCGGGCCACCCACCATTATAATCCACGCACCAAGCCCAATAGTGCTGGGCGTGAGGGGGTGTATTGGGAAAAACTCAAGTCCCACATTGACTAGAGATATGGTCTCAAAAGCCTTTATAAGTGTGAGGCAACCCTCACCTTACAAGCCGGTTTTGTGAGGTTGAGTTAGGCCCAATCCACACTCTAAGATGGTATCAGAGCCTATCCTAGATCCTTCGAGCCACCCACCATTATAATCCACGCACTAAGCCCAATAGTGCTGGGCGTGAGGGGGTGTGTTGGGAAAAACCCAAGTCCCATATTGACTAGAGATATGGCCTCAAAAGAGTTTATAAGTGTGAGGCATCCCTCACCTTACAAGCTAGTTTTGTGAGGTTGAGTTAGGCCCAAATCACATTCTAAGACTCTGGAGTAATTTTTACTAATATATAATATATAATATATAGTTATCTCAAAATAACAATATCAATATTAATAATTATATCAAAATATGATTAATATCTAATAACACTTAATTAATAATAATAATAATAATAATAATAATAAATCATAACTAATATTTTATAAAACTAGTAATAAATAAACAAATAATTCAAATAAGAAAATAGTAAACTTTACTAAAATTTATAAATTATAAGGCAAACACACACAAAACATGTCACAAAATTTCTATTATATTCAAGTAACTAAAAATGGAAAAATTGGGGTGTTACAGTCGGTGTTATGCTAAAGTTAAGGAGTACATTTCACCGGGATTACCAAAGTTGGGGTCGGTGTTATGTTAAAAGTACGGTTCACCGGGATTACCAAAGCTGGGGTTGGTGTCGTGCTAGGTTAGAAAGACACGTAGTTTATAAATTGAACTATGATTAAAAAGGATTGTTATGAAATGCATAATCACTTAAGCTCTCGGTTGTTGGTGATTGTGCTAAAAGATGTTAAGGAATAATTTTCGGTAGTTGACAGTTATTGCAGCCGCTATTATTCTCATTAAGGACTTTTGTAATTCCTAAATTGAATTACCAATTAAAAGAGGTTTTCATAATTGAACCGTGAGTGTTGCTAGGGGTAACGCTAAAACTCACTGAGATATGTTATCTCATTCTTTCATTTGTTGTTGTTTTACATAGAAACAGGGAAAGAAGGAGGTTAAAGGCATGAGTAGGAGACGTGCTCGAGGAGAAGATTGAAGAATTAGTTCTTCCATCTTTGTTTATGTTTTCTTCCCTTGTGAATATATTGAACACCTAGTTGTAGAATATCAAAGTCTTGGAAACCATTATGGCTTTGATTAAGTGAAGGTTAACGTTAAGACTGTTTGGTATTTTATTACCAAAATTTTTAGTGGTGTTCATATATCTAAGTAGGAATTATTTCTCTGATGTATGCTAAAACTGTGCATTCTTGTATTTCTACTAGTAAGATATTAGGGTGATACAAAAACCCATAAGGTGAATACTGTGGATGCCTAAGCAGCCTAAGGTGGACTTATTTAGGGCTTAGACATAAGCTCTTGTAAGAAAACCCTGGTGTGAAGTATTCGAAAGAATATATCTATTGCGACAGGAGTGCTTTCAAAACTCCATTAGGGATGTCAACTTACAGAATTGTGTATGGCAAAGCTTGTCACCTACCTTTAGAACTGCAATATAAATCATATTAGACCATCAAAAAGCTCAATTTTGATCATGAGAAGGCAGGGGAAGCTAGGCTTTTGCGATTGAATGAATTGGAAGAAGTGAGACAGTGTGCTTATGAAAGTGCTGAATTGTACTAGGCAAAGACCAAGGCTTGGCATGATAAGAAAATTCAGAAATGGGAGCTAGTGGAAGGATGACAAGTGCTGTTGTTCAACTCAAGACTCAAATTGATCCCTGGAAAACTCAAGTCAAGGTGGTCAGGACCATTCAAGCTAGTTAAGGTGTATCCTCATGGTGCTGTGGATCTATATGATGAAGCTACAAATTCAACATTCAAGGTCAATGGTCAAAGGGTGAAACAGTATTTTGGAGAGCCTGTGGTGAGAATCAAGATCACCACAGAATTGAAGGACCTCTAGCATTAGAGGGAAGTCTAGCTGAGGACTCATAAACCAAGCGCTTCTAGGAGGCAACCCAGGGTTTTAACTAATAAATTAGATGTTGTTTGATTCTATTTTTGTTTTGCAGGAATATCAAATTTTGGTGTCCTTAAGTTTGAGGGTGTGGTAGCAGTTGATGCTGTAGCATTGCTTCCAACAACGTTGCTGCAGTAGTGTGTGACAGATGTGAAAAAAATGAAAAAGACAGTTGATATTTCAAAAGCTGATGCGTTGTCATTAATCAGTCTTGCATGTCCATCATTTAACCGTCCCATCATTAAATCTGCACCACACACGTCACCCAAGGTACCAACGGCAATCTCATTTATGAGTGCGCCAAAACCTCCCAAAACCGTCCCACTCACCATATAACCACTTAGTCTATCCCATTCTCTCACCATTCTTACCATTGCATGTGATAACTTCTGAAAAATTCCTAAACCTCAACCTCCATCAGAGTAAACAAACCAAATCCCTCCCCATTTTTCACTTCAACTTCATCGTTGATACTACAATGGGAAGAACAAAAGTAAGTGCAACCAAGAGTTCGGGAAAACGCCAATCAACAACTGGGCGTGGTCAATCAAGTCAAGCTAGACGCAAGACTGTGAAGAATCATGATGCTGAAGATCCTGATAAGTTCCAGAATATGAATTTCTGGGCAGAGAGAGGGTTCGCGATTCAAAAATCCCCTGATGCGTTCACTACAGTTGTGAAGCATTAGGGTGGGATCAATTGGTTCAACACCCTATTTCGTTCCTGCCTGCTGTAGTTAGGGAGTTATATGAAGGAATTGCACCACCAAAGGGTGGAGAGCCCCAATTGTTTGCTGAAGTCAGGGGTGTCCCCGTGAAATTTGACCCAAGGTCCATCAATGAATGCTATGGGTTAGACTACAATGGTCCAACCTTCACCAAGAATGTCAATATCTGGGGAAAGAAAGAAATGGATGTTGTGAAGAAGGCTATTGCTGTACCTAGTACGCCATGGGAGAAGTCTCGGGTCAATGAGTTCAAAGTAAAAAGCAGCCTCAAGCATGATGCTATGGTATGGTTTAATTTTATTAAACATTCAATTTTTCCCACCTATTACCCCACAAATGTAGAAAAAGAAAAAATGATGTTGATAGATGCAATTCTAGGGGGGAAGAGACATTGATGTAGGGAGGTTAATCAGTAGGGAAATTATGGTCTGCAAAGGGAAAACTGCTGGATATTTGTTCTATCCCTGCCTCATCACTGACCTTTGTGTCAAGGGAGGGGTGGAAATACCAAGAGGAGAAAAAAAAGGATATCCACTTGCTGCATTTCCTGCTGTGCTGAAGGCAAAACCCAAAGCTGCTGCAGCATCTGGTGATAGCACCATACTGCAACATTTTGTGCTGCAGCAGCGTGCTGTTTGGGAGTTTCTCAGGAGGCAACATGATTGGCAGAGGAGTGTTTTCGAAGCAAACCTAAAAGAATTCTCTAGTATTGAGCCTCCAGTGTTTCCAGAATGGGTACTTGTAGAAGAAATGGTGGATGAAGATCTGTTTGTGGATGAAGCCAATATAGATGTGGAGGATCACAAATAAATAGAGAGACTGATTAAGAGGATGATGATTCCCTGTCAGAAGAAGGGGATGGAAAAGAAGGAGAGCCTGACTGGGATGACCTTACTGACATTGAGATGGACCCACCACCAACACCAAAATGAACCAAAAAGGCAACCACATCAACCACCACCACTCAAGTCATCCTAACACCAATCATCCAACCCACACCAAAAATAGCACTACAACCCATCACTAATCCTGAGCAACAACCTCCACCTCCACCTTCCCCACTCATGAAAACCCCACAAAAGAGCCTAAATCAATGCCTGCGACAGCTGCACCAATTTTGCTGCAACAATTGATGCTGCAGTGGGTGAGCCTGAAGTTGCTGCTGCACCCACCAAGATAATGAGGGTCAAGCATACTGATAAAAAGAGAAAGTTAGCTGGGGTACCTGAATAAGAAGAATTGGATGCAAAGAAGGTCACTACTGAGGAAGATAGGCAGCTGCAAGATACTGTTGCTGCTGTTGTGAAGGAAGTTGAAGATGTTGCAGCTTTTGATGCTGCAGCAATTGAAGAAAAAGAAAGAGCCGAGGCTGAAAGAATTGTAAGGGAAGCTTTGGAGCTTGTAGCTGCTACAGTGACTGCTTAAAAGAAGGCAGATGTTTTTGTTGCTGAGCCTGCTGTTGCAGATGCAAGTTCAGTGCTGCAGCAATCTAAGCTGCAGCAACAGAAACCTCTTAGGATGTCAAAAAACCAGAGCCCAAGAAGCAAAAGGTCTACACGCCAAGGCCCAAGAGAGGAGTTGCAATCAGAAAAAGCCCAAGGGCAAAACCAGGATCATCTATACCTTAATCTTTTTGATGTTTTGTTGTTTATCGTTGTTTTCTTTGCTTTGAAATAAACCTGTTGAGTGTTTTTTGTTGTGTGATAACACACAAGAGTTGTGTTAGTTGTTTCAATTATGTTTTTCTTGTTTTTGCTTTATGAAAGACCTCCCCTTAGGTATTTTTAAGCAGTGGGGAAAATGCTAGGTCTTAAGTAGGGGGGACGATCTATGTCTTTTGTATCTTGATAGCTAGTTTGCTAGTCAGTTGAATAAGTTTTAATTTAGATGTCTAGTTGAGCAAAAACTTAGTGATGAAGTGGTGAGGAAGAGTGATTTAGTGCCCTGTGAGTTAAGTGAACAAAACTGCTCTTGCTCCCACACTTTAACATGAACTTAGGTAGGAACATAGTGAGTTAAAAATGATTTGAAACTAAGGTAGATATTAGTAGACCTAGGGAATTGCCAAGCTTTTACTAAAAACTTAGGGTAGCATAAGAAACTAAGTTTGAGGGTTCTTTGAGATATACTAAGGCAAAGCATGAAGAACGGAATTAAGTCAAGTGCACAAAGTTTAGGAGTCTGAATGTAAGTTACTATGTTATAAAGTACCAAAGTGTTGTAATAAGTGAAATATACTGTATGTTGCCCAATTATTAAAAAAAAGTTCAAAGAATAAGGGCACTACAACATAGTAGCAAATAAAGTCTGTACAAAGAGTCAATTGTTAGTTACTGTTGCTACAGCATTGCTGAGTCAAGATGTAATAAGTGCACTGACCTGGAGTTCTGAAATGCTGCAGCAAAGCCCTTTGGAGTACACATCCTCCATTCTGTGCTTGAATTGTTAGTCTACACTTCTTTTTGAAAAATTCTTGGCATCCCCAAAAGAAAACCTCTCTAGTTTTAGCTAAGTGAAAATTTGAAGCTTACTATGGTCTGAACTAAGCTAAGTGTCACACACACACACACACACACACACACACACTTTGAGCATGAGTAGTCTAGGGAACTTGCTAATTAGATGGCTTGCAATTGAGTGAACAATCTGAGAGTTGATGCTCAACTTGATTATCTTTCCAAATACTTATTGTGAATCAACTATCTAGTTGCTGGTTATTGATTTGTTTGTCTTTTTCAAGTGTCATTGCTTGAGGACAAGCAATGGTTCAAGTTTGGGGGTGTGATAACTCTCATTTATGATAGTTATTAAGATATCCTCAAGCTTAAATCATTGCAAGTTCTTAAGCAAAGTAGTTAATTATGTTGTAAATATCTTGTTTTAGAAGAGTATAAGGTGAATCCCTGGAATAGTGTTATTTGGCACTTAGGTGCCTCATTTGTGCTTTTATTTGTGTATTTCATTGCTGCAGCATTAGATGTCACAACATTGCCTATTGCGTCAAATGAGAGAGAGAAAGAAGAAAGGTGCTAATAGATAAGAGAGTGTTAGCTGGCAGGAAAGGACAGTACACACCGTAGGGTATTAGTGCTGGAATATGCGAATATGCCACTTAATTGTGGGCACATGTACTTTTGGGCACACAACATGACAAGGAGCACCTCTAAATTAGGGTTTTACTAGGATCACGTGCCCTGGCACTATTTAAAGCAGGCTATCCTCCATTTTTGTACCAATTAAGTTACCTAAAGTTACCAAACAAAGACACCATTCCTGAGTTCATTGCTGCAGCAATCACAGGAGCTGATCATACTTGGAAGATTTCTATTGTGGGGAGCTGATTCTGTACCTCCATGACTTACCTCTTGGAGCTCACCTTCGGTTTATACTTCTTAGTATAATTTCATCTCTTGTATTTTAAGTTATGACTTTAGCTTATGGTTAAATTATTTTTCTTGTGTTTTTCGCTCATTATGACCTAATCACTCATAGTTGAGATGCTTACACTTATGTAATGAAGTTTCAATGCCTTTAATGAAGTGTGTTTGATGTTTCGCATTTTATCTTTTGTGTGATACTATTTCTATCTTGGATTAGGAATGACCAACTAATTTCAAGTAGCATTTATGAATTCAGAAGTGGTTTGTAAATTTACCTCAAAAGATAATATGGATTGTGTGTATTAAAAGATATTTTATTACTCCTAGCTTAAACCCTAGACATAGGAGGACAAAATCCATAAGGTGAATACTGTGGATGCCTAACCAGCCTAAGGTGAACAACTTATTTAGGGCTTAGATATAAGTTCTTGTAAGAAAACCCTAGTGTGAAGTATTTGAAAGAATATTTCTATTGCGACAGCCCCTAATGCGGCAGCATCAAACATAGCATTAATGCATTTTAATGGAATTACTAAAGTATAGCATCTCAACTTGTTCTCATCTCTGATCTTATTACCCAAAAACTTGTGTCTTTACTTTTATTACCATCACTAATTTGTTAATCAAATTAAGCACGTAGTGAACTTTAAATCCTCATGGGAACGAATCTTATTTCTACTTTACTACTTGTTGGACAGTGTACACTTGCACTATATTTTCCACAACACTAGGGGAGGGAAGTCATGAGCCCGGAACCTAGGCCTAACAAACAACTCGTTAATCAGATATTTGTGGGTGGGTTCATCGGGGGAACAGTGTTGTGGTTGTCCGAGAGTTGAGTTTGGAGGGGTCACGATAGAGCTCACTAAGATTATTATCTTACAGATTACCTGCAATTGGAAAAATTTGAAGATATATAGTAATTCATAGAAAAAAATCCAAAGATGAGTTTTTTATTTATAAGCAAATATGTATTATATTGGAGCATAAGGGTAAGGGGTGCTCCAACCCAACAAAGGCTAAAGCCAATTACAGCCTTGTGAGACAATTAAGTGGGTTGGCCCACCAATCAACTATAAATAACACAAGAAAGACTACAACCCACTCGACTAATAAACCACACTCCCAAGAAAATGACTTAATATGATTTCTAACCACCTTCACACCAAACAGTTTACCCTTAAATAAAACTAAATTTCTTTGAAGGCTAATACACCAAGTAGTAGCTTACTAAATTTCACGCTCATCTGGCTCATAGTGTCAAACAACAATTGGGATACGAAGCCGTCCAGTTTTAACAATTGCTAAAGAGTTCATTCATCTGGTCATGGAGTTATGGAACAGGGAAAATTTGGTTGGTGGAAAGCTTACGTTCAAAAGGAAAAGTTGAAGCATCTCAAAGAATTGTTGAAAAGATGGAACAAGGAAGTCTTTGTAATGGTAGATTTACAGATAAATGATACTGTTGATGCTTTAAGTCAGCTTGATGATTGACTTCAAATCGTTGCAAAAGAAAGCCTTCTCCACCAAAAATCTAAATCGAAGTGGATTAGTGAAGTAGATAGTAATACAAAGTATTTACACAATTGCATTAAAGTAAGAGCCAAACGTAACAGACCAGTGCTTGATCACATTGAGTTTTCTCAGATTTCGGCAGAAGAAAATTTGAAGTTGATTGCACCTTTCTCGGTTGAAGAAATTGAAGACGACGTTTGGAGTTGTGATGGTAAATAAAGTATTGTCCTTGGCAAAAAAAATAGAAAGGAAAATGTCTTTTATTGAAGGTAGATTTTGAGAAAGCATACGACTCCGTTAGTTGGAGTTATCTTAGCTATATGTTGCGAAGATTGGGGTTTTCTGAGACTTGGATAAAATGGATGAAAGCTTGTGTATTTTCTAGCTCAATGTCAATCTTGGTCAATGGCAGACCAACATCGGACTTTGTTGTGGAGAAACGTTTGCGTCAAGGGGATCCAACCGCCTCATTCCTCTTTTTGATTGTAGCCGAGGGGTTAGCGGGGTTGACAAAGAAAGCAATTTCAGAGGGGCTATTTAAACACATGGTCTTTTCAAGCGAGGTCTCCTTCTCCCTCATTCAGTTCGCGGATGAGATGATTATGTTGTGTGAGCCATCTTGGGACAACATGTGGGTATTAAGGAAATTGTAAGGAGCTTTGAGCTGGTGTCGGGACTAAGGATCAATTTCACTAAAAGCAGCCTCAACAGTGTTAATATTTGTGATGACTTTATGCATGAAACTTTAGTTTTTCTGGGTTGCAATACAAATTCTCTTCCCTTTAAGTTCCTCGGATTGCCTGTGGGGGCTAATCCAAGAAGGAAAACAACTTGGAACTCTGTCATTGAGTTGGTGAAGAAGAGGCTATCTAGTTGGCCAGGTCGCCATCTATCGGCAGGAGGTAGAATCACATTGATTAACTCTATCCTCTCTAGTCTACCTTTATACTATTTCTCATTTTATAGGGCCTAAAAAAGTGATCAGTATTTTAACAAGAATCCAAAGGGAGTTCTTTTGGGGCGGTAAGATTGACTAGTGGGCAAACAAATGGGTTACTTGGAAGACTGTGTGCCTACCAAAATCCTTGGGAGGTCTCGGTGTCAAAGATTTGGATCTGTTTACATAATGTGATATGACAACTAAATTGAAGTATAAGAAAACTCGATAAAATATAATTACCAAAAATAATTATAAATTCTTTTTTGTTTGTTTCACCCCCACAAGTAAAAAATTCTAAATCCGCCACTGCATGTATAGCTTAAACTTTTGCTTTAATTTTAGGCTTAAATGTATGTTTCGTCCTTACAAATATCCCAATAATCCAGTTTCGTCGCTGCAAAAAAAAGTTTTAAAAAAGCCCTTGCAAAAATAAAACACTTCCAGTTTGGTCCCTCTAATAACTTTCCATCCAAAAAAAGTGACGTGGCAAAGAGATGGCCTCATCATGACATCATCAATGACATCACTACCATATGTCACAGTCGGATCACAGGTTCGAAACCCATCTTTGCCAAAAGTGTTATTTTTTAATAACACTATGTTCCACATTGCCATGCGAACTGACACGTGGCATCCATTCATTGGTGGCTGACGTGGAGCTGTCAGTGCCATATGCCATGATGACGTGGCATGATAGTGCCATGTGGCACAAAGGACCAATTAGATGTTGACACATGGCAGTGATGTCATCTCAGTTTGCCATGTTACCTTTTTAGGATGAAAAGTTAACAAAGGGACCAAACTGGAAACGTTTTGCTTTTGCAAGGGTTTTTTTATTTTTTATTTATTTTTTGTAGTGACGAAACTGGATAATTGAGATATTTGCAAGGACGAAGCATACCTTTAAGCATTAATTTTATAAATAAACTAATTAATTATTTAATTGAAAGAATAAATAAGTCATAACTATTTAATTAATAAAAATACACATATATTAATCTAATATATTTATATATTTAAAAACGTATTAACATTATAAGAAAACATAAATTCATATAGACCAAAAGTTAACTTTGCAGCTATATTTGGTAATTCGATAAAAAATGCTATATTTTGTGGGAAAAAAGAACTTTAATTTTTAGCTATGTACAAAGTTTCCTTCATAAATTTCTATTTTGTAACAAAAAAAAAGTTTCCTTGATAAATGTCAGTACAAATTATTCAAATATTCAATAATCAGAGTCATTTTCAAAATGTTTAACTAGTATTTTTTAGTTCTATGAATTCTCGGTCAAAGAAGAATTCCATGAATTTTATCAAAGTAATTCAATTCAAATGGATGGAAATCAATACTTTATCCCCTCCTTCCATTGACGAGAAGTCTATAAAACCCATAAGAAGGAAATTCTAAGATTATATTAGGTGAAAAGAATTGAGAAAAGAAAATATGATGGCTCGTTTATCATTTCTTTTGGTGGTGTTTCTTTTATGCGTTGCATCCACTTATGCTGAATTTGTGGATGTGCATACCATTTGTCACAAGGCCAAAAATCCTTCATTTTGTTTAAATCTTCTCAATTCAAAGCCTCGTCCGAAAGATCTCATTAGCCTTGCTCAATACACTACTGACGTCGTTCGTGCCAAAGCAACCGACACCATCAAATTGATCAACAAACTAATTGCACAAAGTGGTAGCAATGTCGGTGCAACTGAACATTACAAATCGTGTTTGTCATATTTTGGAAATGAAGAAGGTGCACTTGCTGAAATTGCAAGTGTTCAACAATTCTTTAAAGCAAGAGATTACCAAAGTGCAAGTGTACATGCATCTTCTATCATAGCAGATGTTAATTACTGTATTTCAGGGGATTCACCAAGTGACCTTCCTTATCATGATACATCTTTGCTACCAAAGTATGCTGAAATTGTTGAGGAGGTTGCTGAGATTGTTCTTATCATATCAAATTTTCTGAAAAATAATTAATTTGATGCTTTGAAGTATGTGTTTCGGGTTGCTGTGAGTCAAAGTTGACATTACAATTGATGAGTTAATAAATCAGTATTTTTGTTGACAAATAATACACCAGTTTCTCTGTTTTTTTACTTTGTATTTGGATTATTGTTATTATATATCAAATTATCTCATTATGAAATTGTTCCTACGGCTGAGGTTAAGGGTTGAAAATATGTGAAAATTATTTCTTGATAATTAATATGATAAAAACGTTTTCACATTTTACATGGTTAGGCTTGAAAAGTTTGAAAAATATATGAAGAGTCGTTTAAGGGTATTTACACATACCAAGGAGACTAACACAATTTTTGTTACTTTTGATAAAAGTATTTATCTCTTTCCTAGAATGCCCTTAATTATTAATTACTTTATTCTACATATTTTTCTCTTTGCAATAAATAGTTAACGACATTATTGACTAAACAATAGTCAATGTTACATTGGACTTTGAAAACAACAAATAAAATGAAACAAAAATACACTTCTAAAAACGATATGTATTGTGAAACAGAGGTAGTTGATTACCTCCACTCAAAAAAATTTGAAGATAGTACTCCCTCAGTTCCAAATCTTTTAATGTTTGTTTTAGCCTTTAAAATTTTGTCCCAAAACTTTTGATATTTTACAAACCCAATGTTATTTTATCTACTTCCTTCCAACTTTACCCTTAATAATTATAGTTTTATTAATTGTGGATAATGTATTTACCAAAGCAAAATTGGGGAGAACAAGGTATTAAATGAGGTACTTTAGACTATATTTAATCTATTTAATGTTTTCTTATTCCATGTGTCATTTTCTAATCCAATTCCCTATTTACTTTTTCAAAAAACCATTATACTTGATTTAATTTCTTTTTAATCCAATTCCCGATTCCACCAAATGAAAAAGAAAAATCCAATTCACGATTTAAATTTGAACCGCATGATCTTAATTAACTAGTTTTAATCCGGGTGATTGCATATATTCACGAAAATGGACAGTAGTCAATCTATCTATATTCGTCTATAGTGTTCTCAAGGCAAAATAATTTTTTTATTTTAGTGGGGTCAAACATTTTACACTTTTAAAATACAATATACATCTTTTGTCAAAAAAAAAGTGCAATACTTTTAACTTAGGCGCAGGGGGTGTACGAATTAAATCAAGGGGTTTGATTATTAGGCCAGACACTTGAAAATTTTAATAGACTGATACTTCGTACAACCCCCTAGCTATTCAGTAGATACTCTCTCACTCTCAAAATCTCCAAAATACCCCTTCTTCAAACACCAAAACCCTTCTCTTTCCCTCTCACTCGCACACACACCCCATCCATTCCTTCTCTTCTACCAATTCTGAACCCTACCCCTCTCATCTCTTCTCCATCAATTTCTCACTCTCCTCCATCAATCTCGTAGTGTTCGTCTCCCACATTGATTCTTCGTCGTCTTCGGAACCACAGGTAACCACCATTGTTCTTCCCTTCGCTTTCTTTTTTTCTTTCTTACATTTACGCATGGTTCGGAGGATAACCGTCGAACTAGTTAGACAGTGTGTGGTCCGAACCAAAGTCGGTTTCTTCCCTAATCTGTTATTTTTGACGTGTTTGACACAAGGTGATCTGAACTGGTTCGCAGCCTGTTATCCGAACTGGTTCGACACATTTTGTCCAAACCACACTGTTTTAGGTTTTTCTGATTTCTAATGGTTTGTTTATTTTTTTTATTTTGGCAAAAACACGGGTTGGTGGTAGTTCTAGTCAGAGACAGGATGATGATGAGAGGGTTTGTCCTACGTGGTTCGTCTACAACAGAAATGCCCAGAATAATCTACGTGCACGTGGACGCGTTAAAACCGTCCCAGCGCATGCTGACGCTACATTGCAATATGACGACATTGAGCGTGATGCCGGGGACTTTATAGCTGTTGAGTTGGCTGTCCCATCTGGTGGTGACCCACCCATCTTCATCGAGACCTTCAGCTGCTGCTGCTGATACTGTTGGTCCATCTGCTACTGCTGATATACTGATGCACCATCTTCATCGAGACCTCCAACCACCTTTCCTTCCCCTAGAGGTCCAGATAATGGATATCTCTTGGCTACGTAAGGCACACATATCGCTCGTGGTATATGGGACGACATGGTATGTTTATAATTACTTACGTTTATTATATGTTTAGGTTTTGAATATGTTTAGGCTATAAATATTATATGTTTAGGTTATGAATTAGGGTTAACCGCGTTTTGTTTATAATGATAAATGTAGGAGCGTAGTAAGCCGCAAAGGATTCACAATCAGACACATTTATGGTGGGTTGGTGAATGGCTTCGTGGAGAGATGGCATACAGACACATCCAGCTTCCACCTTTCGGTGGGTGAGATGACGATCACACTGGACGACGTCTCTCAGCTGCTCCATATCCCCATCACGGGCTAGTTTTATGACATGACAGGGTCATCCAAGATTGAAGCTCAAGATATGCTAGTGGACTATTTGGGGGCAGACCTTGAAGATGCATTTTTTCAGATACCTGAGAAAGGGGTCATTGTAACTCTCAAGTTGTAACATCCCCACTTTGGCTAATTTCATTTAATCGAAATTAGCAAGAGGTAATGTCTAGGTTGATTAGTTAATTAAGTAATTTAGCATATTTGAGTATATGTGATAGCTAATTTTATTGATAATGATGTGAGGTTGTGCCTTGATGATTGATTTGTTGATTTAAATTGGGGTTTAAGTTAAAGGTAGGGGTAAAACAGTCATTCTACCCTTGTTTTACTATACCCTCAGCTGACTCACTAATTGTTTCCCACACTCCCACAAAAACACATCCTCACTTAAACACACAGACACACACAATCAGAATTGGGAAAAGGAGAAAAAGAGAAAGAACTAGAGAGAGAGAGAGAGAGAGAGAGGGGCATGAAGAGAGGAGAAAGGAGAGAAAAGAGAAAACTCAAGGAAACCTCTTCTCCACACACCACAACCAGAAATTCATGCTCTCCACTTCTTCTCACTCAAGTGTTACCAAATGCTAACCAAGCAAAGTTCACTTTCAACAACAAACCCAATCAAAATCTACTTCATCTTCACAATTTGAGTTGCATGTGAGAAAGAAAGAGAGATGCAGCCAAACTTATCACCGAATTCAGTTTCTCATCTTCTCTCCACAAATTTCTGAAGACAAGAGGGAGTGGTTCTTCATTTCACTTCCCTTCCCCCTCCATTCCGAAATAGACACAACTTTGGAACATTGGAGGTTTTGATTTTAGCTTGCATGTGGGTACAAAGGGATTCTAAGGGCTGTTCAAGACTTGCATGTCTGTTTTGGGAGTGAAATAGATTGATTGGGTAATCACATTGTGGATTGGGAGCACACATTGAGAGTTAGGAGCATTGGATTCGAAAATTAAGCTTGGGGATAATTCTTGGGACACTTCACTTCACCTTTTGATGGTTAATTGTTGGTGTTGATTCATTGCTTGTGGTTTGTGATTATCATCACAAAGAGGTGAGTCGTGCCAACCTCTCAGTCCCAAATGCTAAAAATTCGTTTTATTGCTCCTTTCGATTCCAAACCTCCTCTAATCTTTTCCCCAACCATTCCTAGTGACAAATAGTTTACTTTACTATGGATTGGAGCAAGATTGAAGTGATTATATTGTATTGCTTCGAGTCATAGAATTTGGATAAAATCGAGTAGTTTTACCGAGTGTTAACCTTAATTAAACGGGTATAAGAATTTTTCCACACTCATCAAATATGAGTAGGGATAAAGTTAAGATTGAAAGACAATCATATGCTCATTAGATATGAGTTAAAGTCAAATCTCATCAGATATGAGTTAACTTAAAGAGAAAGTTAACGGTATATAAATTATATCGAGTATAGGGTGACGACCCTAAGGATTAGCATACTAGGGGAGGGGAAGTCATGAGCCCTAGAACCTAGGCCCCCTTTAAGTTTGATCGTTAATCAGATATTAGCGATGGGTTCCCCGGTTAATGGCGTGGTCATTTCCGGTGATGTGCTAAGAAAGAAGTTACACGTTTCACCGAGATTAGCAAAGTAGGCAGTCGGTGTCGTGTTAATGATGAAGTTACACATAGTTATTCCCTTGACTACGAGAAAGAAAGAAAGACATAATTGAACCGCGAGTGTTTATTAAGGGGTCTCGATAGGACTCACTGAGATTTGTGATCTCACCCTTTAAATGTTGCTGTTTTTACAGAGAAACAGGAAAAAGGAAGGCATAGAAGCACGAGTTAGTGATGTGCTTGAGAAGCGGTTGAAGACTCAGTTCTTTGGTTAAGTTATTTTATTTTCCTTGTAGTCTTTGTATCTCGATTAGGACTTGTGCATTGTTAAAGTTAATAATCGTTTCCGCTATTTCTTGTATTTTGGATATTGAGCACTAGGATTCGAAAGGTGTGAGATACATCGAGACTCAAGTATTTTGATGTACTTGTAATTTAAAGTCATTAGACATGACTTAGTTATGAAGTTAAATCGAATTTATTAGTTGTGTTCAATATTTGAAACAGGAGATTATACTCTGATATGTGCTAAACTGTATATTGTAATATTTCTCTATGGTAGAGATATTAGGGTGTTACACAAGTGGTTGAAGGAGACGGTCTACCTTGCAGGCATCCATGAGGGTCGCTTTCAGAATGCTGCCAGCACCTACCTGTTTTACATGATGGGGGCTACATATTTTACTGACCAATATGGTAACATGGTCAGCTACTTTAGGGGGTTTGTACGTCATGCTGGGTGTATGATGTCGTATCTGCCTAATCGTGTGGTTAGGAAGTTTGGCTATGTACAGGGGATCCCAGTTGACCCTAAATCTCCGAGACGGGTGCGTGTTTCCCGTGAGGTAGCTGGCGATATGTGAGCCAATTTCAGCAACCATCTTATTAAGCGTACCATGCTGGTAGAGTATGGGAGCCCAGACACAGTTGAGGGCTACTTTGCTTGGTGTAGGAGGGTATCCCACCCATACATACAGCCCGAAAACCACCCCTTAAATGATGGAGAGATGAGACGGGTATCGATTTTATTTTAGTCTTATGGTTTTATCTCCGTTCTCATATTATTAAAGTAGTTATTATTTTAATTACAGTATTTGTTGTCTCATAGAATGTACTAGAGATGGTGGCCCTATATGATGAGATGGAGCAGGTGCTGATGGTTGCTAGGATTCCACGGCAGACCCGTGCCTGGGGCATACTTGAGAGGCTGAAGACATTGGCGAGGCCATTCGCACAGGGGTTGAGGAAGTATTCTTGTGTCTACCAGCGGAGAGAGAGGCAGACACAATAGTTGGTTTTTTTGATTATATTTCATGAACAAATTTGGGTTGTATTTTATGAACAAATTTGGGTTGTAAGACATATTTAAATATGTGCGTTGTTTTATTTATACATGTTTGTTGAAAATTAGGTTTTCATTTGTTGTTAAGAATTAGCAACTTAGTATAATTTCTCACCAATTAAGAATAAAATGAAAACTGTTTGTGGTACAAACTGGTTCGATGGGAAAAGTTCGAAATGGTTGGTTTGAACATAAGGATTTTGTTTCATTTGTAAAATCGTGTTGGGCAAATTTTAATGTCACAGGTAATAAGGCGTTCATCATTAAAGAGAAGCTCAAGTTGTTAAAAAACCAGCTCCGGGTTTGGTATACTTGATCTTAACACCGAATGAGATGTAAAGACTTTGAATGATTTGGATCTGGTCTTATCTGATAAGTGGGATGAGGGTGTTGTGCTTAAGCGGAAGGAAGTTACATCAATGATTTGGAAAGATATTAGGCTGAAAGGAGCTTACTGCGCCAGAAGAGCAGAGCCCCATGGATTAGAGAGGGTGATGTGAATTCAAATTTTTTTCACTCACTCTTGAAATACCGTAGACGGAGAAGCCAATTAGCTATTTTGAATGAAGAAGGTCTACTAATTGATTATATGGGCGGTTTGAAAAGGGTTGTTAAGCAGCATTTTGAGGACATTTTCGCGGAACACTTCTATAATAGGCCTGTCCTTGGAGGCATCAATTTTAATCATATATCAAGACATGATAATGACATGTTAATGCAATCGTTTTGTGAGGAGGAAATTAAGGAGGCAATGTTGAGTTGTGATGGAGAGAAAAGGCCAGGTCCGGACAACTATAATTTACGCTTCTTTAAGGAGCTTTGGGACTTGGTGAAATGTGACATTTTTGATTTTTTCAAAGAGTTTAACGCGAAGGCGGCTTTGCCAAAAGCGTTAGCTACATCTTTTATTACACTCATACCCAAAGTTGACAATCCTCAAGGGCTGGGTGTGTGTCGGCCCATTTGCTTAACTGGTAGCTTAAATAAAATTTTGGGAAACGTGTTGGCTAACAAGCTTAAGAAGATTTTACCCAGTGTAATTTCAAGTTGTCAGTCAGTGTTTTTGGGTGGTAAAAATATTTTGGACGGTGTGGTGATAGTAAATGAGTTGGTTGATTACGCTGAGAGGAACACACTAGTGTAAAAACAGGAAAAGAATTGGCGTTTTTAAGTGGGATGCCCAAATATCCAACTTAAAAGAAAGAAGCGGGTATTTTCTTTTCAATGTTGGCTTTGAGAAAGCATATGACACGTTTTCTTGGTCTTTTTTGTTCTATATGTTGGAAAGGATGGGCTTCAGGACAAGTTGGATTAGGTGGATGCATGTCTGTGCATGCTCGAGCTCCTTGGCAGCTTTAGTGAATGGTAGTCAGACTAAGGATTTTGTTGTTAAAAGAGGTCTAAGACAAGGGGATCCGTTATCACCGTTCCTTTTTCCAATAGTAGCCAAGGGCTTATCTGCTCTAGCTACCAAAGCTATAAGTACTGTGTTTACAGAGTATAAGGTGATGGAAAATCTACTCTTCTCTATAGTGCAATTCACAGACAATACTATTCTCATGGGTCATCCTTCTTGGGATAATCTTTGGGGGTATAGAAACAATCCTTAGAAGTTTTGAACTCGTTTCGACATTAGAGGTCAACATCCACAAAAGTAAGCTCATTTGTATTGATGATTCAGAGGAGTTTTTTGGGCCCACTTCAACTTTCCTTCATTGTCACACGAAATCCACCCCCTTTAAAATTTTAAGAATTCCGGTGGGGGCCAATCCTAGATGTGGATCAACTTCGAAACCAATGCCTGAGATGCTTCGTAATAGGCTCGCATCTTGGAAAGGTCATCACTTATCGATTAGAGGCTGTGTAACTCTTATTAACTCTTATCAAAAGGTGATGACCAAATCTATGATCAAAATTCAAAGAGATTTTTGTGGGGGTATGTATTTGGTGGCATGGGACAAGGTGTGTAAATCGAAGAAGGAAGGAGGGGTTGGTATAAAGAATCTTGAGCTCTTTTATTCAAGTGGAAGTGGCATTTCTTAGTGGATAAAAATGCTAGTTAGAAAGTACTTTTATTTCGTCGATATGACAATTTATCATCTTTTATGGCGATGATCAGACGTCAGGTAGAAATAAGGACTTGCTGTGGTGGTGTGATATTCTCTTGGTGGGTGATGATGTAGTTACGAAAGGGTGGTTCAACAATCGTATTGGACGTGTTTTGGGGGCTGGTGAGGTTGTACTCCTTTGGAAACACCATAGGTTAGGCAACAAACGATTGTTTTCTGTGTTCCCTCAGCTATTTGCAGATTGTTTGGATGAGAATGTAATGGAGGCAACAACAGGTTTTTTGGCTGAGGATCATTGGTAGTGGCCCGATTTATGGAGGGCAGAGATTGACGGCGACAGTGTGGAGGAGGCATCTGAATTGAAGTAGATTCTAGTGGACAGAGGATCCGACAGCTTGGAAAGCACGCTAGCTGGGTGTGGACAGAGGATCCGACAGCTTGGAAAGCACGCTAGTCCTTTATTAAGTTTATGTCTTGGAGCTCATTCGCTTATGGGATAGGCAGAAACTTACGTTACTTTGTGTACTCGTGGTGGCAAAATGCATTAGTCTGTATAAACAATTTGCAATTACTTTTTTTAGCAGGCCTCGTCCTCCATCAATGGATTCATCGCTTATCGAAAAAATATTATCTAAAAATATGTAATACCCTAATATCTCAACAATAGAAGAAATATCAGGATACACTTTTTAGCATACATCAGAGTAAAATTCCTATTTTTAGATTTTTAACAAAACTAAAGTTTGATAATAACTCATCAAACATACACTCATACTTTCATAACTTCAAATAGAAGTACATAATCAACATAAAACCATGTTTTAATATCCTTCCCACGTCCTAATGTTCAATATCCATATTACAGAAATAGCGGAAACGATATACAACTTATAATATAATACAAGTCATATATTTGAAAGACATAAAACTAGGAAAATACATAAACATAGTAACAATTAAAGGTGTATTGGTTTAGGATTTTAAAAGACTTTTTTAGTTGAAAAAAGTCTCACGGATTTTAAAAGGCTTTGCATGAATTTCATGACTTTCAGGATTCTGCAGGACTTTCAAGATTTTTAAGTCAGATTTTAATGGATTTTATTATAAAGACTCTGCAGAACTTTGCGGACTCTACAGGACTTTGTGGATTTTTGAGATTTGATAAGACTGCAAATGTTTTTTTGCATGCATTCAAATATTGTATTTACTCTCAGTTAGTTGTTAGACTTATTGTATACTCTTAGTTAGTTACCCTTTTTGTATTTAATTTTTTCTAGTTGAGGGTAGTTTAGTCTCTTTCCCTTACTTCTTTTGACTTGTATATAAACTCTTTAATGGGCAATTTATCTAGTGAGAAATTCATTTTACCAAATTCACAAAAAGTAAAATCAATATAATCATTTGGATTACTAGTACAACATAGATAGAAAATTAGCTAGTTATATAAGTAATTTGAGTAACATATTATTTCTAATCTGCATCGTAGTCTCAAAAGCAATCATAAAAAGATTATGGCATACACCAATTACAATCATAAAGAAATTTCATGATAAAAAAAAAACTGAGAACAAACTAGACAAAAAAAAATATCACAAAAAAAAAATAATACCATCACGTTCCTTACCAAAAACAAAAATAACAATACTATTACGTTTTTTCCAGGAAAAAAATCATTTGGCAGAAACTATTCACATTCCTATTCACGTTCGTTTATCCTATACTTATTCACGTTAAGGTTGAGTTATAAATTCAAAATCAGAGAGGGTAGCATGTAAACTGCACCACCGAGAAAAAACTGGAAAAGTCTTTAAGGAGATAATGAAAGGATTGAAAAGTCTTGATGTTATATGGGATTGTTTTATGAGTGAAGTATTTATAGATTGTACTAAGAAGTCCCACAAAACCCATAAGTAAAAGAATCTCTTAGAATTCTTGTATTTTTGAATACCAACGAATTTCTTTTAAGTTGTAAAAAGTCTCAAACGAATACCATTAGATTTTGTGAGACTCTCTAAAAAGTCTTTAAAAGCCTAATTGAATACCACGGCATTTTTTTATATTAACTTAAAGTCCTGATTGAATACCATAAGATTGTTTTACCTAAAAAGAGTCTTTTAAAATCCTTTGAAATCTCAATCCAATACACCCCCTTAAGTCTTCAAGCCTTCCTTGAAGTGTACCACTTAGCCTTATTTCTTCGCATTTGACTTTCCCTGCGTTTCTGGGGAAAAAAACCACAAATATAAATAGTGAGATAAAATCTCAGTGAGTCCTATCGAGACCCCTAACTACACTCGCGGTTCAATTATGCATCCTTTTCATTCGTAGTTTAGTTTTATAAACTACGTGCCTTTTACCTTAGCACAACACCGACTGCCTACTTTGCTAATCCCGGTGAACCCCGGTCCACTAGTCCATACCATAGTGCTGTAAAGGGGGCCTAGGTTAAGGGCTCATGACCTTCCCCGCCTAGTATGCTCCCTCTTTGGGTCGTCTCCCATATAAGTCTTTAATAACTTATCCGTCTTATACTTTATATAACTCAATCAGTCATTAATGAACTAATTGTCCATCACATTCTCATGTATAAATATTAAACTGAACTCATAGTTCCTTGAATTATCATGTTACCGTGAACGCTCTCGTTTAACTAACCATACGGTCCTTCTAGACTTTTGTAACTCAAGGCTATCCACTACAACCACCTTAATCATGTTCAAAATCATGGCATAGTTGGTCTAAATTCATGGGAGATGGTTGAGGAGAAGATTAGAAGAGGTTCGGATTTGAAAGGAGCGACGAAAACGAATCTTATTTTCCGGGGAAGAACCTTACGCACGGTCCGTGCCACAGGGGCGCACGGTCCGTGCGCTTTCAGCAACACACCCGTTTCGATTCTTTTACTTGTTTTCGCTATTCCGTTCACTTCCAATCTGTAATCCAATCCAATCCCAACATAAAAACATATATTTGTATCACAAACAATCAGTCCAAACAATGCAAACAACTCCACATTTTAACATCAATCAATCAAAACACATATATATTTGAAACAACACAAGATGCATAATTTCGTAAACACGTTGCCTCGACTCGAAATTTCGAAATGAATGTAATCATTAACTCAAACTCAGAATTATGTCATGACGCATTTTCAAAACAAAACCTAAGTGGTATAGAACTTACCCGAAGTGATGAATGTTACGAACAAATGGAAAACACGATCAAGCTCTACCCAAACCGAATTTATTTTGGACAGCATCTATGAGCAGTTTTGGAATGCGCATAACTTAATCACTTCTTAACCAAAACAATCCAAACCAGTTCCTATTGTGTATAAACTTTTGTCTATTTTCATATGGTTCAAGTCCCAGGGAATTATAGCTAAAATACGGTGACTGGTTCAAAATCGTTACTGTTACAAAAGTGAAACTTGTAACTAATTTTCTTCCTCAATACTCAGTCAAATCAGGTCATTCTTTGCGAAAAATAAAGGGTTTTAAGTCTAATTTCCAAAGAAATAAAAATTCACTTCATATGAGTTTCATAGAGAGGTTATAAGGGAAATACCAAAGGTAGTGAAAACTGTTTTTTTGTGCAGAATTTCTGTGTGCTTTGAGAAACCCATTTCCAATGCTTTAAACCCCTTTCGACTTGAATTTTCAAATCCCAGATACTGGAAACCTCTCCTAGACTACTCCAATTCGCAATGTAGGTGTTGTGAAGTCCCAATCTAGCTCCCAAAACAACATGCACAGCCACAACCTCAATGAAAATGGAAAACTCCATTTTTGACTAGTTTGAGCTTGAGGTGCTAGAATGGTGAGATGAGAAGGAGAATGGTGTAGATGATGATGCTAGAATGGTGGTGAGAATGCTCACATGCATCAACAATGGTGGAGGTTCTCTCTTCTTCTTCTCCCTCTCCCTCTCCCTCTCCCTCTCACGGTTTTCTTCTCTCTCAAGCCCTCTCTCTTCTTTTCTTAAAACTGATTGTGAGTGAAGTGGATGTGGTGTTGGTGTGGGTGTGTGTGTTATTAATTATGTTGTGAGCTGAAGGGAAAACATGAGGAAACGACCAATTTACCCTTGTACCTAAATTCCTCCTTATTACTAATACACTACCCCAATGCAACATAATTCCACACTAACAATAATTCATTTCAATCCAATACATCACAAATCAATTTACCTCATTTAGCAATTAAATTCGCTATAATAGATCCGAGTTTACACAATCACTTAAATTACCCTTGCTTCCTAATTCCCACTTAACCCTGATTTCAATCAACAATCAAACAATTAATCAATCAATGAATAAAATTCACATACTTAGGAAATTAAATATTGCATTCATATCTTAACTTGTGCTATGACTCGATTTATTACTTAATTGAATAAGTAATCGAATAAGTAATCGCTAGTTAATTTCGTTAGTCGAAATTAATCGAATTAGTGATGTTACAAAATAACTTAAATACCAATTCAATACATTCAATGATTCAAACACACAAATAGGTTTAAAATCTTTGAACTTATAATTTAAAATAATAATAATAATAATAATAATAATAATAATAATAGTAATACTTGTAATAATAATAATAACTCATGGCTAATACTTAAAACAAAATAATAAGATAATATTATTTTAAATTGGGAAGCGGGCGAGAAGCAAGGTTTTGGAAAGACAACTGGTGTGATCAACGTTTCTTGAAGGAATTATTTTCACATTTGTCATAGTTGATTTCAGCCAATGGAACGGCAACAAGAGGGTATGGAGGTTTCGGTGGAAGAGGCAGCTGAAACAGGAAGAACAAATGGAGGCATCACACTTGGAGAACATTCTACTTCCCTTCAACCAGATTATGACACCAAAGACAAATGGATATGGCTTTTGGAAGAATCTTCATGTTACAAAGTAAAGTCGGCCTATAGCTCATTGACATTTAGTAGAAAGGACACAATGATTGAAAAAGGATAAAAAAAGCTACTGAAGAGCCTGTGGAAAACCGCATCACCATCTAAGTTTCTGACACACGCCTACAAGGTACTCTTGGACAGCCTGCCAACCCGGGTTGCCTTATAATAGCGAGGAGTAATTGAATTCAACTCGAGACCATCGTTCGTTCTCTATTTTAAGAATAATGAGGAGTCAGGTCACCTATTTTTCTATTGCAATACATCGGTAAAGGTCTGGCAGCATATTGGCTCGCGGTTAGGAATAATTCATAATGATTTCAATAGACCGTGGGAACATTTTGAGCATCACACAGTCAACATTGGAGGAAAAAAGAAGGAAACACGACATCTAATATGGATTTGAGTCACCTTGGTTATTTGGATAAATTTGAATAAAATAATTTTTAGAGGGGGTACGATTAATGTATCACATATGATTCACCAAATTAAGCTTTTGTCTTGGGGTTTTTTTGCTAATAGGGTGGGTGCAAAATTATACTTACTTTTGAGAGCTGGTGTAATTATCCCTTTCGTGTGTTATCTTTAGTAGAATGATTGTATGAGTGTTGTGGTACCCGTTGTACCCAGTAATAAAAAAATCTTTTGACTTATCAAAAAAAAAACTCAATTATTGTTATGTATTTCACTAGCCCAAATCTCTGGTCTACTATTCCTAGCTAACTTATTGTAGGGTTGTCATCAGAGCATGAAGTTGCTCTTCTTTCCATCAGAGGACGCGCTAGTTTTTAATCTCTATTATTTCAATCTCCCGTGAGAAAACCTTCCACTTGATATGTATAATAATGATATGAATATGAAAGGTTTTTATAAAGTTCAACTTCTTTTAACGTTCATTAAAAAAATCAAAATAAACACGATTTTCGAATCAAAAATATTCCAACTAATAAGTATGAATAATTGTTATTATTTATGTCTTATAATTTTCTTTTTGAATGCATATCTCATAGAGTTAGAGATAGAAAATATAAATTCATTAACATACAAATCAATAGATATAAAAAGTTTTTATTACATTAAATATGTTAACATTTCATCAATCATTTAAAAAAGACAATTTATACTCGTGCATCATAGAATTTACCCTTGTTAGTTCACTACCATATACTTTGGGTGCACTTGCCGAAGTTACGAGTGTTCAACAACCATTTACGACAAAATACTACTTTGGTGTGAATACACATGCGACTTCTATCATGACCTAGGCTAGTAACTGTGAGTCAGGAAGTGACCCTAATTTTCCTGACCCATCTACACTTCCAAAGTATGCTCAAGATGTTGCGCAGGTTGCTGAAATTATTCTTACCATATCGAATTTCCTGATACATAATTAAATAAATGTTTTATAGGTTATGTTTACAGAACAATACATTGCAATTTATGTTTCGGAATAATTAAACATAGTTTATGTTATATGTAGTTCGAGTATTCTTATTATATATCAACTTTTCGTTTCATGAAATTGTCCCTACAGTAAGATTTGTTTATCTTTTTATGTTTATATGTGATTCCGTAGTAAAAAGGGAGAAAAGCTGTGACAATTATTTTTTGGTTAATGCGAATATAATTCTCAGAAAAATTGATTAAATTCAATTCCCTATTTTTCCAAATGTGAAAAAAAAGTCAATTCCTTAATTTGAAAATTGAACCAAATGATCTTAATCAAACTTTCCTGACTTATGCATGTTCATCAAAAAGAAAAAAAGTTTGTGTGATCAAATTCACGAAAATGGACGGTGGTTAATCTAGATCTGTCAAAATTGTTTGTAAGGGAACATAATTTTTGATATTAGTAGGGTCAAAGATTTTACACCATTGAAATAAAATCCTAACCTTTTTCTCTTTTAAAAGTGGTCAACAATACTGGTCTAACATTTAGCACTATATGACTCGACCCCCCGATTCTATGGGTGTTGGTAAAACATTTTATCAACTGAATTGTGCTTCGTTTTCAAAAAGATCTAGTGAATATGTATCAAACTAAATTAATAATAGTTATGTTGATGCTTTTTAAATAATTAATGTATTCCATTTTTCTAATCAGATTAGGAATCTCATTATGCGAAAAAATAATAGAATTTTTTAAAATTTTCAATATGAAGAATTTAATCAAATTGATCAATTGACTTTAAGAATATCTTTTTTTCTATGCAATATTTTTTATTTTATTTAAAATTCATTCAGTTTATGTTTTCTCTAGTCTTTAATTCTACAAGGGTCCAAAAAAAAGGTAATCAAGTAGATGATACAGATCCAACGGAATATCTTTAGGGGTGGAAATGATGACGTTCGTAAGATGGCATGGGTTCGTTGGAGTAAAATATGTCTTCCAAAGGAGTATGGTGGTCTCGGCATTAGAAATATGAAATTGTTTAGCTTATCACTACTTGGTAAGTGGAAGTGGAGACAATTAAGAGATATGGACATCATGTGGTACGCACTCATGCAGAACTTGCATGGGAATGGAGGTTTGTTGAACAACAACCTGTATTCGCTGTGGTGGAAGGAGACAAATGCTTTGGGTGAATGTATTTCAAATGCACACGGCTGGTTCAGAGACTCGGTGAATATCCTATTGGGAACCGGGCGAGAAACCAAGTTTTTGGAAAGACAAATGGTGTTATCAACGTTACTTTAAGGAAATATTTTCACACCTGTAAAGGTTATCAGACAACCAGAATGTTGTCATAGTTGATTTCAGCCAATGGAACGACAACAAGTGCGTATGGAGGCTTCGGTAGAAAAGGCAACTGAGATATGAAGAACAAATGGAGGCATCACACTTGGAGAATATTCTTCTTCCCTTCAACCAGATTCTGATACCAAAGACAAATGGGTACAGCTTATGGATGTATCTTCATGTTACAAAGTAAAGTCGGGCTATAGCTCATTGACAATCAGGAGAAAGGAAACAATGATTGAAGAGGGTAAAAGACAGTTACTGAAGAGCCTGTGGAAAACCACATCACCATCAGTGTTTCTCACACACGCCTAGAAGGTACTCTTGGACACCCTGCCAAAT
This sequence comes from Astragalus glycyphyllos, assembly GCA_963573325.1. Taxonomy (NCBI): domain Eukaryota; kingdom Viridiplantae; phylum Streptophyta; class Magnoliopsida; order Fabales; family Fabaceae; genus Astragalus; species Astragalus glycyphyllos. The sequence continues at coordinate 47,239,024 of OY754313.1, read as the reverse complement.
CGGGTTGCCTTATAACAGCGAGGAGTAATTGAACTCAACTCGAGACCATCTTTCGTTTTCTATTACAAGAATAATGAGGAGTCAGGTCACCAATTTTTCCATTGCAATACATCGGTAAAGGTCAGGAAGCATACTGGCTCATGGTTAGGAATAATTCATAATGATTTCAATAGACCGAGGGAACATTTTGAGCATCACACAGTCAACGTTAGAGGAAAAAAGAAGAAGAAAACACGACATCTAATATGGATTTGAGTCACCTGTGTTATTTGGATAAATTTGAATAAAATAATTTTAAGAGGGGGTACGATTAATGTATCACATATGATTCACCAAATTAAGCTTTTGACTTGGGGTTTTTTTCGCTAATAGGGTGGGTGGAAAATTATACTTACTTTTGAGAGCTGGTGTAATTATCCCTCTCGTGTGTTATCTTTGGTAGAATGATTGTGTGAGTGTTGTGTTACCCCTTGTACCCACTAATAAAAAAATCTTTTGACATATAAAAAAATACACTCAATTATTGTTATACATTTCACTAGCCCAAATCTTTGGTCTACTATTCCCAGCTAACTTATTGTAGGGTTGTCATCAGAGCATGATGTTGCTCTTCTTCCCATCAGAGGACGCGCTAGTTTTTAATCTCTATTATTTCAATCTCCCGTGGGAAAACCTTCCACTTTATAAGTATAATAATGATATCAATATGAAAAGTTTTTATGGAGTTCAACTTCTTTTAACGTTCATAAAAGAAATTAAAATAAACACTATTTTCCAATCAAAAAAATCCCAACAAATAAGTATGAATAATTGTTATTATTTATTTCTTATAATTTTCTTTTTGAATGCATATCTCATAGAGTTAGAGATAGAAAATATAAATTCATTAACATACAAATCAAAAGATATAAACAGCTTTTATTACATCAAATATGTTAACATTTCATTAATCATTTAAAAAAGACAATTTATACTCGTGCATCATAGAATTTACCCTCGTTAGTTCACTACCATATACTTTCAACTTTTCCTCTACTTTTATGAATAAAGTAATTAATTATATAGTTGGAAATAATCAATAAATCATAACTATTGACAATAGAATTATATTTTCATCTATGTCCAAAGTTTTCTTAAAAAATCTATTAACTAGTATCCAAATTTCAAATAATCCAGGTGACTTTTTTAGATACTCAATTAATAGTTTTGAATATAATGGATTCCGGGTCAAAGAAAATCAAATGAATTCAAAGTCAAATTTACAGAAATTAAAACTGTAGACTAACTTTTTCTTTGAAGAAAGTTCTATAAAAGCCATAACTATAAGGAGTGATATGCTATCACGGGATATCTTTAATAGACTTGAGTGTAGGAAATACAAATGGCTCATTTTTCATTCTTTGCGGTAGTGTTTCTACTATGTGTTGCATGTTCTTATGCAACTCAAGTTGTAGATGTGCATACCATTTGCCAAAAGACCTCAAATCCTTCATTTTGTTTATCTATTCTTAACGCTAGTCCCAACAAAGACCTAGTCAACCTTGGACAATATACCATTGGTGTAGTTCGTTCCAAGGTAACTGGTACCGTCACATTAATCAACACATTAATTGCACAAAGTGGTAGTAATGCCAAAGCAACACAACATTACAAATCTTGTTTGTCACATTTTGGGAATGAGGGCGCACTTGCCGAAGTTGCGAGTGTTCAACAATGATTTACGACAAAATACTACTTTGGTGTGAATACACATGCGACTTCTATCATGACACAGGCTAGTAACTGTGAGTATGGAAGTGACCCTAATTTTCCTGACCCATCTATGCTTCCAAAGTATGCTCAAGATGTTGCGCAGGTTGCTGAAATTATTCTTACCATATCGAATTTCCTGATGCACAATTAAATAGATGTTTTATAGGTTATGTTTACAGAAGAATACATTGCAATTTATGTTTCGGAATAATTAAACATAGTTTATGTTATATGTAGTTCGAGTATTCTTATTATATATCAACTTATCGTTTCATGAAATTGTCTCTACAGTAAGATTTGTTTATCTTTTTATGTTTATATGTGATTCCGTAGTAAAAAGGGAGAAAAGCTGTGACAATTATTTTTTGGTTAATCCGAATATAATTCTCAGAAAAATTGATTAAATCGAATTCCCTACTTTTCCAAATGTGAAAAAAAAGTCAATACCTTAGTTTGAAAATTGAAGCAAGTGATCTTAATCAAACTTCCCTGATTTATGCATGTTCATAAAAAAGAAAAGAAGTTTGAGTGATCAAATTCACAAAAATGGACGGTGGTTAATCTAGATCTGTCTGTATTGTTTGTAAGGGAACATAATTTATGATATTAGTAGGGTCAAAGATTTTACACTATTGAAATAAAATCCTAACATTTTTCTCTTTTAAAAGGGGTCAACAATATTGGTCCAACATTTAGCACTATATGACTCGACCCCCCGATTCTATGGGTGTTGGTAAAACATCTTATCAACTGAATTGTGCTTCGTTATCAAAAAGCTCTAGTGAATATGTATCAAACTAAATTCATAATAGTTATGTTGATGTTTTTTAAATAATTAATGTATTCCATTTTTCTAATCAGATTAGGAATCTCATTATGCGAAAAAATAATAGAATTTTTTAAAATTTTCAATATGAAGAATTTAATCAAATTGATCAATTGTTTAACTTATCATTACTTGGTAAGTAGAATGATTGTATGAGTATTGTGGTACCCCTTGTACCCACTAATAAAAAAATCTTTTGACATATCAAAAAAAAAACCCAATTATTGTTATATATTTCACTAGCCCAAATCTCTGGTCTACTATTCCCAGCCAACTTATTGTAGGGCTGTCATCAGGGCATGAAGTTGCTCTTCTTTCCATCAGAGGACGCGCTAGTTTTTAATCTCTATTATTTCAATCTCCCGTGAGAAAACCTTCCACTTAATATGTATAATAATGATATGAATATGAAAAGTTTTTATAGAGTTCAACTTCTTTTAACGTTCATAAAAGAAATTAAAATAAACACGATTTTCGAATCCAAAATATCCCAACTAATATGTATGAATAATTGTTATTATTTATGTCTTATAATTTTCTTTTTGAATGCATATCTCATAGAGTTAGAGATAGAAAATATAAATTCATTAACATACAAATTAAAAGATATAAACAGATTTTATTACATCAAATATGTTAACATTTCATTAATCATTTAAAAAAGACAATTTATACTCGTGCATCATAGAATTTACCCTCGTTAGTTCACTACCATATACTTTCAACTTTTCCTCTACTTTTACGACTAAAGTAATTAATTATATAGTTGCGAGTGTTCAACAATCATTTACGACAAAAGACTACTTTGGTGTGAATACACATGCGACTTCTTTCATGACACGGGCTAGTAACTGTGAGTCAGGAAGTGACCCTAATTTTCCTGACCCATCTATGCTTCCAAAGTATGCTCAAGATGTTGCGCAGGTTACTGAAATTATTCTTACCATATCGAATTTCTTGATACATAATTAAATAGATGTTTTATAGGTTATGTTTACAGAACAATACATTGCAATTTATGTTTCGGAATAATTAAACATAGTTTATGTTATATGTAGTTCGAGTACTCTTGTTATATATCAACTTATCATTTCATGAAGTTGTCCCTACAGTAAGATTTGTTTATCTTTTTAAGTTTATATGTGATTCCGTAGTAAAAAGGGAGAAAACCTGTGACAATTATTTTTTGGTTAATCCGAATATAATTCTCAGAAAAATTGATTAAATCCAATTCCCTATTTTTCCATATGTGAAAAAAAGTCAATTCCTTAGTTTGAAAATTGAACCAAATGATCTAAATCAAACTTTCCTGATTTATGCATGTTCATCAAAAAGAAAAAAAGTTTGTGTGATCAAATTCACGAAAATGGACGGTGGTTAATCTAGATCTGTGTATATTGTTTGTAAGGGAACATAATTTTTGATATTAGTAGGGTCAAAGATTTTACACCATTGAAATAAAATCCTAACCTTTTTCTCTTTGAAAAGGGGTCAACAATACTGGTCCCACATTTAGCACTATATGACTCGACCCCCCGATTCTTTGGATGTTGGTAAAACATCTTATCAACTGAATTGTGCTTCGTTATCAAAAAGCTCTAGTGAATATGTATCAAACTAAATTCATAATAGTTATGTTGATGTTTTTTAAATAATTAATGTATTCCAGTTTTCTAATCAGATTAGGAATCTCATTATGCCAAAAAAGAATAGAATTTTTTAAAATTTTCAATACGAAGAATTTAATCAAATTGATCAATTGCCTTTAAGAATATCTTTTTTTCTATGCAATATTTTTTATTTTATTTAAAATTCATTCAGTTTATGTTTTCTCAAGTCTTTAATTCTACAAGGCTCCAAAAAAAAGGTAATCAAGTAGATGATACAGATCCAACGGAATATCTTTAGGGGTGGAAATGATGACGTTCGTAAGATGGCATGGGTTCATTGGAGTAAAATATGCCTTTCCAAAGGAGTATGGTGGTCTCGGCATTAGAAATATGAAATTGTTTAACTTATCACTACTTGGTAAGTGGTAGTGGAGACAACTAAGAGATATGGACATCATGTGGTACGCACTCATGCAGAACTTGTATGGGAATGGAGGTTTGTTGAACAACAACCAGTATTCGCTGTGGTGGAAGGAGACAAATGCTTTGGGTGAATGTATTTCAAATGCACACGGCTGGTTCAGAGACTCGGTGAATATCCTATTGGGAACCGGGCGAGAAACCAGGTATTTGGAAAGACAAATGGTGTGATCAACGTTGCTTTAAGGAATTATTTTCACACCTGTAAAGGTTATTAGACAACCAGAATGTTGCCATAGTTCATTTCAGCCAATGGAACGACAACAAGTGCGTATGGAGGCTTCGGTGGAAAAGGCAACTGAGATACGAAGAACAAATGGAGGCATCACACTTGGAGAACATTCTACTTCCCTTCAACCAGATTCTGATACCAAAGACAAATGGGAACGGCTTATGGATGTATCTTCATGTTACAAAGTAAAGTCGGGCTATAGCTCATTGACAATCAGGAGAAAGGAAACAATGATTGAAGAAGGCAAAAGACAGCTACTGAAGAGCCTGTGGAAAACCACATCGCCATCTAAGTTTCCGACACACGCCTAGAAGGTACTCTTGGACACCCTGCCAACTCGGGTTGCCTTATAACAGCGAGGAGTAATTGAACTCAACTCGAGACCATCTTTCGTTCTTTATTACAAGAATAATGAGGAGTCAGGTCACCTATTTTTCCATTGCAATACATCGGTAAAGGTCAGGAAGCATACTGGCTCATGGTTAGGAATAATTCATAATGATTTCAATAGACCGAGGGAACATTTTGAGCATCACACAGTCAACATTGGAGGGAAAAAGAAGAAGAAAACACGACATCTAATATGGATTTGAGTCACCTTGGTTATTTGGATAAATTTGAATAAAATAATTTTTAGAGGGGGTACGATTAATGTATCACAAATGATTCACCAAATTAAGCTTTTGTCTTGGGGTTTTTTTGCTAATAGGGTGGGTGCAAAATTATACTTACTTCTGAGAGCTGGTGTAATTATCCCTCTCATGTGTTATCTTTAGTAGAATGATTGTATGATTGTTGTGGTACCCCTTGTACCCATTAATAAAAAAATCTTTTGACATATCAAAAAAAACTCAATTATTGTTATATATTTCACTAGCCCAAATCTCTGGTCTACTATTCCTAGCTAACTTATTGTAGGGTTGTCATCAGAGCATGAAGTTGCTCTTCTTTCCATCAGAGGACGCGCTAGTTTTTAATCTCTATTATTTCAATCTCCCGTGAGAAAACCTTCCACTTAATATGTATAATAATGATATGAATATGAAAAGTTTTTATAGAGTTCAACTTCTTTTAACGTTCATAAAAGAAGTTAAAATAAACACGATTTTCGAATCCAAAAAATCCCAACAAATAAGAATGAATAATTGTTATTATTTATGTCTTATAATTTTCTTTTTGAATGCATATCTCATAGAGTTAGAGATAGAAAATATAAATTCATTAACATACAAATCAAAAGATATAAACAATTTTTATTACATCAAATATGTTAACATTTCATTAATCATTTAAAAAAGACAATTTATACTCGTGCATCATAGAATTTACCCTCGTTAGTTCACTACCATATACTTTCAACTTTTCCTCTACTTTTACGACTAAAGTAATTAATTATATTGTTGGAAATAATCAATAAATCATAACTATTGACAACACAATTATATTTTCATCTATGTCCAAAGTTTTCTTAAAAAATCTATTAACTAGTATCCAAATTTCAAATAATCCAAGTGATTTTTTTAGATACTCAATTAATAGTTTTGAATTTAAAGGATTCCGGGTCAAAGAAAATCAAATGAATTCAAAGTCAAATTTACAGAAAGTAATACTGTAGACTAACTTTTTCTTTGAAGAAAGTTCTATAAAAGCCATAACGATAAGGAGTGATATGCTATCACGGGATATCTCTAGTAGACTTGAGTGTAGGAAATACAAATGGCTCATTTTTCATTCTTTGCAGTAGTGTTTCTACTATGTGTTGCATGTTCTTATGCAACTCAAGTTGTAGATGTGCATACCATTTGCCAAAAGACCTCAAATCCTTCATTTTGTTTATCTATTCTTAACGCTAGTACCAACAAAGACCTAGTTAACCTTGGACAATATACCATTGGCGTAGTTCGTTCCAAGGTAACTGGAACTGTCACATTAATCAACACATTAATTGCACAAAGTGGTAGAAATGCCAAAGCAACACAACATTACAAATCTTGTTTGTCACATTTTGGGAATGAGGGTGCACTTGCCGAAGTTGCGAGTGTTCAACAATCATTTACGACAAAAGTCTACTTTGGTGTGAATACACATGCGACTTCTATCATGACACACGCTGGTAACTGTGAGTCACGAAGTGACCCTAATTTTCCTGACCCATCTATGCTTCCAAAGTATGCTCAAGATGTTGCGCAGGTTGCTGAAATTATTCTTACCATATCGAATTTCCTGATACATAATTAAATAGATGTTTTATAGGTTATGTTTACAGAACAATACATTGCAATTTATGTTTCGGAATAATTAAATATAGTTTATGTTATATGTAGTTCGAGTATTCTTGTTATATATCAACTTATCGTTTCATGAAATTGTCCTTACAGTAAGATTTGTTTATCTTTTTAAGTTTATATGTGATTCCGTAGTAAAAAGGGTCGTGACAATTATTTTTTGGTTAATCCGAATATAATTCTCAGAAAAATTGATTAAATCCAATTCCCTATTTTTCCAAATGTGAAAAAAAAGTCAATTCCTTTGTTTGAAAATTGAACCAAATGATCTTAATCAAACATTCCTGATTTATGCATGTTCATCAAAAAGAAAAAAAGTTTGTGTGATCAAATTCACGAAAATGGACGGTGGTTAGTCTAGATCTGTCTATATTGTTCGTAAGGGAACATAATTTTTGATATTAGTAGGGTCAAAGATTTTACACCATTGAAATAAAATCTTAACCTTTTTCTCATTTCCTGATTTATGACTCAACCCCCCGATTCTTTGGGTGTTGGTAAAACATCTTATCAACTGAATTGTGCTTCGTTATCAAAAATCTCTAGTGAATATGTATCAAACTAAATTCATAATAATTATGTAGATGTTTTTTAAATAATTAATGTATTCCAGTTTTCTAATCAGATTAGGAATCTCATTATGCCAAAAAAGAATAGAATTTTTTAAAATTTTCAATACGAAAAACTCAATCAAATTGATCAATTGACTTTAAGAATATCTTTTTTTCTATGCAATATTTTTAATTTTATTTAAAATTCGTTCAGTTTATGTTTCCTCAAGTCTTTAATTCTACAAGGCTCCAAAAAAAGGTAATCAAGTAGATGATACAGATCCAACGGAATATCTTGAGGGGTGGAAATGATGACGTTCGTAAGGAGTATGGTGGTCTCGGCATTAGAAATATGAAATTGTTTAACTTATCATTCTTGGTAAATGGAAGTGGAGACAGTTAAGACATATGGATATCATGTGGTACGCACTCATGCAGAACTTGTATGGGAATGGAGGTTTGTTGAACAACAACCATTATTCGCCGTGGTGGAAGGAGACAAATGCTTTGGGTGAATGTATTTCAAATGCACACGGCTGGTTCAGAGACTCGGTGAATATCCTATTGGGAACCGGGCGAGAAACCAGGTTTTTGGAAAGACAAATGGTGTGATCAACGTTGCTTTAAGGAATTATTTTCACACCTGTAAAGGTTATCAGACAGCCAGAATGTTGTCATAGTTGATTTCAGCCAATGGAACGGCAACAAGTGCGTATGGAGGCTTCGGTGGAAAAGGCAACTGAGATATGAAGAACAAATGGAGGCATGACACTTGGAGAACATTCTACTTCCCTTCAACCAGATTCTGATACCAAAGACAAATGGGTACGACTTATGATGTATCTTCATGTTACAAAGTAAAGTCGGGCTATAGCTCATTGACAATCAGGAGAAAGGAAACAATGATTAAAGAAGGTAAAAGACAGCTACTGAAGAGCCTATGGAAAACCACATCGCCATATAAGTTTCTGACACACGCCTAGAAGGTACTCTTGGACAGCCTACCAACTCGGGTTGCCTTATAACAGCGAGGAGTAATTGAACTCAACTCGAGACCATCTTCCGTTCTCCATTTCAAGAATAGTGAGGAGTCAGGTCACCTATTTTTTCATTGCAATACATCGGTAAAGGTCAGGAAGCATACTGGCTCAAGGTTAGGAATAATTCATAATGATTTCAATAGACCGAGGGAGCATTTTGAGCATCACACAGTCAACATTGGAGGAAACAAGAAGAAGAAAACACGACATCTAATATGGATTTGAGTCACCTGCGTTATTTGGAGAAATTTGAATAAAGTAATTTTTAGAGGGGGTACGATTAATGTATCACATATGATTCACCAAATTAAGCTTTTGTCTTGGGGTTCGTTCGCTAATAGGGTGGGTGCAAGATCATAGTTACTTTTGAGAGCTGGTGTAATTATCCCTCTCGTGTGTTATCTTTAGTAGAATGATTGTATGAGTGTTGTGGTACCCCTTGTACCCACTAATAAAAAAATCTTTTGTCATATCAAAAAAAATACTCAATTATTGTTATATATTTCACTAGCCCAAATCTCCGGTCTACTATTCCCAGCTAAGTTATTGTAGGGTTGTCATCAGAGCATGAAGTTGCTATTCTTCCCAATAGAGGACGCGCTAGTTTTTAATCTCTATAATTCCAATCTCCCGTGAGAAAACCTTGCACATTAATATATAATAATGATATGAATATGAAAAGTTTTTATAGAGTTCAACTTCTTTTAACGTTCATAAAAGAAATTAAAATAAACACAATTTTCCAACAAAAAAATCCCAACTGATAAGTATGAATAATTGTTATTATTTATGTCGTATAATTTTCTTTTTGAATGCATATCTCATAGAGTTAGAGATAGAAAATATAAATTCATTAACATACAAATCAAAAGATATAAACAGTTTTTATTACATCTAATATGTTAACATTTCATTAATCATTTAAAAAAGACAATTTATACTAGTGCATCATAGAATTTACCCTAGTTAGTTCACTACCATATACTTTCAACTTTTCCTCTACTTTTATGAATAAAGTAATTAATTATATAGTTGGAAATAATCAATAAATCATAACTATTGACAACACAATTATATTTTCATCTATGTCCAAAGTTTTCTTAAAAAATCTATTAACTAGTATCCAAATTTCAAATAATCCAAGTGATTTTTTTAGATACTCAATTAATAGTTTTGAATTTAATGGATACCGGGTCAAAGAAAATCAAATGAATTCAAAGTCAAATTTACAGAAATTAATACTGTAGACTAACTTTTTCTTCGAAGAAAGTTCTATAAAAGCCATAACGATAAGGAGTGATATGCTATCACGGGATATCTCTAATACACTTGAGTGTAGGAAATACAAATGGCTCATTTTTCATTCTTTGCGGTTGTGTTTCTACTATGTGTTGCATGTTCTTATGCAACTCAAGTTGTAGACGTGCATACCATTTGCCAAAAGACCTCAAATCCTTCATTTTGTTTATCTATTCTTAACGCTAGTCCCAACAAAGACCTAGTTAACCTTGGACAATATACCATTGGTGTAGTTCGTTCCAAGGTAACTGGTACTGTCACATTAATCAACACATTAATTGCACAAAGTGGTAGTAATGCCAAAGCAACACAACATTACAAATCTTGTTTGTCACATTTTGGGAATGAGGGTGCACTTGCCGAAGTTGCGAGTGTTCAACAATCATTTACGACAAAAGACTACTTTGGTGTGAATACACATGCGACTTCTATCATGACACACGCTAGTAACTGTGAGTCAGGAAGTGACCCTAATTTTCCTGACCCATCTATGCTTCCAAAGTATGCCCAAGATGTTGCGCAGGTTGCTGAAATTATTCTTACCATATCGAATTTCCTGATACATAATTAAATAGATGTTTTATAGGTTATGTTTACAAAACAATACATTGCAATTTATGTTTCGGAATAATTAAATATAGTTTATGTTATATGTAGTTCGAGTATTCTTATTATATATCAACTTATCATTTCATGAAATTGTCCCTACAGTAAGATTTGTTTATTTTTTAAGTTTATATGTGATTCCGTAGTAAAAAGGGCCGTGACAATTATTTTTTGGTTAATCCGAATATAATTCTCAGAAAAATTGATTAAATCCAATTCCCTATTTTTCCAAATGTGAAAAAAAAGTCAATTCCTTAGTTTGAAAATTGAACCAAATGATCTTAATCAAACATTCCTGATTTATGCATATTCATCAAAAAGAAAAAAAGTTTGTGTGATCAAATTCACGAAAATGGACGGTGGTTAGTCTAGATCTGTCTATATTGTTTGTAAGGGAACATAATTTTTGATATTAGTAGGGTCAAAGATTTTACACCATTGAAATAAAATCTTAACCTTTTTCTCATTTCCAGATTTATGACTCGACCCCCCGATTCTGTGAGTGTTGGTAAAACATCTTATCAACTGAATTGTGCTTCGTTATCAAAAATCTCTAGTGAATATGTATCAAACTAAATTCATAATAATTATATAGATGTTTTTTAAATAATTAATGTATTCCAATTTTCTAATCAGATTAGGAATCTGTCACGACCCAAATTGGACCATGACCGGCGCACAGACCATTATCTAAGTCTGGCAAGCCTTTCAAAACTCTATGTTATTTGAGAAATCAAACATATATTATTTACTTACTCTACCTATATTTCAATATATATGTGTTCCAAAATTTCGGCAGAACCTCCTCTACAATGTGGACATCCCAAAATATCATATACACCTGTATAGTCAAAACTCAAAATACCAGTCAATATAATTCCTCACAGACGACATTAGAGTCATATCTAACTACCATCAGACACCCCCAATAATGTAATAGAGCCTCTAGAGATTTTTATACAAATCAAATACATACGGACTCAAAAGGAAATAGGTGACATATATAATAGCTCTCCAGAAACCAAAAAGGGGCCTCACTAAGAAGTAAGAGACAAGACTCGTGTAGAGAAGCTCGGTTCAGAACGAACCTGGGAATCTGAAATATACATAAGAGACACGATGTGAGTCACCACTCAGTGAGCAAATAATGAAGAGCATAACAAGCAAGACACGTTAATATATATTTTAAAATGATTCAAAAAAAATTGTTTAATCAAGTAATCGTATAAGTCGTATAAAAATCAAACAATATGACAATAAGGGGTAATACTTATACAGAACTAAAATAGGCTCCCCGCCGATAAATATAACTCATAGGCTCCCCGCCTGCAAATATGAATAATAGGCTCCCCGCCTGAAATATCAATAATAGGCTCCCCGCCTCGAAATATCAAGAATAGGCTCCCCGCCTCAAAATATCAAGAATAGGCTCCCCGCCTCAAAATATCAAGAGTAGGCTCCCCGCCTGATATGTAAATCATGGTGCACTAAGGCTAACACATATTGCTGTTAGCATGCAGGTTCTGACAAAGTTTTACCCCAAACCGATTTGAAACTCGAATAAAATACATATATATTAATGAAAACCTCTCGATCAACAAATATTATTGTGAATTGGTAGTTTCAAAATATTACTCCTGAACATCAAACCAAATATTCATCCATTCTTTAAAACATGAATTCATAAATGTCTTAAAATTCAAGTGTCCAAAACATCCCAATAAAATCCTCACATTCAAGTTATCAAGTTATAAACTCATATTACCATGTCCCAAAAATATGTGTTTCAAATATACGATAATAAAGTCTTTAAATTGCTTAACAAACATAAGATAGATATTCAATTAAATAAATATAAAATAACTTAGAAGAAGTAAAAAGGACTTGTTATAGTCCCCATTATTCACTCACCGACATCCTAAGCCGCTTAGAGAGGAATCGACGACCGGTACCGATAGGATAGTTTCTCTGAATCTAAATTAGGGGTAAAATTAAATTAGCATTTTAATTAATATGTATAAACCATAATTAATTGCTAACCCTCAGTTATATTATGATATGATAACACAGCTAGTGTACGGTTGGCTTATACCTTTCAATACTTTAAAATCACTCTAATTTTTGTTAGTGGCTATCCATATCTAAAACACAACTTAAAGATATCAGTCCTCAACTATAAACTATCTCTACCCTCCTTTGGTCCTAATAAATTACCTCTATAGACTTTAAAGTTCCGTACTACCTTTCTTAACTAACTCTACTATTTATAACCTACAACTTAAGAATGTCAATAAAATAGATAAACTCTTTACCTGAATACTATGCCTACAAGATATTAAGCATTCCAAATTAACTACTCTACTAATATAAAATTTATCTAACATTCCAATCTTCCTAAAATCAAACCCTAAAATAAAAATTTCCATAATCAAGGAAATGAAATTCCTCTTACCTCAAATAAGAAGCTCACCACAGATGTACCTATCTTCTCTTAGGTTCAAACAAATGAGAATAGAACTCTTCACTCTCCTTCCCTATTTAATCTTTTCTTCACTGAAATTGAATGGAGATTTCGGTTTCACTATAGCCAAATTGCTGCCTTTTCAATCTTGGATTACTACATCGCTAGATGTATTTGCATAACCATCCTTTTCATTCGTCTCATTCTCTCGCTCTCGGTGGCTCTCTCCCTCTCGTTGGTTTCCTTTCTTTACTAATCTTATGACTACTTTTTTTTTAAAAGATAGCTTGTGGTGTGTGCCTCTTGATTTCTCCCTTTGATCTTATTGAATGCCTTTTAGAAAGATCTCTGACGCTAGATTGTTCTAGAGTAAGTACTATCTTATTATAATTTTTATTATTATTACTATACTATCGTATTTATATGTAATTTTGTTTACAAAAAAAAATATTAGATAACTACATTTATGTCCTATGCCCCTCAACAACTATTTATTTCGGTTCAAAACATGCTTAAAAAAATTGAGAGCATTACAGAATCTCATTATGCGAAAAAAGAATAGAATTTTTTAAAATTTTCAATACGAAAAACTTAATCGAATTAATCAATTGACTTTAAGAATATCTTTTTTTCTATGCAATATTTTTATTTTATTTAAAATTCATTCAGTTTATGTTTTCTCAAGTCTTTAATTCTACAAGGCTCCAAAAAAAGGTAATCAAGTAGATGATACAGATCCAACAGAATATCTTGAGGGGTGGAAATGATGACGTTCGTAAGATGGCATGGGTTCGTTGGAGTAAAATATGTCTTCCAAAGGAGTATGGTGGTCTCGGCATTAGAAATATGAAATTGTTTAACTTATCATTTCTTGGTAAGTGGAAGTGGAGGCAATTAAGACATATGAACATCATGTGGTACGCACTCATGCAGAACTTGTATGGGAATGGAGGTCTGTTGAACAACAACCAGTATTCGTCGTGGTGGAATGAGACAAATGCTTTGGGTGAATGTATTTCAAATGCACACGGCTGGTTCAGAGACTTGGTGAATATCCTATTGGAAACCGGGGCGAGAAACCAGGTTTTTGGAAAGACAAATGGTGTGATCAACGTTGCTTTAAGGAATTATTTTCACACCTGTAAAGGTTATCAGACAACCAGAATGTTGTCATAGTTGATTTCAGCCAATGGAACGGCAACAAGTGCGTATGGAGGCTTCGGTGGAAAATGCAACTGAGATATGAAGAACAAATGGAGGCATGACACTTGGAGAACATTCTACTTCCCTTCAACCAGATTCTGATACCAAAGACAAATGGGTACGACTTATGATGTATCTTCATGTTACAAAGTAAAGTCGGGCTATAGCTCATTGACAATCAGGAGAAAGGAAACAATGATTGAAGAAGGTAAAAGACAGCTACTGAAGAGCCTGTGGAAAACCACATCGCCATCTAACTTTCCGACACACGCCTAGAAGGTACTCTTGGACAACCTGCCAACTCGGGTTGCCTTATAACAGCGAGGAGTAATTGAACTCAACTCAAGACCATCTTCCGTTCTCTATTTCAAGAATAATGAGGAGTCAGGTCACCTATTTTTCCATTGCAATACATTGGTAAAGGTGAGGAAGCATACTGGCTCATGGTTAGGAATAATTCATAATGATTTCAATAGACCGAGGGAACATTTTGAGCATCACACTGTCAACATTGGAGGAAAAAAGAAGAAAATACGACATCTAATATGGATTTGAGTCACCTGCGGTATTTGGATAAATTTGAATAAAATAATTTTTAGAGGGGGTACGATTAATGTATCACATATGATTCACCCAATTAAGCTTTTGTCTTGGGGTTCGTTCGCTAATAGGGTGGGTGCAAAATTATACTTCCTTTTGAGAGCTGGTGTAATTATCCCTCTGGTGTGTTATCTTTAGTAGAATGATTGTATGACTGTTGTGGTACCCCGTGTACCCACTAATAAAAATATCTTTTGACATATCAAAAAAAAACACTCAACTATTGTTAGATATGTCACTAGCCCAAATCTCTGGTCTACTATTCCCAGCTAAGTTATTGTAGGGCTGTCATCAGAGTATGAAGTTGCTATTCTTCCCATCAGAGGACGCGCTAGTTTTTAATCTCTATTATTCCAATCTCCCGTGAGAAAACCTTGCACATTAATATATAATAATGATATGAATATGAAAAGTTTTTATAGAGTTCAACTTCTTTTAAAGTTCATAAAAAGAAATTAAAATAAACACAATTTTCCAATAAAAAAATCCCAACTGATAAGTATGAATAATTGTTATTATTTATGTCGTATAATTTTCTTTTTGAATGCATATCTCATAGAGTTAGAGATAGAAAATATAAATTCACTAACATACAAATCAAAAGATATAAACATTTTTTATTACATCAAATATGTTAACATTTCATTAATCATTTAAAAAAGGAAATTTATACTCGTGCATCATAGAATTTACCCTCGTTAGTTCACTACCATATACTTTCACCTTTTCCTCTACTTTTATGAATAAAGTAATTAATTATATAGTTGGAAATAATCAATAAATCATAACTATTGACAACACAATTATATTTTCATCAATGTCCAAAGTTTTCTTAAAAAATCTATTAACTAGTATCCAAATTTCAAATAATCCAAGTGATTTTTTTAGATACTCAATTAATAGTTTTGAATTTAATGGATTTCGGGTCAAAGAAAATCAAATGAATTCAAAGTCAAATTTATAGAAATTAATACTGTAGACTAACTTTTTCTTTGAAGAAAGTTCTATAAAAGCCATAACGATAAGGAGTGATATGCTATCACGGGATATCTCTAATAGACTTGAGTGTAGGAAATACTAATGGCTCATTTTTCATTCTATGCGGTAGTGTTTCTACTATGTGTTGCATGTTCTTATGCAACTCAAGTTGTAGATGTGCATACCATTTGCCAAAAGACCTCAAATCCTTCATTTTGTTTATCTATTCTTAACGCTAGTCCCAACAAAGACCTAGTTAACCTTGGACAATATACCATTGGTGTAGTTCGTTCCAAGGTAACTGGTACTGTCACATTAATCAACACATTAATTGCACAAAGTGGTAGTAATGCCAAAGCAACACAACATTACAAATCTTGTTTGTCACATTTTGGGAATGAGGGTGCACTTGCCGAAGTTGCGAGTGTTCAACAATCATTTACGACAAAATACTACTTTGGTGTGAATACACATGCGACTTCTATCATGACACACGCTAGTAACTGTGAGTCAGGAAGTGACCCTAATTTTCCTGACCCATCTATGCTTCCAAAGTATGCTCAAGATGTTGCGCAGGTTGCTGAAATTATTCTTACCATATCGAATTTCCTGATACATAATTAAATAGATGTTTTATAGGTTATGTTTACAAAACAATACATTGCAATTTATGTTTCGGAATAATTAAATATAGTTTATGTTATATGTAGTTCGAGTATTCTTATTATATATTAACTTATCGTTTCATGAAATTGTCCTTACAGTAAGATTTGTATATCTTTTTAAGTTTATATGCGATTCTGTAGTAAAAAGGGTGAAAATCCGTGACAATTATTTTTTGGTTAATCCGAATATAATTCTCAGAAAAATTGATTAAATCCAATTCCCTATTTTTCCAAATGTGAAAAAAAAGTCAATTCCTTAGTTTGAAAATTGAACCAAATGATCTTAATCAAACTTTCCTGATTTATGCATGTTCATCAAAAAGAAAAAAAGTTTGTGTGATCAAATTCACGAAAATGGACGGTGGTTAATCTAGAGCTGTCTATATTGTTTGTAAGGGAACATAATTTTTGATATTAGTAGGGTCAAAGATTTTACACCATTGAAATAAAATCGTAACCTTTTTCTCTTTTCCTGATTTATGACTCGACTCCCCGATTATTTGGGTGTTGGTAAAACATCTTATCAACAGAATTGTTCTTCGTTATCAAAAATCTCTAGTGAATATGTATCAAACTAAATTCATAATAATTATATTGATGTTTTTTAAATAATTAATGTATTCCAGTTTTCTAATCAGATTAGGAATGTCATTATGCGAAAAAAGAATAGAATTTAATAAACTTTCAATACAAAAAACTTAATCAAATTGATCAATTGACTTTAAGAATATCTTTTTTTCTAAGCAATATTTTTTATTTTATTTAAAATTCATTCAGTTTATGTTTTCTCAAGTCTTTAATTCTACATGACTCCAAAAAAAGATAATCAAGTAGATGATACAGAACCAACGGAATATCTTGAGGGGTGGAAATGATGACGTTCGTAAGATGGCATTGGTTCGTTGGAGTAAAATATGTCTTCCAAAGGAGTATGGTGGTCTCGGCATTAGAAATATGAAATTGTTTAACTTATCATTTCTTGGTAAGTGGAAGTGGAGACAATTAATAGATATGGACATCATGTGGTACGCACTCATGCAGAACTTGTATGGGAATGGAGGTTTGTTGAACAACAACCAGTATTCGCCGTGGTGGAAGTGTTGAACCAAGGTCAAACACTCTTTGTTTTGAATGATAACAAATTACAATCTGTTTACTAATGGTTATAGTTGAACCAAAGCACAGAGCATGAACCAAAGCGCTTGACATGATATCTTAAAGTGTAGAAGCTCGAAGCAGAAACTACTGAAGCGTTCAAGACTTATGTGTTATTTTTCTTTGCATAGGACGCGTGTAAGATCCTATCACTTAAACTTTATGACTTATGTAGTTGAGAGATGATTTTTTAAAATAGAACTATTTTGTTAAAATCTTTTATATAAAAGTATGATTAAATAGGTTAGGCACAAGATGTTTTTAAAGAAAGGTTTTGAATAATGATTTGTTGTTTTTTTAAAGAAAATAGATTCATGAGTTAGTGTTTTAAAAAGAATTTGTTTTTGAAGTAAAGAATCGATTCTTGATTTGGTACATAAAGCTAGAAATCGATTCCCACTTATTTCTAAAGCCAAGAATCGATTTCCCTCTTGCCTTGGAAGCAAGAAATCGATTTCCTCCTTCCTTTAAAAGCCAACAATCGATTTCCCACATCTAATTTGGTTTTGAAAGAACTTGTTTTGGAAAGAAAACAATCGATTGATGACTTTGTGTATTTTAAGCAAGGAATCGATTTTATAACTTGTTTAGGAAGCCAAAAATCGATTTCCCTTCTATTCTTTTAAAGCCAATAATCGATTTCTATATTAGATTGGTTTTAGAAAAGAATTTGTTTTGGAAAGAAAACAATCGATTGATAACTTAGTTTGGGAAGCAAGGAATCGATTTTATAACTCATTTGGGAAGCTCAAAATCGATTTCCATCTTACTTCTTTTAAGTAAGAAATCGATTTCCAACTTATATTTTAAAGAGTAAAATCGATTTTCAACTTATTTCTTTTAAGCAATCAATCGATTCTTCACTTATCATCAATTGTGTTAAAAAGTTCTTCAACGGTCATATTTTTACAATCCCTATAAATAGGATTGGGTTTTCACGATTAAAAAAAAACAACACACAAATCAAAAAGAAAAGAACGCAAACACTCACCGTTACATTCTTTCTTCACGTTCTTCATCTAGGGTTTCAAAATCTCTCATCTCTCTCAACTACATCGTGTTATATTGTTTGAGGGATTGGATCCTAGCTTTCAGTTGTAATCATCTATAATTGGTTGTTGTGAAATCCTGGGAAGTTTTCTTGGGTAATTCAATCGGGGAGATTGAATTGTAACGAAATCCTTAGCGGGGAGCTTGGGTTCTCAATTTGGGGAAAATTGAGATTGGCGTGGTAGCTATAGCGAAGTTGCTTGCTTGTAAGACGTTGAAGAAGTATCTTCTCATATAGTGGTTATTATCAAGTCCGAAGGTTGCAAAGCCGGAGGCCGAGGACGTAGGGCTTTTATCCCGAACCTCGTAAAAATCACGGTGTACTCCTATCCCTTATCTTTACTTTGCGTTTTCTTTTATAATTGTTAACTGTCGTCGCACTTGCTATTATCACGCGCAGACTTGATTATCGTTATAATTATAATTATAATTGTTTCTGTCATTGTTATAGTTTGCATAAGTTGTTGCATATAGTTTAAATTCCACTTTCCGCATTCGATTTGAACTAGCATTGTTAATTTTTCGAAAATCCAAAAGAAGTCATATTTAGCATATAACCTTATTCACCCCCCCTCTAAGGTTATCATATAGTCCAACAATTGGTATCAGAGCTAGAAATTGCATATAGAGCTTAACATCTCGCAATTTTTGATTATGGGTTCATTTATGAAAGAGGGGATGTCCTCCAATAGGCCACCCCTGTTCGATGGGACTAACTATGACTATTGGAGTAGTCGAATGAAATGTCATGTGCAGGCTATAGATTTCACTTTATGGAGGATCATTGTTGATGGACCACTCACGCCTATGAGAATCAAGATTACTAAACCTGGTGTTGCTGCTGAGGGAGATACTACCAAATCTCAAGCCACGGGTACAGCTGAGGAAGTTCCTATTGAAGATATTTATGCCATTGACTTGAGTGAGCTGAGAAAGTCTGAGCTAGAAAAAATATCTCTCAATGCCAAAGCAATGAATATTCTTCACCTATCTCTATGTGAAGAAGAATATGGAAGGGTGAAAGGATGTCAGACAGCAAAGGAAATTTGGGACTGTCTAGAAGCAACACATGTTGGTACGAGTCAAGTGAAGGATACAAAGATTAGAGTTCTCACTTCTGAGTATGAAGCTTTCAAGATGAAGGAAGGTGAATCTGTTGCAGCTATGCACCAGAGATTGAACTTGATAGTCAATAACTTGAGAGCACTTGGGAAGAAGTATTCAACGAAGGATTTGAATGGGAAGATTCTTGCATCCTTGACTAGTGAGTTCTTTCCCAAGACTTGTGCTATCACTGAAGCCAAAGATATTGGCACTCTACCTCAAGAAGACTTGATTGGGTCACTCCTTGCATTTGAGGTGGTGTTGGCCGCTAAGAAGACTCAAGAAAAAGAAGCGGTCAAAGAAAGGAAGTCTCTTGCTCTTGCTGCTACCAAGACTCCTAAGATGGCAAGGAAAGAGGTTGAGTCTGATGAAGAATCCGATGATGAAGACATGGCTATGTTTGCCAAGAAATTCAAAAAATTCATGAAATTGAAAAAGTTTGGGAAGGGTGACTATTCAAAGAAATCTGGGCACAACAAAGGAGATAGTTATGAGAGAAGAGATGATCAACCAAAATGTTTTGAATGCAACAAACCGGGTCATCTCAAAGTGAATTGTCCAAAGCTAAAATCCAAGTACCCACAGAAGAAAGCCATGAAGGCTACATGGGACGATATTGACACTGAGGATGAAACAGATGAAGAAGAGGAAGTTGCAAATGTTGTTTGTCTTATGGCAAACGACACTCCTGAGGCTACATGGGACAATCTTGACACTGATAGTGAAACAGATGAAGAAGAGAAGGCAGCCAAGATTGCTTGTCTTATGGCAAATGACACCCCTAAGGTAATCCTTGCTAATCTTAGTTTTTCTGATTCACTTGAACATGATGCCTTATTTGATGATGCGTGTAGTAGTCAAGATTTGAGTGAGGCTTTTGAAGCTCTTTATAATGAACATGAAACTCTTTTGATAAAATCTAAGGATTTGAGAAAGAGCAACAAAAGCATGCTCACTCAAATTGAGACTCTTGAGAAGGAAGTAGCTAAGTTGAAGAATGAGCTACATAAAACTAAATCTTTCAACCTTGAGCTTCTTGAGCTTAAACAAAATTTTGAAAAAGTCAAGGTTGAAAATGAAAATTTGAAAGAATTCTTAAAAAAGTTTGAGGTTGGTGAAAAGACCTTAACCAAGTTACTTCACTCTCAACATGAATATGTTGATAGGAGAGGTATTGGGTATGAAGGTAATTCCACCTCCTCTGACTTGAAAAAGAAAATGATTTTTGTAGCTGCCACTTCAAGTAAGACACCTACTGTTTTCTCCTGCACTTATTGTCAAAAAGGGAATCATAGCTCTCATAGATGCCCTATTCGTAGATTGTGTGAGCTTGGTACCCTTATACCTGCTTGTAAGAAACCAAGGTGGATTGTGAAAACAAACCCCTTGAGGACTAACCCCCATGGACCCAATCAAATTTGGGTACCTCGTACTAGTTGTTGATGTTCCTTTTGCAGGTTGGTCAGTCATCCAAGAAGAAAAATGTGTGGATGGTTGACAGTGGGTGCTCGAGGCATATGACTGGTGATGCCTCACTATTCTTGAAGCTGAGCAACAAAGCAAGTGGATCTGTGAAGTTTGCCAACAATGAATCTGCTCAAGTAATAGGTAAAGGTTGTGTGGGTAAGGAAAACACAATCAAAATTAAAAATGCTTTACTAGTTGATGGTGTGAAATTTAACTTGCTAAGTGTCAGTCAATTATGTGATAGTGATTTTGATGTGTATTTTTCTGTTGATAAATGTGTTATTGCTCATAGGACTTCTAAACTTTATATTACTGGCTTTCGAGAAAATAATGTGTATTATGTTGATTTTGACAATGTGAGTGATGATATTGTATGCATGCCTTCCTTGGTTGATGATGTGAATTTGTGGCATAGACGTTTAGGACATGCTAGTATTGAACTTTTATCTAAGTTGTGTAAGAATGAGCATGTTAGAGGTCTACCCAAGCTAAAGTATGAAAAGGGTCAATTATGTGATGCATGTCAGCTAGGTAAGTTGCATAAAACTTCCTTCAATTCAAAACCTGTTATTTCCACTAACAATGTGCTTGAATTGCTCCATCTTGATTTATTTGGTGAGATTGATGTTGTAAGTCTAGGAGGGGCCAAGTATGTCTTCGTGATTGTAGATGATTATTCTAGGTATACTTGGGTCATTCTACTTGCAAATAAAAGTGATGCTTTTAATGAGTTTGCTAAGCTGTGCAGAAAGTTACAGAATGAGAAAAGCTTAGCCATCAAGGAAATTAGAAGTGATCATGGAGGAGAGTACGAAAATTCATCATTCAAGACTTGGTGTGAAAAGTATGGTGTTCATCACAACTTTTCAGCTCCAAGGACTCCTCAACAAAACGGTGTGGTGGAAAGGAAGAACAGAACCATACAAGAGATGAGTAGAACAATGCTGAATGAGAACAACCTTCCCAAGTATTTTTGGGGACATGCAGTTGATACAGCATGTCATGTGATCAACCGGGTGTACCTGAGGCCATCTCTTAACAAGACGCCATACGAGTTGTGGAATGGTAGAGCTCCAAATATTTCATACTTCAAGGTTTTTGGAAGTAAGTGCTTCATTCTCAACACAAAGGACAAGTTGGGTAAGTTTGATGCAAAATCAACTGAAGGTATCTTTATGGGTTATTCAAGTCATAGTAGAGCATATATTGTTTACAATAAAATTGATAAATGTATGCAAGAATCAATACATGTTTCTTTTGATGAGACTAACCCATTTGCTAAGAAAGTTGATGATGAGGATGAAGTGGTTGAAGTGATCAAAGACAGAATGCCTGAATCAACCAGTGAAAGTGTGGAAGAAGCCGAGGTGAAAGAGGAACCTCATGAAGAAACTGAAGTGGAACGAGAGCCCCAAGACATCGATGACCATCTCCATGGAAGAACACATGATGATTTGCCCAGAACTTGGAAATCAGTTCGAGATCATCCCATGGAGCAAATTATTGGTAGTCCATCAAAGGGGGTAACCACTCGTTCTTCTCTTAATCATTTATGCTTTCATAGTGCTTTTGTCTCTCAAATAGTTCCTAATAATATTAAGGAAGCTTTATGTGATCCAGAATGGGTTTTGTCAATGCAAAAGGAACTTGAACAATTTGAACGGAACAAAGTTTGGCATTTAGTTGAAAAACCTGTTGATAGAACCATCATTGGTACTAAATGGGTTTTTCGCAACAAACTTGATGAAAATGGTGTTATTTTATTAAATAAAAGTCGTTTAGTTGTTCAAGGTTTTAACCAAATCGAAGGGGTGGATTTTGAAGAAACTTTTTCTCCGGTGGCTAGGTTGGAGTCCATTCGTATAATTCTAGCCTTTGCTAGTTACATGGACTTCAAACTACACCAAATGGATGTCAAGAGTGCCTTCCTAAATGGATTTTTAGAAGAGGAAGTATATGTAAAACAACCCCCTGGTTTTGAAGATTTTAAGAAACCAAACCATGTTTTCAAACTTGACAAAGCACTTTATGGATTAAAACAAGCTCCTAGAGCTTGGTATGAGAGACTGAGCAAACATTTACTTGCAAATGGTTTCAAAAAGGGTAAGATTGATTCTACCTTATTCCTTAAAACCAAGGGCAAACATATCATAGTAGTTCAAATATATGTCGATGATATTATTTTTGGGTCTACTAATGATGATCTGTGCAAGGAGTTTTCTGACATGATGACTAGCGAGTTTGAGATGAGCATGATGGGGGAGCTGAATTTCTTTTTGGGACTTCAAGTGAAGCAAATGAAGGAAGGAATCTTCATTAGTCAAAACAAGTTCTCAAAGGAGCTGCTAAAGAAGTTTGACATGAGTGATGCAAAGGAGATTGGTACTCCCATGGCAACTGCAACAAAGTTGGATAAGGACGAGCAAGGTAAACCAGTAAACGAAACGATGTATCGAGGTATGATCGGTAGTCTCTTGTATTTAACTGCTTCTCGACCTGATATTATGTTTGCTGTGTGCTTGTGTGCTCGATTTCAAGCATGTCCCAAAGAATCACATTTAAAAGCTGTAAAACGGATTCTTAGATATGTTAAGGGAACCATAGATTTTGGGCTATGGTACCCGAAATCGAGTCAGTTTGCTTTGGTCGGTTTTTGTGATGCTGATTTTGCTGGATGTACATTAGATAGGAAGAGTACTAGTGGAACCTGTCATTTCTTAGGGCCTTGTTTGACTTCCTGGTCTAGTAAAAAGCAGAACAGTGTTGCTTTGTCCACCGCTGAAGCTGAATACGTGGCGGTTGGCAATTGCGTAGCACAAGTTCTGTGGATGAAACAGACTTTGGAGGATTTTGGTTTGATATATGAAAATGTGCCAGTTCTATGTGATAACACTAGTGCCATTAACATTGCTAAGAACCCCATCCAACACTCTAGAACTAAGCATATAGACATAAGGCATCATTTCATTAGAGACCATGTTTCTAGGGGGAGCATAGCATTAAGCTTTGTAGGCACCGATGACCAACTAGCGGACATCTTCACGAAACCACTAGCCGAAGCTCAATTTTGTAAGATCCGGAGAGAGCTCGGTATGCTTGATTTTGCCAGCCTGTGATTATGTGATGTATTTTTTGCGGTGCTATGTGCTTGTTATATTATATGCTATGTGTCTTGTGTGTATTCCCTCCTTTTTGATGAAAACAAAGGGGGAGTCTTGATGCTTGTTTATTTAACTCACTATGTTTGGTTCTCTTGCGTGTTAGCTGTTTGTTTTCTTGATGCTTATGCTTAGGGGGAGCTTATGCCATTATTTCTTGTTTATAGCCTCCCTATGCAAAAGGTAATTTGTTATCATCAAAAAGGGGGAGTTTGTTGAACCAAGGTCAAACACTCTTTGTTTTGAATGATAACAAATTACAATCTGTTTACTAATGGTTATAGTTGAACCAAAGCACAGAGCATGAACCAAAGCGCTTGACATGATATCTTAAAGTGTAGAAGCTCGAAGCAGAAACTACTGAAGCGTTCAAGACTTATGTGTTATTTTTCTTTGCATAGGACGCGTGTAAGATCCTATCACTTAAACTTTATGACTTATGTAGTTGAGAGATGATTTTTTAAAATAGAACTATTTTGTTAAAATCTTTTATATAAAAGTATGATTAAATAGGTTAGGCACAAGATGTTTTTAAAGAAAGGTTTTGAATAATGATTTGTTGTTTTTTTAAAGAAAATAGATTCATGAGTTAGTGTTTTAAAAAGAATTTGTTTTTGAAGTAAAGAATCGATTCTTGATTTGGTACATAAAGCTAGAAATCGATTCCCACTTATTTCTAAAGCCAAGAATCGATTTCCCTCTTGCCTTGGAAGCAAGAAATCGATTTCCTCCTTCCTTTAAAAGCCAACAATCGATTTCCCACATCTAATTTGGTTTTGAAAGAACTTGTTTTGGAAAGAAAACAATCGATTGATGACTTTGTGTATTTTAAGCAAGGAATCGATTTTATAACTTGTTTAGGAAGCCAAAAATCGATTTCCCTTCTATTCTTTTAAAGCCAATAATCGATTTCTATATTAGATTGGTTTTAGAAAAGAATTTGTTTTGGAAAGAAAACAATCGATTGATAACTTAGTTTGGGAAGCAAGGAATCGATTTTATAACTCATTTGGGAAGCTCAAAATCGATTTCCATCTTACTTCTTTTAAGTAAGAAATCGATTTCCAACTTATATTTTAAAGAGTAAAATCGATTTTCAACTTATTTCTTTTAAGCAATCAATCGATTCTTCACTTATCATCAATTGTGTTAAAAAGTTCTTCAACGGTCATATTTTTACAATCCCTATAAATAGGATTGGGTTTTCACGATTAAAAAAAAACAACACACAAATCAAAAAGAAAAGAACGCAAACACTCACCGTTACATTCTTTCTTCACGTTCTTCATCTAGGGTTTCAAAATCTCTCATCTCTCTCAACTACATCGTGTTATATTGTTTGAGGGATTGGATCCTAGCTTTCAGTTGTAATCATCTATAATTGGTTGTTGTGAAATCCTGGGAAGTTTTCTTGGGTAATTCAATCGGGGAGATTGAATTGTAACGAAATCCTTAGCGGGGAGCTTGGGTTCTCAATTTGGGGAAAATTGAGATTGGCGTGGTAGCTATAGCGAAGTTGCTTGCTTGTAAGACGTTGAAGAAGTATCTTCTCATATAGTGGTTATTATCAAGTCCGAAGGTTGCAAAGCCGGAGGCCGAGGACGTAGGGCTTTTATCCCGAACCTCGTAAAAATCACGGTGTACTCCTATCCCTTATCTTTACTTTGCGTTTTCTTTTATAATTGTTAACTGTCGTCGCACTTGCTATTATCACGCGCAGACTTGATTATCGTTATAATTATAATTATAATTGTTTCTGTCATTGTTATAGTTTGCATAAGTTGTTGCATATAGTTTAAATTCCATTTTCCGCATTCGATTTGAACTAGCATTGTTAATTTTTCGAAAATCCAAAAGAAGTCATATTTAGCATATAACCTTATTCACCCCCCCTCTAAGGTTATCATATAGTCCAACAGGAAGGAGACAAATGCTTTGGGTGAATGTATTTCAAATGCACACGCCTGGTTCAGAGACTCGGTGAATATCCTATTGGGAATCGGGGCGAGAAACCAGGTTTTTGGAAAGACAAATGGTGTGATCAACGTTGCTATAAGGAATTATTTTCACACCTGTAAAGGTTATCAGACAACCAGAATGTTGTCATAGTTGATTTCAGCCAATGGAACGGCAACAAGTGCGTATGGAGGCTTCGGTGGAAAAGGCAACTGGGATATGAATAACAAAGGCATGACACTTGGCGAACATTCTACTTCCCTTCAACCAGATTCTGATACCAAAGACAAATGGGTACGACTTATGATGTATCTTCATGATACAAAGTAAAGTCGGGCTATAGCTCATTGACAATCAGGAGAAAGGAAACAATGATTGAAGAAGGTAAAAGACAGCTACTGAAGAGCCAGTGGAAAACCAACTCGCCATCTAAGTTTCTGACACACGCCTAGAAGGTACACTTGGACAGCCTACCAACTCGGGTTGCCTGATAACAGAGAGGAGTAATTGAACTCAACTCGAGACCATCTTCCGTTCTCTATTTCAAGAATAATGAGGAGTCAGGTCACCTATTTTTCCATTGCAATACATCGGTAAAGGTCAGGAAGCATACTGGCTCATGGTTAGGAATAATTCATAATGATTTCAATAGACCGAGGGAACATTTTGAGCATCACACAGTCAACATTGGAGGAAAAAAGAAGAAGAAAACACGACATCTAATATGGATTTGAGTCACCTGCGTTATTTGGAGAAATTTGAATAAAGTAATTTTTAGAGGGGGTACGATTAATGTATCACATATGATTCACCAAATTAAGCTTTTGTCTTGGGGTTCGTTCGCTAATAGGGTGGGTGCAAAATTATACTTACTTTTGAGAGCTGGTGTAATTATCCCTCTCGTGTGTTATCTTTAGTAGAATGATTGTATGAGTGTTGTGGTACCCCTTGTACCCACTACTAAAAAAATCTTTTGACATATCAAAAAAAACACTCAATTATTGTTATATATTTCACTAGCCCAAATCTCTGGTCTACTATTCCCAGCTAAGTTATTGTAGGGTTGTCATCAGAGCATGAAGTTGCTATTCTTCCCATCAGAGGACGCGCTAGTTTTTAATCTCTATTATTCCAATCTCCCGTGAGAAAACCTTGCATATTAATATATAATAAGGATATGAATATGAAAAGTTTTTATAGAGTTCAACTTCTTTTAACGTTCATAAAAGAAATTAAAATAAACACAATTTTCCAATAAAAAAATCCCAACTGATAAGTATGAATAATTGTTATTATTTATGTCGTATAATTTTCTTTTTGAATGCATATCTCATAGAGTTAGAGATAGAAAATATAAATTCATTAACATACAAATCAAAAGATATAAACAGTTTTTATTACATCTAATATGTTAACATTTCATTAATCATTTAAAAAAGACAATTTATACTCGTGCATCATAGAATTTACCCTCGTTACTTCACTACCATATACTTTCAACTTTTCCTCTACTTTTATGACTAAAGTAATTAATTATATAGTTGGAAATAATCAATAAATCATAACTATTGACAACACAATTATATTTTCATCTATGTCCAAAGTTTTCTTAAAAAATCTATTAACTAGTATCCAAATTTCAAATAATCCAAGTGATTTTTTTAGATACTCAATTAATAGTTTTGAATTTAATGGATTCCGGGTCAAAGAAAATCAAATGAATTCAAAGTCAAATTTACAGAAATTAATACTGTAGACTAACTTTTTCTTTGAAGAAAGTTCTATAAAAGCCATAACGATAAGGAGTGATATGCTATCACGGGATATCTCTAATAGACTTGAGTGTAGGAAATACAAATGGCTCATTTTTCATTCTTTGCGGTAGTGTTTCTACTATGTGTTGCATGTTCTTATGCAACTCAAGTTGTAGATATGCATACCATTTGCCAAAAGACCTCAAATCCTTCATTTTGTTTATCTATTCTTAACGCTAGTACCAACAAAGACCTAGTTAACCTTGGACAATATACCATTGGTGTAATTCGTTCCAAGGTAACTGGTACTGTCACATTAATCAACACATTAATTGCACAAAGTGGTAGTAATGCCAAAGCAACACAACATTACAAATCTTGTTTGTAACATTTTGGGAATGAGGGTGCACTTGCCGAAGTTGCGAGTGTTCAACAATCATTTACGACAAAAGACTACTTTGGTGTGAATACACATGCGACTTCTATCATGACACAGGCTAGTAACTGTGAGTCAGGAAGTGACCCTAATTTTCCTGACCCATCTATGCTTCCCAAGTATGCTCAAGATGTTGCGCAGGTTGCTGAAATTATTCTTACCATATCGAATTTCCTGATACATAATTAAATAGATGTTTTATAGGTTATGTTTACAGAACAATACATTGCAATTTATGTTTCGGAATAATTAAATATAGTTTATGTTATATGTAGTTCGAGTATTTTTATTATATATCAACTTATCGTTTCATGAAATTGTCCCTACAGTAAGATTTGTTTATCTTTTTAAGTTTATATGGGATTCCGTAGTAAAAAGGGAGAAAACCCGTGACAATTATTTTTTGGTTAATCCGAATATAATTCTCAGAAAAATTGATTAAACCCAATTCCCTATTTTTCCAAATGTGAAAAAAAAGTCAATTCCTTAGTTTGAAAATTGAACCAAATGATCTTAATCAAACATTCCTGATTTATGCATGTTCGTCAAAAAGAAAAAAAGTTTCTGTGATCAAATTCACGAAAATGGACGGTGGTTAGTCTAGATCTGTCTATATTGTTTGTAAGGGAACATAATTTTTTATATTAGTAGGGTCAAAGATTTTACACCATTGAAATAAAATCCTAACCTTTTTCTCTTTTCCTGATTTATGACTCGACCCCCCGATTCTTTGGGTGTTGGTAAAACATCTTATCAACTGAATTGTGCTTCGTTATCAAAAATCTTTAGTGAATATGTATCAAACTAAATTCATAATAATTATGTTGATGTTTTTTAAATAATTAATGTATTCCAGTTTTCTAATCAGATTAGGAATGTCATTATGAGAAAAAAGAATAGAATTTTATAAAATTTTCAATACAAAAAACTTAATCAAATTGATCAATTGACTTTAAGAATATCTTTTTTTTCTATGCAATATTTTTTATTTTATTTAAAATTCATTCAGTTTATATTTTCTCAAGTCTTTAATTCTACAAGGCTCCAAAAAAAGGTAATCAAGTAGATGATACAGATCCAATGGAATATCTTGAGGGGTGGAAATGATGACGTTCGTAAGATGGAATGGGTTCGTTGGAGTAAAATAAGTCTTCCAACGGAGTATGGTGGTCTCGGCATTAGAAATATGAAATTGTTTAACTTATCAATTCTTGGTAATTGGAAGTGGAGACAATTAAGAGATATTGACATCATGTGGTACGCACTCATGCAGAACTTGTATGGGAATGGAGGTCTGTTGAACAACAACCAATATTCGCCGTGGTGGAATGAGACAAATGCTTTGGGTGAATGTATTTCAAATGCACACGGCTGGTTCAGAGACTCGGTGAATATCCTATTGGGAACCGGGCGAGAAACCAGGTTTTTGGAAAGACAAATGGTGTGATCAACGTTGCTTTAAGGAATTATTTTCACACCTGTAAAGGTTATCAGACAACCAGAATGTTGTCATAGTTGATTTCAGCCAATGGAACGACAACAAGTGCGTATGGAGGCTTCGGTGGAAAAGGCAACTGAGATATGAAGAACAAATGGAGGCATGACACTTGGAGAACATTCTACTTCCCTTCAACCAGATTCTGATACCAAAGACAAATGGGTACGACTTATGATGTATCTTCATGTTACAAAGTAAAGTCGGGCTATAGCTCATTGACAATCAGGATAAAGGAAACAATGATTGAAGAAGGTAAAAGACAGCTACTGAAGAGCCTGTGGAAAACCACATCGCCATCTAGGTTTCTGACACACGCCTAGAAGGTACTCTTGGACAGCCTACCAACTCGGGTTGCCTTATAACAGCGAGGAGTAATTGAACTTAACTCGAGACCATCTTCCGTTCTCTATTTCAAGAATAATGAGGAGTCAGGTCACCTATTTTTCTATTGCAATACATCGGTAAAGGTCAGGAAGCATACTGGCTCATGGTTAGGAATAATTCATAATGATTTCAATAGACCGAGGGAACATTTTGAGCATCACACAGTCAATCACCTTTTTCCATAAAGGTGATAGTTTTTTTTTGTTTTTTAGTGTGACTCATTTACATTTTTATAGTAATTTTAGTAGAGTAGTGTTTGTATAAATTTAGAAATTTAGTTAAAAAAACTAAAGTGAAGTGATAAGAGAAAAAGAAGAATTGTTTATGGAAAAAGTAAAAGTAAAGTAAAAAGAAAAAATGAAGAAAGAGAGTATAAGAGAAAAGTGAAAAGGAGGAAAGATAGTGTAAGAAGAAAGAGAAAAAAAGTAAGAAAGAGAGTGTAAGAAGAATAAAAAAAGAAAGAGAGTGCAATGACACTTTTACCCTTAAATTAGATATGTGTCTTGCTAATAAGAGATCCAAATTGGTAATTTCATAAGATGTTTGTTTGTATAAATAGATATTAGATAGATAGATTAGATTAGATTAGATTAGATAGATTTTGCTTGAAAACGTTTAGATATAAAACAATTTTCTCACATACCCATAGTAGTCAGTTTCATTAACTAACCAAAAATACTAGTAAGGTGTGTGTCTTCAAACCTCATGAATCGGTCTTTGGAAAACTAGTGAAAATTTCGCACGGATCGAGACTGGTGTTGTGCGAAAAGTAGTTGTGCAAGTGTACACAATCGCAACAAGTAATATAATGATAAAGTAGAGATCGTACCCACAGGGATTGATATTAATTTTAAAGTTTAGTTACTAAAACACTAGCGAAGCAAGCAAGATAAACGTATTGTGATTTTAAACATAAAAGTAAAGTAGTTGTGTGAAAACAGTAAAGAGGTTTGAATATGAGAGAGAGAAGTTGGACTGCTCGCTACTAAGTAAATTCCCAAAAGTAAAGCGCTATAACATAAGACGCTATAGCGTCAAGCGCTGTAGCATATGATGTTGTGCCTTTCAGTCACTCACGCCAGGGTTTTCTTACAAGACTCCTATGTCTAGGTTCTAAATAAGTCCACCCCTGTATAATGAAGAACCCACAGCTTAAGCCCTATGAACTATTACTCCCCTATGTCTAGAGTTAAGAAAAAGAGATTTAAATGTCTTTAAATCACCCTTCATTCATATCAACCCTTGAGTTAGAATCATGGACCATGTCTGAATCCACGAATGTACTCATTTCAAGTGGCCAATCCCAAAATAAGTTTGAAAGCATTAAAATACAAGGATTGAAACGCAAAACATCAATTGTTATATTAACAATACTAATGGTTCATTACAAAGCTTAAAGCAATCCAACTACAAAGTGTTTAGCTTATGTTGAGCATCATCAACAAAATACAAGACAAAAGACTCATATTACCATAAACAAGAATAGAGTTCACGGGTGCAAAAGATACAACCCGTAGCCTCCAACTCGTGAATAGCTTGACAACGCTATAGCATGGCTTCACAGCGAAGGAAATGATAAACAATAAAATAAAAATGGAAGGTTGAAGGTGAGGATTAATGGAGGAAATGTGTGTCAAGTTTTTCTTCCAAAAACTCTCTCTAACTTCGAATGGGAGTGTAGTGTGGAGAAGATGAAGATATCTCTTGTGTAAACCCATATAGTAGCTTTATCAAAAAGGTGACTTGACATGTCTCACCAACCAAAAGTTATTCTCCACTCAATAAATGCCAAGTGTCCACGCTAGCCAATAGGGAGCGCCCGCGTCAGTGCAGCAGGGGGTAAGATATGCTGACATGACATTAAGCAATAAGCGCCAAAATTTAACTTTTATCTTTGATGCTCAGCTGGGCTCGCCATGTAGCACTATAGCGCTTAACGCTGTAACACTAACAAACAAATCAAAACATTCACAAGTGGCACCAAATGTGCCAAATATTAACAAATCAGCATTTAACCCTTCTACTCTCTAAAAGCATACTATTTACTAATTAACACATATATATCACTTGAGAACTTACTTGAATTTAAGTAATAAAGGCATAAATAACTCATATAAATATGAGTTATCAACTGGCATTCTTTTAGTCAGAGGGTTGTAACAGGGTGACTTCTATTTACATCACGTACTAGTCTCTTCTTAAAAGGAATTTGTTTCATGAACCTTTATTAGGAATGAAACCGATCAACATTGAGTGATGTTACTTACTACTATACTAATACAACTATCGTTTACTAGGCCAGTTTCAGGACATTTTGATAGGTAGCTCTAAGGAAAGGAACCTGATCTAGACTCACGACTATCCAAATGATTTCTCTAAACTGTGACGTAAGTTGGGTTAACTCGGACCACTAGGTAAGGTTACTGTTAAATAGTATTTCGGTAACTGATAGGATGACTAAACAACTGTCAGGGTTTCAAGGTGTCATCTGCTCCTATATTAGTCTCAGGACACTAATACTCCTACAAATAGGAGACTTTCTTGAGTTATAACTCACTAGATGACCTAAAACGACTTACGCAGCAACACAATGTTTGCACCGGCTTCCTATACTGAGCAGTTGCCCACAGCTTCCTCGAACCATCACGGATGCCCCTCTTTTGTTCCAGAATGTCGTCTGTAGCCCTCTGCTTCTGTTGCGTGCTCTGATGAAACGAGAAGGCTAGAAATTCTATGGTTTAGGGTTTTGGAAATTTCAGGGCTGAGGCAACCCATTGTCATTATTCTCAGCAAGTCACATGAAACATCGAGTGGATCTTGACTCAATACTTCACACAATAAACTGAAAGGTTCGGACATTTAATTGTCTAAGTCCCTAGCTGACTCGATCTAACCTCTTGACCATAAGGTCTCTAAGTCCGACAAGGTCGAACTTCACTGATACCAAAATGTAATACCGTAGTACCTCTAACATAGAGAGAATACCAAAATGCACAATCTAGCATACATCAGAGGAAACATCATATTTCCGATATTGAACACAACTAAAAATTTTGATGAATAAACATCAAACAGTCAATAGAGTCTCATTACTTAAACCTAAACACTTAGGTTCCATGTCTTAATGTTCCGGTCTGGGCCAAACCTTCACTGGCTTGGGCTTGGCCCATTTCCGTACTTCAGCACACCCGCATTCGCGCCTGATCTGTACCCAACGGTGAAGATCTCTCCCATGCATCCAACGGCCTAGGTACGGCACTCTGTCTATAAATAGAGGCTCCGCCCTCCAATTCCAGGTACGACCATTACGAACAAAACATAACGCAACTACCCTTTCAATTTCTCTAACTCTTCTCTCTTATTTCTCTCTTCTCTTTACTGACTTGGGCGTTGGAGTGTCTTGCAGGTACCCCACCCGACGTGGACAAAGGAGCACCTCGGACCATCCAACCTCCAGCTTCAATCCACCAAGCTCAATCTTCATCCTTATGAAGCACTACAACTGGAAGCACTTTTACCTATCCTGGACACCTGGCTCGAACACCCTTAGAGCTAGGGCGTCCCAGGACCGTACTCCGGTACCGAACACTTTCAATATCCTCACATCCTAGTGTTCAATACCGAAAACAAGAGCAGCGGAAACAATTTTAAAACTTTTACTAGTACAAGTAATATAATCGAAAATACAAAGACAACGAGGAAAAAGACATAAGCATGTAAACCTAAGTCTTCATCATCTTCATAAGCACACCACCTACCTGTGCTTCTTCATCTTTGCTTTTCTCTGTTTCTTTGTAAAAACCACAAATATAAACGGTGAGATAAACATCTCAGTGAGTTCTACCGAGACACCTTACTACACTCGTGGTTCAATTATGCATCTTTTGTTCGTAGTTCAATTAAACAACTAAGTGTAACTTAACATAAGCACAACACTGACAGCCAACTTGCGAATCCTGGTGAACCACGTGCAACTTATCATAAGCACAACACCGACAACCAACTTGCGAATCCCGGTGAACCCCAACCCACTAGTCCATTCCCTAATGGCAACTTGGAAAACGGGGCCTAGGTTAAAGGGTTCATGACTTCCCTCGCCTAGTATGCTACTCGTAGAGGACGTCACCCCGATTACTATCATTTGTCATTGTATTAAATGGTTACCAAAACCTCAATGACCAACAAGTTCCTTACATTATTATAGTCTTGTGTATTCTCACTCGTAAACCCTAAACGGTTTTAAATCATTTCCATAACTTAGAGAATTCTCAATACACAACTCATACATATTCAAAATCCAATCACATGCATTGATTTATACTTCATTAGGGTTAGGGTTAACATTGGGAAAGAATTGGAATTCAAAAGGAAGAGAAATAAAAATTTTCAAAAACAGGGTAACCGATAGTGGTACGGTCCGTGCTTCCTGAATTTTGTGTGCAGTTCACGACCCGATGTTTGCACAGTCCGTGTCAAAAGTGGCATGGTCCGTGCCAATCTCTCAGCATCACAAAAATAGTGTTTTTTATGTAGTTTTCTCGCCCTTTTTGGTTCTGATTCGTCCATGATGCTAAATCCAGCCCAATGCATCATAATATCAGTCATATTTCCAGTCAATAATACAATCAAACCAGAAATTTCATCAATCATTAACAATGACATAAATTCCCAAATAATCACATGCACATCAAATTTTTACGAAAACGGTTTTGCCTCAAATTTCACGAAACGAGAAACAAAACAATGAATTCAGCCACATGCAACCACCAATACATAAAATAAAATAAAAAAACCTAAGTGAGCTAGAACTCACCTATTGTGATGAAAATCACAAACAACCACAAATCAATGAAGCTTTCGGCAACTCGACTACTCGAACAATCCCCGAATTCGATTCCTACGCTCCAACGAACTCCAAAATCGCTCCAAGACTAACCGCCGCTACAAAACTTAACTCTAAAGCTTCCAACTATAGTATAGCTTCAGAAATTGGTCTAAGAACGAAACAAAAACTTCAATTAACAACCATGATAGTAGAAAACTCCATTTTTGTAAATGTAAGCTTGAAGTTCCACAAATGGTGAAATGAAGAAGGTGGAGAAGTAGATGGTGATGTTAGTATCACAAGATAGAGAGTGAGGAGCTGGTCACAATGGTGTGGAAATGGGAAACAGGCATGAGAATTGGTGGTAGTTCTCTCCTTTTCTTCTCCCTCTCCCTCTCGCCTACTCTCTCTCTCTCTCTCAAGCTTCCTTGTTTCTCTCTTTTTCTTCTTTTTCAAGGTCTGATTGTAAATGAGTGAGTGTGAGTTTGTGGGTGTTAGTGACTGCCTCGGTGACTTAATGAGCTAAAGGTAAAGGTGTGACAAAGACCAATCTACCCTTATACTTAACTCCCACTTGAAACTCAATTCTAATCAAACAACCTATCAACAATGCACATGCTCATATCCTTAGCATTTAAATTAGCTATCATATTAATTAAATACGCTAATTTACTTAAATTAGCTAATCAATTAAATATGACCCCTTGCTAATTTCAATTAACGAAATTAGCCAAATCGGGGATGTTACAACAAGGCTCCAAAAAAAGTAATCAAGTAGATGATACAAATCCAACGGAATATCTTGTGGGGTGAAAATGATGACGTTCGTAAGATGGCATGGGTTCGTTGGAGTAAAATATGTCTTCCATAGGAGTAAGGTGGGCTCGGCATTAGAAATATGGAGACCGTTTAACTTATTGAAGTCAATAATGTCACAAGGAAGGGGGGTTGGAATTGTGACCCTTTTAAAAATTGACCTGAAATAAGAGAACTTATCTTCACAAATATAATGTGAACATAAGAAGATAAGTGATATGTATTTAGAAGTATGAGTCAAAGGTTAGTTTGTGTAACTTAAATGAAAGCCCAAGAAGGATGGTTGGTCAGTCTTCTCAACTATGTGATGGAGTTGAGAAGGTTCACACAACTCTTCCCTTAATGCTTCTCTCAATATATCCTTTTGACAGTAACAATAGATATTAAGCTAATGAAGAAGACATAGTCTATCATTTTAAAGTTATCAAGAGTTTTCTTAGTGATTCAAGCATTGGGATAAGGGTGAGAAGGGTTAAAAACAGTTTTCTTGAAAAACCGTTTATTATCAGAGAAGGGTCAGAACTGACTCTTCTCAGTTTTCACAAACCTTCTCCTAGAGGAGATTTTTCTCACTTGGTGCAATCTAATGATAAGTAAAGCAATAAATAACAGAGATTTATAGTGCTTCACCCCACTTCAGGGCTACATCCACTCCTCACACCCAGTGAGAATTTCCACTATTTTTCCAAAATAGATTACACCTTTTACACCTCCCTAGGCTAAAAGAACTCTTGGTAGTTTTCTTCACACAGCTCTACCTATTGTAATCACTTCTAATAGACTTCACTTAATCTATTAGACTGCTTCTAACACAGAAGCACTCACTTCTCAAGTCCTACAGCAACACATGCTACTTGAGAAGGTTCCCTATTTGGTATTTGTTTGATTGATAGGGTTTGTGGGATTTCTAGAGCTTGGTTGATACAAATGAAATGTTCAATGATTACAACAACACAAGACTTAATACATACTCAAAGATTGGATGAACCCCTTCTGGTTTGGAGCTGCTGAGTATGGAAGAGAGAAAAACTGTGATGCTTGAGAAGGGTGATACCTCAGATTTTAATTCACTCTCTTGAGGATCAATGGCGACCAGGAGCGTTATTTTATAGATCAAATCTTGTGTATTAACTATTGGTCCAAGAATTAGAGTCGTTGGTGAAGAAACTAGCCGTTTATAGCCGTTTGAAATTGTTGTCTACACAAACAGCTGTGTTTCTGCTTTTCTGCAGAAAACAACTGTTACCAGCTGTCACGACCCTTCTCACAGTGACTCTTCTCACTGTGACTCTTCTCAGGTATCTTTTCTATTGAAGATGATGCTTCTCAAGTTGATGCTTCTCATGTTGATGCTTCTTAGAATAGCTCATGATATGACTCTTCTCAACATGACTCTTCTCACCATGACCCTTCTCATGGTCATGACACTTCTCAACTTGATTCTTCTCATCATGACCCTTCTCATGGCCATGATTCTTCTTTGATGCTTTTCATCTTCATTATCCAGATTCTTCTTAGGTTGATCCTTCATAGCTATCCTTCATAGCTTTTCATAGGAGATTGTGGACAATATTCTTTCTTGTTTTTCTCATAACTGATGCTTCTCATAAGCAAATACCTTCTTGAGATTTGTTTAATTTAACCTGTTCTTTTATAACACTCAAGAAGAACATTAGTAGCATTATGAATCAGAAACCTTAAGTTTCTCACATTTGAGGTTTGTTAATCATCAAAATTTAATCAGGGATTTTGCCTCAACACTCATCTCTTGATCCTCCACAATACAACCTTCGAAGATTCAAAGTTCTTCAAACTGTTTAGATACCCATACCCCCGGTACAACAAAACTCAAGAATCTTCTACAAATCATGTTGAGTAAAACTTTTCCTCTAGGATCTCTAAGCTAGAAAAACAAATGAAAAAGATCAGGGTAAATCTCCATCAGACCATGATAAATCAAAATCAAACTTTCACCAGGCAAAATGTTCAAATAGCCAAAACCAACACTCTTCAACACTGGGTATTTCCTTAAGAATCATCATCTGAATTTATATCCAATTCATTCTCAGTTGAATCTTCTAGGTATCCCTCCTACAAGTAAAGACTGAAGCCACGGGGCAGTGTCCCCTCTTTTTGAGTAATGACAAAAGGAGGATAAGTAGGTTCTGAAAATAATTAAGATGAAAGTTCAAGTTTGTCTGGAGTAAGAAAGTGAAAGAAATGTCAAGGGTAGTCTCTTAAAAGAGAAAGAGTGAACAAAAACAAAAATCATATGTAACCATGCTTTTGAATATCAATATAATTATGTTATATTATGATATATTGTGTTGTATTGCAATACATCTGTGCTAAATTATTAGAGCATTTTTTGTGTGCCTTAATTAATATATTTATGCTACTAATAACATCTATCTAACTAAACAAGCTTTTGCTTGTTTCAGTTGTTGTTTTACATATATGCCTCAATACCAAAGCATTATTCATGTTATCATATCTAATATATGGTTTAAGCAACTGTTCCAACCTTAAAAGAATCCACAGATTTAGAGGGAGCATAAGCATGCTCTTAGGGGGAGCATATATTAAAACATGTATAAAACAACTGTTATATTAGACAACTTAAAACTTCTCAAAATGTTTGTCATCATAAAAAAGGGGGAGATTGTTGAGGCAAAATCCCTTATATTAGTTTTGATTAAACAAACCTTTTTGACAAGTGGTTAAGTTATCTGATCCTATGTGGATTTAACGTGTTTTTTTGAGCAATCTATAGTACAAGGCATGATTACTCACAACTCAAGAAGATATCTGCTAAACAAGAGCATGATCTAAAGAAAGGCTATGATGGTATATCAAAAACTAAATGAAGTGACAATGATTCCACACATCAAGAAGAACTTCATGAGTGTTGCGACCGAAAAATCCGGAAGAGGGATTCTTCCTCATTTCGAAAATGAAGCCTCCATCAATATTTAATTGTTAGGGAAAATATTAAAAAAAACCTTGATTTTGAGTTCCGGGGTCGATTATGTATGGGGAAGGTGTAAGCACCCCACAACATCCTTTCTAAAAAAAAGGTTACCTTTTAATTAAATGTGTAGAAAAAGCTAATTCTAAAAAATTTCTATTTACCCTTTTTATTATTTGTGAGTTTGAAAAGAAAGAAAGACTTAATAAAAATTAATTATTTTTGTGCTTGACGGGAGTGTGCCCCCGCTCCTACGTATCTCCGGGTGCGATGGAGAATTCAAAGCTACGTAGTTCTTGGGTAGAAAATATTTGTGTGTTGGTTTTTTTTATTATTTGAATGTTTTTGAAATTTGGGTAGGTGTTCATGATGACCAAACAAGTAAGCTCAGAGTGATCACAACTAATAGCCCATTTGAAAACTAAAATTATTTCTAACGATCAAACAAGTTAAACTCAGAGTGACCATTAGTAATAACGTGTTTTTGATGTGAGTTTGGTTGTTCAAAATAATTGGCTTGGAAATATAATAGTGAAATTCATTTTTAAAAAAGAGTGTTTAAATGGAATATGTGGGGTATGAACCGCAAGGCCCAAAAAGAATGACCACCCATACCCTAAAACAAAAGCCCATAAGCATGAACCTTAGGAGGTGGGGACAGCGGTACAGTTGAAAATAGAGGGACTGTATCATTAGAAAACAGGGTGCAAGTAATAGTTTGAAATTTAAAAAATATAGGTTGTATCATTAAATCGTGGGTGCAAACAGCAGTCCGAAAATTTAAAGAAGAGACTATATCATTAAAACACTGGGGTGCAAATAGAAGTACGAAAATTCCTTTTGCATCATATAAAATATTTCCTTGATGGTGTCAATATC
Organism: Astragalus glycyphyllos; assembly: GCA_963573325.1. Lineage (NCBI taxonomy): Eukaryota > Viridiplantae > Streptophyta > Magnoliopsida > Fabales > Fabaceae > Astragalus > Astragalus glycyphyllos. Next base: position 47,198,986 of record OY754313.1, on the reverse strand, counting down.
TCTATATAAGCATTTAATAAAATTAATTTTTTGGTTTTAAACAGAAGTTATTGGTCTGATGGCTAATATTATATATTTTTCTTAAAACCCACATTATTGCTAAATTATTGAAAAAAAGTCAAACAAGAATCGATGCATTCAGATTAAATGGGTGATTATTATAACAGAATAACAAATATAATATGTTAACAGCATTATAATTCCTACCATCACCATAGGCTTTTAACATTCAAAAAAATAATAATATAGAACAGAAAAATTGTGGACAACATCAAATGAAGATAAATAATTGCAGAAAATTGAAATGAGATAAAAATAAAGTCTTTACCAAATGTTCTTGCAATGAATCACACTTTCCAGATCTCACCAACAATAACAACAACAAAAATAAAGCAATGAAAATTTTAGAAGAGGAAAAAAAACGAAAATTTGCTCTCTCTCATTCACTCAAAAGCTCTGGCCTTTCTTCAAAGATTTGGCACATATTTATACTAAAAAAACAAACTTGTAGTTGTGTGCTTTGTCCTTCGTTTTTTTTACTAAGTCTTGCGCACAGCTCCTTTTGCGTGTTAGCCTTGGAAAAAACGTGATGGAAAACGTGGTTCCTTGAATGAAATCTTGAACTGTTAAAAGACCATCAGTTTTTTTTGTGTTGATGACAAAAATGGCGATTTCGTGTGAGAGAAGAGAGAAAGAGACACCAAAAATGAGATTTCGTGTGAGGGAGGAAGGAAAGAAAGGAAAGAAAACGTTGGAGAGAGAGAGAGAGTTGGGCGGCTATTTTTTTGGAGATGATTGAAGTGATTAGAAATTAGGGTTTGTGATGGAGGCAATTAGGTTTTATGAGTGAGTGAGGAAAATAAGGCAATCCGGGTCAGGCTTATTCGAATGGGCCCTCTGATAGCCCAAATTTTCTGTATCATATATAAAAAAAGCTACTTACACCCCTTTTTACCATTCGCCCCTCCCCTTCTCTTTTCTTGTTTTTTGTTCTGTTTTTCCTTTTTATATCCTTAAAGATTTATAGTAACTAAAAAAAAATTGTATATTTTCACTTTTACAAAACATGATGAGGAGAAAGAAAAAGTGCTATTATTATTTTCTAAAAGAAAATAACTTTTATATATTTTTTAAAAATAAAAGGTCGGACAAAATTAGAGTATAACAATGAGAAAAATCCTACATTGAAAAGGCATCATCATATGTCTTAATCAAGGATTGAATGATGATCAACAAGAAGAAACGAAAATGGATCAAATGCTTCTCAAGCATGAGAAGATATGTTCTCCAATAAGGAAGAAGCCTTATAAGCATTTCCTCATGACTATGGAACCCAATGAGAAAGGCATGTGTACTTCAGACAAGTTATTAAGTTGAGAAACTTTATTCAATGTGAAGACAACCTTCAGTAGCTTGCAAAGCTCATCATTAAAGATCTTCCTATGACAATAGTAGTTTTAGCCAAAAGCTTCTCAGTGTGAGAAGAAGAAGAAACTTTATACCTAAGATGTGAATAATAAATGACTCTCAAACAACAATGAGAAGTTGAACCATTTTATGGTCAAGGGATGTCATGGGCAAAAGCTCTTCATTCTTGGAATGACAAAAGATGCAATAAATAACTGTGCATAAAAAGCTCATCAGTATCTAGACAGTTCAAGTCTTCAGAAGATACATGTTTATAATGTATAATGTATTCAGAAGATATAGTCATCAAAGATGAAATCTATGGAATACTCAATTGAACTCAAAAGGTCATGTGTCAATGACACAGTAAAGAAAAGAGAAAGAGATAACAAGCTTTAGCTTGTTTCAAATACATGAGTAACCCAAAAGATCTTTAGAAGGTATTCAGAACACTCTTCACAGTGTACAGAAGACGGAGTTCAGAAGGCAGACATAAGAACATGTTCAAAAGATATGTTCAGAAATCGCATCACAAGCTTTCAAGTTCTATTTAACCACCTAACCAGTTTCTTCATTAACAATATAAATATGGTATACCGAGTGCCTAGAAGACTGGTATTCAAGTTTCAAATGATGCCATCTAAGCACTTGATGAAGTTCAGAAGCTACAAGCGCTCAAAAGCTTCACTCCTCATAAGCTCCCAATGGAAACTTGTTGTAACAGTGTACGACTCTGCACAAGGTGTAGAAAGTCAATCTGTCTACCGTTGGAAGCCTGCAACGGCTATCTCAAGCCATGGGAAAGGATTTGCAATGGATCGATTGATTGGAAACTCTATAAATAAACGATAGATGATCACATTCAATGTGTGAGAGTAGACTACAGCCCAAGACAATTCTTCCCTTCATATGGATTCACATATAGATTCTGAAGCTCCTCATAAAAGTTTCTGATGTCTAGAATCTCTCTCAACCGTACTTAGTGAGCTTACAACATCACATGGGAATATTATTCTGAGTATGTAATAGCTTAGGAAGGTATATCTCATTCTTAACTGAACACCAACATAGCCTTATCTGTTATCCTACTTAACAAGGCATGTGTTGCCAGATTGTTAATGAAGATGCCTAAGAAGGTATTAGGGGTTAGATACCTTCCAAACAATAAGAATTGGTTGTTGCATCGTGAGAGAAGAGGGCTAAGACGTAGTCTTAGAGGTTTAAGTTGCTAGAACTTGAAAAAAACTAGTGTGAAAGTTGATTTTCTTAATACTCTGACCTACATCTCTAGTCTTCTCCAATATGCATTCCTCGGAATGATAAATTCAGAAGATATAAGTTACCTTCAGACGACGCTTATGTAGATTGGATGATCTATATCAAAAGTTTAAAAAGGGTACAATTCAAACCCACCATTTCTTGTGACTCCAATTGACTTTTGTCCACTTTCAGAAGCATGTTTGGTGTTTACTAAAAAGATGACCTTGTAAATTGTGTATTGTTTAAAAGATATAGATTGGTACTTAAAGAATTCGTTCAATTTGTTTTGTTCAGAAAACAATTAGTGAGAAAGCAGTAAACAAAGCTTGTAAAGAACACACAGAACCCAACTCGCCAAGGACTACGTCCACTCCTCACACCAAGTGAAACTTTCCACTATTTCGCAAATAATTTTACAGGCCAACCAATGGCTAATCCCTGATAGTTTTCTTGTACAGCTTTATCAACTGTTCCACTAGTTTTTTTCCAAGTCTAGCAACTTAACCTCTAAGAAGCACTTTCTTAGCCCTCTTCCCTCACAATACAGCAGCCTATGCTTATTACTCAGAAGGTACACATATGAAAACATGTTTGGTTCTGAACTGGGATAAAAAATAGCTTAAGTGAAATACATTGACTATTGACACCAAGCTATGAAAACACTCAATAAAGTCCTAGAAATGTTGATTTGATGTGAGTGTGTTTAGGAGAGAGTGTAGACTTACACAAAAGCTACTAAGAAGCTTTTGATGTCTTTATTGAGAGCGTGTAGACCAATTTTGGTGCAGTCTCCCTTCAAGAAGTTTTGAGGTCTCAATGATGTATTTATAGCCCATTTTCCTTAAAAGATCCATTGGAGTTCTTTAGAAAAGAGATATAGATCTGTTGATGCTTTAGCGACTAGACGGGTACACTGCAGCAGGCTCCGTACACTACTGCAGGTGACCGTTGATTCTTCTTAGCATATTACCATTGTTGATGTGCCATTTTGACCGTTGAGAGAAGAGTGACAGTTTTTCTTCATGCTTCAGTAGCCTATATATTAGCTTCTGAACACTGTCTTCTCAATATTAACCTTTTGAGATACAATCAGAATGCCTTCGAAAGTAACTTCTGACTTATTACTAACAAGAGTTCATGTTATTCAGTAGAATATCTTGATTGCCATTTGTTCCTTTGTTTCATGTTAGACCACATATCATTGTCACCTTGCTTGTTGTCTTCTGAGCACCTCATAGAGCTTAGCAAATATCTTCTAAGACTCAATTCTTCTTCTCATGATGTGCTAATTTGCAGCACGTGTTCTTCTTGATATGTAGCATTTATACCTGTCTATACGATCACTCAATAGAACTCATTAGTTCACTAATGAATCAGAAAACTTAAGAAGCTTATCAAAACATTTTGTTTTCATCAAAACATGACTTAGAGGTTTTGCCTTAACAACCACCACCTGTATCAGTTGATGGCCCTATCAAATCCTTCCACTCCTCAAAGATATAGCCTTGCAAGTATCTTTCCCCTTTGAAGTTGAAGCTTCAGTAGCGGATGACAATGATCCAGTAGGCCTTTGGAAAAGAGCAGTAGCTATTTGACCAATTTGATTCTCCAAGTTCTTGATAGTAGCCCCTTGAGTTTGGTACTGGGTCTTGGTTTCATTCAAGAAAGCTTTAAGCATGGCTTCCATAAAATTATCCACTACTGGAGCTGCTTGCTTGGGTTGAGCAGGGAATCCTGGTGGTGTTGCTGGAGCTGCAATAGCATTGTTGCTCCATTTAAAATTGGGATGATTCTTTCTCACAAGATAATAAGTAATTGAATAGGGGTTATTTTTTTTTTGTTGTATCCAACATAGTTGACTGAGATAGGGTTGGATGGACATTCTTCATATAGATGACCTCCTACACAATCTACACAACTGGTAGAACCTGCAGGGGTTTCCTTGATGGTTGTTGTTGTAGCTTCTTGTTTAGCTTCTGATGCTGCAGAAGCAGGTGTTGTAGCATTGGGTGTGCTAGGATTTTTGATCATATTGTTGAGGGATGCTACTTGAGCAAATAACGCAATAACTTCACTCACTTCATGCATCTCCATAGAACAATGTCCCCACTATCAAAGCTACACAAATTACACTGATGAAGTTCTCCATATAAATAGAGAGATAAAACAATACAATAAGTAAGCTTGATATTCAATTCTGTTTCAAATACCCACTACACTCATAAAAGTCATATTGAAGTATCAACTTCGTGTATCATCCAAGGGAGGCTCAATCTACCTTCAAGTCCATAAGAGAATCGGGACAAGAGAAGTGCTAACAACACTCTCTTTTACTCAATATCTTATGGTTAATTTTAGTGGTTCACCAATGAAGTAATTCTATAAAAATTACAACTTGAACCCTACTTATTAAAAAATAGGCAAAATTACACCAGAGGACCTTTAAGTTATTTTTTTGTAACAAGTTGGTCCTTTAAGTTTTTTGTAACAAATAGGCTCTTTAAGTTACCTAACGTTGACACCGTTGGCCCTTTTAGTAAAATGTCATATCGTTGATTACATCAAAATACACCAAAATATGCATGGTTGCATCAAAATACGTAAGCTAGAGTAATCACAATATATAAAGTAGCATTACATCAAAATACATAAGCTAAAGTAATCACTAAAAAAGTCTATTTATTACAAAAAAAAATAAATTAAAGGATCAACTTATTACAAATAAATAACTTAAAAACCCTCTATTGTAATTTTGCTTAAAAAATAATAAGAACATTTATGTCTATTTGTTATTTTTTAGAAGAAAGTAATGGTGTGCAATATATTTCTCACTTTGGCACTTGCCCTTATTCCTTAACTAACCTCTCTCAATTGTACTCAAAACCCAAAACCCTAACAAAAATCTCTCCCTCGCACAGAGAGAGAGAGAGTGGCCATGGATATGCAAGCGAATGAGTTCGATCGTCTCTTGTTCTTCGAGCACGCGCGTAAAACTGCAGAAAACGAATACTCAAAGAATCCTCTCGATGCAGACGTTTGTTTCCTTCCTTCTCTTAATCCATTCAATTTTTTTCTCATATTTTTTTATTTCCACAAATTACGAAAAATGTTTTCGAATTTCTTCAATGGACCGATTCGTGATTACTTGATGGATTTTTGTTAGGTTATTGTCGAAATCAATCTGTTGCTTTTGGTGTTATTGATTTTGTTTTCATATGGATAAGTTGTTGTGTTGAAATTTTTGTGCAAATTCGTTTTTCTTTTGGAATCTCTGCAGAATTTGACAAGATGGGGTGGAGCTTTGTTAGAGTTGTCACAGTTTCAGAGCTTTCCTGAGTCAAAGAAGATGACTCAAGGTGCTAATTCTTTATGCCTACTTTCGTTTTTATTTTTTGATTATTTAATTATAACTGTGTTTTCGAATTTGTAATTATTTTTTTGAAGTTTTTAAACTCTCAAATGTTGTAAAATTTGAGAAATGGGGATCAATGGATCTCATTAAAATTTTATGTGATCAGATCTTGTCATGTGAAATTTGAATTGGTTATAAATTTTGAGAAGGTTGCACCTATTAACGCGTAAGAGACACATATACATGTAATTTTCACAGTTTTAACATGAGGATCTATTTTGAGTCCGGAAAAGCAGACACTGATGTTGATAAATTTGAACTGTTGGTTGAATTTTGAAGTTGAACGGTTAATATTCAGAGTTTGTGTTTTGAAGTGACTTGTCTTTTTTGTAGTTAATCTTGAGCTTTTGATTTTAAAAATTCATTTTGTTTTGTGGATTTCTCACTTGAAACTTGATTTGCAGATGCTATTTCAAAGCTGGAGGAGGCGCTCACTGTGAATCCCAGGAAGCATGATACTCTTTGGTGCCTTGGAAATGCTCACACTTCACAGGCATTTTTAATCCCAGACCAGGAAGAGGCTAAAGTGTATTTTGATAAGGCAGCTGAGTACTTTCAGCAAGCTGTTGAGGAGGTACATTTTTCATTCCTTATTAAAATGTGTGAAGTACTTTATTTGTGAGCTTGTAAAAGTTGTGTAATGGGGTGATTTTATTTTATGTAGGATCCTGGGAATGACCTTTACCAGAAATCATTGGAAGTCGCTGCTAAGGTATGTTATGTATTGTAATGGTTTTGTATCACATTGTCATACTGATTTAATTGCACTTTGCTATCCATTTTGAGTTTGGGAGTTGTAATACCGAAGTATATTATAGATATGGTGTTTGTAATTTTGTTAGGCTTTGTAGTCACTGGCTTTTTTCATTATTTTTCTTTTTGTCATGGTTACGTAAGATAATTTTGGGTAAAAGTTAAGTGGTGTTCCCTTATTGAAGGGGTACACCTGGGTTCCCTTTAAGATGACCTGCTATATGCATCAACTTGATCAATAGATGTTCCGTTTAAGATGACCTGGCATATCAGGTTTCTGTCATTGATCTCTGTCATTTATTTTTTTTCAAATAATAAATCAATGGTGAGAGAAGTGGAATCACCATTGCTTCCTTTTCAATGGGGTATACTTTAGACCAGACATGTTTTTTCAAACTTTTAGCGTGCCTTATTTTTTTAATCCCATTGCTTTACAATGCTGAATATGGAACCCTATCCATTGTGCTGTGGTTTGGAAATCACTGCTCTTATCTGCTGTTATGTATGACAGTAAGAGACTGGCTTAACTTGTGATGACAGACGAATCTGATTCATCTGCAATAGTGAAATGTTCACATTTCTGCTAGAATTATATTAATGTGCAATTTGCACTGTTCTTGCACAACTGGGTTGTGCCTTCTGCCACATCGGATCCTTCACAACCTGGTATGAAAAATCCTGCTTTGATTTCCTTACTTTTTTCCTGCAAAACTGGAGAAAGTGCAGAAGATTCAGTCGGCCTTCCACATAAAGAGATCCAAGTCCAACCTTAAAAACCTTATTTAAGAAAACAATTGCAATTTTCTTTTGAAAGTGAAGAGCATGCATAGCACCTTTTGGTCTACATCCTTGTTAAGAGAACGAACCCCTATTCTTATGATCCCGCACTGCTCTACTTCTCCCTCTCTGCCGGCCCTCACTCTTGTTCCCTTTTGTATTTGTTGACTACTTTATGCATTGCTCTCTGTTGCTGTGATTTGTGGGACCTTCTGTATTTTGTGAGTGTTCTCATGTGCTATCTATGTGTATATAGACTGTGATTGGTGTTGTACAATGTATGGTTGTGTGTTAGCTATATAGTAGGTTAGCTGTATTTTCAGTTCGTTAACTTTAAAATATTAATATCTAGATGTAGAATCCTTTAGCGTGGATTTGGTCAGCATCAACTAATTAATTATTTGCAAAAATGGTATGATTGGGAAAATTTTACTGAGTTTAATGTCATTTTACACAGTTAGTGAACCGATTTCTTTATGTGGCCTTGCTATGGGTTAAGAATTAAGGTTTGTTTATATATTTCACAAAAGGCACTTGGCTATATCTTTAGCCTTCTATACTTTACTGATTTTTCCTTGGACTCCTGTAATTTAGTGATTTGGGAGGGGGCCTTATTCTCCATTCTCGTGCTCTCTTTCTTGCCACTATAATCTAGCTTTTTCATTAAAAAACAGATCCCTAACTTTTACTTAAACTAGTTACTGGTCCTATCCAATTACTAATACCTTTTTCTTAAGGCTCCTGAGCTGCATGTAGAAATCCATAAGCATGGATTTGGTCAGCAGCAGCAGCAACAGTCAGCAGGGACAGCTGGGCCTTCTACTTCTACTGGTTCAAAGGTAATAATAATAGTTGAAGTTTATGTTGTCTGTCTTTACCCTGCTATTGTTTTCTATTCTTGTTTTCTTACCTAATGCAATGGTCTAATTTCTCTTAGTATATGTTAGAAGTTGTTAATGAATTGTTTTTTGCAATTTGCACTGATACTTGTAACTTAAGTTCAACTATTCTTTTTATATGTGCACTGATACTTGTAACTGGTGTTCTTGCAATGAGATAAAGTAGTTTGTTCACTAGAATTTATTTTGTTTTTGTTTAAATTTTTGTCTGTTAAATGTTCAATTTTTTGGACCATAAATTCATTTTTTTTATTATAAGGAAAACGGAATTAGTTGACTTTGATGTTTGGGAACATTTTATTGGATGTGTTTGTAAGTTCTAGTGTGCCAATTTGACGTAGTATGGAACTTTATCTGCTAACTAGTGTATGTGTGTTTTTAGATTGCATTATTGTCCAAGTGAGATTCCCTTTTGGTGGCAATAGTAAATGCTTTTTTTTTCCTGAATTTTTTGTTTAATCAGCTCTTGAGGCGAATGCTTCTTCTATTGGGTTTCTGGTTCGGTCTTGGGCTGTCATTTATGTCAGAATTTTTACACAATATGAATAAGAACGCTTATATTTGTCCCCGAAAAATCGCTCTGTAGGGGATATATGCTAACATGGAGATAGAGGCTCTGATCTTCATTTTTGAGTCGTGTTCAATTTTCACCTGATTTATTTGATTATTTTTCAGAAGAAAAAGAAGAGCAATGATCTGACGTATGACATATTTGGATGGATAATTCTGGCTGTTGGCATTGTTGCATGGGTGGGGTTTTCAAAATCGAACCTGCCGCCGCCTCCACCTCCACCTCCACGATAAGTAAAGCCATTCGATTTGGTTTGATACAGTATTGGTTATTGAGAGTCACACCTGATTTGGGCAGCTCCTTATCATTTTGTTTTTGACCGTTATAATGTTTTTCATGTTGTAACCATTTACTTATCCATCATATGAAGTTTTATCTTACTATTCTTGATTGAGTTGAGTAGTTAAAGGCGAATTTGGTTTGCAAAATAAAAGATATCTTCACGTTTGATGTTGGAACTCTCTTTGTTTTCGTTTCTGTTTGTAAAGATTTGTACAGAAAACAGTCAATTCGAATCTTTATAAATAGAAAACAAAGTGAAAATATATTAGAATCTATGTAGCTAATGTGAAGTCAGAAAATATTAGCACCATAATTTTTTCAAACCAAATAGCCCCTTGTATGCCTGGCGTAGATATTTGCAAGTGGTTTTATTAATTACAAATTTGAATATGATTAACCGCTACTTTTAGATGTTAAAATCATCGTGCTTAATTGCGTTTAAATTTTTTTTTTATGTTCTTAAAGAATTTTAATGTTCAATTGCGTTTAATTTTTTGATTAATTAAGCTACATAGATGATGAGCATACTCTCTCTTCTCCTATTAAAGAATGAATTCAAATGAATATATTCCTTGTACTGTATTAATATATCTTTGTCTTCTAGTCGAATCATATTTTCTATGTCAAGAAACAAACATGTGTAGCTCTCGCGAAGCATTTCTGGTTTCTTGTCCTTGCACGTTTGAACATGTAGTAATCAGGCTTTAGAATTGACACATGAACTTTGCTTGAAGCAGGTATGTCTAGAGTGTGACTTAATATCAGACATGTAGCTAAAGTATTATCTAAATATCAGACAATACTTATTATAATGAAATGCACACTTAAAAACACATGTTAAATAATCTTAGGATAACTTTTTCTCTTTATCTGGTTTGTTATCATCAAAATTATTAAGGCGCAAGACTTATCACTTGTCTTGGCTCTTTAGTTAGGACAAAGCTAAAAATGCTGACTTTTTCTCAAGTAACCTGAAAAAAGAAAGTTTAAATATTCGTTCGGCCCTTGCAAATACACGCACAATTCAAATAGGCCCCTGTAAAAAAAAACTTTAAAATAACCCTCGCACTCTTGTCTCTGTACGTTTGCTGTTGTGGCAATTGTTTTCTACCTTGATAATTGTTGGGAGTTCTTTGGGTGTTGCCAGATTCATATCTTGATGTTCCCAACAAGGATTATGGGCAATATGGTAGTGGTAAGGGAGGGTTTGGAATCTGTGCAAGGGATTTCTGGAAATGGAGAAGAAGAAGATGAACTAGTAGGGGCCTATTTAAACACGTTACGTAATTGCAGGGGCCCATTTAAGTACCACGAATTACATAGAGCTAACGCTGTTAAGCTAAACTAACAGCAGGGACCCATTTAAAAACGTTACGTAATTGTGAGGGTTATTTTAATTTTTTTTTACAGGGGCCTATTTGGATTGTGCGTGTATTTGCAGGGCCGAACGAATATTTAAACCAAAAAAGAATTGCATATTGCTTGGACCCCAGTTAATCCTTCAAGCTTAATGTTGATGCCTCTCACTAGACAAGACGTAGTATGCTTGTGAGGTGTAGTATGCTTGGTTTATTTTTTCATTTCCAATATCTATACAAAATGTGTTATGAGCTAAATTTATGGTTTGGGGATATGATCTTGCATTGTGTTTCTACTCCTCACATTGTTCAGGTAAAATGCAATAAAATTTTGCTAAAAACAAGACGTTTAAAATGAGAAATCATAGTACAAGTTTGATATAAAATCAGAATTTTTAAAATAGTCGAGCAATTTTAAAATGTAATATACAAAACAAGTGGATTTTCAAAGAAAAAAATCCATGTATAAAGTAATTTTTTTGACACAATGTAAAAGCAAGTTGTAGATGTCGTTTTTTTTATAAGAAAATTGTATTATAATAAGAATGAACAGGTGGAGTATTAGAGATACTCCATCCCAAGTAAAACTCTTATTAAGGATAACAAATTTAGTAGTTAACATTGTAGTACTTGTTTTTTTGGTATACAAAGCTAAAGGGGGGCAAAAGAAAAAAAAGGAAAAAGAAGAGCAAGAAACAAAACTAAAGTCTCTGGAACTCAACACCACTAGCGTCTGCCAGGAGGTGAGGTGAGAGACCCGGAGGAGGGTGGTCAAAAATCAGTAACTTATCGTTCCCGGAAGCACCGAGCTTTGCAAGAAAATCCGCACTAGCATTTCCTTCTCTCAGAGAGTGACGAAGATGCACAATCCAATCTTTGTCCAGCATGTCTTTAATGTTCTGAATAAGAGAAGCATACTTGTTCCACTTATTTGGAGGAGAGGAGATCAAGATGAGAGCATGTTGAGAATCCGTATAACACACCAAGGACCGGTGACCTCGATCCCAAGCAAGTTGCAGACCGAGATGAATCCCCATAAGCTCGGCATGAAGGTTGTTGGACACCCCTATACTACCCGCAAAACCAGCTATCCACTCACCAGTACTATAGCGTAATAGACCTCCAAAACCAGCACTTCCCGGATTTCCAAGGCTGCTGCCATCCACATTGAGAACAATTTCGCTATCTTTGGGGAATGCCAGGTAACAAGGCAAGGGCGGACCTGAGTAGCATTAGCAGACTTCAAATTATTCAAGATGAGCTTAGCAAAATTGCTAATAGTGACCTTGAGAGAGTAAAGAGATTGTTGCTCATGGCCAATGGCAGAGGCATTCCGAGCCCTCTAGAGCCACCAAACCGACGCAAGGAAAAGGTGAGGGTTGGGACTTTGAATTCCCAACTTAAACCATTCCATAGGGTCAGTAATAGCAAAGAAGGATGGAGACCGAACCTCAAAAGAATTCCACAGTCTAAGTGCGATAGAACAAATCCCGTAAAAATGGAGAACTGTCTCTTCCATTTCATTACAGCGTTGACAGAGGCAGAGCTTATCATTCCCCTGTGGTGAAGCATCGAGGCGGTGGGGATGGCATTATGGCACGCCGTCCAAATTAACAGCTTGATCTTTTCCGGGGCAGGGAGGGCCCAAATCCAATTCCAAGTTACATTTCTAGTAGTATTTTGAGTGGGAGATCTGATGGAGGTAAGCCAGGTGTAACCTGCCTTGGCTGAGTAAATACCATCAAGGTTACCCTTCCAGAGATAAGCATCCGGAACTGATGCATTCAGAAGCAGATCAATGCCAGATATGTGCTCTGTGACCGATGGGGGGAGTTGTGTATATAATTGGCTAAAATTCCACTCACCATGGTGATAAACATCAGAGATGCGTAAGTCAGTGTCATGGATGTCAACATAGGGAACAAGATGTGCAAGAGGGCCCAAACCTGTCCAAGAAGAATACCAGAAGTTGGAGTCTCCATTCCCCACTCAAAATTCATAACCATCACTTAGAATCTTCCTAGCTTTCATTAGAGAATTCCAAGTATAGGAACCATTTTTCTTAGGAACTTGTAGGATAGGTGCCTCCCCCATGTACTTGGCCGAAATAAAACTGGTCCAGAGTTTATCCCTCTCAGAATGTAAATCCCAGAGAAGTTTGCCCAACATTGACGTATTCATATCTCGAGTTACCCTAACTCCGAGGCCACCATCGGCTTTACGGTGAGTGATTTTACTGTTGCTTAGAAACGTGTGATTGTTTCTTGTGCAAGTGTACACAATCGCAAAAAGTAATACAGTGAATAAGTCAGATCGTTTCCACGAGGATTAAGTTGTAAACAAATGTTTAATCAATGTAACAAATAGTGATTTGGGGTAAAAAAGTAAATGACACACAATTTTGGGTAACAAACAATAAAAGTAAAAAGTATCAGGGTAAAGAAAATCAGATTTGGGAGAAGTTGAGATGCAATACTTCAATAAATCCATTAAAATGCTCAAAATGCTATGCTAAGTGCTGCAGCACTAGGTGCTGCCGCAATTGTGCATTATTCCTAATGCTTAATACTAGGCTTTAGTCCTCCCAAATTATTCCTAATTCAGAAAGGATTATTTCCCTAGGCTACTGGAGAACAAGCAGCTTTACACCTAAGTGTTGTACCTCATGGCTTATGCCTCTCCTATTCCTAGAACTCAAGCAAGGAACAACTATATTCCTATAGTGCAACATACCATGTCATCTTGTGAGATATAAATACAGACCATTCCTGTGAATGTATTTCTACTTAACTTAGACGGCCAACCCTAAGCTACGATGGATGTAGTAAAACACACAAGCTAAAGTGCTCAACACAATAACATAAGCATCAAGAACAAATTAACTTCATTAAATTCATAATAGCATCCCAACTATAGAGGTTTAGCTCATATTGAGCCTACACAACATTACAACTAAACTAAACATCAAGGGAAGTAGGAATTTCATACTAAAACCCGAGAAGAGAAGTTCAACTACAAGTCTTGATACTGAGACAGCTTCAATGGTGATCCGCCAAGCAATTCCAGCTCTCTAAATGCAGCTCCTTCGAAATTGAAGTAGTTCCAGTATTGCTGCAGCAATCAATATTCCAGCAACTGATTCTAAGTAACAATGGAGGCACGAAATCAAGAGGCTATTCCTATACCTCTGAAATTCGGCTTAACCTAATTCTGGGAAAGTGGGTCTATTTATAGGAGATCCCTTGGGCAGAGAATAACCCTAATTGTGGAGGCGCATTTTGTCCTTTGTGAGGGCAAAATGTCCTTTCTACCCAATTCCCTAGGTCACCAAGGAATCTTCAATGATTGGCACGCACACTGATGATGGGTGACAGCTGACAGGTGTCCTTTCCAATATTTCTGTGTTTTCCATTGCCTTCTCTCTCATGTTGCGCAATAAACAATTGCGACCGCATTAGGTGCTGCAGCAATAGATCAAATACATTAGACCACAATTGGGCACCAAAGTGCCCATTATAACAAAATAAAGCTTGCACCTTAAATTATTCTAAACTAACATATTTACAACATAATTCACTCAATTGCTTAAGAATTAACAATGATTTAAGCTTGAAATAAGAGGTAATAACAATCATATTTGATTGTTATCACACCCCCAAACTTGAACCATTGCTTGTCCTCAAGCAATGACACTTGACAAAGACAAGCACTATACCAGCAAATAAACCAGATAGTTGAATTATTCATAAAGGCACACAACAGAACATTAAGATGAGCATAAAACTTTCAGATTGGCCACTCAACTTGCAAGCCCACTGAATGGTAAGTTCCCTAAATTACTCCTGCTCAAAAGTGTGTGTGTGACACTTAACTCAGTTCAGAACATAGCAAGGTTCAAAATTTCACTTAGCTAAAACTAGAGAGGCTTTCTTTTGAGATTGCCAAAGATGTTTCAAAACTAAGGGTAGACTAACAATTCAGCACATAAAGAGGGGATAAGCATGACAAAGGGCTTTGATTTAGCAATTCAGAACTCTAGGCCAGTGCACTTATTACAACTTGACTGAGGTTCTGCAGCAACAGTTGCTGCAGCAATACAACTAAAACAGAATTCAAAAACAAACAATACTTGACACATGTGTTGCATTGCCGTTATTCTTTACATTTCTTTTTCTCAGCATTTTGCTTGCTTTTTTTTTTCAATGGGCAATGACAACAATTACACATATTTACAACTTTGGTGCTTTATAACACAGCACAATACATAATGCACTTAATTTGATTACTTTCTAAACTATGTGCACTTGGCCTAATTCCATTCTTTCATGCTTTGCCTTAATATAGCTCAAAGAACCCCCAAACTTAGTTTCTTATGCTACCCTAAGTTTTTAGTAAAAATTTAGCAATTATCTAGGTCTACCAACAACTAGCTTAGCTTCAGATCATTTCTAATTCACTAAGTCTTTCCTAAGTTTCATGCAAAAGTGTAGGAACAGGAGCAATAGAGTTCACTCACAAACAGGGGCACTAGTCACTCATTTCTCACCATTTCATCACTAAGTTTTGCTCAACTTAACTTCTAAAATTTAAGATTTTCATTCAACTAACTAATAAACATGCTAGTACAATACATAGACCATAGGTCCTCCCCCCATACTTAAGACCTTGCAGTGTCCTCACTGCTCATGCATACTAAGGGGAGGCCTAATTAAAAGCAAAACAGACATAAAAACAAACAACTACCACAACTATTGAATGCTATCACAGAACCCAAACATTCAACATGTTTATTCATCAAAAGCATTAAAAGACAGAATTTAAAAGACATAAAGTAAAAGATTAAGATGCAGAGGCCCCTGGTTTTGCCCTTGGGCTTTGTCTTGTGGCTCCTCCTCTTCTAGCAGGCTTCTTGTAGACTCTTGGAGATTTAAGCTTAGGAGCATCTGGCTACTTCGAGGTTTCTGTTGCTGCAGCATTGGATTGCTACAGCACTGGGCCTGCATCTGCAACAGCAGGACCAGCATCAGAAACACTTGTCTTCTTTTGGGCAATCACGAAATCCAGAGCCTCCTTAGCTCTCTTTTCAGCATCAGCCTTTTCAGCAGCTTCAATTGCTGCAGCATCTTCTACTCCTTTCATCATACTGTCAACAGTTGCTTGAATCAGCACATCCTCTTCAGCAGTCACTCCTTCAGCATCCAATTGTGTTTCTTCAGGTACTTTAGTCATCTTCCTCTTCTTATCATTCTCTTTGACCTTTGCTTCATGGATGGTGTAACAACAACTCCTTCTTCATTACCAGCAGCATCAGTTGCTGCAGCAGCAACTGCTGTCACACCCTCAAACTTCCATTTGCTCAGAATTAAATTCCTGCAAAACAAACACTAAAACAAACAACAACTAATTTATTAGATAAAACCTTGGGCTACCTCCCAGTAGCTCTTGGTTTAAGAGTCCTCAGCCTGACTTCTTTCCAAGATCATAGGTTTTCCAATTCAGTGGTGATTTTGCTCCTCACCACTGGTTCTCCATAGTATTTCTTCACTCAATGACCATTATCCTTACAGGTTTGCTTTCTCACATCATCATACAAGTCCACAGCTCCATGAGGGTATACTTTCATCAATTTGAATGGCCACTTGATAATTTTCTTTTTCACCACTTCTTTCATGATAGGATTTAGTCTCCTCTGCCCTTCAATTCTATTCTTATCATTTTCATCAAGACTGATTCTATGCATGTAGATGGTAGGACTAATCCCCTTTATATCAGCCATTTGCCACCCAATTGTCTTCTTATGCCTCCTTAGGGTAGTAGTGAGATCATGCTCTTGACTGTTGGATAGGTCAGAAGCAATGATCACAGGCAAGAAATTATTTTCCCCTAAGTAGGCATACTTAAGGTGCTTGGGTAACTCTTTAAGCTCAAGCACATGAGGTTTTTCAATAGAAGGCACATTATGTTTAAAATCAGAATCCCCAAGCTCAAGGGACTCAAATTGCCTACTACAGATTTCCTTCACAGTGGCCTCCTTGTGCACCAAACCTTCTTCCACAAGTTCACTTTTATCAATCTCATCAAGAGATTTCACCAAATGATCATTCTGCTCGTGGAAGTGTTTCTGAACCACAGAATCAAGAGACATCACAAAAGAACACTCCTCAGTTCCTGGATCAGGCAGCTTGAGAGCATTCATTACATTGAACTTGATTTCTTGCTCATTGACTCTCATAGTCAATTCTCCTTTTTGCACATCAATTAGAGTCTTGCCAGTAGCTAAGAAAGGTCTTCCAAGAATTATAGGCACTTCCTTATCTACATCAAAATCTAAAATCACAAAGTCAGCAGGAAATACAAATTTATCTACCTTTATTAAGACATCTTCAATGATTCCTTCTGGATATGCAATAGATCCATCAGCAAGTTGGAGAGTAACAGTTGTAGGTCTGGCAATCCCTATACCCAGCTGAGTGAAAACAGACTTAGGCATCAAATTGATGCTTGCACCTAAGTCACAAAGAGCTTTGCTATTATAGTTTTTACCAATTGAACATGGAATAGTGAAACTGCCTGGATCCTTAAACTTGCTTGGAAGCTTGCTTTGCATGATCATACTACACTCCTCTGACATAGCTACTATTTCAAATTCTCCAAGTCTTTTCCTCTTAGAAAGCACATCCTTCATGAACTTTGCATAATTGGGCATTTGTTGAAGTGCTTCTACTAGAGGAACATTGATGTGAAGTTGTTTTAGCACCTCTAAAAATTTGCCAAATTGCTTGTTTTGCTGAGCCTGCTTCAACCTTTGAGGAAAAGGAGGAGGTGGATAAGCTTGATCAGCAACTAGTGATGGAACTGGTGCAGCATCAGATGCTGCAGCATCAACTGTGACAGCATCTGTTGCCTTCTTTTTTTCATTTTTCTGATTTTTTTGGTTTTTGTTGGTGCCATCACTAGGATCAGTAGATGGTCCATTCAAGTCCTTCCCACTCCTTAGAGATATAGCCTTCACTTGTTCCTTCCCCTTAGAAGATGATGGTTCAGTAGTGGATGGTAATGCTCCACTAGGTCTTTGGGTAAGAGCAGTGGCTATTTGACCAATTTGATTCTCCAAGTTCTTGATTGCAGACCCTTGAGTTTGATACTGAGTTTTAGTTTCATTCATGAAAGCCTTAAGCATGGCCTCCATAGAGTTTTCAACTGTTGGTACTGCTGCCTTGGGTTGAGCAGGGAATCCTGGTGGTGTTGCAGGAGCTGTAGCAGGTGTTGCATTGTTGCTCCATTTGAAATTAGGATGGTTCTTCCACCCAGGATTGTAGGTACGAGAATATGGGTTATTGTTCTTGTCATATCCCACATAGTTGACTGAAATAGGGTTTGCAGGGCATTCTTCATACAAATGGCCTCCTCCACAGTACACACAACTAGCAGAACCCACTGGTACTTGTTCAATTGCTGCTACCTTAGTTTCTGGTACAGATTCAGTTGCTGGAGCAGGTGTTGCACTCATATTTTTGATCATGTTGGACAAAGATGCAACCTGAGCAGATAAAGCAGTAACCTCACTCACTTCATACATACCAGCAACTTTCTTTTGAGCACTAACCCTGGCTGTTGGCCATTGATAACTGTTTGCAGCAATAGTTTCAATAAGATCATAAGCATCTTGGTAGGAGCCATTCAGCAAGACTCCTCCAGAAGATGCATCAAGCATCAGTCTAGTTTGAGGTTCCAAACCATTGTAAAAAGTTTCCATTTGAACAACCACAGGCAACCCATTATGTGGACATTTTCTTAACAATTCTTTGAATCTTTCCCATGCTTCAAACAAAGTTTCAAATTCAGTTTGTCTAAAAGATGTAATTTCAGTTCTCATCTTGGCATTCTTGATAGGTGGAAAATATTTTGTCATAAATTTTTCAGCCATCTCATTCCAAGTAGTGATAGAGTTAGGTTCCAAAGAATTTAACCAAACATTAGCTCTATCCTTCAAGGAATAAGGGAAAAGTTTAAGTTTAAAAACATCATCACTTACACCAGGGAGAATGAAATTACTACAAACTTCTACAAATTGTTTTAAATGCAAATGTGGGTCCTCAGTAGGTCCTCCACCAAATTGCCCTATTGTTTGAAGCATTTGAAACATCATAGGCTTAAATTCAAAATGAGTTGTGGCAAGTTCAGGCCTTACTATGCTAGTTTGCATAGTGTGAGGGTCAAAAATTGCATGTCCCTATCATTAGCCATGCCAATGACTGTTTCATTTAAAACTTGTCTCACATGTTCAAGTTGCTCAATGGCAGCTATAGTATGTCTGTCAGAACCATGGTTGCTCGGAGGTAGTGTTCCCCCATGATTAGAAGGTGGTGGTGTAGCCATATTGACAGCTCTTCCCAAAGAAATCAGACCAGAATGGTCGTGTCCCCTTCTCAAAGCTCTAAACAGTCTTTCTATCTCAGGATAAAGTTGATATTCTGGTGATCTGCGTCTGTACATATGCTGCAGCAACAGTTGCTGCAGCAACAGTTGCTGCAGCAATTAACTTACTGAAACAACCAAAAACAGAGCACCAGAATTAGCAACAAAAGAAATCACTAAATTGCCAATTAATTAAATAGTGTTTAACTAATTAATCCCCGGCAACGGCGCCAAAAAATTGTTGGTTAGAAACGTGTGATTGTTTCTTGTGCAAGTGTACACAATCGCAATAAGTAATACAGTGAATAAGTCAGATCGTTCCCACGAGGATTAAGTTGTAAACAAATGTTTAATCAATGTAACAAATAGTGATTTAGGGTAAAAAAGTAAATGACACACAATTTTGGGTAACAAACAATAAAGGTAAAAAGTATCAGGGTAAAGAAAATCAGATTTGGGAGAAGTTGAGATGCAATACTTCAATAAATCCATTAAAATGCTCAAAATGCTATGCTAAGTGCTGCAGCACTAGGTGCTGCCGCAATTGTGCATTATTCCTAATGCTTAACACTAGGCTTTAGTCCTCCCAAATTATTCCTAATTCAGAAAGGATTATTTCCCTAGGCTACTGGAGAACAAGCAGCTTTACACCTAAGTGTTGTACCTCATGGCTTATGCCTCTCCTATTCCTAGGACTCAAGCAAGGAACAACTATATTCCTATAGTGCAACATACCATGTCATCTTGTGAGATATAAATACAGATCATTCCTGTGAATGTATTTCTACTTAACTTAGACGGCCAACTCTAAGCTAAGATGGATGTAGTAAAACACACAAGATAAAGTGCTCAACACAATAACATAAGCATCAAGAACAAATTAACTTCATTAAATTCATAATAGCATCCCAACTATAGAGGTTTAGCTCATATTTAGCCTACACAACATTACAACTAAACTAAACATCAAGGGAAGTAGGAATTTCATACTAAAACCCGAGAAGAGAAGTTCAGCTACAAGTCTTGATACTGAGACAGCTTCAATGGTGATCCGCCAAGCAATTCCAGCTCTCAAAATGCAGCTCCTTCGAAATTGAAGTAGTTCCAGTATTGCTGCAGCAATCAATATTCCAGCAACTGATTCTAAGTAACAATGGAGGCACGAAATCAAGAGGCTATTCCTATACCTCTGAAATTCGGCTTAACCTAATTCTGGGAAAGTATGTCTATTTATAGGAGATCCCTTGGGCAGAGAATAACCCTAATTGTGGAGGCGCATTTTGTCCTTTGTGAGGGCAAAATGTCCTTTCTACCCAATTCCCTAGGTCACCAAGGAATCTTCAATGATTGGCACGCACACTGATGATGTGTGACAGCTGACAGGTGTCCTTTCTAATATTTCTGTGTTTTCCATTGCCTTCTCTCTCATGTTGCGCAATAAACAATTGCGACCGCATTAGGTGCTGCAGCAATAGATCAAACACATTAGACCACAATTGGGCACCAAAGTGCCCATTATAACAAAATAAAGCTTGCACCTTAAATTATTCTAAACTAACATATTTACAACATAATTCACTCAATTGCTTAAGAATTAACAATGATTTAAGCTTGAAATAAGAGGTAATAACAATCATATTTGATTGTTATCATTTACTCAAACCAACCAAATTAATACCATGATCTTTTGACCCCTTCCAAATGAAGTCGCGAGTGAGTTTGTCAATAACATCACAAGTAGATTCAGGCATCCACGAAAGTTGCATATAATAGATAGGAATGGAGTTCATAACCGATTTAGCCAAAGTTAAACGACCAGCTTTCTTGAGGAGTTTATTCTTCCAAGAAGCAAGTCTTGAGTTAATTTTCTCCACAATGAAGTTGAAATCAGCTTTCATCACTCTCCCTTGGAACATGGGAAAGCCAAGGTACTTATCAAAGGAGGTGGTACTTCTAA
Source organism: Astragalus glycyphyllos (assembly GCA_963573325.1). Taxonomy (NCBI): domain Eukaryota; kingdom Viridiplantae; phylum Streptophyta; class Magnoliopsida; order Fabales; family Fabaceae; genus Astragalus; species Astragalus glycyphyllos. Next base: position 47,177,892 of record OY754313.1, on the reverse strand, counting down.
TGCCTGTGATTGATGTGATTTTGTTCCTTTTAGAGGAAGGGACACCTTTAGAGAAGAGAGCTCTAGACTTCACAACACTGACTTTGAGACCAGAATCTTGAGCAAAATTAGTGAATATTTCTTCCACTATCTTAGCCTGAGACGCAGTTGCTTTGGAAAACAGGAGCACATCATCTGCAAAGAATAAGTGAGATAAAGCAGGGCCATTTCTAGACAGGCTCATGGGTTTCCAAGTACCATCGTTAATGGCAGCCATAATGATGTGAGACAATTTCTCCATGCAAAGGACAAATAAGTAAGGGGAGAGAGGATCCCCTTATCTAAGCCCTCTTGTTGGAGTAAAGCTAGGAAGGCGCTTTCCATTCCAAATCAAAGACAGAGAAGAGGAGGAAACACAATGCATAATTAGCTCTGTTGTTATGTTGGGGAAGCCAAAATCATGCAAACAATCCTTTAGACACTCCCAACTGACATTGTCATAAGCCTTCTCTAAGTCAATTTTATAGGCAACATCCCCTTTCTTCTTCGTAGACTTGTGCATAGAATGGAGGACTTCTTGAAGGATAATAGCATTATCACTAGTCCCCCTCCCTAGGAGGAAGCTACTCTTATAAGGGCCAATAATATACTCTAGATGAGGCCGCAACCGAGTGACAAGAACCTTAGTGATGAGCTTGTATATTGTATTGCATAAACTAATAGGCCGGAACTCTTTAAAGCTCCTAGGGTCATCAACCTTTGGAATAAGAGCAATAAGAGTGGCAGAGATAGCTGGATCAAAGTGACCTGATATAAAAGCCTGGTTCACCAAGTTAACAATATCATCACCAATTATATGCCAATATTGTCGAAAGAATATACCTTGAAATCCGTCTGGCCCAGGAGACTTGTAGGGATGCATACTTTGAAGAGCAGTAAACACCTCTTCCTTAGTTACCTGGCTGGTTAGAACTGTCACAGCTTCAGTGCTGAGCGTAGGCATAGTGATATGCGGAGAGTGAATTCTAGGAGCTACTCTATGACCAGGGCTGCAAAAGAGATTCTGAAAGTAATTGATAGCCTCCATTTGTAGAATACCATCATCAGTACACCAATTCCCATCTGGCAGGGTGATGCCATGAATTTTATTACGCTTCCGACGAATAACCGTTTGGGCATGAAAAAACTTTGTATTCTGATCACCAAAGACAATCCATTTCTCTAGAGACTTTTGGTACCAGAGCATCTCCTCTTGATAAAGAATAGTGTCGTAATCTTTTTGAAGTTGTCTCTCCAAATATACTAGTCTGGTAGAGTCAATTCTCTCGAAAGTGTGTTGAATTCCCTTGATTCTGTGCTCCAATTCCCTCTTTCGCCGACCAATGTGACCAAAAACCTCTTTATTAAACACAAGAGAGTCGTCTTTCACATTGTGTAAACCGATAACAGGGTGAGATTTATCCCTCTCCCAAGCATTCTTCACCACAGAGAGGTAATTCGGATGAGATATCCAAGCTGCCTCAAAACGGAATGGACGGTTGCCAAAAACTTCAGGAATACCCCCACATCTAAGTAAAATAGGATTGTGATCGGAATGAGTCCGACAAAGAACCTCAACATAGGCTTCAGGGAAATGATGACGCCAATCAATGTCAGCAATGCCTCTATCAAGCTTCCTGTGAACCTGTCTATTGTTTCTGCAAGGTCGCTGCCAAGTGAAGATACCGCCGGTGGTGGGCATATCAGTCATGGAGCAGCTATCTAAGACTCTCAGCAAGGCTTGAGCACGATTGTGATTGAAGGTTCCCCCCCTTCAGCTCACTAGGAAGCATAATATCATTGAAATCCCCTATTATAAGCCAAGGCATATGGAGCTAATTACGGAGAGCAATAAGATAATTCCAGAGTTCTAGGCGAGTAGAGTAAGCAGTACTTGCATAGAGACCAGTGATACACCACGAATCATTAGTCACCTTGGGTAAGCTTAAGAGTGATAGCATTTACATGAACGTCAAAAACGGTACAGCTGATACTGCTACCATGCCGTTGAAGAATCCAAATTCCACCTGAGTGTCCTCTAGCTTCAACAATTGCAGCACTGCTATAGCCAACACAGTTCCAGAACGAAGTTGTCTTAGCTTACTCAACATGTGTCTCCAAAATAACAAGAAAGGTTGGACGAAACTTCCTAATTAATTGCATAACGTGTCTACGGGCTCTTTTGTTATGAGCACCCCAAATGTTCCAAGAAATTAAAGCCATATTTTGGAAACCATTCATCAGATCAATTATAGAGGAGTAAGAAGGAGCCAATAGACTCACTGTTGGTCCATGGCGTCGTGACCTTGCGCCCAATTTAGGGTTTCACAAACCTTGTCATTGCCGTCTATTTCGGAGTTACTTGCCGGAGTTACTGTTGGTGAGACTGTCGTATCCTGGACATTCAGTGCTTCAGGTGGATTGTTGCGGTGAAAGTGCATTGTAGTATTTGTGTTATAAACTATCAATTTATTTGATAGATAAATGTCCTATTTTTTTAATTAAAAAAACTGAGTTATTTTATTTTAAAGAAATCAAAACCTTCCTTTTTTTCCTTAGCAAAAGGTGAGAAATAATGAGTTAATAGTTAGGTTGGTCTTTTAAATTTTAGAAATTCTATTTGTGATTCAATTGAATCACAGACCAAAAATTTGGTCTGTGAGTTTATAACTTAATTTCAGTTAAGTCATTGGCTTTTACAACTTAATATTAGTTTGTTTTTTGATATTGAGAATAGTTAGGGACCTAATTGATGTTCAGTTGTAAAAGTCAGAGATCAAATAGACATTTAGAATTTTAGTGATTAAACTGAATAGCTTTTAGAAATTTTAGAGACTAATTAATAATATTGTTAATATCAGGACTTAACTAAATATTTTTAAAAACTTGAGGGACTAAATTGAATATTAACTCGAGAAATAATAGATCCATCTAGAAATATGGTTTATAGGTAGCTTCTAACACTAACATGGACTGCCCCAATGTGGTTCATAATAATGGACCAATTTTTTTTTTGACAAATAATGGACCAATTTTTAAATCTTGAATCCTTAACTCCTTAAATGAAAATAAACCCGAGTTATTTTGGGGGGCCAACTTACAATAACGAACAAATAAAGGATTCAAATGTGCAATTTCCACATTTCGAGTCACACAGTTAAACTCTTGAACAAGCAAAACCCTCTTTATATTTTCTCAAAGAAAGAGAAGAAAGAGAAATAGTAGACTCTCTCACTCGTATTCATAGAAAAATCATCGAAATCAAGAAGCATTCGAAAAAATGAGTAGCATCGGAACAGGTTACGATCTATCTGTCACTACTTTCTCACCTGATGGTCGTGTTTTTCAGATCGAGTATGCCGCCAAAGCTGTCGATAACAGCGGGTACCTATTTTTCCATTTTTTTTAATTTTTAATTATTAAATTAAATTTTTATGCATAGTAGTGGTTTTGTGATTTTCTTCCTTAGTTGTAGTGTAAGGTATTTTGATTTTATTTATGAGAAGAGAATTTTTATCGTAGTTGAGAGGTATTGCTATGTTTGATTTGAAGAAATTTCATGTTTGTTTAGAATTTTGTTGTATGCATTGTGGTTTTATGAAATTTTTTAGGGTTTTGATGTTTTTTTGTGATTCTGATGTGATAATTTAAGAACGAAAATTTTTTCACTGTGAAAGAAGCAGAAAAGGTTCAATTTTTAATTCAGACTTTTGGGGCAAAAATGTTTTAGCTTTAAATAGTTTTGTTGGGGTTTAGTTTTTTTTTTTTTGAGAATTGGAATGATGGGTTTTGAGATAATTAGTTTTTATTTTTTAAATTTGATGGGTTTTAGTTTTTTATTTAGTTTTTTGAGAAATTGAATGTTAGGTTTTAGATTCTTTTATAAAATTTTTGTTGGGTTTTTTCGTCTCTGTTACTAGTAATGTTAGAGTTGAAATTTTGTTGCAGGACTGTTGTTGGGATCAAATGCAAAGATGGGATTGTATTGGTAAGTTAATGTAGATGTGGATTTATAATATGTGGGTTTTATGTTCAATTTTTATTTTCATTTTTTTAACTTTTATGAATTGGATCGGTTGTAGGGTGTTGAGAAGCTTATTCCTTCGAAAATGATGCTGTCGGGCTCCAATAGAAGAATACACTCGGTTCATCGCCACTCTGGGATGGTAGTTCGTCATATAATTTTGTTCCCCTTTTTTACATTTCTTGTTACAGTTTTTCTTTTTGTTTTGACTTTCGTAGTAACCTAAAGGAACTTTTTCGTAAAAGAAATGTTCTGTATAACTTGATTATCTATTGGAACTGTAGCACCAATTACTAAGTAGGGTTTTGTTGTTTAATTGGGTGTAATACGTGTTTATTCGTACCTACTTTGGTAGTTCCTGTTGGGTAAACTTAACGAATCTTAGATTAACAGTTTAACACCCACATATTATACCGAGTGACCAAATTCGAAATAGAAATTTAGGGTTCTTTTTTGTGGTCTATTAATTGGAAGTGAATATCATAAAATACAGACATAATCATGGTTTTATGACCGATAAAACATAGTTAAGGTGAGATTCTTGTGTACATCTAGTAACTGGTTCAATGCACATCATAATGTCATGTGTTACAGTCTATTTTATTTGATTCTTTAGACATCTTTTGATGTATGCGTAAATCTTTTTCCAATTTTAGGCTGTAGCAGGATTAGCAGCAGACGGGAGGCAAATAGTCGCCAGGGCTAAGGCTGAAGCATCCAACTATGACAGGTTTACTCCATTATCTTGCAACATTTACTTCCAAAGCTATATTATATAAATGTGCCCATTATTTTATTGTATTTGCTCATTAAATACACCATCTTCTTGATTAAATGGGCTGCTTCCCTGAAGGATAGATGGATTAATTGAAAAAATCTAGTGGAAAATAACTTAGCCTTATTTTGATTTTGAAGTCAACTTGATTATAATTTGTTAGCCTTCACTATACTTTCTTAATGGAGAAAAAGTAGCAAGTAGAAAATTGACCAATTGTTATTTTGGGGGACTAATTAATATTTGAAATCTTATGTAATGATTCAATTCAACCTTGTTTTCACCCTTTAAGTCCACCTTATTACAAAGAAGAGGGCAACCTGGTATTATAAAGCTCTCACCATGGCAAAGTCCAGGGTAGGGTCGGACTCATTTTTGAAGTTCTTGTTCTGTCATATCTCTCAAAAGATAAATTACTAATAGCTAGCAAATTTCATGGATTATTATTTCTATGTAATGAGCCTGGCCCTTAACTGGATCCTACCATACTGGAGTTTTATGGCATCAGGTTGCCCATTTTCTTACTATTCCCAAAAATTGATTAGCAGATACTGCAGAAGATGTTGATTTGAATCACTAATCACTAAGTAATAACAAACTAAGTAATAACAAATTACCTAATGTTACTTATGCTTTTACTCATGGATATCTGATTATAAGCTATTGTCAAAACTAAGATGGTGTGTGAGTTACAACTTCCACGGCCAAAGAGTTCATTATTCTCAAACATCTAAGTCATTGTTGATGTTTGGCCATGGATGGATTGTAATGCATCACCTGGTTGTAGAAGCCATGCGTGTGTTTCTGATACTCAGTCATCTTTATGTCTGAAATTGAATGAAATAATTAGATCACTGGGAGTAGAGGTGGAAGAGTGTTGAAGCTTGAAACTTATTAATTTGATGAGCATGTTAACATTTTCTGTAAATTTTAGTTAGTTATATCCATCTTAAAATACTGCAGGATGGTTGATAACCTAAGCAAGGGACAATGTAATAAATGAGTCCGTCATTCAAATGTCCTGATTTATGAGTATTACGAGTATAACAATCTCGTGACTCTTGAGTTTTTCTTCAATTGTTTGTGTGCAATGTTGAAAAGGAAACATGTTTATTCCGGTGTATGTTTCTTTTCAGCACCTATGGTGACCAAATTCCTGTGAAGGAGCTTGCTGATCGCGTGGCTAGTTATGTGCACCTTTGTACGCTATATTGGTGGCTCAGGTTCAGTGAGACTGACCGTCTTGTAGTTATTTTGAAGTTGTATTTCCTCTTGCTTCATATTAATCATAAATCTAAAATGGTGCTGCAGACCTTTTGGGTGTGGTGTTATACTAGGAGGTTATGACAGAGATGGACCTCAGCTGTACATGGTTGAACCTTCTGGTGTTTCCTATGTGGGTCTACTTTTTGTCATTTGATAGTAACATCTCGACTTTTTATCATCACCTGGACTATCAACATAATTTTTTTGTTGTTCCATGAGAAGTTCTTATACTTATCTGTTTGTTTTGGTATTTGTTCTAGAGATATTTTGGTGCTGCAATTGGGAAGGGAAGACAGGCTGCTAAAACGTAAGTGAATATACAATATATTAATGTAAATGTGTACTACGTTGAACAGAAATTATGGCGTCCTTTTTACTGTCTTCGCTGAAGATGACATATTCTCATCCTTCTATTTTGCATCCTTGCCTTTCTGTAAATAGCTTTCATTTTCGATAAATAATGTTCCACGTAATCGGATAACCACTTTGAATTTCTATTACATGGGATTTCAGTTTGTAAATTTTCTCTTAATGAGTGTAGCTTGTGGGATAAATATTAGACTGGTTGATAATGCGTGACGATGATTTTTTCCACTTGTTTTCATTATTTGATTACTTGATACTAGTAGAAACAACCAGAAAATTACTGAAAAAGAGGAACAATTGTATTTCACTACCGGTACCCAACACCCAGAATTCCCTCTAACTAATTTCCTCTCCCCCATTCTGTTATCCCCTTATATTCACCACTCTCTCTCTCTCTCTCTCTCTCTCTCTCTCTCTCTCATTCCCTAATTATAGAATATCCCCCCCCCCCCCCAATATTAATACTTGGCCTATCATTAATAGTGGACCTAACAATCCTCCCCCCAAAAGTTTCACCTTGTCCTCAAAGTGAAAAATCATTTACGAGTTTTGTTATAGTTGAAAGCAACCTCCTCCAGGGCCCTATTGCTTGACTTCTGATGTGCAAGTTATGCATAAAACAAAAGAATTTTCTCCTTGGTTAATGTATGTGCACGGATGTTAAGATTTATTTGGGTGAGTAATTTTGCACCATCTTCATTTCCTTGTAAAATGTCCATTAGTGCCACTTTGATTAATAAAATTGTGCGGTAGTAAGGTGTAAAATTGATGATTTGTTTGGATAAGTATTGAATTTACTGGTAAGGAGATCAACCAGATGGAAGATAGTACACTAATTAGAGGTTTTAAGGAGTTGGAGTTTGGACGTAATACATGATAAGAAATTATGGTATCCCGTCTAGCAGGAAAGACTTGGTTTTTGTATGACAAATCACATTTTGCATGCATCTCTCAGCCAGGGAAGCTTGAAGTCTGTTATTTACTCTTATTTTTTAATTGTAATTGCTTCTGTTGTGATTTCTGTAATATACTGCATTGCATTAGTTTCTTAGACTGAGCTTTTAACATTATAACCTTAAAAGTATTCTGTTAGTTTAGTCCCTTGATCTGGTTGAAATGTGATTTCCTTTTCTTAATATGATGTTATCTTGTTCTTGGCAGAGAGATCGAAAAGTTGAAGCTTGCTGATATGACTTGCCGACAAGGAGTTATAGAAGTAGCTAAGATGTAAGTAGCATGCTTACTGGCCCTAGTATATGGTGTTACTTTGTTATTGTGTTCTGAATATGCAACTTGCCCAATTTCGTATTTTGATTTGTTTTTATGCATCAGTTACTAATTGTGGTCAGGAAATCACTGATAACAATGTTAACTACTGATTGTAAATCATTATTAAAAAACGGAGATACTAGAGTAAAGAAATACAATTTTTGTTTTGAGCTTCTGATAGCAATATGGGATCAACTTATCAAGGTAAAGTTGTGTAGTTAAATGTTGAAGGAGTAGCATAATGTGTAGTTAATTTTTATCTTTTATTGCTGTTGTAATGCCAGAGGGCTTTGGAGATTTAGATTGAGTTTGAACTCGTATTTCCGACAAAACTTGCAAGCTGGTTTATACAAGGCATTCCCTTTTTATGCTTTCAATTTTAGTCATCGATATTTTGTTGAATTGATAACCTTATACTGGCCTTCTTTGATACCTCAAAGAAGGGGAATCTTTTGCCAACGCATGCGAGTCCTTATCTAAGTTTAAGTCAATCGCTTACTGATAATTATTACTTACTACGCATTTTCCAATTGTCCGTGCCAATCAGTATATATGGAGTTCATGATGAGGCAAAAGATAAAGATTTTGAACTAGAAATGAGCTGGGTGTGTGACGAATCAAAGCGTCAACATGAAAAGGTAAGGCTGGGTGTGCTTTCAGTTACTTTTGTACGATGATGGGTTTTTCCTTCAGACACTTATAACAATGATGATGATGATGATGATGATGATGATGATTAAATATGGAGTGTACATAACATTGCATCCACATTTTTTTTGTTTATGTTTTTGATTTGTATTTGTATTGGTTTTGGTCGAAACAATCAAAAATGACTCTTATCTTTTTCATTCAAACTTTTAGATTTCTGATTATTTTGAAAAAAGAAGGCTTAAAAAATACGGCATTTGTAGGTATAAGAAGTGATAAATATTTATTAAGGCAATACACATAGGTTCACAAGGCAGTACACAGCTTCACAGCTGAATATTTATTCCACAAGAGCTTATATGATTCAAGAGATATGTTTAACACGCACAAGTTGGACACAGTATCCGACATCGTATGAAATACGACTCTGATGTGTGTGGTTGGAATTGAGGTGAGAGAAAAAACTATATTAAAGTTGAAAAAAACTGTATATACATACAGTGTCTGTGTTGGATTCTGTGTCTAAGAAACATTTCCAGATTCAATACTATGCAAATTATTTAGAAGTCGCCAAAGGTGGATTGTATTTGGAATATGGGTTTAATATTTTGGGGGCAAAGAGAATAGGTGTTTCTCTGCCAAAACCATCCATAAGGCCGTAACTGAAAAGTTGCTGAATGATACACCCCCCCCCCCCCCCCCCCCCCACCTTTTGTTTGCTTAGTCGAGAGTAGTTTGTTATGTTGCCTTTATTTTGTTACTGATCAAAAATAAGCAATCGATCTATTTATCTAGCACTCTTGTCCAAGGGTCATAACTAGGTAGCATGTAAGTAGACAGTTTTCGCCTTCCAATAGCTGTGTAGTGTTTCTTCTGAATTCTTTTGCCTGGAACTTTCTTATCCCTGAGTTTATATCCTCTCAGGAACTTCTCTTGCTTAACAATTGTTTGCATGAAATTGTGGTTTTTGTTGGTTTTTTAATGTCTATATGATGCTTAATTAATCATATGAGCAGGTCCCAGAACAGCTACTAGAAGAAGCTAAGACAGCAGCCAAAGCAGCTCTTGAAGAAATGGATGCGGATTAGTTAATTAAAATATTTGTTCCAAAAAAAAAATGTATTTCATAACTTGTAACTGAGTTTACATCTGGGAACTTGTAATTGAGCATTTGGAACATCTATAGGAAATTTCAAAGGCTTCAGAAGTTGGATTATGTGTGGTTCTAGGGAGAATCTTTCAAAGTGCTTTAAATACTTACTTCCCTTATCTATTGATTTAGTGTTGAATTTTGATCTGTTTAAACTGGCCTAATGATTAAGCTCACTAATCCATTAGATTTGCTAATCTTAATATGGTGAACCTTGGTTAGTGTGATCACATGTTATATGCCATGTAAGGTTGCTTATACTATGTGAGTGTGATGCTGTGACCATAATACCCTTGAGCCATCCCTCGACTCATAAGTTGAGACAAAATGATATGAAAACCTCTTTAGCTGAGTTATGGTGGTCAAGTTAGAAGTTAGTGAGAAAGGGAAAATGGGTAGTCGTCTGTGGAGGAGTGAAAAATATTGGGAAATGGGAAAGTTGAAACCAAAACATTAGTTTGAGCCATTCATTTAATCTAGCGGTCAATATCTCTCACCATTTGATTATAGTGTAGTTTATTTATATTTCTTTTATTAGTTTATATATGAATCTATCATTATATCTATTCTTTTTTAGGTTACAAGAGAGGAAAAAAATACAAAAACTAAGGCCTAACAACAAGCCTTAGTGCTAGGGCCGTCCCAAACAATTTGGAGACCCTGTTAAATTTTAAAAATGGGTCCTGTTTGAGATTGAGTTAAACTTTTCAAGTTTTGTTTTTCTTATCTTCTCATATCCAGATTCATACTTTCCAATCTTGGGATGTACAGTAGAAAGGAAAAAAACTCAATAATTTCATTTTTCGGTAGTGATAGGAACGAGGATTAACACGAAAATTTCACAACCGTCGATGATTGGTTTGCTAAATTTGTCAAATAGACATACAAATTCTCCCTCTTCCACCGTAGTACCAAAAGAGAAATCGTTTCAATTTGAAAGGGAAAAAAGTTAACTAAGTAACGTATGAGGAACATTACTAAATAACATGAAGAATTAAAATGCAAATTGAAACTTTAAAGCTGTAATTATTTTTAAACAAATTATCTAACATTTGGTATAAAGTAAATATTTTATAACAAATTTATTATTATATCTAAAACAGTTATTATTATTATTACTATTACAATCAATTATTTTTTATATCTAAAACGGCTATTATTATTATTATTTCTAAAAATAGTTAGAAAAGACAAAAAAATGGAGGCAAATGAAATAAAAAGAACGGGAGTACTGTGCTAGACGAAGTTTAAGTGTTTAACCCTGTTTTACAAAAAAAAAAAACAAGAAATGTAAGAAAAAAGTGGTGAGTTAATTTGTGGGACACGAAACCTCTTCGTAAACGCAGTAACCATTGAACCAACTGAAGAGTTTAGTTAATTTGTTGCGCAGAAGGAATATATATCGTATTTCTATCTTTTTGGGCCCTAAAAATTTTGGATTGGGCTGAGACCCTGTACGGTAGCACAGGGTGTATAGCCCAATGGCCGGCCCTGCTTAGAGCATCAGTAGGAAGTAGCTGTAACATAAATTTAGAGGAACCTCAACAATAACATAAGAGTAAGGGTCTGTGATGCCACATTTAGCCAGAAAAATTGCACAAAAATCAGCTTACCAAAACACATGATGAAGTTGAACCTCCTAAGCACTAGATAAAAGCCCACGAGTGAGAGTGACATTGTTTCCATGTTTGTGGTAAATCGTATCAGCACCCTCAATAAGCTGATTTAGTGGTGTATACGCCATTAAGGGACCAAGGTAGGGGATAAGCTCGAGATGTTTTCCTTTATCTCATTTGGAATATTTGTTTAAAGGGCATTCAAGTTCCAAACACCATCTACACATGTGTTACAATTGTAAGTGGGTATCATGATATCTACTGTCAGACCAAATACTAAAGTGCCCATTACCAAACTTAAATTGAAATTCAGTAATTAAACTGTCTCGAGCTTTAAGAATGGAATTCCAAGTGTTGGATCTGCTAATCTTGGGCGCACCGAGAATGGAGTGGCCATTAAAATGTTTTCCTTTTAGGAACTTGACCCAGAGTTTATCAGGTGAAGACATGGCCTCCCAAATCAACTTTCCCAACAAAGCCGTATTTTGGAACCGAGCCACACGAACACCCAAGCCACCCGATCGCTTCGTTTTGGTGACAAGAAGTTCCTAACTGATTTATCAATTTGGAGACAAACTAACTGTGGGAACCACTGCAGTTGCATGTCGTAGGACGGTATGGCAGTGAACACTAAATTGGCAAGTGTCAACCTGCCGGCTTTGTTTAGCAACTTGCATTTCCACGCTGTGAGCCTTGAGTTGATACGATCCATAACTCCATGAAGGTCCTTATTTTTGACTCTGTCAGTAAACACTTTGAACCCCAAGTACTTATCAATCCTGTTAGTGAAATTTATCGCAAGACAAGACTTGATCTTTTCTTTCTTGATGGCAATAACTCCTTTGAAGGCAAAGATGGAGGATTTGGTAAGACTCACCTTTAGGCCAGAAGTGGCACTAAAGGACTCAAGAGTCGTTTAATGATTCTAGCTTGAGAGACTGTAGCCTTTGTAAAGAGAAGTACATCATCTGCAAAAAACAAATGAGAAATGGACGGACTATTAGTGGAAAATTTAAGAGACATCCAATTTCTGTCCCTCACTTCCTTAGATATCATCTCACTCAACCTCTCCAAGCAAAGATTGAAAAGGTAAGGAGATAAGGGGTCCTCTTGTCTGAGACCTCTCTTGGGAGTAAAGCTCTTCATACGGTTACTGTTCCTTAACAAGGATATGCTAGAAGAGGTAGTACCATGCATGATCAAATTAATTGTGCCATCCGGGAAACCAAACATATGGAGACTTTCCTTTAAGAAGAGTCAATCAACTCTATTATATGTCTTTTCCAAGTCAAGCTTGAGAATCATATCACCTTTTCTTATTTTCTTCTTCCACACATTATGCACAAACTCCTGGAGAATAATAGTATTTTCCTTTGTTCCTCTCCCCGGAATAGAACTACTTTGTAGGGGGCTCACAATGGTCTCCAGGTGAGGTCGTAATTGATTAACCAAAATCTTAGAAATCAACTTGTGAATAACACTGCACAAGGTAATGGGAGGAAACTCCTTAAAGGAAATTGGCCGATCCCATTTTGGAATAAGCACTAAAAGAGTCTATGTCGTTTTGACATCAAAGGTACCACTTTCAAAGGACTTTCTAACAAACCACCAAATATCATTGCCAACTTGCTCCCAAAACATCTTAAAAAAGATGGTTTGGAAACCATTTTGGCCAGGAGATTTATAAGACTTCATAGACATTATTACTAAGTACTCATCTCTTTTGACTGTAAATACACATCTTATTATCTTTTTATTTTCATTTCCTTTTTTGTTTCGTTTTTCTATTTTAGAAAGCCTCTGCCTCCTATATCAAATTAGGAAGCAGATCCCCTCCTGTATATTATCTATTGCACTTCCTCCTCTGCTATTTTTAACTATTAGTAAAAATTTATGGTTCAGATTAAGAGATGAAAGTTAATTTATGATAAACAACGACAACAAAAGAGAGGGTTGAATGTTGGTTTTAACAACTTTTCGCAGTTAATTGATAAAATTGCGAAGTATAAAGTGTAAGTGAGATGTGAAATAAAACACACTTCTATCAGGTCAAATGAGTTAGATAGTTTCACTAAAGCTTTGAATCTTAACCACTTTTGAGATGTCATCGTATTCTTCATTTCTTGTAAAACCACAATGCTTGGATAGCATTGAAGAAGTTAAAACAATATATTTAAGAGTAAACAAAACAAGGTAAATGAAGAAGATGAAGCATTTGACACTTAAAGATTACATTTGATTATGCAACATGTTTACAGAGTAATGACTACAACTTGCTAATTGAATAGCAAACAAGTATCGTCACACTTTACTTGTATTTCCTAATCTTGCATTCTTTAACAATATCATAATCCTGATCTAATTTTAACACTTGAAACTTGCTAATACCGTTGTTGTCTATAACTAACTAAAGTCGTAGCTAATTGTCGTAGCTAATTACAAACTGAATTAACGACTAACAACTATATAACAAAAACAATAGGAACGAATACTGAATAGGTCATCCTATTTATGGTTTTGAAAAAAAATGATAACAATAGAAGATCATCTTATTAGTTATATTCAGACATGTTTCATCCAAATGAGAACACTGAGAGACAATAGGAGGTTACGCGGAAAGCAGGTAAGAAAAATGATATGTTTCATACATTTTTTAAGGATACGTTTGAATTTTCTAAGGATACGTTTGAATGCTTTAAACCTAACGGAACAGAGCGGGGCGAAATGGAAAAGAGCGGAATGGAATAAAACTTCCATTCTATTGTTTGGGTATTTTATGATGCAATGGAACAAAGTTCCCACTCCATTGTTTGGATAATGAGCTGAATAGAATCAATTATAAGATTTTTATTCTTTTATTACATTAGTATTTCTAACTACTAAAAACTTTACCCAATGATCAAAGATAGCTGAAGTATATATTTCTATTCAATGAGATTTTCTCCTCCCAAATCAATTCTCTCTTACAAAAACAAACCCGCTGCGAAGTCATGCAGCATGCTAACATTTTTTTTGCTAAGCAAGATTGAATATATATTAACTTCCCAAGGGTAACACAAGTCATAACAGTAACATGACAGCAACATAATTATGCAATATAACTGATTCAAAGAATGCACCAATCAGTTCAAAGCGCACAACCAAATTGTGCAATTACAACTTTTTAAATTTGCATGACAGTATATCTGGTTAAGCCTCAAAAGACAATCACATCTACATGACAGCAACCAACTATCACTTGACACTAAAATGACAACAACTAACTATCACTACAAGCCCGAATTTGCATATACAGCCACCAAGAGCAGCACACCAAAATTATGTGTTTGTTTGACTAGGAGAAAATAGGGTAAACACTAACTACCGACAAAACAATTGTTTATTTGTTTCACAATAATGAATATTAAATATTGTACTTGTCTTGTGAGAACATGCTCACAACCGGCTCTTAGAACTAATATAAAACTTAAGTCTACAAAATGTTTTAATTCTGTATATTCATCAAGACCTCATATGAATATACTCTTCATCAAAAGCATCCATAACATACTCAAAACCACATATGAATATGTGAAACCACATGACAAAGCATATTCAAAACCAACTTAATATTATATTTGTTATAACAAAGCAATTAAATATTAAATATATATTACAATCAATTAAATCGGTATCCACGCACGATATAGGTACCATCGATACACTATTTTGTATAAGGAGAAAACTTATATCCAGTACCATACCTACTGGTGGTACTGACATCCAATTAAAACAAAACGCGTGTCAAAATTTACCCGCGTCATTAAACAGACTTTACGTCTCCGTTTCTTCTTAGAACGACACCTTTCGTCGTCATCTTAGAACGGGCACCCTCTCCTCCATCTCTCCTCCATCGATTCCTGCAAGTAAGGCCCTGTTACCTTTCTTCAATCCACCCCCATCAAGGACAAGAGGAGGAAGGGGGATTGAGAAGGAGGACCACTTCGTCTTCGATCCAGAAGCCACTCAAGGACAAGATCATGATTATGTTGAAGAAGAACAACCCCTTCTTCAGGATTACACTCTCCACTAACACTAGATTTTGCACCCGTGCATGCACGGGTAAAGTAGATTTAAAATCAACTTAAAATCATGTTTATATATGATTATTTTTTATTTTGTTGATTTTTTGATAATATATGTCAACCAATATGAAAATAATTATAATGCAAGTATGTTGTATAACTTTCTTTTACACTCGGTACATAAAATCATGTAAATAGAAGCAAATGAAATTACTAAAACTTTCACCATTGGAATGTCACAAAACAAAAAAGTGATCATTGTCAACATAATGAGGTTATTATACCTATCATTAGGAATAATGTCACTTAAAGTGGCCTTTTGTTTACATCTTCATGATGCTTAAAAATATTATATATATATATATATATATATATATATATATATATATATAATGTGTGGCTAGCAGATTCAGTTGACTAATGTATGGCAATCGGATTCATTTGAATCATAGTAGCTAATAGTTATAGAAAATATCTGTCAATAGGTATAGATGAAAGTTTTACATTTGTTTTATACGCCTCAATATAATATAAAATATTTAGTGGTGGGGATTATTTTT
The DNA here is from genome assembly GCA_963573325.1 of Astragalus glycyphyllos. Taxonomy (NCBI): domain Eukaryota; kingdom Viridiplantae; phylum Streptophyta; class Magnoliopsida; order Fabales; family Fabaceae; genus Astragalus; species Astragalus glycyphyllos. The sequence continues at coordinate 47,162,136 of OY754313.1, read as the reverse complement.
TAGCATGATGATGATTCAACCAACATATGGTCAAGTAATAATAAAGCATCCATATAGATATATTACGTGAAGCACAATATGATGCAACAGCCATTTCAAAGACCTCAAAAGGAATGACCTATAATTTTTTTAAAAAATTGTTAAAAGGTTGATCGTCCACATATTAACAAAGATATAAAATAAATTACCTACCAAACGTCCTGAATTTATGTCAGTTGGAGTTAAATTTTTGCAATAATAATAAAAATGCCTTTGCGTGTGACACAAAGTGAGTAAATAATTATCAGCAAAATCCATTTTATAAGTAGTGATTGGTCGACGTTCGTCTTTTATGCTGACTAAAGTTGGGGGAGTTGGATACTCAACTGTTGACCGAATCTTTCTTTAATTTTAGTCTGATATCTAGAACCTCCTACATAAGCTAATTTTATAACTCCTCTTTGTCTCATACCGTAAAATTGTCTCAATTGAACCAATTCAGAAGTTACATAAATGCGATGCTGTATTTTTCTCAAAACTATTTCAAAAGCAAACTGGAAAGCCTAAAGATAGCATTATCTTTGAATTCAAGATTGTGGATGAGTGGCATGTGTTGGTAGCTCATTTTCCTAATTTTTCTTTAGTCCATATTTCTAGAGATTGTAATATTCTTGCCCACTTCTTAGCTAAGTGGGCTACCAAGAATTCGGATTAGATGTGGTTAGTAGTTACTCCACCTATGATTCGGGATATGATTGTATCAGATAGTTCACTCTCTCTTTTGGTTTTTAAAATGAGGTATTATTTTGATAAAAATGGATGTGAACTTGGTATGAGTCATAAAAACACTTATAACACGGAAAGATGGAGAACACTTGCATAAGCAAAATTAATGACTATACTTATTCACTTCAAATAATTCCTTAACCAACATTTATATATCCACATGATAAATTTCAAGTTTTCAACCTATCACCCATTTGAAGTATTTCTCATGACGAAATTAATACCAACTGAGTCATGTATACGAAAAACTGATAGTAAAAGTAGCAAAATAACAACAAATTGAGTAGCCTCCCCCAACCAAAAAGGAGAAATAGTGTCCCCCCCCCCCCCCCCCCCCCCCCCCCCCCCCCCCCTCTTTGATTTTTATCATTGAGATATCTTTTCTTCACTACATGGTAGTCCCGTCATGTTTTTCTAAAATCTAACAAAAAAGAGTGTAAATCATCAGTTTCATAGAAACCCAATCATTGTGAAGCTTCATTCGTAAAAAATTTAATAGAAAATCATTTATTGTCAATCAATGATTTCAGTTCTCTCACTGACCAAGTAAAAAAATCTGCAATATCTTTAAAATATTTATAAAATAGCAAGTTATAATTTGTGTAATATTTCACAAATTCACAATCAAATTTTGGGAAAAAAAGTGTAAACTACGTTGTGTGGAGCACCGTTTGAATTTATAAATTACAAAAAATTATAATATCCCGAGATTGTTAAAGAAAAGTATTCATTTATAAAGATAAAATGTAAAGAAAAACTACATTTAAGAAATAAATGTTTTTTACTAAAATATGATATTTATAAAGCAAAATACAAAAAAAATTCACTAATGTGTAAGTCTCGTCCAAACTCAAGCAAACTAATCATTTATTTTTTTTTAAAAAATAATCGTTTATTTTTATAGAAAATAAGTAAAGACATTCAAATGAAGGAATGTGATCACATGTGTCCCTCTCTCTCCTCTCACCTCTTTTTATTTTTATTTTTTTTAATTGAAAAAAATAAAGGGCCAAGATTTGGTGTTAGAAGATCCAATGATGGATATATTTTGTGACTGCTGTGATTGCAGCCAAAATTGACTACAGTGAATCGCAGTCCCAAATGAAGTATGTATGAAGATAGATGAAGTATTTATATCTCTAGGATCCATTTTATATTATATGACATATATAGTAGAAGTATGTATGCTTTGCCAATGAGGGTTGACTCAGTTGTTAAGGAGTTGGCTCATTTCCCACAAGGGTGTGGGTTCAACTCCCGCTGCCAACGTGAGGACCCCTTTGGTGGGTTCAATTTCCCCTTTCTTTAGACCGTCGTCAGTCAAACGTCTCAGTCATATTTCATTGAACACATTTCATATTTTATTACTGTTATTTTTTTTGACATAATATTATTGTTGTTATTGTAAAATAGATTACCTTTTAAACTTTATTTGTTTGCATAATAATGATTTTGTTTGAGTCAAAAAATAATGCTTTTTTTGTTTCATTTTTAATCTATAACTATTAATAAAGGGGATTCTAAAAAAAACTGTCATTTTGGTGTCAGATTTTTCTGACCAAAATGCCCTTATTGTAATGATAACTACGCACTAACACCCAACACATTTCTATTTCTAATTCTAATAATAAAATTACCACCCACTAACACACCAATACACCAACACATGAAAGACAGAATTAATAAAGGGGATTCTAAAAAAAACCGTCATTTTGGTGTCAGATTTTTCTGACCAAAATGCCCTTATTGTAATGATAACTACCCACTAACACCCAACAAATTTCTATTTCTAATTCTAATAATAATAATAATAACCACCCACTAACACACCAATACACCAACACATGAAAGACGGGTCCGAAGGGCCCGTCTTTCCCCTAATAATAATAATAATAATATAGCAATAAACCCAATTTTAAAATAATTTAGTTTAAATTTTCTTTCATTAACTTTTAATTTTAATTAATACATAAAAAATTATTAATACATAAAAATCCTTTTCTATCTCTCCCTCTTCCTTTTTTCGTTTTCTATATCTTCATTTCTATTCCGTACCACAAACACTCACTTCACTCAAATAGTCAAATTAAGCAGATTAATCAGGTTGTACATCCGACTTAATCCCCTATTCGAGTTTTTTGAAAGAAAATAAAGGTTTGTTCACGGGAAGACAATACTTTTTGAAAATGATTTATTCATTTATTTTTAAAGGGGTTTTAGGACTCTTGAGTTATACAACTCATTCGTCCTAAAATATTGACTAACCCGATTGTATAATCGACTTATTCCGTGTTAATAAATAAATAAATAAAATGTGAAATGAATTGTAGTAAAAAAAATACAGGGGTGCTGTTAGGAAAAGGGGGTGTAAACAGAAATTTTATTAAAAAACGTGGGGGTTGTGACAGTGAAATAAGGGGGGTGTAAACAGCAGTCTTATTAAAACAGAACTTGGGGCTGTAACAATGAAAATGGGGTGCGAACACTATACTTTTTTTAGAAAAATGGGGGGCTATAACAATGAAACGTGGGAGGTGGGAGTAATAATCTGATAAAAAAGGAATTAAAAAAACAAAACCAGGAAACAGAACCTAATAGAGAGAGTATTTAAGGCAAAGTTAAAAAACAAAAACCCTAGTTTTCTTACCCTCTCTTCAGCGCCGATTCCTTCTTCTTTTGAGAGAAAGATTTTTTTTTTTGCAACAGAGAGAGAAGAGTGAAGGGAAAGATCGGAGAAAACGAAATGGAAGGGGAGGGCTGAGGAGACGGTGTTAATGGGTGGTTCTTGCGAATGGAGAGAGAAGGTTTTCGATGGTGGTTGTTTGAGGTGGTTGTTGTTATGGGGTTGTATTTGTTTGTGATGGTGGCTGTTGGTGTTTTGTGTTGGTCGTCGGAGCTCACGGCGGCGGCGGTGGTCCCGGAGACACCAGTGGTGGCGGTCCTCTCTCTATTATTATTATTCGTTTCCTCTCCCTCTAATTTACACAAGTTTAAAATCTGATTTTCCTTCTACTGCCCAACAGTAACCAGCACTGTTTATTAGCTCACACACTCAATCTACCACCCCTAATGGACATCAACAACCAGCCAAAATCCCTCCATTTTCAAACACTATTCAATTTCAGCTTTTCACTGTTTGATCTACCACACTCTTTTTACACTCACTATTACAACAGGGGAATGACGACATGGATAAAATGATCATGTTGCTCCATCCATAGCTGCACCATACATCAAAGCCTCTTTCTCCTTTCCTCTTTCCCAACACACAAAAACGGCAGCCTTTATTATCAAATCAATACAATACTACACCCACTACATTCCAATATGGCAATTCATCAAATTCTCCACTTCAAGCAAGTATCAACAGTCCAAAAAGGAAGCAGCCAAATATGCATTCATCCACAACTTGAACCTCTCACGGCGGGAAGAAGATTGCGCCTAAAACTACTGAAAATTTCACCGAAATAGTGGCGCAAAATTGGCTATCTACCTTTTAGTTTCTAAGATTTCTTTTCTTGACACCACCAACTTCATGCCTCTTTAGTTCTTTACCCAGAAATAGCACATAAACAAAAGCCTCTTTGAGAGCTTTTTTTTGGGCAATTGGTGTTTGTTCCCCTTTCTAACTCCTATAATTATTTATCATCTATGAAATTTTAAGCTCTTTTATTTTTTTTCTTTGCACTTTTGGCAACCAACCTCATTTTACTTCTGTATTGTGTAGGAAGGTGAAAGTACATGTAGAAAAATGAACACTACAGAAAAGGGGGAAAGGGGGATTGGGCCGAATTGAAGAAAAGTTCTTCAGGGCGTTACTTGCAGGAATCGATGGAGGAGATGTTGCCGATCGGAGACGACGACAGAGGAGATACAGAGAGAAAAGGTGTTCAGCGCGAGTTGACGGGAAAAAGAAACGGAGACTTAAACTCGGTTGAATGAGGTGTATAAATTTTAACACGTGTTTTGTTTTAATTCGATACCCGTACCACCAGTAGGTATGGTACCGGATATAAGTTTTCTCCTTTGTGTAATTAATAGTTGATATATAAATAGGAAAGTATATAATACTATATCTCAATATAGGTGAATTAATAAGAGAAATTGATACATCAACTAACTCATAGAAAAGATACATCAACAGTTTAAACGCAGCACTATTTAAGTATTATACACAGCAGCCACAATATAGGTGAATTAAGCAAGAGTTGCATCAAGATATATAATAACATTCCATCCCATAGAAAAGATATACGATTGAAGAGTATAGTGCATTTAAACTGTTGCAGGGTCGTTGATCACACCCAAGAAATCATCTTTTATGGTACCTATGCAGAACTGCAAATAAAAAGGGTAATGCATTATATTGGATAAATGAGTTCTAGAAGACATTGAAACCTAAAAACTTATAAATATTCCATATCCAAAGACCAGATCAAAGTAATTCAATAGCTCTGAAAAACTGAAGAGTGGCAGCAATCATGCGTTCTATCATATACATTTTATAGGCCCATGAACTGAGCAAAGGGAAGGGAAAACATAGATTGAGTATGCACATCAATAATTAGTAATATGTTAACACACTAACGACTAATATTTGCCTATAAAAAACGAATTAATAAAAAAAAGGATCATGTTTGATAAAAGCTGCTTTAGTGCTATTAAAAGCTTTCATATACTAATAATTTTAATTTCTCAAAGCAGAACTTTGCATAGCTGATGGAGTTTAATGGCATTATATAAACGAAGCAAAAGGTGTAATGAATGGACGTACAATTTCAGTAGCATCTACTCGAGTCCCAATTATCTTAAGCCTCACTTCGCTCTCTTTCTGAATTTTAACCTGCAAAAGACCATTTTATTGATACCAAAAACATTAAAGAAAAAACATGACAATGAACCAAATAAACAAAAAACAATTTGCTCTCTTCTGCATTCTTCAATGACAAGTTATAAATGATACATACTGATCCATCTGAAGTAGTGTAATTTGGCATGTCTCCAGACTGGAATTCCATATCATCTGGAATCAACTGAGAGGAGAGGAAAAAAGGTCTTAACAGACAACAACATATGATAATTCACATGTTGAAGCACTTCCAATTGCAAAGTAATGGCATAAACTGTATGAAACTATTAAATAAAAGGTGGAAAATAATCCTTGGCGATGCTGAACATCATTGCATATATCATATCTGAAATATTAAATGGGCCAAGATGTATGGTAAAATAAAGAGTGCCCATTGGGATTAGAATTCAATGGTGTGCATGCCGTCAGTTACCACAATATAAATTAACCTAGTTGCTACTAGAAAGTAGTAATAAATAAAGTCAACACAAAAATAGCTGGTGGAGACTAAACTAAAATCACAATTGCCAATTAGCCTTTCTTTTATAACATAGCAAAAAACCAATTGAAAGTTCGAAACCATTATCATACAGACTTCCAACACAGAAATCAGATTAGAGATAACAATCTCTAGAGTAAATACTATATAGTCAATATGACAAAAACAAGAAGCCAATTACTCTTCCATCCATTATCTAGAACATATGTACATAATGTACTTAGGCAATTTGAACGCAACAAGTTTGGACATTATTCAATATTCTGTTAGTAAGCTTCCTATTAGGCGCACTTATGTAAGGCGCAGGCCCATTATAAATTGCTTAGCCCCGGCCTAGTTTAGTATTATGTGGGTTGAAACAAATAGAAGCATGAACAGAATTGTTAGGGGTCAGTAAATTGGTTCTAGTTGGTAGAGAGAGTCTAGGTAGCCTCTCTAATATTGTTAGAAGAATTGAGAAAGAAATGTAGAAATTCATTACCAAGATAAACCATATAGTGGTGATCTGAATTATGCAGAAAGCTATTCGTATTTAGCTGAGTGATACAAATATGATATTAAAAAATATAAGTAAACAATAACAACTAAAGTCTTTTGCCACAACATAGGATTAGTTACACAGATCGATGAATGTCATAATCTCCTATCAATTAAATATGCAATACATATTCATAATCTTCTATCAATTAAATACGCAATATATATTAGATAAAAGATAAAATTCGTTATGTGCATGTGGTTATCCTATACTATGTGGTTAGCCTAAATACCGTCCGTTCTAGTTGATATGTGCTATGTGGATATCGAAAACAAAATGATATACCAAAAATTCAAATAGTATTAAACAAGTATCAATGTTGCATATAGTTACGATGCTGATACACCACAATTTTTAAAGTATTATCATAGATCATAACAAACTCTATCCTTCCACTTATTTCAAATAAAAGTAAAACCTCTATCATAAATCAGTATTGGCACTCAATGATGACAATAATATTGAGAAAACATGTTTTAGTGTTCAAATGAAGAAGACTAACACAATATCTTAGGTAAAAATGGACATCATTCAGATTATATAGAGCATTTGTCAAAGGATATATAAGACACAAATCTCACATGGTTTGAAACAAAGATTTGAACAGGACCAGCTTCAGCAAAAAAACCCATCTGTACAAACAGAACTCAAGAGTATAAACAATATATCCATATATTAGAGTTAGATATCTAGATTACTCTAGAGAGAAAAGTCAAAGAGAAAAAGCAATTGTATAACCTTGTTCACCATGGTAACAACAGCTTCTAAGATCTCTCCCTTAAATGGTCTGAAGACAACACATTGGTATTTAACCGGAAATGTCACAAATCCTGTCCCATCACGAATTAGCCCTTTTCCAATGTTTTCAATCCCGGTAACCGCAACCACAAATCCATGTCGACCACTGCATCATAATTGGAAAATGAAAGGTTACATCACTCCAAAGTCCACAACACAAACACTCTTCCTTGATATAAATTGTAGACTGTTCCAGTCAAATGCATGGACAAAGTTATCAATACAGACATATATAACGGAGAGAAAATGCCAATTACTCTTTCGTCATCCCATTGCTAGGGAAAAACTTAATATATGAGAAAATTAGAGATATCTGTTAAAATTGAGGAAATTATGAGGGAACTGAATATAGATAACCTTCAAATGTACTTCTATTCCATTTTTCTTCTTTAACTGATTACCAAAACTAAATTGAGAGAGAAAAAGGTCTCAAACTCTCAAATTAAGGACGTGTGGAAGAGTGACAGCGAGTTTACATACTAAAATTGCAGATTCAAACTAAGAAAAGACCTTAATTGTTTAACTCACGCTCTGTAATTAGTGAATGCTTAGAACTCCAAATTTCATTTTCTTATCAATCACTCCACAAATATTATTCTAGAAAGAAGAAAAAAATACTGAATCACCTGCAAGTTCCTTCAACGTCTTTCATTAGCTTGGAAACAAGATTATCTCGAAGGTTACGACCAAAATAACGTGGATGCAATTGCATATTTCGCTCCAGCACTATATGGAAAAACATTTTCTTGTTTCTCCTTTTTCCCCCAACCTGGACAGTGACTCCTGGCCACAAAACAAAGATTAAGAGAAGATTCAAAGAATCCAATTTCTTTTAATTTTAAAAAAGGTGAATATATTAGAAAGGTTCAATTATGAACCCTAATTTTAAAATAACCAAACAAAACGTAAGTGAATGAATTAAAAGGGAAAAAAAATTGTTGATAAGCATCTACATCTAACAAATGAACTATAGATATAGAAAGGTCAAATATGCATATTAAGGGTACAAATTAAATAGTAGAATTAAGCTTTTTTAGCATCGACGTGCAATTAACATATCATGCAGCATACTAGAACTGAATTCTTAAACCTATGTTAATAAACAGAGGAGGATAAGGAGGAACGAAATGAAAGAATCACATAAACCCTAAATCTAATCTTAACCAAAAGGACAGGAAAAATCATGAAGTGATTGAATCAATAATTAATTAATTAATATAATTAAACTCGAATATGTTGTACCTAGATATCGATTGGCAATCAAATGAATCAATGTTTGAATCAATGTCAATAATCAATTGAAAATAAAATGCTAATTTTATACTAAAAATTTCGAATAAGTGTTTCAGTAAAAAAGCATTGTAGTGGTGAGAGAGGAACGTAATATACCACTGGTAGCGACGAAGGATAGAGGTTAACAACAAGGGGGAGAGGCTGTACTTTCCGACGAGGCGGGAGAGGCTGTGAATGCCGACGGCGTTTAACGGACAAGGCGGGAGGGACCCTTCTTCTGTGATTGAGCTGTGTTTTGTGATACTTCAGTTTGTTCTAGGTTATTTATTAGACAATTAGAACATGTTCTTAAGTTTTTTTTTTTAACATTGTTTTTAAGTTTTTTTCGTAGCAACTTAGTTTTTTAAGTTAGACAATGTGCATATTTTTTTTCGATAATTGAAAATTTTATTGGAAGTCACCGGCAAAACGCGAGCCTAGTAAAAGAAAAATACAACATGGTCTCATACAATTAAATAGATGCATACAAAAACCTAGAACAAGGCCATCAAGCACACCCAATACACCTAGATAATATATAAAAGCCTAGTTGACATAATCAACGCTGACATGGTTGTAACAGAGCTAACATGGCCATGCTATTTTATTGAGTAATAATCATCTTCAACCTCAAGAATAAACCCCAAAACACCATGATCTTCATCTTCCACAATTTTTCCACAAAAAATCAAAAACAAAACCAAAAATTAAAGATAGAAGAGATCTGGTATGAAGCACAAAACGAATATAGAACGAATCTGGGGTTTTTGTTACAAAAAAAAAAACTTACACGACCTCTTCTATAATTGTGCCTATTTAGTAATAGTTTTATTAATTTAAAAAAGAAAGTTGACGTTTGTCAAAAAAACTAACGAAATAATTATTTTTTTATCTATTTGTTTCAGCTTTTGTAATGATCGGAATCTAAAATATGATTATAATGAGAAGCAATTTGAAGTAGCTTCTTAGAAATAATATGCAATGTTGTATGTGATTCGTTGTATGCCCATCAATACTGTCAATAGCAGCTATGGTGGCGCTATAGCGCTGTAGAATAGCAAAATTTGAGCAAACCACTATTTTTCGCAATTATGATTTAAAGATTTTAAAGACGAGAGAGTGTAACACCCCAATTCTACCCAATAATACTATAAATCAGAGTGCGGAATTTTCAACATAAATATTGGAGTGCTACACTTACTTCCCAACACAAACAATATAATTCATTCATGGTAAATTCAATTTGAAGCAATCTTAACAATCCTTGTCCATTTGACAACTCAAAATCAACAATTTGCTTAATAGAAATAACTTCGAGTTCAACAAATATTGCAACCTAAATGATAAAGGAAAAAAAACAGCGTTCAATCCCCCCGAGTGTTACGTATCAGAGTGACGACACCGACTCAACTAAGGAAGGATCACCGCCTTCATTCACGACTACCTGCACGTTACCACATAGGGGTAACATTCAAACAGAAGGGGTGAGATATCGAACTATATAAGAGCATGTATGAAGAACAATATGATAGGTCAGGTACTATAGAATTACACATATCATCAATAAAATCCTCAATAGAGTCATCAATAGAATCATCGAAGTGCAATGCGGAATGCAACTCAACTGTGCATATGCATGTGGTACCATTGGAGCAAAACTCCCGTCGTAAAAATCGTCATTGCCAGTAAATAGTGGCTCACAGGGCATAGCCCTCATCGTTCACGTCGTAAAGCAAATGCAAAGGTATGCGACACAATGTGAATGTACAAGTAACGCTAATCACAGTCACGCAATCGCACGACAACAACACCAAAACGTCATGGCGGCCATAGGCCTACAATTTACTATATTTGCCAATAAATAGAAGCAAATCAACTTTTACAACTTCACCTGCAATTTACCACATTTTCGACAATGTATTCAACGCAACAATTAACCACAACAGCAACTGTGGCAACAATATTGACAAAGCAGCAACATCAACAGCGCAAAACAGCAAGAATAGCAACAACACAGCAGCAAAACGTAACAGCAATGACAACAATAACAGCAAAACCGCAACAGCTTTAACAGCAAAACATCAACAGCATTAACAGCAAAACAGCAACAGCATTATCAGCAAAACAGCAACAGCATTAACAGCAAAACAGCAACAGCATTACATCAAAACAGTAACAGCATTAACGTAACCATCAATTCAATTACGAAAATTATTTATAATTCTTACTAACGAGTTATCTATATTCCTATCATTTTTTTTATTATAATAGTGAAAACCTTAATCCAACAAAATTACAATTCGATTTAATTAGAACTAACGACATATGAATTCAAGCACACACGGTCAGTTCATCAAACATTTCTCATACGATATATATATATATAACTACGCAACATACACAGAGGCAATCTATAATAAACCCCAAACCCCGCATACGATCCCTCATATACGCTATTATAGAATTCGAACCCACCCTTACCTCAACTATGGTGGCGCAAACTCCCTCCTAGCCTCGTTCCTCGATTCTCCGAATACGGCGACTCCCCTGCGATAGTAACGACGCGTGACGATCACGAACGTAGAGAATTGCAATGAAAATCAACCCTCCCAATCCAATCCTAGGCTAGAGCTCTTGAAAATTGAGGCTTTTGTGTAACTTAGAAGTGAGAGGAAGAAGGAGAAGAAGGGAAAAGAGGGCGGCTGCGCAAAAAGACCATCCCTAGCGCATATTTGCGCTATATTTATAAGGAGGAGTGGCGCACAAGCGCCTTCCTGCGCAAGCTGCGCACTGGACACGCTGCTAGGGTTGCGTGAGCGCTGCGCACTCGCGGTGCTAAGCCCAATGCTATTTTTAACTGGCCCACGACACGTGATTATCATCTAACTCATTTTCAACATAGCTACTACGCCCATAATTTCAATTCTTACAATTATCCTACGGCAATCCAACTTCGAAGTAATTTGATTAAATTTTTAGGGCGTTACAGAGAGAAGATTAGAAAAAATTATAATCGTAAGCACATGTGAATTAGATTCTATTTCAGATAGAATAAACCTCTAATCCGGTCCCTAAATTATCAAAATTTCTCCTATTTGATCAATAAATTATAAAAATATAATAGTAATCTTTAAGCAATTCTAAATCTATCAAGTTACTCTCTAAACTATCATACTCTCTCCTATTTAGAGATAAATTGATGGACTAAATTCGTGAAATTAAAATAGTTTAGAGACTATTTTTTTATATTTTTATACTTGTTTTTAATCTTAAACAAATGGGCCCTAAGGTGTTTTTTGGTTTGGAGACAAAGTGACAATGACCACTAGAAACTCACACACAACTCTGAGGTCCCGGGTTCGAACCCGGGACATGATATCGAGCCTAACAATTTCGGTATTTCCCATTTGAGCTATGCCCAAGGGTATTTTGAATTTAAAATGAACAGAGGGAAATAAAAAAGAGTGGAATGAGCAAAACATAACTCCCATTCTATTTAGGTATTTTACAATAGAATGGAACAAAATTTTGGTCAAAAAAATAATAGAATGGAACAAAATTGCTATTGCATCATTTGGAATGTTAGCCAAAAGGAATGAATTGTATCTTTTATATGCTTATTTAAAAGAAAATTATCTTATGGTGGTAAGTATAAGAGATTAATAATTTGTATGGTAAGTATAAGAGAACAATAATTGAAGGGGGAGAAAAACTTATCTTATTGTTAAATTAGAGGGGAAGAGAAAAGGTGATAGGTATAAGAGAACGCTTTATCTTATGGTAACTAAGTTGTGTATTATTGTTGATAAAATAAAATAATAGACATTTAGATGTCAGGCTACACATGTATGAAGCAAACGAAATCAGCTCCTCAAACCAGACATGATTGAAAAACTTGTCTAATGTTTCCAGCACAAAAGATTGGTCAAGTTGGGTTTTCAATCCAATTAACCAGAACAAAACACATAGTAGCTTTATTATTTTCGTTTGATCGTCTTGATAATCTTAAAGGGAGCTGGGAGACTATAAGACTTCAAGATTGTCTTTCTCAGTCTATTGAGCTTTATAACTAGAGTTAAGTGGAATTCTCTAAGAAAAAAAGGAAACATTCTTTCATTCCAAGTACCAAGTACTGCTTAGAATGCATGACAAATATCATTACAATATTCATCACCATTCACCAAAAATGAGGAGTGGAGAAACCAAAGTGAAATTAACATTACAACTTTTTTAGGCATAAAATTACAAGACAAGCTAAGAAGATAATACCATTCAACCACCACCATTAGCAGCAGGACTTATCACGAATCCAAGAAAATAAAAATGTAGGAAAAAAGGTCAATGACTACTACAACCATTGTTACACACAAGCCAACCTTGTCCCCCTCTCCTCTTTTGTCATTTCCTTTAATCAACATTTTCTTAATTTAAGTTTTTTTCCAGATATATGAGACGATCACTTGGCCATCATCACCTTAACGAATTCCTCGTAGTTTATTTGGCCGTCACCATCAACATCAGCCTCTCGAATCATCTCATCAACTTCTTCATCAGTGAGCTTCTCCCCAAGGTTGGTCATCACATGACGGAGCTCAGCAGCAGAAATGAATCCATTCTGATCCTTGTCGAAAACTCGGAACGCCTCTTTCAGCTCCTCCTCAGAGTCGGTGTCCTTCATCTTCCTTGCCATGAGGTTTAGAAACTCGGGGAAGTCGATAGTTCCGTTCCCATCAGCATCTACTTCATTAATCATGTCCTGGAGCTCGGCTTCAGTTGGGTTTTGCCCCAATGAACGCATCACAGTTCCAAGCTCCTTGGTTGTAATGCAACCTGCAAGTTCATACAATAAACAATACAATCAACAACAACAACAAATTCATAGTCCCATCATTCCCACATGTGGTTTCATATTAGTTGAGTTTTAAATAGTTTGTTGCTAGTATATAAGCTATACACAGGGCCAATATGTAATCAACTTCTCTTATTCAATCAATTTCAGGCTCCTCCTGCTTTTTTGTCTGTGTTTTTTAAGAAGAGAAAAAAAAACTTGTTTATCCACAAATCATGTTAAAAAACTATATCATGAAAACCCATATCTTCTAAAACTTGTCACATTTCTCAAAAACTCATACAATAACTCACAAAGCCATAGGAAAACTTGCAAAAACAGGCAAAGATAAACAAACTGACAAGCCATAGGCAAATTCACAAAAACTTTATCATGAGAAACACTTGCCATATTTCTCAATTCAGACACATAAACAAAATATCTATCAATAATGTTCACAAGAATGCGAATAAAACTTCGAAAAAAACGTTGCAGATTCGCTGAACATATCAGTTAAGCATTATCATGTGAGAGTTTTATCTTTGGCAGGTTATTGATTAGTAAAATGCAGCTAAATGATAAGAAAAAAAGAGTACTCCAATCCAACTATTGTTGGCTCCTTTATTTTCTAACCAAAATGCATTAGAACTAAAAACCCCTTTCTTTTCTTTTCCCTATTTTCTCCTTACACAATTCAAACCAAAACATCAACAGGGCAAATAAAACATGCCAACACCAAGATCAACAAAGCTCCTAAATTTCCATTTTTCCAGGAATAAAATATTTAAATACAAAATACGAAAACACCAACAAAACCATTTTCCTCAATAAAAAAGCTACATCATAACAATTAACAGTAAAAATAACAACCAGAAACAAAAAATCAGCATTTACATTTTTATCTCAACAAAGTTTAAATTAAAAAGAAAATGCCCGAGATCTAATCCTAGTTCCTTCAACCTTAAAGCAAACTAATTCAACGTTACAATTTCTTTAAAAGTAACAGCTAATTTTTTTTTGCTATATTATAATAATATACTTTTTTAAAGAAAGTATCCATCAATTACAAAATTGGAACAAAAACACAAATAAGCCTTCATCAAAATCTATAAAACAATTCAAATCAATGAAAAATTAACAAGATCATAGAAGAAGAAAAAAAGCTATTTAAACCTAAAAAAATCAACTACAACAACAACAACAACAACAACAACAACAACAACAACAATAATAATAATAATAATAATAACTACTGAATTTCCTAATCCAAATATCGCATCACAAGTTTGTAAAAACAAAATTACGAAAAAAAAATCACCGATCTACAAAATTCCAATACACAAAAACATGAAACTGAGAGAGAGAGAGAGATTCGAACCATCGCCGTCCTTATCGAACAAGCTGAAGGCTTCCTTAAACTCAGAGATCTGTTCATCGGTGAGTTGATCTGCCATCGTTTTCTTCTTCTTAGAGAGAGAAAATAACCGCTCTTTCTTAGAGAGAGAAAATAATCGTTTTCTTTCAGTTGAGAAGAAAAGATACGAAGAAGAAGATCTTTGAATCTACGATGATGGCATAAAACGCTGGCGTTTATATATAAATGACGCCCTCGGTGTCGTTTTTGTAACTGCGGCGTCGTTTTGAAATAGTAACTGCACAACACGGTTTCCACACACTTTTGCCATTTATGGTTTCTTTTCCATTTTTACCCATCACAAACCCATTATAGTAATTTTTTAATAAGCCCATTATAGTAATTTGATTCCCTTCTTTTTTTAAGTTTAAAAAGTTTTAAGTTACTGACCAAAAAAGGTTACTTACTTAACATGCCTATTTTTAGTGGAGGAAGTGTTATTTTAAGTTTTAACATGACCAAACAAAAATGTTTCTTTCATCCCATGACAGACTTGTCCGATAGAAATAAGAAAATGTTCGCAATGATATTGTGTGCATTATGGCGTAGAACGAAAGATAAGGTATGGGAGGGAATATTGCAACCCGTAAGCCAAGTGGTCAATAGAGCGATGGATTTGTTCCATGAGTGGGGGCAGGTTCGCGTGAAGACAAGGACTGCAGCAACCAAAAGTTCAGCTCAAAATTGCAACATCATTAACGGCGTAAACCACCGACAGGGACGTATAAATGTAATGCGCATGCAGCATTATTCACTGGTGACAATAGATATGGTATTGGAATGTGTATCCGTGACTCCATGAGTGCTTTTTACAAAGGGAAAACTATGTGGTTTAATGGCTCTCCAACACCACAAGAAGCGGAAGCAATGAGAGTTTAGCAAACTTTACTTTGGCTCGGAGATTTGAGACTGCCATCAATTTCCATAGAACTGGATTGCTTACCAGGTGTAAATGGCTTGAAGATGGACCTTCTATCTAACACTGAGTTTGGTGTGGTTAAGTCATATTGTAGAAACTATTTATCTAAATTTACAAGCTTTCAAGTTAGCTTTGTTCGGAGACAAGCAAATCTCCGCTCACACTCTTGCGAGAGCATCAAGATTTAATGCTAGTTTTCACGTTTATGATTTGATTCCAACTTATATTGCGACTATTCTCCTTAATGAAATGATATAAGTTTTTTGTTGTTAAAAAAAAAGTTTCAACACAAATTTGTTTATACTATATGCGGACATAGTAAAAAATACACTTAAAATAAGTGGGTATTTCACTTGAGGAGGGAGAAAAAATAACATAAAAACTAAAATTGTATTAATACTAGCGGTGTTACCCGTGCCATGCCCAGGGGGCCAAAAGCCCAAATATAAGATCATAAATAACAGATAATTATAACAGAAAATATATACATATTACATTCCAATAGTAAAAGTAGTTTCAACATAGGTTCCAAAATAGAGCAAAAAAACAAAATAAAGCTAAAATGGTCCAAACAAACTTAACACTAAAAAGGCCATCACATAATAATAGGATTTTGAGCACTTTGTCCGTCTACTTGACGATTAGAAGAGTTAATCCTAGGAATGCGATGGCGGCCTCTATGAGGGTCGACCATCTGAATTGGAGTCGGGTGATTACGCATGATTCTAGGATGAACACGTCCAGCAGCCATCGGACAATGGATTTTGAAGCGACCCTTTGAAGCATAAGTTAAAACGACCTCCCTTCTAGTAGGAGACCCAACCAAACCATCAACACCAAAAAGATTCATAATCTCGGTAGTCTTGCTCACTAGATAAGGCATGTTGTTGCGACCAACAACAAAATGAGCAGCAAAACATGACCCAGCTTCAGTTTCTATGGAAAGCTTAGAAGGTAGCTGATAAAAATAGTCTCTATAAAAGCTTTTGGGGACCTTAAGGAGTTGCTGTCAAAGAAACCAAGGAAAAAGGTGAATGAACATAAGAAGAGTAAAATAAGGAAAACCACAATCTAAATTGTAGAATTTATTACCGTATCCAAAGAGATGAAAGAGGAGAAAGTCTTTGATGCCATGTTCTTGAGACAAAACCTATTTTTCAATTAGTGAGGGCCAAATAAGAAACTATAAAACCCAAACAAAAAATTGATAAATTTTGTATAGATTAGATAGACACCAAATACTACTCCATCTATGTACATGAATCAAAATTTGAGAATTAATAAGCACAGTTTGAGAGCCTTGAATCGACATAGAAGATAACATGGAGCTTTAAATCCTATGAAAGGACCATATTAGAGACAAAATCCTTGTAGTCAAACCCAAAAAGAAAGAATAAAAAACAACAACAATTACATACTTTCAACTGTTAAATATTAGATTATACTGAAGAATATTACTGAGCAAGTGAATAAACACATTTTTGAGGAACAAAATATTCTTGTCAGCCCTAAATCCACATAGAAAATAAATGCTATGAAAGGTCAAGTAAAAACACTCTAGTTTCAGAATGTGGCAATTTCATGGAAACAAAGCAACCCTAAATTAACGAAATCAATGGCAACAGCATATAAAGATCAATTCATATATAAATTTAAACTGACCACAATACAATCAACATCTATGGTTATATCTACCAGCTGTTTGCTGGTGTTTTTAGCAAACAATCACTAGTTTTATTAGAAGGTTTGTGAGATCAAACTAGAAAAATCTCAAAGCAATTGCCTTTGAATTGCAAAAGTTTTTGTTTCAGAAAATGTAGAAAAGGGGACGATTTGCAAATGATTAACAGAATTGAAAAGAAAAGAAGCAGTAAATGGTGCAGGAATTGTAAAGAAAAAGAAAAACAAATTGCATTGAATCATAAAAATGGTACACGATCACATACAGGGATTCTTCCACTCGTTTTTCGCTCTGGCTTGGAAGTTAGAGTTTCAGGAATCGGGTGTGTATTGTGATTTTCGCGACCCCTGTTTCTTCTCAGAAACAGTTATTTATACAAAGGGAAAAGGGGGGAAATTCGAACTAAGTAACTGCCTAACAATTTGAAAATAAGTAACTGCTCCTACTTTCGGCCAAGTAACCGCTCTTACTTTCGACCAAGTAACCGCTCCTATTTTCGACCGAAACCGCTCTGTCATGCTTCGACCAACTGCTAGTCTTCAACGCATAACTGCCCTGATTTCTGTCTGTCGAAAGCCTGTGTCGATTTTCCTCTCTCTTGCTTTTGCTTCCCTGGAAACTTGTCGAGTTTACCTTGCGCATGACCATTTTCTTTGTCGAAATAATATGGTTTTTGTGAAATAAATATAAGTCAGGCCATGTTGACCATCTTTAATGAAGCCTGTCGAAATTACAGGCTAACAAATTGCCCCCCAAAAATGTCTTTTTCGACTGAACTTGAGGAGGAAGAAGAGAAAGACATTTTTTGAATTCACCATCGAAATAACTTTGCACTTGAGTGAAATAGCTGTATACCTGATGTCACCACTGTTAAGTGTTGTTTCCATATTCAAACCTTGAACTTGAACAGCCTGTAGTTTCGGCCTTTGACTATGTTTACCAATTCTCTGTTCTACTTTTGAATAGTTCCACCATTTTCTGTTACGTTAATAACGCCGTAATTAAAGTGATGCCTCACTTCTCGGAACGCCAAACTCGTAACCAACTGACGCTCTCTCATATTTCTCCTTATAAATAGAAGAATTTTGTTTCTCATCTTCACCACTCTATAATTTTCTTCTTTTTCCTTTCCCGTTCCAAGATCATTCCCTTTGCTTTAAGTCTTCCGCGTAACCTCATCCCTCATAATTGCGGTGAGGTTGCCTGGAGGTTCAAAGTGATGGTTTTTGATCTCTGCGAATTATGGCTTTACTCCTTTTTTCTTCATGTCACTTGATTTTGCAACTTTCTGGGTTTATGCGGGAGACTCAAAGTGGGAGCAGGAAGATTCATCAGGTGTTTTGCCTTGATGATGACTGTCTTCCTTGGGGCGTCAATATCTTCTCTCTGAAGGGCTTCCTGAGGTTTACCAAGCAAGGAAACGCCCTGTTGAAAGGCTTACAAGCCTAACGCGCAGACGAAAGAATGACCCCCTGAACGACGGGAAGCGACAACGTGGTCGAAGAAGACCACCCAAAAGAGAAGCTACTTGGTCTTAAAAGACCAACTGCAATTCAGCGTTCATTTTATGCCTAGTTTATTTACCCTTTCGGCACTATGTAACTCACGAATGCTTCTCTTGGCACATGTAACTTGGCAGCATTATAATGAAATTTCTTCCATTTTATTCTTGGGCAATTTCTTATTCCGTGCTTTCGACAATGTTTTGGCAACTTAAATGCCATGTTTTTACGCTTTCTTTATATTTATTCCAGCGTTATTTTAACTTCGTGCAACGTTGGCTTATACTTTTTCAAGTATTTACCATTTATACGCAAAATTCTTTCATCAGCGCCGATCTCTTCGACCTCATATGCGCCGTTTGAATAAACTTGTAAAATTTTAAATGGTCCTTCCCAACTTGGGGACCATTTACCAAAGACTCTATCTTTTTTATCTACAGGCAATAGGACCTTCCACACTAGATCGCCTGAATTAAAGGCTTTAAACTTAACCTTTTTGTTATAAGTTTTAGTTACCCTCTCTTTCTGTCGAATAAGCGTATCTAAAGCTAATAACCTTTCTTCGTCTAAATCAACCAATTCATCAAGCATCATATTCCAATAATAATCAGAGGGAATCTCCCACTGTCTTTGAATTCTTGTTGATTGTAGACAAATTTCAACAGGCAACACTGCATCGTGTCCAAATGTTAGCCTATAAGGAGTAGTGTTGATAGATTCTTTGGGTGAATTTCGACAAGCCCATAATGCTTGATCAAGGGTATTATGCCAATTTTTGGGTTTCTGCCCAACATGCTTTTTAATTAAATTAATAATAACTTTATTGGCAGCTTCTACTTGGCCATTGGCTTGCGCATAATATGGTGTCGAAGTTAATAACTTAAAACCAATTTCAGAAGCAAACTCTACCATTTTTCTACCAGTGAAAACTGATCCCTGATCTGTAGTAATGGTTTCTGGAATTCCAAACCTATAAATGATATGATTTCGAATAAACCTTATCACTGCTTCCTGATCAACATTGGCTAAAGGTATAGCTTCAACCCATTTGGTGAAGTAATCAATTCCCACAAGGATATATCTATGGCCCTTCGACGAAGTTGGCTTTATCTCTCCAATCACATCTAGAGCCCAACCTCTAAATGGCCAAGGTTTGACTATGGCATGCAATTCATTTGCAGGTACATGTTGTATCCCAGCATGCTTTTGACACTCTCGGCATCCCTTAGCAAATTCTATGCAATCTTTCAGTATAGTTGGCCAATACATTCCTTGTCGAAATAATAACCACTTCATTTTCTGGCCTACTTGGTGTGAACCACACGCTCCACTATGTGTATCGGAAACTGCTAAATATGCCTCATTTTCACTAAGACATTTTAATAGTACTCCTTCAAGAGTCTTTTTAAACAATTCGTTTCCAATTATCACATAGCTCAAAGCTCTGTATTTTACCTTTTTATTGGTATTTCTTGTGGGATTTTGCAAATATTCCGCAATAGGCCTTCGCCAATCATTATTGGTCATATTGTCAAGAGCAAGAATTTCTGCTAAGTCAAAGTCACCAAAAAATTGACGTTTTTCGACAACAGCTAGTTCCCCGTTTGCATTTGTATCTGTTGCCCCCCCAGTTGTTGGTGATGACAATAGTGACGAAGAATAGTCATTAGAAATGATTTTATCCTTTATTTCAATTAACTCCTCTAGGCTTTGCTTTGAAACTTTATAGCCTGAAGCGATTTGTGCCAATTCATTTGCCACTTGATTATCAATTCGTGGTAAATGTTCTAAGTGAACAAACTCAAATCTTTTTAACAAAGCATTGGCAACAACAAAGTATCTGATAAGGTGCTCTTTAATGAATTTGTACTCTCTTGTCAATTGTTTGACAACCAACTTAGAGTCACCTTTTATTTCGACGTGACTTGCCCCCAGCTCAAGTAAAATTTCAAGGCCTACTATTAAAGCCTCATACTCAGCTTCATTATTGGAGCAAACATCTCGAATTTTAAACTTATACTTTGTTGGAATGTTAGTAGGAGATATTATTAAAATACCAATCCCAACTCCATTTTTATGGCTTGAGCCATCAAAATACAACCTCCAAGGATATACGTCTACAAAACTTAATGTTTCTTCAACAACAGAATGGTCTACTATAAAATCAGCAACCACTTGTCCTTTAATTGATTTTAGAGGTTGATAAGTTAAGTTGTATTCTGACAAAGCCAAAGCCCATTTACCAATTCGGCTATGCATTATTGGTTTCGACAACATATGCTTAATAACATCAAAATGCGAATAAACACAAACATCAGCTGGTTTTATATATTGCTTTAACTTTGTACACGAGAAATACAAACAAAGGCACAACTTTTCTATAGGAGTGTACCTCGTTTCGGCATCATTGAGGACCCTACTGAGGTAATAAATGGCTCTTTCGATACCACTATCATCCTCTTGTGCTAACATGCTACCTATTGTTCTATCAGAAGCTGCTATATACAATTTGAGCACTTTGTGTTTAATAACAGGCAACAAAATTGGTGGTTTCATCAAATGAGACTTGATTTCGTCGAAGGCTGCTTGATGCATTGGTTCCCATTTGAACTCTTCTTCCTTCTTCAGTCTTAATAATGGCGAAAAAACTTGTGTTTTGCCACTTAGATTTGATATAAATCTTCGTAGGAAATTGATTTTTCCCAGCAACGACTGAAGCTCCTTTTTGGTCGAAGGGGCCTTCGTTTCCATAATTGCCTTAGTCTTATTTTGATTGATTTCAATGCCTTTTTTGTGCACTATAAAACCCAAGAAATCACCTGCACGTACACAAAAGGCACATTTTAATGGATTTAATTTCAATCCATATTTCCTCATTCTTTCAAAAGAACGGCGAAGATGGTCTAAATGACCACTTTCTGAGGAAGATTTAACCACCACATCATCTATGTATACTTGCATAAAATCATCAATAAAATCATGAAACATAGAATTCATGGCCCTCTGATATGTAGCACCAGCATTCTTTAAGCCAAAGGGCATTACTACCCATTCATAAACACCCAATGCCCCTGGACATCTAAAAGCAGTTTTTGACACATCCTCTTCAGCAATGAAGATTTGATTATACCCAGAATAACCATCGAGCATACTAAGATAATCAAATCCTGCTGCTGAATCTATTAGCATTTCTGCCACAGGCATTGCGTATTCATCCTTGGGAGATGCATTATTTAAATCCCTAAAATCTATGCAAACTCTAAGAGTCCCATTTTTCTTTATTACAGGAACTATATTGGCTAACCATTCGACATACCTGGCAGTTCTGATGAATTTGTTTCTGAATAGCCTTTCGATTTCCTCTTTGATCTTAGCCAACACTTGAGGAGCAAATCTTCTTGGCACTTGCTTCACTGGTTTCTTCCCTGGTCGAATTGGTAATTGCATTTCCACTACTTCTCGACTTAACCCGGGCATCTCGTCGTAATCCCAAGCAAAACAGTCTTTGAACTCCCTTAGCAATGTAATGACTTGGGTTTTTAGAGAAGCATCAATATTTGCACTAATATAAGTTGGCCTTTTTATTGAGCCATTTCCCAAATCAACTTCTTCTAACGGGTCTTGAGCTTGCATATGCTTTGTCAAATCTCTAGGATCCTTTTCAAAACCTAATGGATCATTATCATAGATACAATCAAGTCTTTCATCTATGACTATGCCATTTTCTTCATGTAACTCGCTGGCTTCGACAGCCATTGTTTGTTGAATAATTTCGGCCTCCATAGCCGCTTTAAACTTGTTTTCGGCCATATAAGCCGTAATTTTGTCCCATGCATTGGGCACTGACATAAGAACACTTTCAAGAATGAGTGTTCCACCCCGTTGGTCGAAAAACACCATCAGGATAGACACTATCATCTCCCATTATTTCTCTTTCCCAAACAAAACCATAATTTGGGTCAAGATGAACTGAGGCAAAAACATTATCCGCAGGGACATATGCCTCATTAGAAGATGAACATGGCGCAATCTTCGCCATTTGTTTCTCAAAATTTTCCTTGGTAACTTGGTTCACATCAGCACGGAAGTAGCTCTGATCGGCTTCAACATACTCTACCAAACCATCTTCTTTCCACATTACTAAACGTTGATGCAAAGTTGAAGGGACAACACCAACTCCATGGATCCACTCTCTACCAAGGAGTAAATTAAAATTCGCTTTAGAGGCTATCACTAAGAACAATGTAGTCCTCTTTATGGAACCAACAATTAAGTCCACCTCAATGGCCCCCAAAGAGTGGCCAGTTTTGCCTTCATAGTTGCTTAAGACAATGTTATGTGGCCTGAGGTCAGTATCGAACTTACCAATCTTCTTCAAAAGACCATGCGGCATCAAATTCACTGCAGCTCCACCATCCACTAACACTTTGTTAATTCCAACACCATTGAACTTGGCTTGGACATATAGGGGTTTCAAGTGGTTTTGCATACTCATATCTGGCTTCTCGAAGGTAGCCATTTGGTCTTCGACACAACCATCGTTCATCACATAGTAACACATTGGCTTATGATGAGCCATGTCCTCTGTGAAATCTTCTTCAACGTCATTTGGTACCGTGATAACATCGTACTCAAGAGGCAGTATTGATACCACATTGCAAACAACGTCGAGGTCATCTTCAGAATCATTGAAATCAGACTCCATGTCTTCATCCATGTCGAAATCAGCATTTCTTTCTTTCACTGTTGACAATGGAGGAAATATTCTTTCAAGAGCAGGCCTTCTTGGCTTTTCTGTTACCACAGCCTTGCCTTTGGCCTTATTCGCTGCACACACATGACTAGCAGCATCAGCATTCCTCTTTGTGGCAACTTCAGCTTTGTGAACCTCACTCTTCGCCACTATCATGCTGCGTGGAACTTGATTATTAGCCAAATGACTTGGAACCTAGTTAATGTCAAAGTGTGCCTTCTTCTTCTGCTGTCTTTGGTAACGACGCCACTGTGTTCTAGTCATAGGGTTCTTACCCTTATAGTTATTCTTATAATTAAACTTAATAGCATCAGTACCTGGCTTAACAGCTTTAGCACGTTGATTATTGGGTACCCACGCTTCGACAAGAGCACTAGCACTTGGGACAAAGGATTTACCTGTTGACAGCTTCAAATACCCTGTTGCTGAGGACTTCTCCTTAGCAATTTGTTGTTTACTTGTTGAAGGCTTTGCTGACACATTAGCCTCATAGCCAGGAAGATCTCCTTTTGCAAAGTCAAATTTTGGCCTGTTATCAAGCCATTTTCTTTTGCGTTGTTGTTGATCCTGATAACCTTCGACAGCTTTAGCTGCTTCTTTATCGAAGACAGCACTACACCTTGGGCAAAGCATAACTTCAGAGTTATTCGACTTACACCGATTGAGGAAATCTATCAACTCTTCCTCAGCCTTTGGATACACAGCATGTATCTTCCCATCATATTCTTTTAGGGTCACTTCCTGTTTCTTACCTTCAGCATACATAAAACCTTTTAATTTCTCGGTGGCAGTCTTGACACACTTAGGAGGGTCTGCCATTTGAGCATCCACCATTCCTACATCAGCTTCGACAGGTTCAGAGTACATAGCTTCAGCCTTAGGCAATGGATCAACATCAATCTGCATAGGAGCTTTCATTTTCTTATCAGCAAATTTGAGTCTTCCTTCGTCAATTGCTTTTTGCACAATATCCCTGAAGAGCACACAACGGTCAGTGTTATGTCCCAAAAAATTATGGAACTTACAATAACCCTTTTTCTTTCTTTGGTCAAGAGTTGGTATTTTAAGGCCTTTAGGCACTAATATTTGACCATCAGTTACTAAAAGATCAAAAGTTTCATCACATTTAGTAACATCAAAAGTATAAGTCTTAGGCATAAATCTATCGTTCTTAGGCTCTACAGGGTTATTCCCATTCGCAGGCCTTAATAATTTACAGGTATAAGGAGGACCAGGCTTAAGTTCAGCCACGTCTATCTCCTCTTCTTCGACATTACTATATGTAACGTCAAATTCTTCTTCGACATATGCCACTTTTTCTTTTTTATGATACCTATTCGACCTAGATTTTTCCTCTCTAAGCCTTTCAACTTGTCGAACCCTATCAGCCAAATGAGCCATATCTCGCAAATGAGATGTGTCTAATTTCTTTCTAATTGAGTAATCAAGGCCACCAGCAGCCATTTCGACGAGCTCATGTTCAGGGACTTGTGTGAAGCAACGAGACTTCCACAGCCTAAATCTGTTTAAGTAATCATCAATAGTTTCAGGCATTTTGCGCCGAACACTAGCCAATTCTTTAAGACTAATTTTCGACTGGCCCATGTAAAACTGTGCATGGAATGCCTTTTCTAATTGCCCCCACGTGAACATAGAACCAGGGGGTAAGGTCGTGAACCAAGTGAAAGCATTTTTAGTTAGAGAATTTGGAAAGTATTTCATCTTCAAATTCTCATTTTGTGCTAAGTCCCCAGCCTCAGTCAAGAAACGAGCAATGTGTTCGACTGTGGACTCATTTGTATCACCACCAAACTTAGTAAACTTGGGAACTTTCCATCCCCTTGGTAACTCAGTTTGTAATACATATTCACATAATGGTGATACGAAGTTAGGCCTTTGTAAACCTATGTTAAGGCCATTTTGCGCCAAAATAGTTTCGACTAAAGTAGCTATATTGTTTTCTGCGCCAACATTGTGTTGTTGCACTTGTCGAACAACTTCATCAGCGTTCTGGTGTCTATTTACCAAAACTACTTCAGGGACGTGGTTTACTGCCCCTTGTAGTTCGCCTACAACTGTCGACGCTTCGACTGCAACTGCTTCTTGGGGGTTAACTGGCGACGCATTACCCGCAATAATAGGAACGTGCCTATTATTAACCGCTGGAACCCCAAAAAAGTCTGCAATCCTACTCATCTGATTTGCCAACATTTGGTAACTATTATTGGTATTTTGAATCAATGGATTGAAAACTGTACCAATTTGTTGGGTAAGCATATTAACCATATCGTGATTACTCTCGTCTACTTGCTGTCCTAAGGCCAACAAAGACGTATTGGTTAATGCTGGGGGATTTCGACCAAATACGCTCTCAGAAGAGACATGTGTAGGGGAAAAGGTCGAAATATGTGGCATTCCAGTAGGCATGCCATACATTCCCAGAGGAAATGGGGGTAGATACACGTCATTCAAACGTGGGTCTAAACCGTTTCCCATTGCCATGTAAGGGCTATGAAGCCCTGCACTTAACGGCAAAGACATAGGCAGAGATGCCATTTCTGACTGCGTTGAACCAACATTAGTCATTGATAATGAAGGAACGGTTATCGACGATGATGGTCCTGCGCTAATGCTTGCAGAATCCATTGTTGTCCCTTGCCCTTGTGAAACCACAGGGTTGGAACTAGATGCATTATTCGTACCAGAACGAACCATTTTACCACTTCTTAAGTGCATACAACAGCGAATACAAATAAGAGAGTACGAAAATGAACAAAATCAAAGGCAATGTCCCACTGGGCGTGCCAATTTGTTTGCTGGTGTTTTTAGCAAACAATCACTAGTTTTATTAGAAGGTTTGTGAGATCAAACTAGAAAAATCTCAAAGCAATTGCCTTTGAATTGCAAAAGTTTTTGTTTCAGAAAATATAGAAAAGGGGACGATTTGCAAATGATTAACAGAATTGAAAAGAAAAGAAGCAGTAAATGGTGCAGGAATTGTAAAGAAAAAGAAAAACAAATTGCATTGAATCATAAAAATGGTACACGATCACATACAGGGATTCTTCCACTCGTTTTTCGCTCTGGCTTGGAAGTTAGAGTTTCAGGAATCGGGTGTGTATTGTGATTTTCGCGACCCCTGTTTCTTCTCAGAAACAGTTATTTATACAAAGGGAAAAGGGGGGAAATTCGAACTAAGTAACTGCCTAACAATTTGAAAATAAGTAACTGCTCCTACTTTCGGCCAAGTAACCGCTCTTACTTTCGACCAAGTAACCGCTCCTATTTTCGACCGAAACCGCTCTGTCATGCTTCGACCAACTGCTAGTCTTCAACTCATAACTGCCCTGATTTCTGTCTGTCGAAAGCCTGTGTCGATTTTCCTCTCTCTTGCTTTTGCTTCCCTGGAAACTTGTCGAGTTTACCTTGCGCATGACCATTTTCTTTGTCGAAATAATATGGTTTTTGTGAAATAAATATAAGTCAGGCCATGTTGACCATCTTTAATGAAGCCTGTCGAAATTACAGGCTAACACCAGCAAACCCTAATTTCGTTGATTTTGCAATTTAGAAGACAGGAGGTAACATTTGGTGTATCAACAACTAAAGAGAAGACAGGAAAGACCAAAGCAGTCGAAATTTTGGGCGTATCTACATTGTATTGCAAAACCTAACATTACAACAAAGAAAACAGATGAACGAAATGATTGAAGAGAGAAGACCATTAACTTACAACGAATCTGTTGATTGTGCTGCCCAGAAGAATTGAAAGAGGTGGGATTTGCGAACAGAAGCGGAAAAATGAAGAGAATTGACAAAAGGAGACACAACCACGGAAAGCAAAACACCTTATGAGGAAGACTTACTTAAATATGGGTCGTGTTTCAATAGTGGGCCGAACAAATCAACCCACATACCAATTTACTAAAATGAACCAACAAAAAAAAAGTGCAATGCATAATTAATCTCACATCCACAAAAAACAACGTACCTAAACCAACCGTTGGAAAACTTCTTTGTAGACAACATTGGTAGCAACATTTGTACAGTTACCTTCAGCATTAGTGGTCAATATCTTCAACCCTTTTTTTGAAGTGACTCGGGAAACGTCCACATACAATTGACCATGAGAAAAAACAGGTTGAGGAAGATAGACACCCACATGTTTTAGAGACTGTCCCTAACTCTTGTTAATAGTCATTGCAAAACAAACAACCACAGGAAACTGCTTTCTAGTAAATTTGAAAGGAATTCAGGGATCTGAGGGAGTCAATGACAATCTTGGAATATAAACTTTTAGCCCTGCATTGGTTCCAGACAAAACAATAGCCTCAAGAACAAATTTACCCATCCTTGTGAGAATGAGTCGCGTGCCATTACATAATCCTGATGAATGATCAATATTTTTTAACAGCATAATAGGAACACCAACTTTGAGTTTCAATTCATGAAAGTGCATAGAGAAGAAGCGGATGAAAAATGCAGAAGGTTAGTTATAAACAGATGAAGGGAAAAAAAACAATAAGAAATAAGACATACTGAATATAAAAAAACAACTTATATTGCAAGCTGTGGAGAAGCAGTGCAGAGAAGAGTGCCACAAAACGGTTTAAATAGAAGTTTGAAGATGAAACAGATAGCAAAAAGCAAAAGGGAGTTATGGCAGTTCAAAAGTAACACCCAATCAAAAATGTTTACTTATAAAGAGGAAGATACAGTGGTATAATGAGAGAAAATGTAAGAAAAGTATCTTCACAAAATCTTGGAATAAGTTAATAAGTAATGAGTAATCATTCCTAATTACAAATTTACTAAACCAAGAAATAGAGTGCTGCGAAATTCAGCTGCCTTCACATTAATGACAATTCTCATCCCCAATAAAGTTTAAAGTTTAAGTATAATTTAGAAGAAATCATGATTAGTGTGTGCAAAAAGTGCTTTATTATAAACTAATAGAAGGCTGGAAAAATTAAAAGAGACAATCAGCATAATTATCCCCTCACCCTTTCCCTTCAAATCTGTTTTTCAAACTATATTATTATTGACAATTCATAAATTAATAATTCTTAAATAAATAAACCATTTGAATAACAAAGTTGTAATTTTTTCCCACATTTTGGTAGACCAATAAAAAAAACAAACAAAAATAAGGGACAAAGGCAAAAAGGAATTAACAAATAAGGAATAGCAATAGAGATGAAAACCTATGTTGTCATGATACACATTGAAGATGCACACGCAACCACAACAACATTTTCCAAGGAATGGGAAAACAAAAATTGCAGAAAGTAAAGGATAGGGCATAGAAAACTTATAGAAGTAGATGCTGCAGATAAAATACGATAATCTGCAAGATATCCTGCAAGTAGATACTGCAAATGAAAGATCATAATCTATAGGATAAGTTGTCATTATTATGAATAAGGGAGGATTATTGGACCAAATAGAGATTACACATCTTAGTAAAAAAGTGGGAGAATTGATTCAGTATATCTGCAGAGCTGAAGGTGGAAGGGAAACGAAAATGAAATGATGATCTGTTCCAACACAAGTTATGGACAAATGTCAAAATACCAAAAGTAGTTAATGAATGAGTATCTTAGATTACTCAAATATAAGCAAGCATGCTTGACTTGTCAAACTAAATACCCATAACTTGCTTAATTAAATCATTGTTTATTATTCCCTCACCAGTGCACCACTTGTTGATGCACATTGGCTAAAAGATTGAAAATTGTTGCAGCACAAAAGAGAATGGAAGCAACGGGCTTATTACGAATCATAGAGATCACAATAATACAAATTAACGTAAATAATTTAGAAATAAGCTAAATGGTTAGTAGCAGTAACTAACTAATAAAAAATACCAGCTCCAGTATAATAACTTTGTTCCTATTTTTTACATTTCAATTTTGGTTGGAGAATAGTTTATAATTTTTGCTTCCTAATTGGACTGGTGGAAAATGGAAATCAACCCAAATCCCTTTTTAGGATTGAAATAACTGTTATAGGAAACAAATCAACTCAAGATGAAGCGAAATTCAAATCAGCATCAATTAAAATGCATCTGTGATTCAAATCAAGGACTATAAATAATGACTAATTCATTAAAAACATTAGGAGTAAAGGCAGAATTTAAATTGTGAAACAAAGAAAATAACTAATTTTCAAAAGTATGGAATTTATCTCAAAAAAGAAAGGGAAGATTGACTGAATTGTGAGAGAGGGATAATGGCCAAATCTATAAATACCAACAATAAGTATCTCTAATTGAAATTTCGCACAGTAGATCCAAGGTGACAACAATTATAACAAATAAACCAAATATAATAAGAGTAATTTATTTTTCATTTCACTAACAGTAAGTACATCATTATTAAGGGAAATTTCAACATAATTAAACTCCCACTCCAAGTACCCATACAATAGTCAAGTAACCACCCAACCCAACAAAGAGGGACAGGGCACAAAAAAAGGAAGAAGGGGGGAATGGACATCACAAATGAAAGACATGGGGGATTAAACATTGAACCGAAACAAAACAAGAAACTATGAACAGAATATCTTCAAGTCCTTTCAAAGAAGAAGATAGTGTGATCCGTTGCAGAAACTTGAAGCTTAATAGAGCGCCCTTCAGAGAGGATTTTCATAGTGCAGAAGGAATACCACCCCTCCTCTAAACCACGAAGCAGCGGATTCTCTTGATCATTGTTCATGAGACAGTGCCACCTGTGCCCAAAGGTGTCCACCAATTTGACTTCAAACTAACCAAGAGGCATGATGTGATCGCAGAAATCAGCAGTTATGAACTACAACCAACAACATGAATCATATTACTATT
Source organism: Astragalus glycyphyllos (assembly GCA_963573325.1). NCBI lineage: Eukaryota > Viridiplantae > Streptophyta > Magnoliopsida > Fabales > Fabaceae > Astragalus > Astragalus glycyphyllos. Next base: position 47,131,477 of record OY754313.1, on the reverse strand, counting down.
GACTGATATGAATAGGAAAATCAACAAAATCTTTACAAAACTTAAAACACCTAAAGAAATTAAGAGAACAGACCAATCTTCCTGTAACGACATCCTCCCTAGTCAATCGTTTGTAGAGCGTGTGCACAAGAGTGGGAACCTTAGCCAATTGTCTTAGGTAGTGCTCTCCAATAAGATATGGAAAGGTATCGTTTGGAGCTGGTTGCTGAGCCAACCAGAAAACTTGGGGTGGGGTTGGATACTTAACCTCATCTCCAAACCTATCTTTCACCTTGATAAAAAACTTATTGTTCCTAGCATACACCAATCTAACAACACCACCCCCATACAAAGAATAGTGAAGTCCCATATCACGCCACCCAGATGTCAAATAAGCGCACCCAACAAATTTCCTAACAATGACTAGAAACTCATTACCAACTGGATCACACAACATCACCAGGAAAGAGACGTCATCAAAATGCAGCTGGTTGAACAACTCAGGAAGCCTCACACGAAGCTGGAAAAGCAAACAAATGAAAACAACAAAGAAACTAAAACAAAACGAAAAGTAAATAACAAAGAATACAACAATAGTAGGAAGAACCCAACATTCTCAGGTAGAAATTCCACGTAAAATTTGTCAAACTTAATCTCCATCTCACAGTAACATGTTGGATCAGTTCCATGAATACTCATCTGCACAAAGTAGTTGACAAAACGTGAGAGAGAGGCCTCTTTGATTGACCAGTGAAAAGGATCAAAATCAAATACCGTAAAAACAGATGGGCATGAACCTTGTGAAGGATAAATTTGCAAAAGATGAGCTCACACCAGGATCCACAACACGGTGAAAAGTTAGAATGGAGGGATAGATATATATATATAGAGCAATCAAGGAAGCCAAAAGTCTTGTAGGTCAAGTATTAAAACTTGTAAGGTCATTTCAGGCAACATTTGGCAGACAAATGGCAAAGAAAAGATACTGAGCAGGGGGATTAAATAGCTTTTAGAATACCAATGCATGCATGGCGCCTGCTACAATAAGTAACAAAATAGAGAAAAAAATGGAAGATTACAACAAAAACAGTAACAATGAAGTAAAAGTGAAACAAAAATAAATAACAGCAAATTTGACTCCATTTCATTGATAACTGCTATGATAAGTAATAACAATGAAGTAAAAGTGAAACAAAAATAAATAATAGCAAATTTGATTCGATTTCATTGATAAAGATAAAGGGTCTACACATAGTTTAATGAGACGGATGAAGGTGAACCACCATTACATAGTTAAACAAATAAAACTAAGGAAAGACAAACCATAGCAAAGCCAAGTAAACACTAACAAAAGAGCCCAATTTCCCCAACCTACAGACCCCAAAAGGGCAACATAACAGACTAATTAAAAGCCAACAAAAGTTCATAAGCTAAAGTTCCTTAACAAACAGGCACTCTTGATCATCCCTAGCAATACCAAATTTCACCCAAGTTCCCTCAATAAGCCCATTAAGCCCATGAAAGGAAGACCATCCATCTGTAACAAAGCAGTGAAACGGCTCCCCACTAAGCCAGTGAAAGTTGCACCTCCATTTGCTCCCACGCGAATTCACCAAAGTAATGAAAGTGCATGGAGGGGGGGTATACTATGCGACAAAAATCAACAGGTAGATACTACAAAGAGAGAGAAAACAAATTAGTGACAACAAAATAAACAACTGTACAACTGAATGAGTAAGTATTGAAACAAAAACACATGCACACACCAAGTTGGGGGTGTTAACATCTCGATCAGTCAAATGCTTGACAAAACAGTAATCAAAATGGATAGAATCAACAAATGCAAAAGCAGGAATAGGACCACCACGGATAGTAATGGGCATGCTGTGTTCCCCAAGCCCAAACCTCCTAGGAGGAGATGGATAAGCAACCTGATTCAACTTTCTATCCCTAATTCGCATGGAATAGACAGTACCACGCATATAGGTGATACTGATCCAACCACCCTCAAAGAGGCCATAAACCTCACCAATACGGGTAGAACCCCTATGCAAAAACAGTCTATTTCTCTGCTGCTTGACACTAATAATGTAAAGATTCCCTGCAGGATCAAACCAATGAACAGTGTCCGGGACATTCTCATAACAATCAACATAAAAAAGAACAGGCAACATTTGCTTATTCTGCATCAAAAAGAGGAACCAAACATGAAATTAGACACAATAGAGAAACCAATAAGAAAAGATAGGGTTTCATTTAGAGGAATGGAGCACTTACAAACCCAGAAACATATTCAAAGTGATAGCTGAGATGCCTGAGGCGGCTTTCATCACCAATGATATCAGTATCAAGGATAGGGTGAAGATCCATCTACATTAAAACAATAAGGATAATGAAAGATACAATAGGCAAAACTAAATTAAAGCACGGAGAAAATAATAACAATAAATTAGAAAGCAAACAAAGATACAACCACAATAATCAGAGCAATAATCATAAAGGACCAAGTAACATTAACCACAACACTGAGACAAATACAAATATGGTTTATAGCCTCCATAGACAACAATCATTGAAATAAACAAAAACACTGGAAATAGATGGCTGGTCCTTAATCCAACATACAAAGGAGACCCAAAAAGGCCAAAAATATCAAAATACATGATGCTTAAAAACCAAACAATACAAATGAGAAGGCCTGTCAAAAGAAACGAATGACACTCAAAGTGAGGTACATAATTTGGGTGGCAGCTTGGTGATAACATGAGTGAGAGTCCAACTCATTCCAAACAATGGTACACTGCCAACGACGCCAGTTCTCATCCAACAATGTAATTTGTGTAACCTTGGGAGAGAAAACACGAGAACCAAAATATGAGGGAAAATGCTGCAAAAAGTAAAACAAATAGCAAGTAAATAAGAGAGGAAACACTGATACAAACACCATATTGAAAAATGAAATAAAAAACCATAACTTATTACCAATTTAGTGAGATCATCCTTTGTGAGCCACTTCTTGAAGACAGAATGATGAGGGAGCATATAAGACAACAACCACTATGAAGAGAAGCACAAAGAGGAGGGCGCAGCCAAGCAAGTGAAAAAACCTTAGGAGGATCAGGGTATTTAATCTATTCCAGAAATCTATCATAAACACGCATTGAGAAAGTCTGAGGAGGATAAAAAGTGACAATAAGCCAACCCCCAACCTCAAGACCATACAATGTCCCAATGATATCCCAACCAGTGGCCAAAAAACTGAGCCCTTTTCCCTCTTAACCTTGACCTGAATCTTATTTTCAACCGGATCAATAAGCCAAACAGTTGGTTGGACATCATCATAATAAAGACCACTAAAGAGGGTTCACATTACACCACATTCCTTGAGAACAACAAACCAACAAATAAATGTCACAAAGAAATTAACAAGAACAAAACATTCCACCCAAAAACAAACTGAATAAAAGACTTAAACTTCATATCAAGATTAGTCACAAATGGTCCAATTTCAAGCAATGCGCCAAAATCCATCTAAGAAAAGCAAAAAAAAAGGAAACAAACAAATTTCTTTAAGAAGCACAAACAAAAGAGAACAAAAATTAGCAAACAAATGAAACAACTGATTTCGCAATAGAATAGTGAAAAATGTAAAGAACCTCTTGAAATTGCAAATCCGTGTAGAAACCACACAGCACACAGCAAACAGCGGCGTTGGAAGGAGAGAGATCATTGCTGATTATATGGAGAACCAGATTACACCTGCCCATTAAAAAATTCGAAGGGGATTAGTGATAGAAGAAGTAATCATTACAAACAATTCGTAGAGAGAAGAGCAAATTCAGAAGAAATAGGGAAAAAAACCAAAACCCTAAAAGATGATCAAAGAAGTAGGATATTGAGAGAGAAAATCATGAGTAGAAACCATTGGTGGGTAGAAGGTTAGCTTGAAGAAGAGTTTTTTTGAGAAAAACGAATAGATACCTGTGAAGGGACTGCTTTGGCAGAATCCTACACGTGTACAAAAGCAACTGGAACCAAATCTCTGCAAACATCCACTATTAAGCAAGAATATACCATTGCAGCAGTTCTGCAGGCACCAGACTGACAAGGACCAAGGTGGCGCTGACTCACTGCTCACATCCGACGTGGTTCCACTTGGCCGCGTCTCACCGGCGGAGTCGACGACGAGGTGGCCGGAGAAAATGGCGGGAGGGGTGAGCTGGAGACTCCCCAAGATTTAGATTCTTAGATATGGTGTTAGTTGTCATATTTGTGTTGCCAAAACCTTTCTCTTTTTATAATTGAATTAATTATGTCATATATTCTTTTTGTTGAAACTAGTATCCTGACATGTGCAAATTGATCGATGTTTGAAAATGTCAACTTTTTTATAAAATTAAGTTATTTTAATAATATGGATAGTTATGGAATAGAAAATAATAAAATTAAAAATAATATTCATAATACTGATAACAAATAAATAAATAAAATTGAACAAATTTTGTGAAATGAAAAAAAGTAGATCACAACATAGATCCCGTGAAATAGAAGAAAAAAATAAATAAAATGATTGAACTATTTTTTGAGTATTTTATTTAAAGCTTAGGCAATTTGTAAAATTAATTATTAAATTTAAATAAATGTAACTTATATTTTCACAATCAAATAAATCTAATAGTTACCTTAGTAATGAATAAAAAACGATTTTCCTAAAACTACTAATATTTAAATTGCTATTTTTTGTTTGCATGGAAAGACAAAAACAAACAGAAAATAGTTCAATATAGACCATAGTTTAACTAATTAAGTAAGTACAATTAAAATTCTTCAATATAAAAATTCATCACTTTTACAACATAGATTCACATAAGCCAAATCCAGATTTCTTTGCTATTAGGGATGTCAATGTGGAGGAGCTGAGGCGACGAATACTCCCCCAGTCCTCGTCCCCGCCACCCAAACTGTCTCCCATCCCTGTCCTCAATCCTCATCTAGGGGGTTCCTCTCTCATCCCCATCCCTACAGATCCCCAATTAAGCCAGTTAATACACCTTCCTTGGTTCCTTTTCGAACCCCACTAAAATGAGTTCATTATACGCTCCATTTCCTCTCCTAGAGACGAAGGTAAGAAAAGTGTACTCATACAACACACTGGGATAGGTTGAGCAACGGACTTTAGCAACACCTCTCTACCAGCACTAGAAAGGTGTTTATCAGACCAACTGTGAATCCTCTTTCATAGCCTTTCCCTAAGATAATTGAAGATTGTCTTCTTCTTCCTACCAACCATGAAAGGCATCTACCTAAATAGTTTCCTTTAACTAAGCTTTTCATAACTCGAATATAGCCTCACTATTCTCTTTAAACTGGATTATATATAGTAAATTTTACTAAAGAAAATATCATACTTTTGCAAATTAATTGCCTGGCAAAATTCTTTTTCATGAGTTTGGAGAATAATCTTTATCGATAATCTTTGCTCAAGAGAAATACATTTTTGTAACATTAATTTCTTTCAATCTGTTAGTCAATACCTTTGCCATAATTTTATAAAGCACATTGCACAAAGATATCAGACATTAATCTTTACTAGGGCTAAGCACGAGTTTGTTTAAAATAATTTGTTTCTAAGTTGTTATATTATTTTTTATTTTTATTATATTATTTAGAATTGTTTTTATGTAATTTGCTTAATGTTGTTTAATGGTTTGTTAAAATTTCATTTTTTCATTGCATAACATATATTAATTGGGAAATATGTTTTAGGAGTATATATATATATATATATATATATATATATATTATCAACCTATTTTTATATATTCATTATTTTGGAAATAACAATTAGCAACCAATTATAATAGGAGCGCATTAAATGATTTTCTATGAATATTATTTTACAAATTTTAAAGGTTTTCCTTTTCACATTCAAAACATATGAACATATTGAATAATTAAAATTGAATGGTTATATTTTAATTGTTAGTAAAAAACATAAATTTGGTACTAAATGAGTCAATTGGTTTTTACTTAAATGAGTTTATTCTTAATTTATAAAAGGAAGTTGATATTTAGTACAAATATAAATTAAAAAAATTAAGATGCATTGTGGAGGGTCCATAGGGAATAATAATATATAGAATATAGATATAATTAAAACAGATGAAGAATATCTCCCTTATAGCCTATTAATAGAAGAAAAAACTTAATATTTTATATATATATATATATATATATATATAAATTCAAAAAATTAAGAAGCATCATGATAGTAGTTGAAGAAAATGATGTTTTTCTTTGATTTTCCCCCCTTTTTTGTGATATAGAGGGGGAGCTTCGTTTAAGTGACTCATGGTGTAAAGACAAACAAATGCACTATCTATTAAGAGACAAAAAAAAGTTTTTTAGTCTTGAACATAAATTGATGAACACTCAAGGAACATAAGCAAATCACTTAGACCTATTCCACCAAAACTATTAAAATTAAATGTATTTATAAGAACAATATTAAATATACATTATTTTTGATACCTATAACTTTACAAACAATGGTTGTTTCCAATTCGCGAGTCACTAACTAATCCAAAATTTTCTTTCTGCCTCTTTGTTGACTTCAAAACTGCCGAAGACATGAAATCCTTTACCCTTTTTGTGGTTTCTACCTCTTTCGCAACACTCACTCATTGCTTTTGCTTCTTGTTTATTGTTTATGAACTTTTTTGTCAAAATCTCTCCCCTCACAATCCAAAATTGTGTCCTTAAAATAATTATTTTTTGCTATAAATGATTAAAACTTTACCTCTTCCACTCATATTCTAGTAACTCATGAGCTTATTGTCATTTAAGGAGGTAATTCATATAAATGTGAAACCTTTCCTTTCAATGCATAATTGTTACATAAAAAGAATTTTAAGGGTCATCTAATTATTTTTTATTTAAAAAACAACTTATATTAATTTTAATTAAAAAGTGAAATACATATGGATTGTAATTTTTTTAATTCATTTACTCTATTATAATTTGGTAAACATAATTAATATTAAAAACAAAAATTGACTTTAATTTTTAATTGAATATTAAAAATTAAAATTAAAGTCTTTTTTATATTGAAACAATAATTTAACATAAATTTAGATAAAGATTATGAGGAGCATGAAAATTAAAGTATTCATTATGTGGAAATATAAAAAAAAATTAGATTAGATAAAAAAAATACCGATAGTCAAATTTTAAGTAATTTTATACTATTTAAATTTTAATTGTTGTATATTCAATCATATTTGAAGCATTTTTTTTTCAAAAAAGAATTCATACTAATGCAATATCATTAAGCAATTTTAATTTTTTATAGGATATTCAAAATGTTTGATACTTAATATTTAAAACAACCAATAAGAATTGTTTCATTAAGCAATTTTAATTTTCGATAGAATATTCAAGATGTTTGACACTTAATATTTAAAACAACCAATAAGAATTGTTTTACTAAATAAAATATTATTTAGTTTAATGATGAAATAAATTTATACGGGTAATTAAAAAGTTTTAAATCATGCAATATTCAAAATGCAATATTCATGCAATAAGAATTTTTTCATTAAAATATTATTTAGTTTAATGATGAAATACATTCATACTAATGCAATATCATTAAGCAATTTTAATTTTTTATAGAATATTCAAAATGTTTGATACTTAATATTTAAAACAACCAATAAGAATTGTTTCATTAAGCAATTTTAATTTTTCGATAGAATATTCAAGATGTTTGACACTTCATATTTAAAACAACCAATAAGAATTGTTTTACTAAATAAAATATTATTTAGTTTAATGATGAAATAAATTTATAAAGGTAATTAAAAAGTTTTAAATAAATTTATTTAGTAATGAATAATTTATTTTTTGAAATTAACATAAATCATCATAGGAGTTTGCTTTACATATATATATAGGTAGATAATATATTGATATAGATTTTTATGACACATTTGTTCAATTTTAAGGAAAATTTTATGAGAGTAGATAATTGTTACATTATTTGGAGATGGTTGGCATCTCTGTAATTGTAATTATTATTATTATTATTCATTCTAAAATTATGGCTAAATGTTTTAATTTATAGTTGATATTTACTACAAATCTTAATTCAAAAAATCAAGAAGTTTTATAGAGGCTGCTTTGGGGATTCCTTTACAGATATAGAAAGATATATAGAAATAGATTAAGTTGACAACAATCTTTATTGTTATTTGATTGTTTTGTTTGATTGATTGCTTGAGATTTCATTATAAGCATTAGGACATAAGTTATGACTTTTGGTTCTCGATATTAGATTTGTAGAAGATGCATATAGAGAGAATCAATGGATTTGGAGATATGATTCGATGTGATAGTATATTGGTTTAAGGGTATGATCTTACTAGGCAAAAAGATCCATATAGATTGCATTTGTTTTGTAAGATCCACAATCGTATGTATGGGCATATACAAGGTCAACCCACAATGTTTTTAGGAACACATTATCTTATTATTGTTGAGATCGATAACATTACAGGTTACACAAATCAGTTGTGGTGTGAAACTTATAACATCAAGACTCCTTCAGGGATAGACTGATGGTCGTTCTAGGAACGTTTGTGGCAACAGGATTATGTCCAAAGTCTAAAGTCTAGGAACATACTTATTTTGGAAATGTTAGCATGGAAAGACACGAGTAGATCATCAAAGTATATGATCTGATTATAGGGCATAATTAAGGTAGTGATAAGTCAAGGAAAGGACATGAGACAGTATGAGGATAACATTGAGTCATTAGAAGAACATGTGTTTGATTGCTTGCATAACATGTTTAGATGCTGCTTATTGCTCTCATCCCAACTTTCTAATTTATACATTGCATTAGCCCATATTTTTCATATGTTTGCACAAAAAAATTTGGAATTAAATTTTCCAGAGGAAAATGCGGAGAGATGTAGTTGCGGAGTAAGTACCACTTCACCAGAGATGGAAGGATCTACAGATCTTGCATGATGATCACAGTCATGGGGGCTGGGATTTGAAGCTGAACTTGGAATGATGATCTACAGAGAAAGAGCAACGTATGTATATGGATCACTAGGGTTCTCCAAGAAGAGGTGGACAGGGACGTGCGTATAGAACACTAGTTACCCTTCCATCGCATCTGGGAGGCACACGAAGTGGAACATTGTGCCGCTCAAGCACATAGTCGGGAATGCCAGAACGTATCGACGTCAGTTCGCCTAAAGAGTGCCAGAAGTATCGTCGCCTGCGGAGTCCAGTAATTTTACGGGAGATGGTAGGAGGAATTCGAGTTCCTAAGACCCAACACTTCTATAGTTAGAGGAGTCGGGAGCCATGTTCTCTTTTTGCACAGTGATGCTAGTTCGTTAGTTAGTCAATTAGTAGTCGATCAACTATGGGAGGTTGGTGTATTTATGTTTTGTAAAGAATCATGTGAGACACATGATGTTTTGGGATCGGTATGCAAAGGTGACAAGGATGCCGTCGGTTTTCGGAAATATGGCATGCTACTCTACCTTATTTTTGAACTCAAATATAATTGTGCAATAACCTTTTTGAAAGCTATATAAAAAAATTATTTTCCAAACTGTGCAAAATACTGCAAGTATTTATAAGTATTAAAGTTATTTATATTACCCAAATTATATTATGATATTTTTGGGGTATTATAGTGAGATGAGAAGAGATGTCTCACATCCCATCCTCCACCCACAATATGCTAGCTCTAGAGCTAGTTCTTCCAACCAGTAGTTTTCAAATGTTACGATATGCTTGAACAACCAACCATACAGACTTAAAATGATAGAGAGTGGTCAGATTTATCTGAAATTCAACAGCTTGTAATTTAAAACAATTTCTATCCACTCAAAGGAGCAAAAGATCTACTATGCCTTTAAAATAAACTTATAAATAAGCAAAAGTGCATTTTTTGTCTTATAGAAACATATAAATAACCAAGGTGCTGTTGATGCGAATCATTGGAGGCCCATTAAAATTACTAACAGGTGCCACCCTATATCTCACCTGGCCTTTGCGGATGATCTCCTTCTTTTTACTGATGCTACTGAGAAGCAAGCAGAGGTGATTAATAGAATTCTCAAAATGTTCTGTGACTGTTCTGGGCAGAAGGTGAGTCTTGATAAGACTAGAATATTCTTCTCTGATAATGTTCCCTATGCTACTAGGGTGTCTATTAGAGAGAAACTTGGATTCCAAAGTACTAGTGATATTGGGAAGTACTTGGGTATCCCCATTTTTCACAAGAGGGTGAATAAGGAGTCATTAAATTTTGTGATTGAGAAACTTAATCAGAGGTTGAGCTCTTGGAAAGCTAAGAATTTATCTTTGGCAGGAAGATTGACACTTACAAAATCTGTGCTTCAAGCTCTTCCTTCCTATGTCATGCAATCTTGTATCATTCCAAAAGGAGTGTGTGATGATATTGATAAGATTTGTAGGGGTTTTATTTGGGGAGAAGATACAGGCCAGAGGAAATTTCACCCCATTAGTTGGGCTAAAATTTGTCAACCCAAAAAGGAAGGGGGACTGGGTCTGAGATCTATGAGAGATCTCAATACCACTTACATGATGAAGGCTTCATGGAACCTTTGCTCTGCTCCTAATACTCTCTGGAAGACTATTGTGCGTGCTAAATACAAAACCGGTCCCTATAGTTTTCCTAGAATTGACTCCAAAAGGGCAGGTTCAAACTTTTGGAAAGGCATATGCTCAAATTGGCATACTTTCCGAAGTAATTTGAGATGGCAACTCGGTAATGGTGAGACCATAAGGCTGTGGGAGGATTGTTGGAATTACAATGAGAATTCTCTTATTGAAAATATTATTCAACCTCTAAATGAGAACCTAGCTCAAAGAAGAATAAGTGATTTTGTTAATGCTAATGGGAATTGGGATATTCCAGTTTTACAAGAATTCTTACTTGAGCAATTTGTTAATCAAATTGCAATGCTGCCCACTCCCCGTGTTGTCGATCCAGAGGATAGCTTTTCTTGGAAGCCCAGCACCGATGGTATGTTCTCCTCTAGCTCTGCCTACCGTGCTGTGAAAAAACCTTCTCTAAATTCCTCTGTCCGTAACTATGACCTCGCTTGAAAATGGCCGGGTCCTGAACGTGTTCGCTTGTTCTTGTGGAAAACTCTCCATGAGATTCTTCTCACAAATGCTGAAAGGTTTACACGTCACATGTCAGATCACTCTCTATGCCCAATTTGTGGAGGTTATGAAGAAACTCTGCTACATACCTTTCGTGATTGCAATAGAATCAATATTCTGTGGAATTGCTTGCAGATCCCTCTTGATCCTATGTTCTTCGGCAACAACAATTGGTACTCTTGGTTAGAATCTAATTTGGACAAAAAGAAGTGTATGCATCTGCATAATTGGGTACTTACCTTTGGCTTTGTTCTGAACAATATTTGGCGCGCCAGAAACGATTATATCTTCTCCAACAAGAGTGTTTCTTTTCGATCCTTGCTATGTAAAGTGAATAATCAGATTCAAGCCTCAATTCAAAGTGCTGCCCTTACAAAATGCCTGGATCCGATCTCTAGAAACAGAGTCGATCCGACTGCGTGTGGCTGGGTTGCTCCTCCGGTGAACTGGGTCTCGGTTTGCGTGGATGCATCGATGACTTCAACGGATGGTTTGAAAGCAGGTTGCGGTGGTCTGGTTCGTGATCATTCAGGAAATTTCCTCTTCGGTTTTGCTGCAATTCTTCATCCTTGCTCTGTTTTGGAGGCTGAATTGAGAGCAATTTTGCAAGGAGTGGATCTGGTAGTGAGCAGAGGTTTCACGAGGCTTGTAGTTGAGAGTGACTCCTTGGCTGCTGTGGAGAGCTTAATTGGTGTTGGTTCAATTGACTCTTCTCTCTCTCCCATTATTGATGGCATCAAAGACTTGGTGGTGGGTGACAATTTCAATGTGAGGTGGTCCTATTTACCAAGAGACTTCAACTATGCAGCTGACACCTTGGCTAGAAACAGCTTATTTATGAATTGTAATTTTGTTATTTACGAAACTACCCCTTCGTAAGTGCTCAAAGAGCCAGAAATCGAAAGTCTCCCTTTCCCTGCCTTGGACCGGTGTGCCATCCTCTCACCTTAATTTTTTTGTAAAAAAAATTATTTTTCTCTCTCATCACGATAAACTTGTTAAATGAATTTTTCAAAAAAAAAACTTGCTTTGTTGAAACGGGAACGCGTTCCTCGCTTACGCGGTTTGAACGCGGAAACAGTTAGAGGCGGGGCCCCGTTCTCTGCCACGTTACTAAACATCATGTGACTTTAAGATACTATCATGCTCTCTGCTCATGTGCTTGTCCATTCGAAGTTTCAACTCAACTTAAAATTAAAATTCTAGTGGCGAATTTTCATGACATTGATTTGCTTTTTTGTTTTATTCAAAACAAGATAGGAGTAAAATGATTGGTGAAAGAAACTGTATAGATGATGATGGTGACGACATCAAAGATAATTAGGGGTTTTATTAAGAGGATATATCATATATGCACTGGATGAGATGATTCAAATGTAAAGCTATAAAAGGTCACAAACTTTAATTGTTTTTCCCATACTTACGCAACTTATAAATAAAATTAACTATTTTTGTCATTGTTATATTTGTTGAAAAATATTGACAAAAAAAATTGTTGAAAAATGATTTTCTAAATTGAAATTGTTAAAATCTTATTAGTAATTTACTATGTCACGAAGTAGATTAACTCTGTTTAGACAAAACTTATTTTTAGCTTATAAAAAATAACTTATGCAAATAAATAAATTTTTATGTATTATTCATAAGCTTGTCAATGTAGTTTATGAAATAACAACTTACGGAGATATAACTTTTGTTAGTGAGGACTTATGAATTAACATAAAAACTCATTTATCTTCGTAAATTATTTTTCATAAGCCCAAAAATAAGTTAATCCAAGGCCTAACTTTGTTTTGATTCTTATCAAAAATGATATTTTTTAAAAACAATTTAGACATCGAGAATATGGAGATATAGCTTAGCCTCTTTATTTTTTTTTTTAAAAAATCATTAATAACCAAAGAATTTAGAAAACAAACAAGAAAAGCTATACCAAATAGAGCTTGAAAAACACAAAGCAACGAAGGATGTGATGGCAACTTTTTGCAAAATGTATGAAGAGTCTGTTGTCGTCAAACTCTTAGGTCCTAGCCGTAGTGTCGGCCAGAGGTTTGGACAGTCTTTGATTCCTTTTTTCTTCAAGCAATTGCGTCGAGGAGGGAACTCTGCTCATCAACTATGGGTTTCCTGACTCCTCTAGAAAGGGTCAGGCGAGGTGAGAAGGGACGCGAGTGTTGGATTACCACGGCTAATGCATAAAGTAAAATAAAGGCAAAAAAGCGATAAAGAAGATAAATGAAATAAACGTAGAGTTTGATTTGATTGATGTGTGTCCTTTACATTTCACTCTAATGCTATATATATACACAAGCCCTCGTTGGCCACTAAGCTAGCCAACATTTGCCTATCGTTGGATTGATCTAAATCAACGGCTCTCATCGCTTCATAGGCCTTCAACGAAGCGGAGTAACTGCCCACGATCCCACTGGCACGGTTAGTGGGGTGAGTGTTCGTTGCTCTGAGTTTTTCGGCCCTGCTCTTCCATTTGAACTTCAACTGCTCCCACGTTCTTTCTTCGTGCCGTGTCTTGCCTTCAGAGTAACTCCCACCTTGCCTCGACCGTATGGTGGTTCGGCTGTCCTGGCCCCACTTTAGGTAATGGTTCAGGTATCCGAGCCGCCAAGGCCTTGGCACTCGATAGGATGGGGTGATTACTTTCCCTCGGCTTGACTCATTGGTCCTCGGGCATAATCCTCCCTCGGGGGGGGGGGGGGGGGGGGGGGGGGGGGGTTCTCTCATTTAATGCGCCTCGAGGACCTTCTTGGGTTCACTCTCTCTGGCAAAATACCTTTTTATCCTTTGTCGTATGGCTTGCCTTACACCATATTCCCACTTTCCTTCTCTCAATCCTCGACGTACGACTTATTTATTTTTAGGTGTTAACAATTGCCCCCCTTTTTGTGCTGTCGTGTGGCCTTGAGGACGCAATTGACGGTACGAAAACCCTTGAAATGATTTGAAATGACGGTTAGAGGGGACATAACTGCTGCTACGTGCCACTTGGCTCTTCGTACGAATCAAAACGACTGGGCGACGATTCCCAAGGAGACGCCGGTTGAGACTTCTTGTGAATTACCCCTGAACGGTTACTTCTGAAACCCCTTGCTTTCGCCTCACCGCCGGGGCTTATCCTCTATGTTCTTCTTGATGAGTTCAATGATGATCTTATTGGTGGCCTCTGCTTGTCCGTTGGCTTGGGCATAATAAGGAGACGAATGTCTCATTTTAATGCCGTATTCCTGGGCAAAGGCCACCACTCGTTCTCCGGTGAACATTGTACCTTGATCGGCCGTGATGGTTTCAGAGATTCCATTTAGTGAAGTAGTCGGTGGCTACAATAATGAAGTTGTGCCCTTTTGAACTCGGAGGGTATATCTTGCCAATTAAATCCATGGCCCATCCTCTGAATGACCAAGGTTTGACAATAGGATGGAGCTCATCTGCCGGCACCCTTTGGATTGGTCCGTGCAGCTGACAAGCCTCACTTCCCTTGGCAAACTGGAAGCAATCAGCCGTGATTGTCGGCCAATAGTACCCATACCGATAGATGAGCCACTTCATGATGGGGCCAAACCTATGGGCACCACAGACTCCCGCATGGATCTGTGCCATTACCATATAAGCGTCCTTCATCTTGAGGCACTTTAACAGTACCCCATTGGTACTTCTTTTATATAGGCCGTCCCCTATCAAGATATACTTCAATGCCCTTTGTTTGACCTTGAAGTCGGTGTCAGCCGTCGGGCTACGGAGGTACCTCGTCAGCACCCCGACCCAGGTGTCGGCGAGATCCTCCTAGGTGAGGGTCACGACACTTTGTTGCAGCACCTCGACCACTCGCTCCTTGTATCCCGAGGCTTGTTGGGCCAAGTCATTTGCTTCCTGGTTCTCATTCCTGGGACATACAGGATGACGACATCGGCAAACAACTTTAGTAAGTTGTGCGCCGAGGCCCTCAGCTCTTTGAGCTTAGTGTTGTAACACTTGTATTCCCCAGTGATTTGTTTGATCACCAATTGGGAGTCACCCCTTATTTCCACGTAGTGAGCCTTCATGTCGGCCAAGATGTCAAGTCCCATGCTCAGAGCCTCATACTCGGCATGATTGTTGGAGGCTTGGTCCCCTATCCGGCACTTGAACCTCCATGCTAGATCCGTCGAACATGAGGACCTAGGGCTTAAGGCCCAGGTAGCTGACAGCTTTGGCCGGAGCATCGTGTGTCTCTACACATGGATGCTGAGCCAAGAAGTCTGCTAGGGCCTGGCCTTTTACAACTCTCTAACGTACATAAGTTAAAGTGAACGCGTTCAACTTAATGGCCCACTTAACGAGTCTTCCTTCCAAGACAGGCCTATTAAGCAGATATCGAATAATGTCAACCTTGCATACAACTAAAACTTCCTTAGGCAGAAGATAGTATTCAAGTTTAGTACAAGCGTTAAACAAAGACAAACAAAGTTTCTCAATGGGCGAGTATCTAGTCTCGGCGTCATTGAGTATCCTACTGAGATAATGTATAGCACGTTCAGCGCCACTATCATCATCTTGAGCTAACAAGCAGCAGATGGCTTGGTCTTCGGCCAAAATGTATATCTTTAGAGGTCTCCCAGGCTGCGGAGGTACCACGACAGGGGGGGTTGGTCAAGGCAGCCTTGATTTGGTCGAAGGCCTCCTGTTGCTTGGCTCCCCAGATCATTTCTTCGTCATTCTTTATTCGTAGCAATGGTGAGAAGACTTTAAGCTTCTCTGCCGAGTTGGCGATGAATCTCCTTAGGAAGTTGATCTTACCTAGCAAACTCTGCAGCTCTTTCTTTATTCTAGGGGGTCTTGCCTCTAGGATAGCTCGAGCTTTGTTTTTGTCCACTTCAATGCCCTGGTTATGCACCAGAAATCCCAGGAAGTTACCTGCAGACACGCCAAAGGCACACTTAGTAGGATTCATCTTAAGATTGTGGAGTCTCAACCGCTTTAGAGCTTGTTCGAGATCCCCCAGGTGGGCTTCGAAGCTCTTAGACCTGACCACCACATCATCAATGTACACTTCCATGTTTTTACCAATAAGGTCATGGAAGATGGCATTCATTGCCCTTTGGTACGTTGCCCCAGCATTTTTGAGGCCAAAAGGCATTACAAGCCACTCATAGATACCTAAGGCGCCTGGGCACCTAAAGGTAGTCTTATGGGGGTCGGCCTCGGCCACATAAACCTGGTTGTAGCCAGAATAACTGTCCATAAAAGTCAAGATGGCGTTGTTTGCCGCGGCATCGACAAGCATATCGGGCACAGGCATACCGTACTCATCTTTTAGAGTGGCCAAGTTCAGGTTTCTATAATCAATACAGATCCTGACCTGACCATTCTTTTTGATCACAGGGACTATATTAGACATCCATTTTACGTATCTGGTAGTTCTGATGAACCCTGCCTTTAAGAGTCTTTCCACTTCGACTTTGATCTGCGGCATTAGTTGTGGGTTGAACCTTCTCGGTGGTTGCCTATGGGGCTTACAACCTTCCTTGATGGGTAACCTATGCTCCACCAAGGCTCTATCAAGGCCTGGCATCTCATGGTAGTCTCATGCAAAGCAGTCACGATAGTCCTGTATCAAGGCTACCATATGATCATGTTGTTGCGGTTGGAGTTTACCGCTAACTTTAGTCATTCTGAGCTCACTCTCAGTTCCCAAATTCACTTCAACCAAGAGGTCTTGAGCTTTGAAGGTAGGCATCTTTCTCTGGATAGGTTCTATGTAGAGGGGTTCGGCGGACATCTCGTTGCCAAGGTCATCCGAAACCTTCTCCGAGTCTTCATCCTCTCTGTGTACAACACCAAACATAGCCTATTCGATGTTGGACTCTATCTGAAATAGGTGCGATCGGTCCAGCAGGATCTGTACCTCCGAAGGAAGACTAATCATTATTCTCGTTACCAGGCCGTGAGTCGGCCAACATCTTGAATTCAAAACCCTTTTTGGTCCAGTCACACGACTCAATACCGCCCTTTTCATAGTCCCCTGGTATGGCGATCAGGCGCAGGTAGGGGGAGTAGAACACGACTTCAAACATCTTTATCTCTACTGGGAAAGGATTGGGATCAGCTTCCACTATCTCCACCTCTTCTTCCACCCATATCATGAGCTTCTGGTGCAAAGTGGAGGGAACACATTCACTAGTGTGGATCCAATCTCTCCCCAGGACCACCGTGTATGGGGGTTTTCCTTCAATGACGAAGAATGCCGACCGAGTTACCTTCGACCCAACTGTCACATCGACCACCAGCACTCCCAATGCATGAGAGGGGTGGCCCATGAAACTGGTCATAGTCATGGTAGTGGGAATGAATCTTCGACATTTTTCCCTAACCTTTTCATAGTCGACAGTGGCATGATGTTCAGCACAGCACCACCATCCACAAAGACCCTATTGAACAACTTCCCATTGAGGTGGGCTTTAATGTACAATGGCTTCAGGTGTCTGGTTATATCTGAAGTTGGCTTTTCAAACAGCATGCCTTTTGTGATTGGTCCCTCGTCTTCTGTCAAGGCGGCCCATTAGGCCTCCTCGGCGAATACATCTCCCTCGAGGGTCCTTGGCTGATCCCTGGTCCCCCAAAACTCCGGTGGAAGGAGGCCCACCATTTCTATGTCCGCATAGAATTCTCCATCGGCCTCATCCATCAAATCGTCTAGTATTGACTCAGTGATGGAATTTCCGTCGAAGTCTCTTGGGCCAAAAGGGTGTTGCTTTTCATCCCCCAGGAGGTCGTCTTCTTGCAACTCTTGCTCGGTCATTGTACCCCCATCCTGGGGTTCACCGACTGGTTGGGATCGCCTTGGACTATGAGGTCCGTAGAGGCATTCTATCACCGCCCTTGTGAGGGGACTATGGGGTGCCTCCACCATGCCTACCATTGCCTGATCCCCTCCCTCGTGATCAACAGGTGGCTCTGGGGTAGCTGTCTCAGGAGACTGCTCAGGAGCTGTGTCCTCGGCTGGCTTTGGGAAGGCCTGTTCCAACACCGTAGCAACAGATGCTGCGGGGATGGTCTGGGTATTCCCATCTCTAGCAGAGGTGAGAATCTAGAGGGTCTCTTTCATCCTGTTGAACGCCCTAGCCCTTTGCAGCCTCCTTTTTTGCGAGCGAGATCTGGAGGCCATTTTAGGGGCTGGCATCTCAACGGCCGCCTGAGTCATCCACTGATCCTGCGGCACATCTGCTGGAGGTTTGACCGTCCTAGTGGCTCTCAACTCTCGGTCATTGAGGACCGTGATATCAACCGGGGTTGAGCTCTGGTTTCCGGTGACTTGGGCCACTCTTCTCTCTTCTTTGGGGCGAGTTCCCCGTCTGGGACTGGCAGGGTGGCTTGCTCGATGGAACCATCGGCGGGCCTACCGTACCTCCCATGTGGGATGACATGGAGTCTTTCCCTCAGGTCCCCCGTCTTGGGCACATGTCTGTCGGGGTTGATCTTGGACAAATGCAACTCCCTAAGCTCGTGGACAAGCCTCCCTGGCTTAGGAAGCCTCTTCTGAGGTTTTTGAGGTTGACTCGGCGCCCCTGTCTGCAATTTTTCTTATAGCAAGGCCCTTCATTCTGCAACTGTGGATCCCCGTGGGGGTGAGCCCAAACGGCTGAACACGGATGTCTCCCTCTCTGGGGAAATCTCTCCCTTCGGGACCCACACATACTTCTTCCTCCCTTTCCCTCGGTCGCTCCCCGAGAAGGAGACCATGTTGACATTCATGCTGGGGAAATGGTCAGTGTTGACAATCATCTCTGATGCCCCCTTGTCAGCCATTTTAAATCTCCCCTTCCTGATGGCCTCCTGAATGGCTAGGCGGAAGATAATACAGTTCGAAGTGGCATGATTAAAGGAGTTATGCCACTTGCAGTATTTCTTCCCCTTTATTTCCTCAAGAGGAGGGATCTTATGGTCATCAAGGAGCTTGATATGTTTGTCCTTGAGGAGGTAGTCAAAGATTTTGTCAGCCTTAGAGTTGTCAAAGGAATATTCAACCCTTTCCTCGTCTTTCTCTTTACCTTTAGCAGGCTTAAGAGTTGGACAGAGGTACGCCTCCCCCTTAACTATTTCGGCCACTAGGATGTCTGCCGTGTAGTCGGCTGACTCATCATAGTCCGAATCCACGGCTGCATCCACCACTAATACCAACTGTGGCCCTCGACCCCTAATGGCTCTCTTCCTTTCTCTCTCTTGGACAAACTGTTCCACTTGAACTGCCCTGGAAGCCAAACCACTGAGGTCGCTGCAAGCTTGTCCCACAAGCTGGGATTCTGGGAAAGGCACCGAGCACTTTCCGGCCATCTTTCTAAATCTCTCAATGAAGTCGGTCATTGCCTCGTCCACCTTCTACCGTAAGTTCATGAGATCGGCTGCGGTAACTTCAGGCTGCGGCCAGTAGAATCTGTCATGGAAGCACCTTTCCATGTCTTCCCAGGTCTGTATAGAATCAGGCGGGAGAGAGGAATACCACGAGAAGGCCGTCCCTATCAAGGATAGAGGGAACAGTTGCAACTTGTGATACTCGTTCTGGTTTCCTTCCCCACATTGGGCCGTGAATCGGCCGATGTGCTCCATAGTAGACTTGCCATCGTCCCCAGAAAACGTGGCGAAATCAGGGGTTTTGAATCCTCTGGGCAGAGGTACCAAATGGTCCACCCACTCGGGGTAAGGCTTCTTGTACACTGGACGATCGAGCGGCTTCAACTGCACACCAAAGAACTTCTTGATGGTGTCAGCGATAAGATTAGGGTCCAGGAGTTGGGGCCCCGATGATCAAGGTGGAGGCGTTGGGGGCCACAGTGTGTTTGGGGGACCCTGCGCCCCTGACTGCGGTGGTACCTGAGGTGGAGCATCTGTCCATGGCTGCCCAGGTACTACTTGGGCTAGGTTAGCAAGGCCAGTTCCTGGTACAGGTGCCTGCGCGCCTCGAAAAGGTGGAACTTAATTCCATGGCTGCTCTACCGGGGCGACATTCATCTGCGTCTGCATATAGGAACCCGCCGGGTAGGTACTGAGTGCACCGGGGTACGGCTGACTAGGAGGTAGACTTGTCGAGCCAGGTGGGTTTTGGACCCATGGCTGCTGACTCGGGCAAAAACCACTATTCCTGCCAATCCCTGATTCCGGGGCGAAGGCTTGCCTCCCTGCGTAAGCCGGGTAGTTAGCCGCGGTAGAACATCCATAGGATGATCCTTGCGGCAGACCCACCAGACCTGCCACCTCGGGCGGCCTTCTAGCCATTTGAACTTGTCCCTCCTGAAGAAAATCAGTGTTAGTGCCAAAAACTGCCCCCAGTGTTGGCAGTGGCAAAAGTACTAGGATATGGAATCATGGGGTTAGGACTTACCTGATGAGAGTACGCCTGCTGAGTCCCAGTCATGCTCCCACTCGGTGGACACTGATGCATGCCTCCCATAGGGTTATAGGAGGATGCCTGCTGAGGTCCAACAGGGATGGTGTATGGCGGGGCCTGATGCGGTCCTCCCAGAGAAGAAGGTTGTCCTCCCTGTGATTGGCCGAAGACAACATAGTTCATGGTGATACTGGCTTGCGCAGCACGTCTTTGCTCCACTTCCTTGGCCTGTTGCACTTCATTGTGCAGCATAGGTTTAACTATGTCAGCCAATTGGTGGGACAACTGATACAGGATGTCCTGTATCCCCATATCGATTTGCTGCCGGATAAACGACGTGGTCATGACCACAGACTCCTCACAATGCTGTGGGGAACCGTCGTTAGACTCAACGCTAACCGCGAGGGGAGTTGCCTCCGAAACACTTGTTGGCTCAGTGTTTCTTGTTTTCGGCGCAATTACCTTCTTTGATTACTACGGCTAATGCATAAAGTAAAATAAAGGCAAAAATGCGATAAAGAAGATAAATGAAATAAACGTAGAGTTTGATTTGATTGATGCGTGGCCTTTACATTTCACTCTAATGCTATATATATATATATATATATATACACAGGCCCTCGTCGGCCACTAAGCTAGCCAACATTTGCCTGTCATTGGATTGATTTAAGATCAACGGCTCTCATCGCTTCATAGGCCTTCAACAAAGCGGAGTATCAGCCCACGACAAGAAATTGCACGACAGAAATAGAAAAACGCACAAAAACAAGAACGAAAACATGGAACAGAAAGGGGAAAGAAACGCAAAAATAGAAGCGAACCTAAAACAACAAAAGCGCCAAAATAGAATGGGCTTGCAGGCAAAACTCAGAAACGCTGAAACTAAAGTGGACTTGCAGTTGCAACAGAGATGTAAACGGAGAAACACTAAATAAAATGCAAAATGCAACAGCACTTTTTTTAAAACAAATTTTGGAAAAAAACTTTTGATTATGGAAAAGGCTCGATGATACCACTTGATGTGAGCTAGACATATAAGTTCACTATAAAATCCAAGGATCCTTCCATAAATCATAATTTTTCCAAATACAAACAAACTAAAAGGGTAAGAACTTACAAAGCGTGGATTAGAACAAATTGGTTCAAGGAAATGAAGAAATGCCACATTCAAGGATGATTGATAAATTCCATTTTTGGACCGCCGCAAGCACAATCAAGCCTAAGATCCATGGAAGTTCTAAGAAGAACTAGGACGAACAACTTGCTCTAAACTCAAAATCTTATAAAAATTATCAAAGGTCCCTAACATGAAGCATCACTAACCCTTATGTAGCTTGATGTTTGGGCATGGCAACACAAGCAAAATAAGACCCACATACAAGCCTAAAACATGGACCAAACTAGTTTGATACGTGCTTACACATTTAAACCCAAATTTCAAACTTAAAGTATAGCCTACTACAATTAAAAGAAATCTAAACGATCTCAACTATTAAAAGATTTATAGGACAAGAAACAATCTTAGAACTCTTGCTATCATCAAGCAAAGAAGTCACTCGAGTCTCTAATTGCTCCTTAATCTTCTTTGTTCTCCCTCTTGTTATTGGTTCTAGTGCCAATTCTTTAATCTTCATGTCCTTATTAGAAATTGTTTTGGACTGAGCCGCGGCCCACCCCGGATTTGGACCGGCTTTATAGGCCCATTTCTACTATCTGCACGAGACTCACGTGCCTCATTTGCAAGCAACGACCAAGGTCATCCTAGATCTCATCCAACAGTCAAAAGAAGACCACGTCTGCGATAATCCGCTTGTAACCAAATTTCCACAAAGGATGCCTCACACACCCACACACACGCCTGAAGGGTTAATCCATGTCAGCTGGCATAATATCCTATAAATACGCAGTCCGATCATTATATCAGATACATGTTTATTACTGCCTCATTGTCATTTCTCTGTGCTGAATTAAATATTGGAGTGTGCATAGGTACCACCCCCACTGAGTCTACACGGAGGAGTCACCATTAGAAGCGATTTCGACAATTCACCTCGACTCGAAATTCAAGACCGAACACTTTTATGTACCATCATACCTATATTTTACTAAATTAAATATTTTGAATATATAGTTGGTAATGATGTTTATTTATTTTTTTTACAATTTAAATGATGTTTATTTTAATTTCGATCTTTATTTTTTTGACAATAATAATATTGATAAATATAATCAATGTCAAGAACTAAAAGATACCAACAGTTTATTATTACCAAAAAAGAAAATATACTAACAGTTTTGTAGATGGCAACATAATAGATGATATCTATTAATTTATGAAATATGTACCTAATTTTAATTATTCTCCTTTAAGAACTCTCATCTAAAGACAATGTTGTCAAAACCGGGCCGACCGGTTGGACCACAAATCCGATGTCTTTGTGGTTCAGTTCATTGTCCTTAACTTGGATTGGCTAAAAACTGGATAAAATCTGGATTGAACCGGATTTCACTCGCTGAACCGAGGGCGGTTCCTCACAAGCATCCGGTTTTTTATGCTAGCATTTCAAATTTCATTTATTCATCAATTTCAGCGATAAATTCGTGTTTTCCCCTTTTTGATGCAAGAATTTTTTGGAAGTAAACAACAAATCACAGATCAAACTATTCAGCCTCTCTTTTTTTTTTTGGGTGAACCACAAGGCTTAAAGCCCAAAAACAACTAGCCCAAAGAGCCAACACAAGCACCATCCTCAGCCATGAGGGTCCGAATCAAAAAGGGGCTGAGTCAACAACAACTACTCAGCTTCTCTTTGGGCTTTGATTTTCATACCCCCTTCATTAGCCCACTTACCCCCTAAATTGACCAACTTTCCAATACTACTCCTGAGTGTTTTAAAAAGCCCTAAAAACTCTCATTCATCACGTGCTTCTGTAACGAAAAGTGAGTGCTTTTATTATTTTATTTTTCAAGAATTACCTCAAATAAGATAAATTCGGAAGTGAGTTTGTTCTGGATTTATCCCCTAAGGATGAATCCAGAACACGGGGATAAATCTGGAACACAAACAGACTTCCAGATTTATCCTATATGAGGTAGTTCAAGAAGAATCCTTCCCAGATTTACACATGAATGCAAAGAGTTTTTTATTTTAAATTTTTCATATTAAATTATTATATTAATTTACTGTCGTTTTATTGTCATGACGCACACTAGAGTCCGGGGTAGAGTCCCATAGGGATCACAAGAAGAGCCATCAAATTCAGTTGCACCTGACCTCGAACAAACTCCAGTTTCTAAACGTATCATGAGTGAGGCTGGTCGGTCACGCTTCTAACCGGCATAGACATGTCGAAAGACGATAGTACGCTGGTCGTATTGATTAGGAAGCGGATCAGGCCACACCTGTATTGTATTATGAGGCTTCTGATCCTGACCAGTTTATGGAGGAGGCTGAGGTTGAACAAGAGCATCAGGCCGATGAGCTAGATTTGGGTCCGAGGGACCATTCACTCGTAACCAGGCTTTATATCCACGTAACATCAAGAATCCGCATTCAAACGATAATAGTTTTAAGAAATAGTTTTTTTTTTGCGTTGTCGTTTAGTATTATATTATGTTTTTATTAATATATTTTTATACATATACAAGATCGTGGGAAACTAATGATTCCAACACATGGTATTGGTGGGAAATTACAAGGGCTGGTACCTAAGGGCCACCATGCGGTAGTTCTTGAGTGGCTGAGTAGGTCTTGTCTACACGACCTACAGTTTACACCGCTAAAGAGTGTCAACCACAAGTTTATTTCAGCACTAGTGGAGAGATGGCAACCCGAGACCTGCTCGTTCCACCTTCCCTTTGGTAAAATGATCGTCACGTTGGACAACCTGTCTGACCTGCTGGATCTTTCTCTCATTGGCCCGTTCTACACCCCATCATATACCATTGATGTTGACACGGTGGTACATGTAGGGGTGGAATTGTTGGGGATATCCCAAGTATAGTGTGTCTTGGAGACGACTCTGACCAAGGGATCATATTTCAGAATGAGGTGGTTAGAGCGGTACTAATATGCACATATGCAAGCGGGCAACTGGGTTTTTGTTGCGAGGGTGTACGGATTGCTTCTGACGGGTTTCACTATCTTTGCATACAAGAGTGTCGCGTATGTACCAGTCGAGTGACTATTTCTGTTTGAGGACTATGAGGATTGTGGATAGTGGGTATGGGGTCCAGCAGTTTTGACCTTTTTATACGATCATCTACATGATGGATCTATGTGGAACGTCGCACAGTGTCGGGGTTATGCGACACTACTCCAAGTATAATTTATTATTAACTATCTTACTATTTGAATTTAATTTTTTAAATATAATTATTAATTCATATTTTTATTTCATTGTTGGATCTATGAGTACTTCTCCACTATAGGCGATCACAATGACTTGGGTGCATCTACGGTAGGGGTGTTCAAAACTGAACCAACTAAAACCTAAAACCACAAAAAATCGCAAACCGCAAAATCTATTCAAATTTTTTTCAATCAACCGAACCGAACCAAACCAAAACCAAACCTAACACTAAGCCTTTTTGAGTTCCAACCTTCCTAACTAACTTATTAGGTCAAATCCAACTAAAACCAAACTCTCACTCACTTACTAGCCCAAATCCAATTGATTCATTGACTCACTTACAAACAATCCATATTGTTATGATATACTTAAAAATTACAATAAAACATTTAATTCAAATGCTTTTAAACATGGTTGTAGCTATATTAAAAAAAAATTAAAAGAGAGTAATTCATATACTACATGTTCCGGACTGTGCCAATCCTTCAAAGACCTTGGGCCTGGCCCATTTCCAAGCTCTGCCACGCCCGCATCCACACCTAACCCGTATCCAACGGTAAGAACCTGTACACCCGATCCAACGGTTTGGGTACGGCGCCATTGTCTATAAATAAGTGAGCAACCCTCCATTTCCAGGTTCGCACTCATTTCTCTCCCAAATACCTCTTCTCTTCCCTTGCTGACTTAAGCATCGGAGTGCTTGCAGGTACCCCACCCGAGGCGCGGGAGAAGATCACCTCGGCTCATCCGGGGTCAGCAATCATCCATCCGAAGTCAACTTTCAACCATCGCGGAGCACTTCTTCTCGAACCTCAGACTCGCACTCCAGTACCGAACATTGGCGACCACAGTGGGAGCATAATTACTTGCTTCTAAACTCACATACACACTTCCTCGAAAACACTCACTTGACTCATGCCTCCGCGAGGACGTCCACCTACTCGATCTCAATCTCGGGCACAGAGTGCGAACATCAGGGCTCAAGCCCAGGCGACAACAACACCAGAAGGTCACAATCAGACGCTGCCTAATGAAGAAGTTCCGGCAATTCCCAATTCAGTCCCATTGACCGATGCCATTCCAACTCAACTCCAGGCTGTCAGCCACCTCCTCGACGTGTTGGAGTGCCGTAGCTAGGGGCTGATGCAGCAGGAAATGGCTGCCATCGCCCGGGCAGCCGCGGCCCAACCACAGCTAGTGGATCGACTTCCCCAGTCTCCCCTATGGACTGTAGTTTCTCGAAGACATCGGACTCCGCCTCCTCCAGACTGGTCCCCAAATGATACCTCCCCAGTACCGGTTCACAGGGAAAAGCGCCGAGGGAAACCTCCGACTCCGCCATCACCACTGAGATCGGATTCCCTTGTCAGCTCGGACAACCCTTCGTCTGATTCCTCCTCTTCCTCTCGAGATCCATCTCCCCGCAAGAAAGGAACTCACAAGAGTAAGCTGAAGAAAAAGGAGGGAAGATCTCGGGCTAGCCCTTTCATCCGGGAAATCGCCAATTGCCGTATTCCGAAGTCTCTCGAGAAGCCTCCTTGTTTGAATGTGTACGACGGCAGAGGAGACCCCGACGCCTCGGACCACGTCCGGTGCAAGCTCTTCCCTCTCTCTCTAAGCAAGTGTGCACTGAAATGGTACCGGGAGCTTCCTCCAACATCAATTCCGAGTTGGAAACAGTTCATAAAGTTGTTCTCATCAAGCTTCACAGCTTCAAGGGTAAAACTCAAGTCGGAAGACGTGCTACAAGGAGTCCGTCAAGGGGAAAAAGAGTCCCTAAGAGACTATATAGAAAGATACAGCCGAATTGCAGATGATGTCCATCAACTCTCCGACGACATCAGGGTATTGTTCATGAGGCACGACCTCTAGAAGGGCACGCTCTTTCAGATCAGTGTCGGGCTCCGCAAATCAAAAACCCTTGATATGTTCCTGAGGCATGCCCAACACTATATCGACTACGAGGAAGCCGACGCCGCAGATGTGCCCAACCCAGGTCCGACCTCGGGAAAAGGAAATGACTCGAAGGATAAGCACAAGAAGGACTCCGGATCCATCTCGAAGGAATGGCGCGGAAGGCACGCCGAGTATTCCGACCTCAAAGCTCCCAGTGAACGAATTTTGGCTGAGTGCGTCAATATTGAGTGCCGTGACGTAAAATGGCCGGCACCGATTCCCCAACGCGGCAACACAAACAAGAAGGCATACTGCAGATATCACAGGAACAGCGGCCATTACACCGAAGCCTGCAGGGTGTTGAAGGACAACATCGAGGACCTGATTCAGAAAGGAAAACTGAAGCAGTACCTGAGGTTGGATGATAAGAAGAGGGAGAGGTCTCCCCGACACTCACCACGAAAATCGAAGACCGTGGTCAACAAAGTAACTAAATCTCCCACGGACAATAGTGATTCGGCGGAAGATGCGCCAAAGCCCCAAAGGCAGCGACCCATGGCCATGGTAATCATGGGGGGCTACACCGTGGAAGTCAGGTGGACGAACCGATCGATAAAGCCGCACTGGCAGGAAATACTCGGCATCGGAAGTGGCCCGGTCCCAGCTCTGATCAAATCAAACAGACCGCTGCTGTCATTCGCCGATGCCGACCTCCTCAAAGGCAAGTCCAATGAGGAAGTCCCGCTGGTCATCTCTGCCGTCCTAGCTGGGGTCGATGTTAAAAGGATCCTAGTTGACCAAGGAAGCTCAGTGGACATACTGTTCAGGGAACTGCTCCCAAAATTGAAGATCTCTGAGGCCGACCTATCTGAGTATGACGGTTCCGATCTGGTAGGGTTTAATGGCTCCAAAACCAAGCCGCCGGGCTACCTCAAGCTACAAGTAATGTACGGAGAAGACAAACTTTCGAAGACCATCAAGATAAGGTTTCTAGTACTACCGTGCCCCTCCCCATACCAATGCCTCGTCGATCGACCGACGTTGGGGAAGCTCGGGGCCTTTTCCTCCACCGTTCATCTAAAGATGAAATTCTTCTCAGATCAAGAGGAGTTGGTCACGGTCCCAGTAGATCTCGATGGGGTAAGAAGATGCCAATACCTCTGCCTCAAATCAGAACGGCAAGCCGAGAAACAACAAGCTCTCACGGTGACCGAGCCGGAAAACAAGAAGAAAGAATAGAAAGGGGAATGAGCCCGGTAAATGTTGAAGACAGTGGAAAAAGAATGCACTTACAAATGTATTAAAACTGTCTTCAATAAGAAAAGATTGCAGAACTATGCTCTTAATTTCTATTCCTTTTTATTGCTATATATGCGAGCTAACACGCAGGTTATCCGGCAGCCTCGGCGCATAACCAACGACGACGCCCCTCTTACTCGAGTCCGACCCGAGCTGGCCACTCGACGGACGACGGTATAAGGCGAGGCCCCTGCAGAGACGCACATGTCCTTCCCGACTCCGAGCTTAAATGCTCAGTCGAGAAGCGCACACAGGCCCACAGCGGCTCTCAAAATCTCGCATCGAGTGAGCAGCCTTCCCTCTGATCTCCGAGCTCAATGCTCCATCAGAGGCCGAAGGAAGAAGTCCCCAACGGCTTTGACCCAAGACTTTCCCTCTGATCCCCGAGCTCAATACTCCATCAGAGGTCGAAGGGACCTCTGATCTCCGAGCTCTGTGCTCCATAAGAGGCAGAAGACCCCCTAATCTCCGAGCCCTGCGCTCAGGGATAAAGACTTCCCTAATCTCCGAGCTCCGTGCTCCATTAGGGACAAAGGCTTCCCTGATCTCCGAGCTCCGAGCTCCATCAGGGACAAAGACTTCCCTGATCTCCGAGTTTCGTGCTCCATCAAGGACGAAGACTTCCCTGATCTCTGAGCCCCGTGCTCCATCAGGGACCATCAAGATGCACTTGCGGCAGTGCAAGGTAAGATACTCAGGTAATCTCAATTTCGGCCTCGTTTACTCTCACCTCACAAACGAAATTACTTGCAAATGAAAGATAAGTAAATAACAAGATGATTTAAATCAAAATAAACTTTCATTCATATTGCAAATATTAAAAAAGGGGGGCCACGGGCCAATATTTACAAATACGAGATATTAGAAAAGAAACTAGGGATGGTCATTCAGACACCTCCGCATCATAACCGACGTAGAGCACCTCAGCCCGTCCAAAGGGGCACCAGCTACTGGCCTAACCAGCTTCCCTTCAAAGGCTTCATTTCCGGGTTCCAGCAAGTCTAGTGGCAAGTCAGGGATGATCACGGCCAAGAGACCCTTGCAACGGTTAAAGCCGAGTACTGCAAAACCCTCCACTCTGGCCACAACAGTACTGCACTCACCCCTGAGTCTCTCCACCTCAGCCCGAAGTACCTCGGCCTCAGCCTGAACCTGGGCTTCCTCCACCTTGGCCTCAGCAAGCTGCCTCTGGAGCTCTCTCGCTTCTTCAGCCTCATCCTGACCCGCCGTCAATTGAGCCTCAAGACTTGCAATTCGCTCTTCGCCCGAAGCCAGGGAATTGATGGTGCCCTAGAGGCAGGGGTTATCTTTTATGAGCTCCGAGATTTTCACATCCCGACAGTACTCCAACTTGTCAGCTCGGTCCAGGAGATTCCCCTCCAGTACACACAAGCCTCCATCTCGGCCTCCGAAGGGACCTCAATCCCCAACTCGACAGGCAAGGCAGAACCTTCAGCAGCAAATGTTCTTGATTTTTGAAGGGGGCCGGGACCTCAGTGCTTGGAGCAGCCAGTTTCCGACTTGAATCGCCTGTACCTTTCCTCCGCTTTGAGGAACATTGTTTGAGTTGGGATCGGGTACAGGACAAGCAGCCAACGCATCTACGGAAAGAAAAAATTGGTTAAGTCGCCAAGACAAACAAACTGGATAACAGACTTCAGGGATATTTTGAGTTACCTAACGTCGACTTCAGTTTTGCTGCGGACTCAACCCTGGCTTTAATATTGTCGGCACACTGGAATCTCCGGCCGGCCTTCAAAAGCCTGTCGCCCCATTCCTTGAGAAGTTGATAGCCAACAGCATCCTCACCCCACAAGGACTTTGGGTCCACAGAGAAAGCCTTGTTACTATGGTCATAATGGTCCCCATCCCAAGACAAGGAGAAATGCGTTCTTACCAGCTCGGACCCATCGTAGTCGGCAATGGGTTTCTTTGCTTTATTGTTCACTGCCCTGATATAAAAGTAAAGCTTATTGAAACCTTTATTTGAGTCGTTCACCGGGGTAAAGTAAGCCCGATACCGGACCCCCCGAAGGCAGACGTGGCCGTGTCGGGTGGGCTCTTTCTGATCAGGCTGGCGGAACACGTCGAAGACGGCAAAGAAAACCCGAACCGACGGAGTCTACCTTAGGTAAGCCATCACGTCTTTGAAAGACTTGACGTACCCCCAAGCATTGGGGGCCAACTGAGATGGAGCTACCAGCAGATGATCCAGCACGCCCTGCTGGAACTCGGTTAAGGGAACTCAGATTCCCATAATATCCATGCACCTCCCGTAGAAGAAGTACCGGACCTCCTTCTTGGGCAATTTGGTGCAAGCCGGCAGTTGCCCCGCGCTCTCCAACCTTCACTTATGGTCTGCGGGAGCAACCACATACTTCTGAAACTCGGCTAAGGCGTCACCATTTAGTTTGGACGTGGCGTCCACTACCTTGGAAGAAACCCAATGGTACTCACTCGGATTGAAGTGATACTCCTCGGCTCCAGCCTCAACTGCGTTTGAGCCCCGTACCTCGGGAGCAGAGTCTTGTAGAGAACCCCCCAGTGGGTTAGAAACCCTTTGCTCATCTGCAGATGAACCTGAAATTTCAGCACTTGACATCGGGAATAATTTTGATCTCGGTGGTAAGTTCTCAGGTCAGAACGGCTATCGAAGAGTTGATTGGAACCGATCTCGCAGGAAGAAAGGATCTTAGTTCACTCAAATTGACAAGTAAAGAAATGAGAAGTTCTCGTTGAGCTTAAATACCACAGGAACTCGGAAAATGAACCGGCACGTCTAATCAATGCACCTCTCCAATCCTGACATGGGAAACTAAACCATAATTATGACATTCCTGCCTCAAATTCCCCAAACGTCACTTTCTGCACTTCCACTTAGCGAAGAACACGTGGCACTGCAATCATAGGTCTACCCTGAAAGACTGTCACGACAAGCTGAGGCCGACCTCGGTTCCTCTCTGACCTTGACTTGGGGGACCACTGTTCTGGACTGGGCCAACCCTTCAAAGAGCTTGGGCCCGGCCCATTTCCGTGCTCTGTCGCGCCCGCATTCACACTTAACTCGTATCCAACGGTAAGAACCTGTCCACCCGATCCAACGGTTTGGGTACGGCGCCATTGTCTATAAATAAGTGAGCAACCCTGCATTTCCAGGTACGCACTCATTTCTCTCCCAAATACCTCTTCTCTTCCCTTGCTGACTTAAGCATCAGAGTGCTTGCAGGTACCCGACCCAAGGCGCGGGAGAAGATCACATCGGCTCATCCGGGGTCAGCAATCATCCATCCGAAGTCAACTTTCAACCATCATGGAGCACTTCATCTCGAACCTCAGACCCGTACTCCGGTACCGAACACTACATATATTTGGGCAGATTTTTTCTTAAAGATTTATGTTAGTGGTTTTTTTTAGTTAATTTTAACTCCGTTTTAAATTATGTTTTGTCTCGGAAAAAACCGAAACAACCGAACCAATCCAAACCGCATTGATTTGGTTTGGTTTGGTTTAGTTTTTTAGGAAGCCAATCGAACCAAACCAAACCGCATGTAGTTTTACCTTGCTGTTCGGTTCACTTTTTCTCTCAAAATCGAACCAAACTGCACCGCGAACACCCCTGCGGGGCCACATGCTGGGACATGGAAAAGGAAAAAGAATGACAGTCTCAAGCTTCCTCATTCTCGGGGGAAGTTGGATGCCTTGCGACCTGAGGACGTCGTATGGAATCTGTGGGATGACCTTAGACTATTTCGAGAGTATCACTAGATTGTGCTTTTCACAGATCATTTTCGCTGGGACGACATTGTTGTTTCTTACATCTGGATAGGTGCTTCTAGAAGTTTGGGTATGTCCAGGACATCTTACCTCCACCGATTAATGAGCAACTAGGACCTACGAACATCGACATGAGGTGGCGTAGTACAGGTTGTCGATGTCATTAAGAATTCTGCTATGGCCACTTTCCTAGGCGAGTGCCATTCGAGTTACCTCGAATGATATAACCACGTTTTGGTTCCCTGCCTCAAGGTACCTTTGGAGGATGCTGCTGATCAGGTTTCAGATGAAGACATTAAAGCACCAGCAACACCATTGACCGATCGGAAGAGAATTGCCTTTGGTGCTACACAGATACGGGAGCCCATAACATCTAGAGGCCTAGGGCCTAACACCTCCGCCAATAGGATTCTTTGGAGAGTTTTGGTCGTGTTGGAGGGAGGGGACCTTGATGTATTTTATGTGTTATTTTTTTTGGTAATCTATTTATTTTTCGGATATTGGCATCATCAGTACTCCATTGCCCATTCTCGATGAAGAGACCTTGAATTTTATTTCTCTTTCTCCGTACCACTGTCTGAGTATGGAAGAAGCGGGTGTTTCGGTCGCCCATCGTGACCCACTTCTCTCTGGACTTTTGGTACCATAGAATTTCCTCTTGCTTAAGTACATCATTGTATTGTTTGTGGAGAGAGGCTTCAGTTAGTGCCAAGCGAGCCGAGTCAACATATTCTAGCTTAGCCTGAACTTCATTCAGCTGCTTCTCTAGATAAGTTTTTCTCCTGGTAATGTCGCCGAAAACATCTCTATTGAAGGTGGAGGCATCCAACCTAACGTGATGGAGGCTCACAGGAACCACATGTTCTCCTTTGTCCCAGGCTTTATGGACCACTTCAGGAAAGTCATTGTGAAGTAACCAGGCAGCTTCAAACCGAAAAGGTCTCGCATGCTTAGAAGGGATGAAACCCGTGCCTCTGAGAAGAAGGGGGCAGTGGTCTGAGTAGTGAAAAGTCAAATTTTCCACATAGGCTTCGGGGAAAAGGGTACGCCAAGCACAATCCCCAAGGGCCCTGTCCAGTCTTTTGGTAACTTTCAAAACACCCCCTTCCTTGCGAACCCAAATAAAATTTCCACTTGTGGCTCCAAGGTCAATAAGGTTACAATTTTCAATCATCTGAGCAAAATTGTCTGCCTGTCGTGCAGGGAATACCCCACCTTTTACCTCTGATGGGAGTAACACTTCATTAAAGTCCCCTAGAAGCAGCCACGGGCAAGTAATCGCAGGGCGGAGGTCCTGAAGGTAAGACCACAGGTGTATCCTGTTCACTAGTTGGGGACTTGCATACACAGCTGAACACAACCACTTAACATCAGCATAGTTAATACATATAGTAACTGCTTGAGTTTTTTATTAATGGATGGGTTGTACACTTTAAATAGATATAAATAGATAAATGGATTTTTCCAAGCCGTCCATTATAATTTAAGTCCAAATCCATCAAATACATCCATTTTGACACCCCTACGGAAAACAAAAAAATAGGTTTTGATTCTTGAAAATGTCTTCTAGATTTACCATTCAAGACATAAATCTGGGAAATCATAAAAATTTATATTCTGAAGTTGGTCAAAAAAAATTATATTCTGAATTAAATTTCAATTATTTTATTAGAGATAAAATTGGCAATCTGAGGGTAAGTAGACCGCAAATAAAGGGGTATAAAAATTAGGCTTAAATATTTGATCCCCTGCAAATATCCTATTTTTCCATTTACTTCCTGTTAAAAAAAGGTTTTAAAATCAACATTGCAAATAATAAGTGTTTCTAGTTACCCCTTACAGGGGGTAACCGTAAACTTTTTATATTTTGCAAGGGTAACCGTACATGGTTTTTACCCATTATACACTATATAATCCAAAAGAGAGGGTGACCGAAAACTGTTTATATTTGCAGAGATAATCTTAAAATTTTTTTTTACAGGGGGTAAATGAAAAAATGAGATATTTGCAGGGGGAATCAAATATATAAACCTATATAATCTTGATGTTGCCGACACTTTCAACGGTTTAGATTTTGCCGACCACTTTTCATCAACGGTGAAAATCCGCTTTAGGGTTTTAGATTCTTCCCTATAAATAGACCCATTTAGGTTTCAAATCTTTTACACACAACACAAAAAGTGCCCCTAACACAATACTCCGAGAATTTTTTTTTACAGGAGGGTAAATGGAAAAATGAGATATTTGTAACGGGAATCAAATATATAAACCTAAAAATTAAAACCCCTTCCGAATTTACCTTTTAAAACCCCTTCTCATTTGAAAAAGAAAAGAACGTGAAAAAGAAAAACCCTAGAAAAGAAAAGAAAAGAACTCAGCGCTGCTTCTCCTTCACTGTTCCTTCCCGCGCTGCTTCTCCTTCATTGTTCCGACCACCGTCTTTTACGGCGCGTTTCATCTGCTTCTGGTATCTCTTCTTTCTGGCTTTTGCCTCTAGTTCTTTTTGCTTGGCTCCGATTGAACAATGTTTCTTGCTTTTGCTTTGGTTTCATAGTTTCCTTCTGGTTCGATTTCTGAACAATGTTTCTTGCTTTTGCTTCTGGTTCTTTTTGCTTTGCTGCACTTCTGATTGAATAATGTTTCTTGCTATATCTTGGATTAGGGAATATAAACTTTTTTTTTTGGGTTTATGCTCTGTACAGTAACCTTACATCAAAACTGCTAGGGTTTGTGATTCTAAATGATTGATGTTATTATTAAAACTGAGTTTTATTGATATATCTGGATTACATTATTGTTTTCCTGCTGTGGCTGATTCTAGTATTTGTTTTTGCAAATTTGTTATTGGTTGTTTATTGGGTTATGCAGATTTACTGAATTTTCTATGTTGTTCATGTTTATACTAAAAATGTTGTTTGTGACTGTTTCTTTACACTTAACATAAAGTGTTAGCTATTGCTCATTCTTTTGGCTTTATCACTATATTAGTATAAGTATACTGATATGTTTTGGACCATTTACAGTGCAAATAAAATTAGGCTAAATAACAACATATTTTGATAGCAACAAGTAGCTAACCAAGAGTAAAAACAAGTAGAAGATACATCTGAATCCATCAAAAGCAATTTAACAATGATTGGTATTTTGATGGTAGAGCAGTCTATTACTCTCCACTTCCTAACAATCCTGAAATCAACCGTACCTAACACTTAGGTTGAGAATGAATCGATATAAAGGCCAGATGGGATTACAATTGAGAAATTTCAATGGTTGATTGACAATTATATTGTTTGATTTGAACACGGTACTCGCTTCTTACTGAATATTCGTAATTGTATATAGTATAGATATAGATAGATTTATAAAAAAGAAAATACACGCCAAAACCTACATCAAAAAGTGTAAACCCTTGCTTTCATCCTTACTTGCAGTTTAGTGTCTTAAGTCTCTCTCCTCTGATGTTTTTTATTTTTTGGACAAAATAAATTAAGGGTCAGGAGTAAGTGAAGGTGATCTAATGGAGTTTTCCGACACTGATTCAACCAACCAGGTAATGTTGTAATGCTTAACATGCCTTTACAACCTAATTCTAGTTTGCATGAAAGAAATGAACCTTGAAACATTTTTGTGGATAATATACAAAGAGTGAAATCTATTCAATTAAGAAGTTTTCATTAAAATGATATTGAAAAAACCTGAACAACTTGGAAGCAAAATCACAGCCTCTACTCATTTTTACCCACCTATTTTACTATAAGCAGAAATTATTAGAAAGTTTTCGAGTTATTAGGCATTTTGGCCCCTGAAACTTTACAAAATCTG
The DNA here is from genome assembly GCA_963573325.1 of Astragalus glycyphyllos. Classification (NCBI taxonomy): domain Eukaryota; kingdom Viridiplantae; phylum Streptophyta; class Magnoliopsida; order Fabales; family Fabaceae; genus Astragalus; species Astragalus glycyphyllos. The sequence goes on along the minus strand of OY754313.1, from coordinate 47,095,764 downwards.
TGTCTTATGCAAAATCTCTGACTTATGCAAAAGTGTTTCAAATTTAATCCCTCAATTATATCAATTTAGTCCTTCTATTTTGCAAAAAGGACTAAATTGAAACACTTTTACAACAGTCAAGTACTAAATTGATATATTGTAAATGTCAATGGCTAAATCGAACTTTTATAAAATTTCAGCGACTGAATTGCTAATAATTTTTTATTCCCAACTTAAAGCTCTACAATGCATCATAATCTAATTAAAGCCGTAGCACACCATAATGGCATGTTTCTTATGTATCTAAATTTTTTCTCATGTATAATGTTCAGTCTGAGCTTTGTGAGGACTCTACCTGCACCAACATGATTGTTCCTAACCGTGCTTCCTTAAGATCATCAAAGAGGCATATAGAATCTGAGGAAACATCTTCTTCAAGATGTTCACAGGCTCAAATTAGAAGAGATCAGAAGAGGAAGAAGCTTCTTGAAGTGTGTGTCTTATTGAAAGAGATTCAAGACAGCTACAGAATAAAAATTGAAAATACTCGGAGGAAATTGAATGAATGTGAAGAACACGAAAAGGAAGTGGCCGCGAAGTTGCCATCATTATGTGATGAAGAGATGGTCTGTAAGGAGACATTGGAAAGAGCAATGGATAAGTATACTATGAGAGAAGAAGGCTTGGAAGACTGCTTGTCTAAGATTAATCAGCTTATTAATCGGCTTTAGTTATGCAATAGAATAGTCTTTGCTTGAAGTTGGTGTACTTGGAGCTGGAATTTTACAAGTCATATACGTTTGAACAATTTTATGTGTTGCAACATTATTTTACTTAGTTCTTGCTAACCTTGTTTGAACAATGTTATGTGTTAGCAACATTATTTCACTCAGTTCTTGCTAACCTTTATAGTTTATATATTTATAATTTCGTGATAGTTCGTAATGAATATGAGCATTGCAAAATTGCTGAAATTAGTTGTCAGTTGGCTCAAACATTGTTGTTACCTTCAAGAAGAGAATGTTGGAATGAATTTTCTTTGAACTCGTAGTGTTTTTAAAGTATCATTCATCAAAAAAGAGTGTTTAAAGTATCAAATTTGATGGTACAAAATCATACATCATGATAGATTCTGGTTTATCAGATCACACTTACAGAAACTTAGGAGGGCTGGGACAGTGGCCAGCTGGTCTCCTAAGTGTTATTTTATTGATGATAGGCAAAGAGATACACTGATGAGTCTGCTCACCACACTGGCTTAACCCAGCAATCTACACTTTAGGAATATCCAGAATCCATCCCTCCCCTTATCATACTCTCTCTTTTATAAACAAGAGGAAGTAGAGCGTAGGGAGTTCCTAACGGCTAGTAACTACCAGCCCTAACTAACTAGGAAGAATAACTAACTAACAACTAAACTAACAACCTAGATTGCTAACTAACAGTAACAGCCTAGACTATTAGTTATAACTACCAGATTACTTCTTATTTCTTCTTACATAGGTTTTGAGAGGTCTAACAATTCCCTCCCCCTTAAGACAAACCTTGTCCTCAAGGTTAAGGTGAGGGAATTGCTTCTTCAGGGTGTCTACCTCCTCCCAAGTAGCTTCTTCTGCTGAGTATCCCTTCCACTGTACCAGCACCTGCCGTATTGTCTTCCCCTGCTGAACCACTTCTCTCCTTTTTAATATCTCTTCAGGCTCATAGACTTCCACATTTCCTTGCAGTTCTTCAGGTAACTTAGCTTCCACTAGATGATCCCCCACAGCTAGTTTAAGTTGAGACACGTGGAAAACAGGGTGAATCATGGCTGTCTCCGGTAATTGTAGTTTGAAGGCTACAACACCAACCTGTTTGACCACCAAAAATGGTCCATAATACCTAGCTGCTAATTTTTGATGCAATTTTGTTGGCATAGAAACCTGTCTATGTGGTCTGATCTTCAAAAACACTTTGTCTCCTACTTTTATGTTAGAAGGCCTCCTATGAGCATTAGCGTATTTGCTCATCTGTCCTTGAGCTCTTTGTAGATGGAGCTTCAATTGTTTCAGTGCTTCATCTCTTGACATTAAATCCTGCGCCACTGATTCCACTAGAGCTTCACCAGGGATATACCTTGTTATTGTAGGGGGTGGTCTTCCATATACTGTTTCGAAAGGAGTACATTTTGTAGACTTTTGGTAACTTGTGTTGTACCAATATTCAGCCCATGGTAGGTATTCTAACCATCCCTTAGGCTGCTCAGAGCAAAAACACCTTAGATAAGTTTCTAAAACTCTGTTGATGACTTCTGTTTGTCCATCCGTTTGGGGATGATAAGCAGTGCTCATTTTCAGTTTGGTTCCCTGCATTTTGAACAGCTCTTGCCAGAAGTAGCTCAGAAATATGGGGTCTCTGTCACTTATAATTGAAGTAGGAATACCATGGTGCTTCACCACCTCTTTAATGAAACTGTCTGCCACAGTTTTTGCTGTGTAGGGATGTTTTAGAGGAATGAAGTGACTGTACTTACTTAATCTGTCCACTACTACTAAGATCACCTCATAGCCTCTGACCTTAGGTAGTTTGACTATGAAATCCATGCTTATTAACTCTTCCCATATCCTATTAGGTATTGGAAGAGGTTGTAGTAACCAAGCTGGTGAACAAGCTTGATATTTGTTCTTTTGACATGTTTGACAGGCTGCCACATGCTTGGTTATGGCTCCCTTCATGCCTGTCCAATACAAGGATTGTGCTATTCTTCTGTAGGTACGATAGATCCCCGAGTGTCCACCTCAGGAGTGGAGTGGTACTCCTCTAGAAGGATAGGAATCCATTGAGAAGTAGCTGATATGACCAATTTTCCTTTGTAATGTAGTATGCCCTGCTCTAGTGTGTAGTGAGGATGTGAATTGGGATCCTTTTCTAACCCCTCCTTAATTTTTTTGAGCACTGCATCCTGCTCAACTTCCTCCTGAATGTTGTTACTGTTCAGCCATACAGGTTTGCTAATTTCCTTCAGTTCAGATTCCTCATATTGCCTAGAGAGTGCATCTGCCACCTTGTTAGTTGACCCCTTTTTGTAGATAATTTCAAAGTCATAGCCTAAGAGTTTGGCTATCCAATCTTGCTGATTTTGTGAGACAACCTTCTGTTCTAGCAGAAACTTTAGACTTTTGTGGTCAGTGTATACCTGAAACCTTCTTCCCATCAAATATGGCCTCCAATGTTGGATTGCTAGGACTAAAGCCATAAACTCTTTTTCATAAGTTGATTTAGTTAGGGACTTGTCAGAGAGAGCCTTGCTAAAATAGGCTATAGGTCTTTTTTGCTGAGTCAACACTGCCCCTATTCCTAGCCCAGAAGCATCACATTCTATGCTGAATGTATGCTCAAAATTTGGCATTGTGAGTACCGGAGCTGAGGTCACTGCTTGTTGTAGCTCTTGAAATGCCTTGGTGCTCTCTGGGGTCCATTCAAATTGTCCTTTCTTCAGCAAGTTGGTGAGAGGTCTCGTAATCTTCCCATAGTTGATTACAAATCTCCTATAGTACCTTGTTAGCCCAAGGAATCCCCTCAAGGCTTTGATAGATTTAGGGATAGGCCACTTTAGAATAGTTTCCACCTTTTGAGGGTCCATTGCTACCCCCTGTTTGCTAATTACATGCCCTAAATATCTGACTTCCTCCTTGCCCAGTTCACATTTTTTGAGATTCGCATGAAAACTGTTACGGGATAATGTCTCCAGGACTTGCTCCAGGTGTTGCAGGTGTTCTTCCCATGTCCTGCTGTACACTAATATGTCATCAAAGAAGACTAGCACGAATTTCCTGAGGTAAGGCTTTAAGGTTGCATTCATAGTACTTTGGAAGGTGGCTGGTGCATTGGTGAGCCCAAAAGGCATCACTAATGACTCATAATGCCCTTGATGGGTCCTAAAGGTTGTTTTTTGTATGTCCTCTTCATCCATTCTGATCTGATGATATCCCGATCTTAGGTCTATCTTAGAGAAAAAACTGGCTCCATGTAGCTCATCAAGTAGCTCTTCAATGACTGGTATAGGAAATTTATCCGGAATTGTTGCCTTGTTTAGAGCCCTGTAATCTACACAAAATCTCCAACTCCCATCCTTCTTTTTCACAAGGATTACTGGACTAGAATAGGGACTGTTACTGGGCCTGATAATCCCTGCTTGCAGCATCTCTTCAACTTGTTTTTCAATCTCATTTTTTTGTAAATGTGGGTACCTATAAGGCCTCACATTAACAAGTCCCTCTCCACTTTTAATAGGGATTTTGTGATCCACTTCTCTTCTTGGAGGAAGCCCTTTAGGTTCCTTAAACACAGTAGCATACTATTCTAACAATTTCTCCATGTCTTTAGGCTTGTCTTCACTGTTAATACTGCCCAGGTTGTAGGTGATGTCTTCATACTTGTCTTGAGAGTTCCAAATCAGGGCCATTCCCTCTATCCCTGCCAGTTTCAGCAACTGTTGGGGTGAGATGAGAGATTTCTCTAAGCTGGGGTCCCCCTTGATCTCCACAAGTCCCTGTGGTGTCTGGAATTTCATTGTTAAGTCCTGCCAATTAGCTTGAACATCTCCCAAAGTGGCTAACCAGGCAATGCCCAAGACCATATCAACTCCACCCAAGTCAAATACTAGAGTGTTCACTGTGCAGTTATAGTCCCCAATAGACATTTTCACCCCCTTGCAATTTCCCAGTGTGCTCTTCTTCATCCCATTTCCCAACCTTACGCTGTAAATGCCCTCTTTGTTCACATGCAAGCCTAGCCTTTCCACCAGCTCCCTTGATATGAAGTTATGAGTGGTTCCACTGTCAATGAGCACAAGAATGGCCACCCCATTGATGATTGCAATCAGTTTCATGGTCTTAGGTGTCGTTAATCCCATTGCTGCAAACTGGGATAACTCTATGTAACTCAGTTCAGTTTCTTCCCCATCTTTTGAACCCTCACTAGTGTCTGATTCCATTTCAATTTGTATGATTTCGCCCGTTTCGTCGAGTTCCTCATTATCCCCCAGGATAATTATCCTCAAATTGCCATCTGGGCAACGGTGGCCAGGGCCAAATGGACCTCCACACGAGAAACATAGGTTTTCCTTCCACCTTCGTGCGTGTTCTGCCTTGGGTAAGAAACGAGTGCCCATGTTACGATTCTGACTTTTTACCCCTGTGGCCTTGTTTCTGGTGCTCGCGCTGGTGGTGGTTGTGGACGCAGTCGTATTTGGTTTGAAATTCCCTGTTGAACCCGTTTCTGAGCGTCGTGACCCACTCGGGTCATCGCGTGACCCGGTTCGCGTCAAAACTCCATTTCCCCTGTAACGAGAATCTTTGAACCTCTGGTTAGCGTTTATGGGTGTTCTTGGGTCTCGTTGTGACTCCTCAATCCTACGCGCCATGGCTAGGGCTTTGACCAGTTTCTTCGGGTCTTGGATTCTAACCTGATCGCGAATGGACTTGCGCAACCCGGCGAGAAAATACCCCATGATAATTCGATCTGGCGTGCCCTTGGCCTGTGCTAGTAGCAATTGAAAATCTCTGATGTACTCCCCAACGCTTCCTCGTTGTTTAATTGCAGCCAATCTTTCAAAAATGGTGCCTTGAGCACAATCCCCAAATCGTTCCAACAGTGCTTCAGAAAGCGTGTCCCAATCCGGGTCAATCACGTCATCACGCCAATACTGGAACCAATGTATTGCTTCACCTTCCATGCAGATGAGGGCAAGACGCAATTTCTCATCGTCTTCGCGAATTTGTTGAATTTCAAAGAATTTCGCCGCCTTGGTAATCCACCCTAAGGGGTCGTCGCCTTCAAAGGTGGGTAATTCCACCTTCTCTACCCACGCCTTGGTCGCTTCTTTGTGGGTCGGCCCAGGATCCTGAACAACCACTGGTTTTGGTTGCTTCTTGGACGATTCTTTGCTTGATTCCGCGTCATTTTCTGTGTCTTTAAACGTTTGGAGGTGTTGAATGGCTTTCATCACCTCGTCGAATTTCTTTGTTATGTCAGATACATCGTTGCTAATAGCCTGAATCTTGTCATCCATTCGCTTCTCCAAACTGGATAGCTCTGTGTCGTTACGAGTTGCGACCCCCTTCGTCATTGCTCCGGCAACGCTGGCCTCCGACTTTGAAATCCGGCTGGTCGGACCAAATGATAGATTCTGGTTTATCAGATCACACTTACAGAAACTTAGGAGGGCTGGGACAGTGGCCAGCTGGTCTCCTAAGTGTTATTTTATTGATGATAGGCAAAGAGATACACTGATGAGTCTGCTCACCACACTGGCTTAACCCAGCAATCTACACTTTAGGAATATCCAGAATCCACCCCTCCCCTTATCATACTCTCTCTTTTATAAACAAGAGGAAGTAGAGCGTAGGGAGTTCCTAACGGCTAGTAACTACCAGCCCTAACTAACTAGGAAGAATAACTAACTAACAACCTAGATTGCTAACTAACAGTAATAGCCTAGACTATTAGTTATAACTACCAGATTACTTCTTATTTCATCTTACATAGGTTTTGAGAGGTCTAACACATCATCTCCGTAGCAATTAGGCATGGCAACAAGATGTGTATCTGAAGATAAAACCACGACTTTGACGTGGAAACATGCTTGCTAGGAAAAATGTTACTTTTTATTTTTATATACATATACATATATTTATTTATTATTTATTTTATTTTATATTTTTTTATATATTTTAGATTTTTATTTTTGCAATTCAATACAAAATATAATTTTGATATTATTTCATTTTATTATTGTTTAGTAGTAATTGTTTTATTAGATTTTTTTTGGTTACAATAGATAAAAAACGAAACGAAAAAAACAGCAGGAAAAAAAATTAATCTCTAATGAAAATGACATCATTAGCACCCTTTAAGAGATGCTCCAACACATCATTCGGACAACTATTTTATGAAATATATATTTTTTATTACATGATTATGAAAGATATATTTTTTATTTAATTATTTTATATGTTTGAGCGGGGGTGAGGTTTTCACAACATTTTTTGTTTTAATTTTGAGAAAAGAATACAAAATGACCGCTAAATAAAGAATTTCCGGCCGACGGGATCAAACAACGGACTTCGAATTCGGTAACCGCATACCCAACCATCGCGCCGCTCAACATTTTCTGTAATTAGTGTTCGTTTAATGTTATATAACCTAATATTCTGTATAAAATATATAAGTATATATAGTAAATTTTTAAAAATTTGGGGGGTATCGTGGCATCCCTCCACTCCCAAGAAGATCCGCCACTAGATGGGTGGCAGCAGGTTAGAAATAGGCGAGACAGGAGGAATGTGGGATGGAAGGGAAATAGGCGCCACTACAAGTTCCATGCATTCCCACTACCAATTGAGCTGACTAGCCCAATTGGTAGTGGGAATGCATGGAACTTGTACTTGAGCCCCAGGTACAAGGTTCGATTCTCACGGAAGGCAAAAACTCTACATGGGGGGTAGAGAAGGCCGTGAGGAACAGTGGCGGGTCGCAGAGATGGGCCCGGGCTGTTATAATCTGTACCTTGGGATGGTCTGCGGAGACGGTCAAGGGACAGGTCGTCTGATACTGTAGGCTGAGGATGACCTGAACGCACGGGGGGGGGTGTACCTGCAGGAACACTCCGAAGCCCAAGTCAGCTATATCGAGCTACAGTACTACTATCTAGTGAATATTCGAATGAATTGCGTACCTGACACCTGGTGACTAACGTTATTTATAATGGTTAGTCTGGATTATTGAAGTCGGATAGCCCATTTGCGATTGGGGCCCAAGTATCGGTTGGAGTGATCACTCCGCTATTGGGCTGGATGATCACTTGCTGGATTAGGCCCAGTTGGACTGATCCTCCCCTTGCTGGGTTGGATGACCACTATTGGGTTGGGCCTGGCGACTGGCCCAATCCAGAACAGTTGCCCCCCAAGCCAAGTTCGATCGCCGAGCGGGCGTAGGCTTGATCAGTAGTTCGGATGGTCATGCTCGATCAGTAGTTCAGTAGGTCATGCCCCCAGTTCACGACTTGTGAATTTTCGGCGGTTGAGATCGTAACGGATCGTTCGATAACTGATAGAAGCTTTTCTCGTCGTCTTGACTTTGTTGCGAATTTCGAATATATTTTTCTTTTTCTTTAATATTTCTTGGGCCTTTATTGGGCCTATATATATAAGAGTGTGAGGGGTCTTTTTTTTTCCTTCGTTGGAGCGATCATCCCTCGCAGTGGGCGACCAGCCAGATGGGAGGATCAGTCTAAATGGACGACCACCTCGCGGACGAACCGATCCTTCGCCGGGACGACCTGATCCACCATCCTTCGCGAGACCACACCTTCGCGCACGGGAGTTTTGGGCTATCCGCGAGTTGAGCGATCGCTTGTGGTGGGAAGACCAGCATTCACGAGCCATCTTTTCTCTTCCCAACGGCGCAAGGACGACCCAGTATCGAGGATGACCTGATCTTCGCGGCGTGACCTGATTTCCTCGTCTGCGCAACCTGTGCCGTTTTCGAAGGTGGACGATCTGTGAGCTTGGGTGACCTGATCCTCTTCTTCGTAGCGGACGATCGGAAAGGGGGCCTACTCTTCTCGCACAACGGACGAGGTCGTCTCGCGCAACGGACGATCTGGTTTTTCGCGCGCGGACGACCTGCTCCTGCTCTTCCTGGACGACCAGTCCCTTGGGCAACAACGCGATCTGCTCTTCCCTCTTGCAGGCGACCTGCTCCTTCACGGACGGCCTGGTATTGCCGTTTTCCTTTAATTTTTGTTCCATGGTTTGGGATGATCTGCGATTTCGAGTGACTAGTGAAGTGGGTGAGGTACCTTGCGGACGATCTGTACAGACGACCTGGTTGTTGGACGACCCGATCGCTCTCGAGGTACCTGGTCGCTCCCGTTGAACACTTGACATATCTGCGCAGATTGAACACTCGAGGTACTTGGTCGCTCGCGTTTTTTGATAGACTTGGTCGTTGGACGGCCTGATTGCTCCTCGTGGACGATTTGTCCGGACGACCTGGTCGCTCCCGTTGTTTGGACAACCTGATCGTTGGACGACCCGATCGCTCTCGTTCATTTTCCCCCTCTTTACGCACTATTTGATTTCAATGTATTTAGCTTGATGGGATTCAACCACTTTGGTGTTTTGATTTACCAGGTTGTGCTTTGGGCGGGCACTCTCCTCTTTCGATTTGGACGAGTACGCTGTCACCCAGGTAATTTCCCTACAATTCTTGGTTCAATTTCTTTGCGTGATGGGCTTGGTAGGACTTGGATAACTGAGTAATTTGGTTTCTGTGATCTTAGGTGACCACCTCACTTTGGCGATCAGACCATTTTCTTACTTGGCGATCGGACCATCCTCTTGTCTGACGATCAGACCATCCTCTCGTCCGGCGATCAGACCATCCTCTCACCTGGACGACCGTTGTATTTGATTTGTTGTAACGCATAATTTGATCGTCCATACTTTGGTACTTTGTTGCATGATTTACTTTGCTCAAGTTCATTTGTTCTATAATCCTTGCACGATCCATGCTGAGTATCTTTTGGTTGCCCATGCCTCTAAGGTTGTCAGACTAGATAGCCCTCCATGGTGCCAACTGCCCATTTTCGTGTTGTGGGCGACCTGCAGGGGTTGAAGACGTCCGAACAAGACTTTGAGTTCAACATAAGAATTGTAGCTCTGCTCCTAAGCTTTCCAACTCATCCTCACACGCCCCCATCGGATAAACATGGACGAAGTTATGGTCTCCATACTGAACAACCATCCAATGTTGCACGCGGGCGACCAAGAGGTGGTCGCCCCAATCTTGGGCGACCAGCAGGGGTCGAGGACGCCAGAATTGGATTTTGAGCTCAACATAATAATTGTAGCTCCGTCTCTAAGATTTCTAACGCATGCTCACATGTCCTCATCGGATAAACATGAACAAAGTTATTATCTTCTGACCAGACCGTCCTCCAAGGTTGCATGAGGGCGACCAATAAGTGGTCGTCCCAATCTTGGGCGACCATCAGGGGGGGGGGGGGGGGGGAGGTTCGAATTAGACTTTGCATACAAAATTAAAGTTGTAGGCATGCTTCTTAACTTTCCAACGCATGCTCACACTCCCCTATCTAATAAACATGAACGAAGTTATGGTCTTCTGACCAGACCGTCCTCCAAGGTCGCATGAGGGCGACCAAGAAGTGGTCGTCCCAATCTTGGGCGACCATCTGGGGTCGAGGACGTTCTAATTAGACTTTGCGTACAACATGAAAGTTGTAGGCATGCTTCTTAACTTTCCAACGCATGCTCACACGCCCCTATCGAATAAATATGGACGAAGTTATGGACCTCGGACCAAACCGTCCTCCAAGGTCGCACGCAGGCGACCAAGAAGTGGTCGTCCCAATATTGGGCGACCAGAAGGGGTTGAGGACGTTCGAATTGGATTTCGAGCTCAACATACGAATTGTATCTCTTCTTCTCAGCTTTCTAACACATGCTTGCATGCCTCAATCGGACAACCACAGCCAACGTTATGGCTTGCAGACTAATGTGAGGGCGAGATTCCTCTTTCCCGCTTCGTGCGTGAGTGAGGTCGTCTTTATTTTTGACTGGTCGGGTTTCGGCCCTACCCCTTGACATATTCGCTTAAGTGCATGTTCGTTGACGTCATCTGCTTGCTCCACTTGAGTTGGTCCTCCCAAAGGAGGAGATCTCGATCTTCCCCGAAGGAGGGGCACTCGATCCTCCCCGAAGGAGGCGCACTCGATCCTCCACCTTCACTCGATCCTCCCCAAAGGAGGGGCACTCGATCCTCCCCGAAGGAGGAGCACTCGATCCTCCCTGAAGGAGGGGCACTCGTTATCTTATTGCCTTATTCGCTTGGCTCGGTATTTTCGCTTGTTATTTTATTCTTTCCACCCGTTTCGTTCGAGTAGGATAGTGAACAACCATGGACAGTTTACTAGGTTTCTACCCGGATTTAACTCGCCCTTGGGTGTGCGACCAATCTTAGGTCGATTCGTTTGTACTTAAATTCGTTTAAGTGCCTTTGGACAGTTTACCAAGGTTCGACTTGGATTTAACTCGTCCTCAGGGGTGTGACCAATCTCAGGTCGCTTCGATTGTGCCTAAGTTCGTTTAAGCGTTGTATCCTGACGGCGCAATTTATCGAACGCGGTTTGAACTTTACTCGCATGGCAGGTCGAACCTTTGAGCTTCGTTCTCGATTGGCTGTTCGTAATTAAAGAGACATATGAAGACATATATAAAAGAAAATGTCTTGTCTTATTTAACAGTCGGGCGGATCTCGATAAAAAATCCCGTGGGAAAAAGAGTGTTCCGCCCGTCTTTTCATTCATGACATACAATCAATTCTTACAAGGCAACTTGCCTTCCCCTTGATCTTCTGGTATCCGGGACATCATCGTCCTCGTCCTCCTCTTCTTCTCTGACTTTGGCCACTTCGTCGGTCGGTGCCTTTTTTACATATTGGGCCAGCTTCCCTTTTCTGATCAGCTTTTCGATGTCGTCTTTGAGGGCCATGCAGTTGTTGGTATCATGTCCGTTGCTCTTATGGTAACGACAGTACTTCTTGGATGGGCGCTGCCCTTCCTTGATGAGGACAGAGTCTGGTCTCCTCATCTCCCTGAATTCTGCGTTTGCACATTCTGTCAGGATCTGTGCGTAAGAGGTGTTCAGTTTTGTACGGTCGGCGAACTTCCTGATCTTTGGGTCTTTCTGTGGTCCGCCCTGGTCCCTCCGTTGTCTCTGGTTGCGCTCTTCGCGAGGTTGTCTATTCATCCCTACTTCAGCAGCTTCGATGGCCATTGTCTTTTCTTCGTAGTTCATAAACCTTTGAGACCTTCGGAGGAAGGTTTCTAAATCTCTTGGTAAGTGTAGGGCAACTTCGACCTCAAATCTACTCCCTCGAAGGAGTCCTGTCCTCAAGAAATACAACCTTTGATTATCATCCAGGTTCCTCACTTGGTCTGCCTCCTGATTGAACCGCTCCACATAGCTTCGAAGGGATTCATGGGGTCCTTGCCGGATCGCAATCAAGACATCTTGAGATTTGGGCTTTATTCTTGATGTTGTGAAACGTGCAAGGAATACTCTGGCCATCTGCTCCCATGAAGAGATAGTGTTTGGACATAGCTCGGTGAACCATTCCAAGGCTGATCCTTCCAAGGTCAAGGGGAAGATCTTGCATTTGACAGGCCCAGGCGCCTCCCTATACTTCATCATAATGTCAAAGTGCTTCAGATGGGCGTCCGGATCTTGCACGCCGTTGTACATTTTCAGGCAGGAAGGGGGTTTCTGTAACGAGCGTGGGATACGAAACTCGTCCATCTCTCTGGTGAAAGGACCCAAATTCGTGTTCACTCTACCCCTACGAGGTGGTCGATCTTCGAAGCGTCGACCTCGATGACCAGGTCTTTCTCCATCAGAATCATCTCTTGGTCGGTTGCGCGGACGCATTTCGTAAGACCGACTGCGCAATCGATGGCGGCATGGGCGCGTTTCGTAGGACTGGCTGCGCGATCGATGGCGGCATGGGCGCGTTTCGTAAGACTGGCTATGCGATCAAGTGGGTGAGCCGGGTGAGCCAGATGAATCATACGAGGATCCCTGCTGTGAAGATTCCTCTGGCTAGTAAGTGTAATCTGAAGTGGAGGGAGTGATCCTAGGCGGGGTTGGTCCTCCTCCTCGTCCCCTTCTGCGGGCTGGAGATCTGTGGAACAGGTGTCTTCTAGGAGGCGAGCGGTGTCTCCTAGACAGGTTGTCCCGACGATGAAGTTCGGGTGCAGTGTCCGCTTGTCTGGACGTCACCTGATCTTCCATCTGGGTGAGGAGGTCATTCTGCCGGGCGATCTGTCGGTCTTGGTTTCGAAGTTGTTCCCGGAGCTCTTGAACCAAGTTGGCTGGAAGGGTGACGTCGACCTGCTGGGTCGTGCCTGGCTGGGCACCAGGGGCAACCACCTCAGCGTTGGTCATCGTTCCTTCCAGTGCTGGGGGTGGACGGACTGGTATCTCGGCCACGGTCGACCGTGGTCTGCCTCGAGTTGCCTTTGGAGGCATTTGAAATGTCGGTGGGATAGTAGTTCTCCCACTATTGTCTCCAATGATCTGTACCTTCACACGCCCCCATCGGATAAACATGGACGAAGTTATGGTCTCCATACTGAACAGCCATCCAATGTTGCACGCGGGCGACCAAGAGGTGGTCGCCCCAATCTTGGGCGACCAGTAGGGGTCGAGGACGTCAGAATTGGATTTTGAGCTCAACATAATAATTGTAGCTCTGTCTCTAAGCTTTCTAACGCATGCTCACATGTCCCCATCGGATAAACATGAACAAAGTTATGGTCTTTTGACCAGACCGTCCTCCAAGGTTACATGAGGACGACCAAGAAGTGGTCGTCCCAATCTTGGGCGACCATCAGGGGTCGAGGACGTTCGAATTAGACTTTGCGTACAACATGAAAGTTGTAGGCATGCTTCATAACTTTCCAACTCATTCTCACACTCCCCTATCTAATAAATATGGACGAAGTTATGGACCTCGGACCAGACCGTCCTCCAAGGTCGCACGCGGGCGACCAAGAAGTGGTCGTCCCAATCTTGGGCGACCATAAGGGGTTGAGTACGTTCGAATTGGATTTCGAGCTCAACATACGAATTGTATCTCTACTTCTCAGCTTTCCAACGCATGCTCACATGCCTCAATCGGACAACCACAGCCAACGTTATGGCTTGCAGACTAATGTGAGGGCGAGATTCCTCTTTCCCGCTTCGTGCGTGAGTGAGGTCATCTTTATTTTTGACTGGTCGGGTTTCAGCCCTACCCCTTGACATATTCGCTTAAGTGCATGTTCGTTGACGTCATCTGGTCGCTCCACTTGAGTTGGTACTCCCAAAGGAGGAGATCTCGATCCTCCCCAAAGGAGGGGCACTCGATCCTCCCCGAAGGTGGAGCACTCGATCCTCCCCGAAGGAGGGGCACTCGATCCTCCCCGAAGGACGGGCACTCTATATAATGAACTGGGTCGGCCGGTGCAACATGATCTGGAACAAAAGAAGACCATAATTATAGACGTCCAAAATGTGGAAGCAACCACGATCTAGCTCCAGCTGAAGCATATGTTTAACAGCCCAGGCCCATCTCTGCGACCCGCCACTGTTCCTCATGACCTTCTCTACCCCCCATGTAGAGTTTTTGCCTTCCGTGGGAATCGAACCTTGTACCTGGGACTCAAGTACAAGTTCCATGCATTCCCGCTACCAATTGGGCTAGTCAGCTCAATTGGTAGTGGGAATGCATGGAACTTGTACTTGAGCCCCAGGTACAAGGTTCGATTCCCACGGAAGGCAAAAACTCTACATGGGGGGTAGAGAAGTCCGTGAGGAACAGTGGCGGGTGGCAGAGATGGGCCCGGGCTGTTATACATATGCTTCAGCTGGAGCTAGATCGTGGTTGCTTCCATATTTTGGACGTCTATAATTATGGTCTTCTTTTGTTCCAGATCATGTTGCACCGGCCGACCCAGTTCATTATATAGACAATACCTGATTGTATTTTATTCCACAAGTATATAATATATTATATTTTATTCCACGAGTTTTTATTATATTATATTTTATTCCACGAGTTTATATTATATTTATTTTTTTCACGAGTTTAGTATTTGACGGTCTAGATTTTGCCGACACTTTTAATGGATCTTGATGTTGCCGACACTTTCAACGGTTTAGATTTTGCCGACCACTTTTCATCAACGGTGGAAATCCGCTTTAGGGTTTCAGATTCTTCCCTATAAATAGACCCATTTAGGTTTCAAATCTTTTACACACAACACAAAAAGTGCCCCTAACACAATACTCCGAGAATTTTTTTTTACAGGAGGGTAAATGAAAAAATGAGATATTTGTAAGGGGAATCAAATATATAAACCTAAAAATGAAAACCCCTTCCGAATTTACCTTTTAAAACCCCTTCTCATTTGAAAAAGAAAAGAACGTGAAAAAGAAAAACCCTAGAAAAGAAAAGAAAAGAACTCAGCGCTGCTTCTCCTTCACTGTTCCTTCCCGCGCTGCTTCTCCTTCATTGTTCCGACCACCGTCTTCCACTTCTGCTTGCGGCGTTTCTTCTCCTTTTACGGCGTGTTTCATCTGCTTCTGGTATCTCTTCTTTCTGGCATTTGCTTCTCTTGTTTCCTAGTTTTTGTTCGATTTCTGAACAATGTTTCTTGCTTTTGTCTCTGGTTCTTTTTGCATGGCTCCGATTGAACAATTTTTCTTGCTTTTGCTTTTGTTTCCTAGTTTCCTTCTAGTTCGATTTCTGAACAATGTTTCTGTTCTGGTTCTTTTTGCATTGCTGCACCTCTGATTGAATAATGTTTCTTGCAATATCTTGGATTAGGAAGTATAAAAGTTTTTTTTTTGGGTTTATGCTCTGTTCAGTAACCTTACATCAAAACTGCTAGGGTTTGTGATTCTTTCGCTCCCAATTTTGCGGAGTTCTATCAAATGTGAGCAAGTTTCTCAATTTTGCTCTGTTCAGTAACAGATTTACTTGTTTCACTTTGCATTTGGCTACATCCTGTTGTTTTGATTTGAAACCCTAATTTAAACCCTATTGTGCTTTACCTTCTTGTGATAATAGATTCTGGTAATCTACCATGGCCTTCATTTTGATTCTTTTAAATATGTTTTCTAAATGATTGATGTTATTATTAAAACAATTCAGTACGTTCTGTTTGAATTCAAACATTATTGTTTGAATTTTCTATTTCTATGTTGTTCATGTTTTTACCAAAAGTGTTGTTTGTGACTGTTTCTTTATACTTAACAGAAAATGGATTAAATATAAAATAGACGGTTAAATTAAATCTATTGAATTAAAATAGACAATACAAAGACAAAAGTAAAAACAAGTAGAAGATACATCTGAATCCATCAAAAGCAATCTAACAAGGAATGGTATTTTGATAGTAGAATAGTCTAATACTCTCCACTTCCTAACAATCCTAGAGATAGCACTCCAATTTTCTTGACAGAAATCAACAGTAGCTATTAGCTAGCATCTCAACCCTGGTAGGAATCAATAGGGGCACAAGTTCTGCACGAAGAGGCCATTAGGAATCAATTACTTTTGTTACACAGCTGCAGTACAAACTATGGCATGTAAATTGAAATAGGAATGTTCGAATGTTATACACTGATTGACAACTTTTATTCTAATTGTGCAGCAATATAACAGATGGAATTAGCAATTTAAGTCGATTTAATTTATATAATTTGAATTATCCTTTTTAATTAATTGTTGGGATTTAATTTTGTTATTTTGTTATCACTACAATTAGGCAGCGAATGTTAAAGTTGGAGGGATTTTATTTGAAACAATTTTCATGTTGATATAGGAATTTTAGGTTGATAATGAATCAATATAAAGGCCAGATGGGATTACAATTGTGAAATTTCAATGGTTGATTGACAATTATATTGTTTGATTTGCACACTGTTCTCGCTCTTTACTAAATATTTGTAGTTGTATATAGTATAGATAGATATAGATAGATAGAAAGATATAAAAGAAAAGACACGCCAAAACCTACATTAAAAAGTGGAAACCCTTGTTTTCATCCTTACTTGCAGTTTAGTGTCTTAAGTCTCTCTCCTCTGATGTTTTTTTTTATTTTTTGGACAAAATAAATTAAGGGCCAGGAGTAAGTAAAGGTGATCTAATGGAGTTTTCCGATACTGATTCAACCAACCAGGTAATGTTGTTGTAATGCCTAACATGCCTTTACAACCTACTTCTAGTTTGCATGAAAGAAATGAACCTTGAAACATTTTTGTGGATAATATACAAAGAGTGAAATCTATTCAATTAAGCAGTTTTCATTAAAATTAAAATGATATTGAAAAAACCTGAACAACTTGGAAGCAAAATCACTGCCTCTACTCATTTTTACCCATCTATTTTACTATAAGAGGAAATTATAAAACTTTCGAGTTTTTAGCCAATTTGGCCCCTGAAACTTTGCAAAAGTTCAATTTAGTCCCTAACATTTATAATATAGTCTCTGACTTATGCAAAAGTGTTTAAAATTTAATCCCTCAATTATATCAATTTAGTCCCTCTATTTTACAAAAAGGGACTAAATTGAAACACTTCTACAAAAGTCAGGTACTAAATTGATATATTGTAAATGTCAAGGGCTAAATTGAACTTTTATAAAATTTCAGGAACTATATTGCTAATAATTTTTTATTCCCAACTTAAAGCTCTACAATGCATCATAATCTAATTAAAGCTGCAGCACACCATAATGGCATGTTTCTTATGTATCTAAATTTTTTTCTCACGTATCATGTTCAGTCTGAGCTTTGTGAGGATTCTCACTGCACCAACATGATTGTTACTAACCGTGCTTCCTTAAGTTCATCAAAGAGGCATATAGAAACTGGGGAAACATCTTCTTCAAGATGTTCACAGCTTCAAATTGGAATAGAACAGAAGAGGAAGCTTCTTGAAGTGCATGTCTTATTGAAAGAGCTTCAAGACAGCAGCAGAATAAAACTTGAAAATACTCAGAGGAAATTGGATGAATGTGAAGAACACAAAAAGGAAGTGGCCGCGAAGTTGCAGTCATTATGTGATGAAGAGATGGTCTGTAAGGAGACATTGGAAAGAGCAGTGGATAAGTTACATAAGTATACTAGGAGAGAAGAAGTCTTGAAAGACTGCTTGTCTAAGGTTAATAATTGGCTTATTAATTGCTCACCAGTGGATGATTTGCTTTAGTTATGCAATTTCATCTCCTCTTCTCTCTCACTGTTTTGAATTTACTGAGTTTGGTTATAGAGTGGTCTTTGCTTGAAGCTGGAACTTTACATGTCATATACACTTGAACAATGTTATGTGGAGCTGGAATTTTACAAGTCATATACGTTGTTTTTCCTATGAATAACACTGTCTGTCACACTCATTTTTCAGAACACTTTGTCATTGGTTGAAATTTGAATGTGTCCCACTAAATCTTGTGGGTCCTAAGTGGATTTAGTGGAACACAAGGTTTTCAACCGATGAAAGAGTTTGATGTTAGCATTTCTTAATATTACACGAACCATTCATTTTTTTTTTATTTTGATAAATAAAAATTTTATTTTTTATTTTTTTTGGTAGAAATTGCCTGATTTTCATTGAAATTGGGCGAGGCCCAAACCAGTACAATCAAATGATTATATTATGGGTTGAGCATCACTCTCACACTCTGACCACTTATAGGAAGGGTTATTCATAGCACATCGAAAATTTATTCTAACTTTATATGAAATTATAATATAGACTCTTTTTTTATAAAATTTTTATTCAGTCTATACAAGGAAACACATATCTGAAAAGTCAAAAGTACAAAAAAAAACTAATGTTTTTTCATTAGTCCCAACTATACTTTAAAATGCTTGAAATAGGTAATTAAACATAGTTTTGTTATAAAACTTGGCTGTTCACTTATAAGTAAGCAAGTTTCAATTGTAAGCCTTGTTGGCTTTGGGTTCTTACCTGTTCTAATGCAATCTAAATTGAAAAAAAAAAAACAGTTTTGAACAACCATCGTATTATAACATTTTACAAACTCTAACATGACAATTGACCAATCGTGCTATAATGGTTGACACAGTTTTTGTATCATTCGGATTTTAATTCTAATTTTTCTAAGATAAAGAATATGTAAATTTCATGTTACTAAAAAAAGAGAATATTTAAATTTCATCAACTCCTTTTGAGGTTAATGCACTTCATATATATAAGCAAAATGCTGTTCTTACACGCGCTAATTAAGAAAACTAAAAAAAATAAGTTTGATTTTTATATTACCTATGTGTAACTTTTCTTGAACACCATGAAAGAGAAAAGAAAAGTTGGAAAATCAAGAATAACTTGCATTGAGAAAAGAAAAAGTGGAGTAATCAATAAAGTTAGACTTTGTATATTAATTAAAAAAACTTTGACTTCCTTATATTTGATAACTTGACTTTGTAGGTATATATTTACTTATATACGAAAATGGAGGGAGTAGTCACTACAACAGATTTGGGGATTGGGAGCGCTTTTTTTAGGCCATCAGTAGCGCTTTCGGGCGCGCCACATGATAGGAACTTGTTACAAAAAACTCGATTATCCATTTGGATTCAAGTGGGAAAATAATAATCAAAGAAGTGGACATTCAGCAAATAATGTGCAACATGCAGATAAAGTAGATTCTAACTATGGAGAGTATGAAGAAACACAAAATTCAGAAGCCCCTGTTTATTTTCTAGAGATGAGTTTAAAATACTCATAAGGCTTCTAAGAGATTCCTCACCAAAGATAGGAGACTCAGCACAAGAGCATCAAACTGTCATTAATGTTCTTATAATTGAGAAAGAACTTGACGTGAAGGAATGTGGTGCACGTACCTTTGTAATGAGTGATTTGTGAATAAAATGAAAGTAGTGTTGCACTGAAAGCGTAATGAACGAGTAAACAATCTTTCACCAAACCAAACCTAAAAATACCCGTTTTTTATTTAAATTTTTTAAAAAAGATTATAAAAATACTACTAAAAATTCGTTAAAAAGTCAAAACTAATCTAAAAATTATAAAAACACTACTAAAAATCTAATAAAACCAAAATAAGGTTATGCAAATTTTTTAAGATTTTTTGGAGATTATGAAAAATTAAAAAAATTAATAAAAAATAGTAAACAATGGAATTTGGGATTTTGAGCCCCTTATCTCGAAAGAAGTCCCTTCTTCAAAAGTCTTGATCCATGATTTTTTTCAAAGTACCCACTAAATAGAACCAAAAGACGATCGATATTCATATTCATATCTATTTTATTTTTAAAAAAAATTAATTTTAATTTTAATTGCAAATCGGATTAATCTACATTGTTATTTTCGGGTTTTACCTTTTGGGTAGATACACTTTAAAATGTATGGGATTTGTGAGGGGAGCTGTACAAAAAAGTTTAAAACTGGGCTTGGTGGGGTGCGCCTGGCCCATGCTATAGTGCAACGCATAGGCGACACATGAGAGGCCCAATAGCAAGCTACTGTGGTGGCCCCTCCCCCTAAAAAAAGTAATTTAATATCGTGTGGGCCAATGACCCACATATCAGATATTAAACTGATAAGAACAGATACTACACTTGATCTTAGCCAAAAGGCCGAGAAAGGTATGAGTTTAACACGGGCTCGGTGCTGCTTTTATATCCATCATCTACTCGGCTTCTTTCTTGACTCCCCGATGTGGGACTCTTTGGCAGCGAACTTATAGTTGAAATTCTGGCTATTCATTCATTCGTATACACTTCTTCTGCTCCCTCGCATTATATATGTCAAGGAGAATGCCATGTCAACAAAACATATTATTATATATGTATGTAATAGAGATGAAAATCGAGAAGCTCTCTCTCACAGCAAAACATATTATTATTCATGATATAATTAATGCTTCGTGGAGTGTGAGTGTAATATCAAATTTGGAAGTTTGGAACTAAAATAATCCAGCTGCTCTTCCTAAATTTGCCAGTAGTTGCAGTGTCTCTGTTACAACTATATCAAAATGTGAACCCTTTAGCATTATCATTTACCAACATACTCTCCAGAACTCATACTGGATTGTAAGGAGCAGCAATAGAACTCTTATTGTCTGGAAATTTCTAATGCTGGATTCAGTTGCAACTGCATGCAGGAATCATTTATTGAAGGTAGAATTTACAAATCCAACATTAATTCATTAAGGATAGTCATATAGCAAACCACTACTATGCTGTTCTGTTGCAATTTTAGTTTGTTTGCGCGCCACTTATGAAGGTTGTTCACAGCTTAGGAATCACTATACTAGTTTGTTCAGACATCAATCTGACAACAACCATGTATGGTCAAATGTTCATGAACTTATGGGACATCAAATTTAACGTTCCTACTTATTTTCATTAATCTACACAAACCACATTCACGTGCTACCTTCAATATGCACACACTCATTTTCATGTGATGTTTTTGTTAATTCAAAGCTGTTTAAGCTATATTCTTGTATAAGCATCCGGTTCTTGGCAATATTCACGTGTAAGCATCAGATCTAAGATCATATATGTTGCTCATTGGATTGGATTGTTAATAACCACTCCATCGAGAGAGGAGGGGGAGAGAGAGAAGAATCAAGAAATTTAGACTATCATTCTTCTTCATCTTGTAATTCATGTTTGCAAGTTGAAATTTTGCACATTTGCATGTGCAGAATTGCACAAAATTGTTTAGGCATTTAAATTCGCTAAGTGATTCTTTGTAAGTTTTTCTAGAAGGAAATTTTGAATGAATTTTGGATAGTCAGCAGAAATTTCGCTGAGCGATTTGGTCCTTCGACTACAAGATATAAGCACCGCACCATTAGTCATAACTTGAGTTACGAGTTTCTGATTGAGGTGTTCTTGGTGGCATTGAAAAGCTACGAGAAAGACATACAAGTGTATGAGATGATTTTCCACTTAATACTTACTCTCAATTCTATCTTAGTAACCTTTTAAATATATTTTTTAGCAAATTTACTTTCTGGAATTCAATTATAACACATCTTAAAATTATAATTAACTAAATAAACTTTTAACAGGTCAAGATTTGTGTGTGTTGGTCTTTTAGTGAAGATTTTAAAAGGTTTATTATTATTATTTAGGAAAAAAAAGATTAAGGGAGGTGGGTCTTAGGGGTTCACTAAGATCAAGAAAAACTTTAAGCCTCTTTGAAAACAGGTAAAAAACTAGTTTTTCTATAAGTGTGTCGATTTAACTTTATTTCTTAATATGACATTTCAAGAAGATGATCCATTATCTCCATGGATGGAAGAGAGATAATGTGCATTATTGGATTGAGTAAAAATGTTGAATGGTTGACTATAATGGATATAGATTATGAAGAGGTTATAGTTCTTGACGATAAGGCTGATCCTAATGGAAATAGTGATGGTTTAAGTCCACCAAGTGATAATAGTGGTGATGGGGGAGGTAATGAAGAAGTCGGAGAAGGTGATGGTAATGGTAATGGTGAGGGTAGAGGAGATGAAGAAGAAGTTGATGCGCAAACTCAGAAAGCTCAAAGTCAAGAAAATAAGGAAAAAGAAAACAAAAGGTTTCATGTGAATATTCTTCTTCTTCTAGTATTGCTCACAGTTTTGGTGACTTTGGGATGGCGATTCTTCTCAAAATAGTCAAGTATCGTATCCCTCTGTTTATCCTTATATATTATATACTATGGAGTTCTTACTTCTTTATGCCATGCTTATATTTGCATAAATAAAAGATTATAGAAAGTTTATTAGTTAGATCACGTTCGGTTCACTACGATTAATGATCTAATGTCTTAAAAGTGAGTGAAAATTTATAAATAAAAAAAACTATAAATAAAAGATATATAAAGAATTACAAATATTATAGGATTTTTTTAAAATTTTTGTGCGAATATAAAATTATTTCACGATGCATCGACCACAATACATATCGGAACGACCGCAAATGGCCGCAACCGCAATATGAAAGCCTACTTGTGAGGAATGGGAGGAAAAGAGAAAATGAAAAGCTAAATTTTTTCGTGAACCGCTGATGCCTGCATGAGAAAGAGGAATTAGATGAGACTGATAAGTTGTTTGAAATGAATAAAAATAAAAAAAGGAAAAGTGAGGTGAGGAAATCCAAAGCTCTAATTCCGGAGGTAGCATCCTCCTTGGCATTGCGCGCCAATTTCTCATGGTCTAGGTGGATTGTGTTGCCCATTGTGTAGCTTCCTTGTGTGCCACGGTTGGTCCACATTTTTGGCTCATGCCAATTCAGCTACCATGGAGCTTGGATGAGCTCCCTTCATGTTGTGATGCAACACGCAAAAATGCTGCTCAGATTTTGTTGCAGGCATGTTTGGCCATGTGTGCAGCATTGTATGCTCCTCTTCTCTGCCTTGCTCAGAATTTGCAGGCTTGCACAATGAAGAATGGTGGAAAGATTTTGTTTAAGGGATGTTGTGCCACGCGTGTTGCATTGTTTGCTGCACTTCTCATCGTTTCGCACAACTTCCATCCATTCTCTCTATTGGTTTCTCTCTCTTATCCACGTGTGTCCCTTTCTCTGCATTCCTCCAATCAGCATTGTGGCTTCCTACCAATTACCTTCTCTTCCCAATGCTGCAAGTTTCGTCCAATAAGCTAGGCTCCTCAAGGTAATCATGCTTGCTTCTTCCAACTATTCTCCCTTTTCAATGCTTTTTGTTTTCACCGGCATAATGCATTCTCTCTCTTTTTAGTGTGGTTTGATTTTATTAAATGTTCAACATTGTTTGCCAATCGTGTCTGTGGCCTCAGATTGTATAAATGCCCATCCCATCATACTCAGATTCGTCACTTCTGTTGGGCTATTTCCAAGTTACTCTCCCTTTCATGTTCTTCTCTTTTCTGGTTTGCTTCCTCTTCCTTTGGATTTTGGTTATTTTGTGTTCTTTTGTTTTGATCATTGTTGCTTTTGTTTTTCTCCCATTCTGGATGATTGCTCAGATTATCTTCTTGCTGTCTGTTTTCCACTTCTGTGTAACCAGGTGATCCCCCATTGATTCTTTCATTGCTATTTCTCATCACATTCGGCTTCTCTTATTATGTCATATGTTTGGGATAACCTACTTTTCTGTGCTAATGCTTCTACTGTTGTTTCATTTGGTAGATGGATTCACTTGATATTGTGCCTAATGAGAACGAGGTAATGGCATTGATGTAGTGAAATTTCTTGACAGATGAGTTATGATCAGTTCATTTAGTTTGTTTGCATTAGTTTGCTAATTAGCATAGTCTCACTTGATTCTGTGTTTTGTTCATTTGCTAATGACAATGTGTTTCATCTTTAACTTAGGGTAGTCTAGATATAAATACACATCTGTTTATGCCTTATAAGTTGCCTATGTTGTTTTTATCATGTGTTTACTTCGTTTGCTGCATTGGTTCTACTGATTTTTTAGATGGCTATGTTCTAGAAATTGTGATTAATTCATTTAATTTATTGGCATCTATTTGTTAATAAGCGTACCTCGTATTGATTTTATGTTTAGTTGATTTGCTAATCAAAATCTGTTTCATCTTTAACTTAGGTTAGTGTACATATAACTACAAATTTCCCTTGGACCTAAGACTTGCCTCTGTATGCTTCCATGTATGCTTCCTGTCTTGCTTCTCTTTGTATTTGAAACTGTGTTTATTGATTTATTTAACTATTGGTCCTTTTGGTCTATGTTGACTATACATATCATAGAATGTGGTTGAGTTATGTGTTCTGTTTGTTTTATCAATTAAATGATAATATGGATGCTGATGAAACAAGTAATGTGGGTGACCACGTGTGGATTTGATGCTGGCTGAATTGAGAGTATGGTGGCTTATTTGATGTAGAGTTGATTTTGGTTCTGCTGTTGTTTTTTCCTACGTGGATTCCCTTGCTGCTGTGGGTAATGACCCATATTTTGCGGATTGTCTTCGGAAATACCACACTTATCATTTTGAATTTGTTCCTGGCTTTGTCAGTTGTCATGTCTCTCCATTTAGATTGTTGATTTCAGTCTATCTTATGGTTCTAATTTTTCTCCATTTATTTGCAGACTATGCAACAACTTCCAGTTCTTTTTTTAGCAGATTTTTATAATGATATGCCAACCATTGTCCACCTATTGGACCCAGTGGGATATGTTTTTGTCATCTCTATCAAGCAACGTCCAAGCAGGGTGTATTTACATCATGGTGCTGCTCGCATTGGGGAGATTTTCAATCTCTTTAGTGGTGGTTGGGTTACTCTTACATTTGTGCAGCGTGCAACCTTCCAAATGTCTGTGAGGGACAGGATGGGGAAGCAAGTCTCCTATCCATTTCCTCCTAAGAGGTTTGCCCTTGGGGAACCCCAACTCCCAATGAGCATTGTTGAAGAGGAGAAGGATGAGTTCAGCTTTGTTGATGCTCTTCATTTCTACAACTCTTTGGTTAAAACCCTGTCTGTTGAGGAGACCAGCACCTCATTTCTGGTGTGTCCCAGTTTTCTTAGGCACTACCCTTTCATGCCTTTGTTGGGATCATTAGTTGCCTACATGTTAAAGGCAATTTAGCATTCGTGTTGTGTATGTCATTCATATCTATACATGATTTGTGTCTTGCTTTGGTTAATTTTTTCTTTGAATTGATAAATTAACTTGGCTTTGGTTAGTTATGAGGAGTTTAAATTTAGCTGGTATTTGTATCTGGTTAGGTTGTTCTGAATATGCCCAATATTGAGAGACCTACTTGCAATTGGTTTCGTATATCCATAAGAATAAAATGGAAAATAACTGAAGTGAGGAGATCTATAAGAAAGACAATGTCGGCGTATATCCATAAGAATAAAATGGAAAATAACTGAAGTGAGGAGATCTATAACAGTGAAAAGTAAACTCACCATGACACCAGATTTTTTACAAATCAAATCAGTGACATTCCGATTCCACACCAAAGGGTCGATGTTGTCCAACATAGCGGTGGTCTGAGGAGAGGGAGGGCAGTCAGAATCAGAGGACGAAGAGGAGGAAAAGGAAGAAGAAATGCAATGAGCCATATTTGATGGAAGAGCCCTGTTTAACAAAGATAGACATAATCAGAAAAAAAAAAACAGGAAGTAAAACTTGAATAGAATGTAAGCACTGAGAAAACCAAGAAAATAGGATAATACCCTTTTTGCTTTGAGAAATGCAATGAGGGACTTCTCCAAAGGTGAAAGGCGGGGTTTCTTATTGCTGGAAGAAGCCATTGGAGCAGTTTGTAGGAGATAGATTGGAGCAGGGTACTTAAAGTGGGAAAATGCACTTAGGAAAATGAAAAGTTAGGTGGTTAATTAAAGTTGAATAGCTACCAACTAATGATATTTATGAGAGAGTACTGTTCCCTATACCACTTAACATCAAGGGGAGGATAAGATTAGGAGAATAAAGAATAAAGAATAAAGAGATAAAATAGAAAACATGAGTTTCATTGATTGTCTTATAAATTTGTTAGTTTTGTTGACATATACCTAATGATCTCAGTTTTTGACCTGTTCTATATGCTGCTTTAGCTTTGTTGCCATGTCATCCTCCAACAATATGCGACAGCGAGAGGTGCTATCCAGGAGACCCTTGGTCATCCGTTCTTCCAGACCACAGGTTCTTACGGATGCACAGAGGGCTGCAATCCTTGCTAAACGCAGGTTTTTATCCTTTCCCTCTCTCTCTCTTAGTCTATGGTACTTCAACACTTTTATTAGAAGTGACGGAATAAACTTTAGTTATTTTGAACATTTTCTTCACTTCTCTGCAATGGCATAATTCTAATTGGTTTGGATCTGTTTCTCCGAATGGCTAATATCGAAAAATCGCATAGCACTTGGACCACCCTAGAAAAGCAAACTCTTTGTTTCTGGTCTATAAATGAGTCCTCCATATAGGTTTACTAACTTTCATGTAATTGATGCATTTTGTTTGGAAGTTACATTGTTTTGAAAAGGCGTGGTTGGAAGCTATTCAACTTTATGATGATTACTTCTCCAAGTTTGACATTTCTTATAATTTGGTTGTTGTAATTTTAGAAGTATTTTTAATTAGAAAGATCAATCAATTGTTGTGTAAAACACCCTCCATCATTTCTGTTTCCTTCTACATTAAATTTCATATTTCTTCATCCTAATTTCTCTATTTTCAAATTTGATATAGTTATTGCTTTTGTTTCCGTTTCAGACTATGATTGTGTTTAACTACTATTTTACTTACTTCTCTGTTTTTAAATAGGATTCACCCTGGGCGGTTTGTTTATCACATCTCCTCCTCCTCCTCCTCTTCTGATTCTGAGTCTGATGCTCCTCCCCCTCCTCCGACAAGACGTACGTTACCGGAAATTACCCCTTCGACATGGGAACGGCAAGTTTCCCCCCAGGTTTGCAAAAGATCTGGTGTTATATGGTGAGCTTTATTATTTGTGCAACTTTGTTTTCAATTCCCAAGTTTCGTCACATTCCATTGTTTTTTGATGCTCTAAAACCAGAACTTCCCTAAGGGCATTGGGAAGCAAATCCCAGACTCAATGAAGTTCATGGGTCTCCGTCATAACAGAAGTGGGAAGACTTACAACTGCTCTGTTCGCATTGCTTCGCGTTCAAGGGAGGAGAAGTGGTTGGCTGGGGAGCAATGGTTGGCATTTGTGAAGGAACAGAAGTTGAAGCCGGGTGATGTCCTCCGAATGCAAATTAGGGGCACTCCCCTTACTATCTTTGTTGATGTTGTCACTCATTAATCTATGGCATGTGTGTTGTA
The DNA here is from genome assembly GCA_963573325.1 of Astragalus glycyphyllos. Lineage (NCBI taxonomy): Eukaryota > Viridiplantae > Streptophyta > Magnoliopsida > Fabales > Fabaceae > Astragalus > Astragalus glycyphyllos. The sequence goes on along the minus strand of OY754313.1, from coordinate 47,068,395 downwards.
TTCTAGATAACTGTTGTCGCTTTTTTGTGCTGTTTTGTGGTTTTGTAATTCCTACACTATGTGTCCGACTTAAACTAAGGCACTACGACCCCCTTCAATAGAATTATCGTACTTAATCTGAGGGACGGCTCCCACCTTCCAGTAGAACCTAAGGCATTTGCCCCGTCCATCGGACGGGTCACCCCACTAGTTGACTAAATTTCAACAGGATGCTCTTCTCAAATATTTTATTTTTGTCTTGTTTTTTTTTGGTATAATATTTTTGTCTTGTTTTATATGTATTTATATTTATTTTCTATTAGATTTCATATTTGTATATTAAAAATATATTTTAGGACGATAAATGAGTAAACTATTTTCTTATCCTATCCTGTTAGTTTCTAACCGAGCTCAAATGGAGTCCTGAATTAGCTCCTGATTCATAACTAGAAAGTTTTTCTGGCCCTTTGCGAATCGGAGCTAAAATTCCAGAAATTACAAATGCCAAAATGGGAATTAGGATCGATCTTATTAGAAATGTCAAAAAATTATCATATTCATAAATCAAAAACATAAATGTACTCCTATGAATGTGGAAAAAATACTGAATGAGTGTTAATTCTTAGTCGATTTGAATTGAAACTTTCTAATTATTAGATTAATTTTTGAATCTAAATAGAAATGCTTTGTATTGTATTAAGTTTACATTTTTTCTAATAAAATTGAGACTATTATCTGAGTATACTCATACTTATATTAATATTATTCTATCGAATATTACTATATTCGAATAAAAATTTATTCATTCTTTCGACTACTAAAAGTCTTTCTAGTAGTCCTATTACGACTAGTATTCATTAGTAATATGGAGTTCTAAAATACTAAAATAGAAATAATATATATATTTATTAATATTAATGACAGATATTTAGATACTAAATATATCCGTAGGAATGTTAGGGCTATACGGACTCGAACCGTAGACCTTCTCGGTAAAACAGATCAAACTGATTATTATCAAAATGATTTGAATTGTTGTAAAGATCCAACGTGCATTTTTTTTTGCATTGGGCTTTTTCATTAACTGATAGAAATATTAGTTAGTCGACCATCTTTTTTCTTTAAAGAAAGAAAAAGGAAATGACTCCCTGTGTTCTGATTTATTATTTAGATTAGATCTAATTAAATCTAAGAACACTACCAAAGTGTTTCAAAGAAGAAGGTTATCCTGACGTAGGTATGCTTCTGGCTTGGATCAACTTAAGTTAAATGGACTCTCTATCAACCTACTTAAATAAATAAAAATATAAAATAGGAAATGAAACTTCATACACCTTAAAGTTCATAAGATAGGAAGAAAAGAGAATTTTTTTGAGGTCCCTAGACTCATTATGCCTAGCATTGAATAGATTAAGTATTCACTTTATCAATATCTCAAATCCTTGATGGATTCCATTTGACGTCTAAATCCTTTGTCAGGCTATTGTTCTCTTATTTTGTTCCCGGAGTAAGACATCGATTTCTCAATAAAATCAACTCTTTAAATTACATGATGGACTCCTATGAAAAAACATTGGTGCGTGTGTAAACGAGGTGCTCTACCTAACTGAGCTATAGCCCTATTGCTTTTGATACATATTTGATCATATTAGATAAATAAATTCTTGTCAAGATGAATATTACATGACCCAATCCAATCTCTTTTAATCATACGTCGGTATTGCTTATTAAGTAATATACATATATATATATATATTATATTTATAATCCATTAATTAATCTGATAGATAGGTACTTTTTATTTGGGATAATAATAAATGACCTACTTAACTCAGTGGTTAGAGTATTGCTTTCATAAGGCAGTAGTCATTGGTTCAAATCCAATAGTAGGTAAGGTATAGATAGAACTTATTAGATACCATAGATTCTGGTATCTAATAAGTTTTTTTACACACCCTTTTCTCATTTTTTATTATTAGGCTACACCAACTTGTTACGAGATCATATTGAGAGCCTCAACTCGTATCCTAGCTCGTCTGAGAGCTAGATTTGCCTCAATTGTTTGTCTCTTCCCTTCAGCCTTATTCAAGTTAGCTTCAACTATTAGAAAACTTTTTTGTGCTTCTTGTGGATCAATGTCACTACCCTTCTCCACATCATTTACTAAAATAGTAATCTCATTATTGCCTATTCTAGCAAAACCACCCATCAGAGCCATCGTTAACCATGGGTCGTTAAGGCGTATTCTCAAAATACTTATATCTTTAGCTGTGGCAATAGGCGCATGATTTGATAATACTCCAATTTGTCCACTATTAGTAGATAGTATAATTTCCTTCACTTCTGAATCCCAAACAATTCGATTAGGGGTCAGTACAAAAAGATTTAAAGTCATTTATTAAATTTGCTCTCCATTTCTAAGTTAAGTTCGCAGCTTTTGCAGTAGCTTCATCGATATTACCCACCAAATAAAAGGCTTGTTCGGGAAGACTGTCTAATTCCCCAGAAAGAATCAATTTAAACCCTCTAATTATTTCTGCTAGACCAACATATTTCCCTGGCGAACCTGTAAATACTTCGGCTACGAAAAAAGGTTGTGATAAGAAACGTTCAATTTTTCGTGCTCTTGCTACGATTAAGCGATCCTCTTCGGATAATTCGTCCAACCCAAGGATAGCTATAATATCCTGAAGTTCTTTGTAACATTGTAAAGTTTCTTTAACTCTTTGCGCAGTTTCATAATGTTCTTCACCAACGATCCGAGGCTGGAGCATGGTTGACGTTGAATCTAAAAGAACTACTGCTGGATAGATACCTTTGGCAGCTAATCCTCTTGATAGTACAGTAGTAGCATCCAAATGTGCAAATGTTGTGGCAGGAGCAGGATCGGTCAAATCATCTGCAGGTACATAAACTGCTTGAATAGAAGATATAGACCCTTCTTTGCTAGAAGTAATTCTTTCTTGTAAAGAACCCATTTCAGTACCTAGGGTGGGTTGATAACCCACGGCGGAAGGCATTCGGCCCAATAAGGCGGATACTTCGGATCCTGCTTGGACAAAACGGAAGATATTGTCGATAAATAGAAGTACGTCTTGTTCATTGACATCTCGAAAATATTCCGCCATAGTTAGAGCAGTTAAACCAACTCTCATACGAGCTCCGGGCGGTTCATTCATTTGACCATAGACTAGAGCTACTTTTGATTCTGCAATATTTTTTTCATTAATTACTCCCGATTCTTTCATTTCCATATAAAGATCATTTCCCTCACGAGTACGCTCACCTACTCCACCAAATACGGATACACCTCCATGAGCTTTGGCAATGTTATTGATCAATTCCATAATGAGTACTGTTTTACCTACCCCAGCTCCACCGAAAAGTCCAATTTTTCCTCCACGGCGATAAGGAGCTAAAAGATCTACTACTTTAATTCCTGTTTCAAAAATGGATAATTTTGTATCTAACTGTATAAAGGCAGGCACGGATCTATGAATAGGAGATGTTGTGCGGGTATCTACAGGACCTAAATTATCAATAGGCTCTCCAAGCACGTTGAAAATTCGTCCTAGAGTTGCACTGCCGACTGGAACACTTAGAGGAGCTCCCGTGTCAATCACGTCCAGTCCTCTCTTTAGACCATCTGTAGCACTCATAGCTACGACTCTAACTCGATTATTTCCTAATAATTGCTGTACTTCACAAGTTACGTTAATTTGTTGACCAACAGCATCTAGACCTTTCACCACCAGAGCGTTGTAAATATTAGGCATCTTCCCTGGTGGAAAGCTACATCTTGTACCGGACCAATTATTTGGGAGACACGCCCCAGATTTTTGTTTTCAAGTGCAGAAACCTCAGTATCAGAAGTGGTAGGATCAATTCTTATCATAGTAAAATCTATCCGTTTTTTTTTCAAAAAATTTGGAGATCAAGAAAAAAATGTTCGACAACAAAGCAAGTTGATCGGTTAATTTAATAAGAAATGTATATATATGTAAGTTAATAATCTAAATCTATAATCTATTTTTTTGGTACCATCTAAAACCAATTCAATTGTTTTTCAATTGAATTTGCGAACCTGAACTTTATTTATTATTCCGTTTTTCTATCTCATTGGTCCTTTTTTTTTCTTCTCAGCATACTATATTAGACCTAGCATATGTTTTTTACCGATTTTCCTTTTCGTGGGCGAATTCTGCTTATTTTTACATCTAATCTAGGATTTACATATACAACATATACCACTGTCAACGTCAAGAGTAAATTTCTTATTATTTAGATTTAAAAATTCAAAATATATAGAATATATATATATATATATAAGACTTGAAATTTGAAAAAAGGATTGGGTTGCGCCGTACATATGAAAGAGTATAGAATAATGATGTATTTGGCAAATCAAATATCATGGTTTAGCTTAATAATGAACCATTCGGATTAATTGATAATATTATTAGTTGATCGATCATTTGTGAAAGATTCATGTGAAGTTAAAGGTTTTATTAACTCCTAAGTTATGTCGAGTAGACCTTGTTGTTGCTAGAATTCTTAATTCATGAGTTGTAGGGGTAAGTTATGTCACCACAAACAGAAACTAAAGCGAGTGCGGGGTTCAAAGCTGGTGTTAAAGATTATAAATTGATGTATTGTACTCTTGATTATGAAACCAAAGATACTGATATCTTGGCAGCATTCCGAGTAACTCCTCAACCTGGAGTTCCTCCTGAAGAAGCAGGTGCTGCGGTAGCTGCAGAATCTTCCACTGGGACATGGACAACTGTGTGGACCGATGGTCATACCAGTCTTGATCGTTATAAAGGACGATGCCACCACATCGAGCCCGTTCCTGTAGAAGAAAGTCAATTTATTGCTTATGTAGCTTATCCCTTAGACATTTTTGAAGAAGGTTCTGTTACTAACATGTTTACCTCCATTGTTGGTAATGTATTTGGATTCAAGGCTTTGCACGCTCTACGTTTGGAGGATATTTCCGAATCCCTACTGCTTATATTAAAACTTTCAAAGGTCCGCCTCACGGAATCCAAGTTGAGAGAGATAAATTGAACAAGTATGGACGTCCCCTATTGGGATGTACCATTAAACCTAAATTGGGGTTATCTGCTAAGAATTACGGTAGAGCAGTTTATGAATGTCTCCGTGGAGGACTGGATTTTACCAAAGATGATGAAAATGTGAACTCTCAACCATTTATGCGTTGGAGAGGCTGTTTCTTATTTTGTGCCGAAGCAATTTATAAATCACAGGCCGAAATAGGTGAAATCAAAGGACATTATTTGAATGCTACCGCGGGTACATGTGAAGAAATGCTGAAAAGAGCTATATTTGCCAGAGAATTGGGTGTTCCTATCATCATGCATGACTACTTAACAGGGGGATTCACTGCAAATACTAGTTTGTCTCACTATTGTCGGGATACTGGTCTACTTCTTCATACCCACCGTGCAATGCATGCAGTTATCGATAGACAGAAAAATCATGGTATGCACTTTCGTGTATTAGCTAAAGCGTTACGTATGTCTGGTGGAGATCATATTCACTCCGGTACTGTAGTAGGTAAACTTGAGGGAGAAAGGGAGATTACTTTAGGTTTTGTTGATTTACTACGTGATGATTATATTGAAAAAGGTATTTATTTCACTCAGGATTGGGTTTCTTTACCAGGTGTTTTACCTGTTACATCTGGGGGTATTCACGTTTGGCATATGCCCGCTCTGACTGAGATCTTTGGAGATGATTCCGTACTCCAATTCGGTGGAGGAACTTTAGGACACCCTTGGGGGAATTCCCTAGGTGTCGTAGCTAATCGAGTAGCTCTTGAAGCATGTGTACAAGCTCAAAATGAGGGACGTGATCTTGCTCGTGATGGTAATGAAATTATCCGTGAAGCTGGCAAATGGAGTCCTGAATTAGCTGCTGCTTGTGAAGTATGGAAGGAGATAAACTAACAGGATAGGATAAGAAAATAGTTTACTCATTTATCGTCCTAAAATATATTTTTAATATACAAATATGAAATCTAATAGAAAATAAATATAAATACATATAAAACAAGACAAAAATATTGTACCAAAAAAAACAAGACGAAAATAAAATATTTGAGAAGAGCATCCCGTTGAAAAATAAAAATTAAATATTTAGCTGCTGCCCAAAACCGTTGATCTTGGTTTTGGAGCGGATCTTCCCTGTTGGGCCGGATCCGGCGCTGGTTTTGGGCCGTTCCCTCATGCGAATTGGGCCTCTTGGCCCAGTCTGGAACAATATACATATAACTTATTTGTTAATCTTTGAGAGGAGATGCGAGATTGGAGGATCGAATCCTATACACTGGTTAATCTTTTTTTTATGGTTTCGTTTTACAATGTTCTTTGGCATAAATTTTATTTGTTTATTGGTAGCATCATTGCAAAACCACAAGGTGAAACTCTAAGCTTGAGTGCGGTTGGTTAACACATTCAATTCTATTTAATTGATAGATTTGGCTAGTACTCAGGTTCGATGTCCAATAATGAAACAAATTGGAGCCCGTCTTTACTTACCTCTCGACCGAACTCTAGATTAGTTAAAACCCTTTTTCCCTAGATACCAAAGAGGGGCTGAAGACATCTAGTAAAAAAAACCAGCTTTGGGAAGAATTGGACAGTTACAGACTTGCACCTGAATGTAAATGGACGGTAAAATGTGTTTGTGATGTACTTCTTCAAGAGTCTTGATCCATGATTTTTTTCAAAGTACCCACTAAATAGAACCAAAAGACGATCGATATCCATTGTCATTACTGAATGTGTCCTGTTCCTGCTGCAAAATAACTGACTGTGTGTAAACTAGATTCCATTGTCATGTGTCTCTAGTTTACGGGAGGGTTTGTCAGGGTATTTTGGATATTTCTCACTATTGTAATAAAGTTGACTATGGTTAGTTGACTAGTTAAAAACTGTTAGTATAATTCTGTTTAGTTAACCACTAATTACTGTTAAGGTGTGGTTAACTGTTATTACCGTTACAACAGCTTGTAAGTGAGAGTATTGATATAAACTCTCTTTTTGATCAATGAAAGGCAATTGTTGCCATGAATTCACAACAACAGACTTCCACCTGAACGTAAATGCACAGTAAAATGTGTTTGTGATGTACTTCTTAGAACTATGAACAATCGTGAAGATGACACATTGATTCCATTTATTACTGGATCAAATGAAAGTTGTGCAATGGTTCAAAACAAAATTCTGCTAATAGATCAATTGTCAGAATTAGATAATGGACTGAGTGTTGAAGAGGAGGGATCTCAATTCTCAACCAACCGTAATGCAGTTGATACAAAGGAAAATGGACGAGGATACAGAATAGGAAATGGGAAAGTATATATGCACTCATTGTGGAAGGATGGGCCACATGATAGGAACTTGTTACAAAAAACACGGTTATCCATTTGGATTCAAGTGGGAAAATAATAATCAAAGAAGTGGACATTCAGCAAATAATGTGCAACATGCAGATAAAGTAGATTCTAACTATGGAGAGTATGAAGAAACACAAAATTCAGAAGCCCCTGTTTATTTTCTAGAGATGAGTTTAAAATACTCATAAGGCTTCTAAGAGATTCCTCACCAAAGATAGGAGACTCAGCACAAGAGCATCAAACTGTCATTAATGTTCTTATAATTGAGAAAGAACTTGACGTGAAGGAATGTGGTGCACGTACCTTTGTAATGAGTGATTTGTGAATAAAATGAAAGTAGTGTTGCACTGAAAGCGTAATGAACGAGTAAACAATCTTTCACCAAACCAAACCTAAAAATACCCGTTTTTTATTTAAATTTTTTAAAAAAGATTATAAAAATACTACTAAAAATTCGTTAAAAAGTCAAAACTAATCTAAAAATTATAAAAACACTACTAAAAATCTAATAAAACCAAAATAAGGTTATGCAAATTTTTTAAGATTTTTTGGAGATTATGAAAAATTAAAAAAATTAATAAAAAATAGTAAACAATGGAATTTGGGATTTTGAGCCCCTTATCTCGAAAGAAGTCCCTTCTTCAAAAGTCTTGATCCATGATTTTTTTCAAAGTACCCACTAAATAGAACCAAAAGACGATCGATATTCATATTCATATCTATTTTATTTTTAAAAAAAATTAATTTTAATTTTAATTGCAAATCGGATTAATCTACATTGTTATTTTCGGGTTTTACCTTTTGGGTAGATACACTTTAAAATGTATGGGATTTGTGAGGGGAGCTGTACAAAAAAGTTTAAAACTGGGCTTGGTGGGGTGCGCCTGGCCCATGCTATAGTGCAACGCATAGGCGACACATGAGAGGCCCAATAGCAAGCTACTGTGGTGGCCCCTCCCCCTAAAAAAAGTAATTTAATATCGTGTGGGCCAATGACCCACATATCAGATATTAAACTGATAAGAACAGATACTACACTTGATCTTAGCCAAAAGGCCGAGAAAGGTATGAGTTTAACACGGGCTCGGTGCTGCTTTTATATCCATCATCTACTCGGCTTCTTTCTTGACTCCCCGATGTGGGACTCTTTGGCAGCGAACTTATAGTTGAAATTCTGGCTATTCATTCATTCGTATACACTTCTTCTGCTCCCTCGCATTATATATGTCAAGGAGAATGCCATGTCAACAAAACATATTATTATATATGTATGTAATAGAGATGAAAATCGAGAAGCTCTCTCTCACAGCAAAACATATTATTATTCATGATATAATTAATGCTTCGTGGAGTGTGAGTGTAATATCAAATTTGGAAGTTTGGAACTAAAATAATCCAGCTGCTCTTCCTAAATTTGCCAGTAGTTGCAGTGTCTCTGTTACAACTATATCAAAATGTGAACCCTTTAGCATTATCATTTACCAACATACTCTCCAGAACTCATACTGGATTGTAAGGAGCAGCAATAGAACTCTTATTGTCTGGAAATTTCTAATGCTGGATTCAGTTGCAACTGCATGCAGGAATCATTTATTGAAGGTAGAATTTACAAATCCAACATTAATTCATTAAGGATAGTCATATAGCAAACCACTACTATGCTGTTCTGTTGCAATTTTAGTTTGTTTGCGCGCCACTTATGAAGGTTGTTCACAGCTTAGGAATCACTATACTAGTTTGTTCAGACATCAATCTGACAACAACCATGTATGGTCAAATGTTCATGAACTTATGGGACATCAAATTTAACGTTCCTACTTATTTTCATTAATCTACACAAACCACATTCACGTGCTACCTTCAATATGCACACACTCATTTTCATGTGATGTTTTTGTTAATTCAAAGCTGTTTAAGCTATATTCTTGTATAAGCATCCGGTTCTTGGCAATATTCACGTGTAAGCATCAGATCTAAGATCATATATGTTGCTCATTGGATTGGATTGTTAATAACCACTCCATCGAGAGAGGAGGGGGAGAGAGAGAGAAGAATCAAGAAATTTAGACTATCATTCTTCTTCATCTTGTAATTCATGTTTGCAAGTTGAAATTTTGCACATTTGCATGTGCAGAATTGCACAAAATTGTTTAGGCATTTAAATTCGCTAAGTGATTCTTTGTAAGTTTTTCTAGAAGGAAATTTTGAATGAATTTTGGATAGTCAGCAGAAATTTCGCTGAGCGATTTGGTCCTTCGACTACAAGATATAAGCACCGCACCATTAGTCATAACTTGAGTTACGAGTTTCTGATTGAGGTGTTCTTGGTGGCATTGAAAAGCTACGAGAAAGACATACAAGTGTATGAGATGATTTTCCACTTAATACTTACTCTCAATTCTATCTTAGTAACCTTTTAAATATATTTTTTAGCAAATTTACTTTCTGGAATTCAATTATAACACATCTTAAAATTATAATTAATTAAATAAACTTTTAACAGGTCAAGATTTGTGTGTGTTGGTCTTTTAGTGAAGATTTTAAAAGGTTTATTATTATTATTTAGGAAAAAAAAGATTAAGGGAGGTGGGTCTTAGGGGTTCACTAAGATCAAGAAAAACTTTAAGCCTCTTTGAAAACAGGTAAAAAACTAGTTTTTCTATAAGTGTGTCGATTTAACTTTATTTCTTAATATGACATTTCTTTTAACATGTTTTTTTAAAATTATAATTAATTAAATATACTTTTAACATGTTTTTTTAAAATTTAGGAACCAATCCTATATATGAGCATAAGTTGACAGACTTAATGAAGTTGAGGAACCTCCTAAATATGAGCCCACCAACCTCTCCCTAGCGTAAATTCCCTAGGTGAAGGTGAGGAACTTGGTTTTGTGGTTCATTAAGATTCTCTTAAGGTCCATCCGAAATAACTTTCTTCTTTGCTGTGTGGGGGCTAGCAAGTCGTGAGGGATTGGAATGTGTTGGCCGAGGCCAAAATAGCGGCCACGTCGAGGAGTGTGGGAGTCAGGATGCCCCAGGGGAATACAAAGGAATTGAGGGTAGTTAGCCAAAAGCTCATCAGAGGGAAAAGGAGATTAAAGTTATGGGAGACCTCTTTGGTTGACACCTTGATCATGTCGTAGATGCCCTAGGATTTCAACGCCTCGCCTTTGGCTTTGGCCATCCGGTCGATCCATTCGGCATAACCGGTGGAGCATTTTGCTCAGCCTGGGAGATCTTGGATTTTGGCCTCTGTCGTGTACCAAGCGTTGGTAATAGGGAGGTTTCCGGACCCAAAGCGCCTTTGGAACTCGTTGAAGCCATAATCAGGGTTCGAGGTACAAAGGAGAAGGCTGATCAAGGACCCGAGTTGGAAAATAGGCTAAACGGAACCACGATGGCGGACAGTGTTTGCTGGCCGTGGCCAGAAGAAGAAGCGGTTTGATCGTGACTGGACATGGTTGTGTTTGAAGAGGGCTGAAAAATGAGAGAAGCTCGCAGTGGGAGACGGTTGAGTTTTGGGAGCAATAAGAGCAAAAGTAATCATTATGTGGATTGACATAACGACTAGCAATGAGTACTGCCTAGAAAACCATCGTTTTGCCACATCGATTAGCAGAAAATGAGCCGTCACACGTCTAATCAATGACATAACGACTAGTCACCGCAACTGTCACAGCGTGTCGATTCAATTTTCGTGCCGTCAGTCCAATCCACTCAGCTGAACAACAACGCAAAAAAGGGGGAAATTTATTAACACCCAAAATAAATTAAGTTGTTGGCTGAGGGAAATAGAGGAATTCAAGGCTACGACAAGGCCGAGGCAACCACAAATCCACCAGGAAGGAGATAATTTAAAACTTGCCATAACACGGGGAAAAGCTCGGTTTGGAAACATGAGGACCAATATCTAGAGGGAAACTAAAGCCCGAGGGAATGAGAAGAATCACCTAGGTACAATGAGACTCGGTTGGAGGGTACCTCGACCACAGAGTGACTCGGCTAAGGCACCAATAGCTGAAGGCCGAGATTTAGACATGGCTGAGGTATGATGTGGCTGAGGCGAAAACTACTTGCTTGGAGCGAAGTATTCAATACACGTGGACATACAACATTGGAGCGGTTAAGGTCAATGAACAGAAGACGCCATGGAAATAGGAGTGACTAGGGTTTAACCCCACTAAGCTGTGCTAGTGAGGTCGTGGAGAGAAGACTCTGAGTTCCAAGGGACTAGGTTAATTATAACCGTTGATCCCATGCATGAGATTTCCATGTGTGAAGGCGGCGATACTTGACGCCGGTCTTGGACGACGACCTCCATTCTTTGAAAATGTCTAATGCTTACTCTAGTTTCCATGTGTGAAGTCAGGTTTCGATTTCATAATGGTTAGTGGACAAGAATGTAGCATGTAAGGTCAGTGCAATGATGCCGGGTTCAATTCTGCGTGCTTAGCTCTGTGGTGGGAGCCTGACTCTCTGATGCGAGTTTGGAGGCGTTGTACAGATAAAGCATGGAAACGAAGTCGAGCTGTTGCGCCAACAAGATAATAAATGCCTGAACGCTGGTGGATTGAGTATTTGGATCACACAATTGGGATTCCACTATGTGGACCATACCAAGTACAACGTGTTGGGCCTCTGATGTTGCGTAGATTGAGTATCCAGCACACTCTGGGCCACAAATTGGGACAAGACCATCTGGACAATCAAAGAAGGGCACGAATTTCCCAACCCCCCTACTCAACACACACCCCCATAACCTCCTGAATCCCAAAACTACCCCTAACTTTAAAACACTTCAACTCCCACACTCCCTTTCTAACCCCTTCACACCCCCTATTCCCTCACAATCCCTCACAACTGAACCCTAGCCTCTCTCAAACGAACCCTCTCTCACTGTCACCCTCCTTCATTGCATCTCTCAGTCTCACTCACCATCTCTCACTTCTCTCACATTTCTCAGTCCCTCCCATCAGGTACGTCTCACTCTCATTTATCTGCATTTCGTTTATTTTTTCTGTAAAATCACACCTTATGGTTGAGGGCTACCGAACCATTTTAGGGAACCATATTTTTTGAAAAATTGAAATATAACGTCTGGTGGCTCTCAGCCGAACCAGCTCGTCTGGTGCCCACCGAACCACTGTTAATAGAATGTTTGTTTTAATTTGTTTTCTCTATTTTCTTCAACAGTGGTCAAGACGGGAAGGAGGCCACCTCCTACGGTTTCAAACCGGAAAAGGAAGGAGGATGAACGCAGTGCTATAGGTGGACCTAGCAGGTGTAGGCACGCTGGCCCGGCCCCAGCAATAGAGGAGGACATAGGACATGACATTGAGCGTGATGCTACTCATCCGACAGTTGATCTTGCTGGGCTTGCTGTTGATATTAGTGTTGATGTTCATGCTGGAGATGAACATCAAGAGGCTGCTCCTTCCACATCAGTTGCTCTTTCCCGTCAGCTAGCTAGCTGCTCCTCCTTCCACATTCCCTTTCCCGGGTGGTCTGGAGGATAGATCTCTCTTTCCCACTTACAGGTCTCATTTTGCTAGATCCTTATGGGATGGCTATGTATGTTACTTACCATATATCTTGTAAAATTAATTATTACTTTTTTGAATTCTTTACTTACGGATACCATTTGCCAATGCAGGATCGTAAGGAGCTAAAGAAGATTTCACACAAGCATAGCCAGATAGAGCCGCATGAAAAAATTATGAACTTTGTGATGACATCTAGGCTATACCCTCTGAGGGACTTAGGATTTCTCGGTGTCCTTGGTGGGCTACTAATTGCATTTATCGGGCATTGGAAGCCAGATACTTTATCTTTGCACCTACCTATTAGTGAGATGACTGTCATGCTCAATGATGTATCTTTATTATTGCACATCCCCATATCTGGACCCTATGTATGATGAGAAACAACCATGTGCCAAGCGGTGGATGGCTACTTCCGGCATGGACAGGAAGGCTGTTTGACTTGCACCGATCGACTTCACCTAGATGAGGGCACCTGGGACCCCTACACACAGGTCATAGAGATGTCAGACCCTTTTAAGGCACTGACACTATTCAGAGGATTTGTATGTCATGCAAGGTGCTTGGTGCCCTAAACCTCCTAGAGGGGATCCGAGTTTGGGTATGTACAGTTTGGGTATGTACAGGGGATCCGAGAGGACCCCAAACCTCCTACTTGATCCGCTGTAACATTAAAGGATGCTGACGGCATGTGGGTAGACTTCGACCAGTATTTGATAGAGCGGGGGCCTTATTTCAGGCCGGGTCACCCAGACACCGTGCTAGGGTATTTTGCCTAGTTTAGGAAGGTCTCACACACATTCATAATGCCGTCCAATTTTGTACATCTTGAGAATGAGCTTGACACTTTTACATGTTTTCATTTATTAGTTTATTAAACATGTACTTATTATAATACTTTTGTTTTCTGTCTCAAAAATAATGCCCGAGATGGTTCAGTTGGTGGATGAGATGGAGCGTGCCATAGATTGAAACGTCCCACAGGGGACGCAGCCTCAGAGCATACTAGAACGGATGAAGAGCCTCATGAGGCCATTTGGTAGACTTAGGAGGTTTGGCTGTGTCTATCACAGAAGGGACCGCAACACACAATATTGTTTAGGGTTAATGTTAGTGGATGGTTATTTGTATGGAGTTGTTTGTTTTTAGCTTTCTTTCTAACTCGTTTATGTTAAACTTGTTTAGTACTAATTAATTTATATTTACGTGGTATTTATTTTAAACAACCAACTTATAAGTAAAAAGCATGACCGTACATCAAACACGAAAGATAACGAAACAAGAACGAAACATATTGAAACAAAACACAAGAAGAATGAAACATAACAAACACCCCCATTACAATTAATTTAGAGTCCCTGTTGCAAAAGAAAAATGATTTCGTCCGGAGTGCGTATTGTTTCGACATATAGCTCCAACAAATGAGTTCTTGGAACATTGACATGTACTTCCATCATGGTGCGTACATGGTCGTCGCTCCAAATCTCCAAAGCTGAATAACGAATAGCCTCGTCGTCTCAGATTTGAAAGAAAGAATAGTTGAAGTCCATATCCGACCGAATGAATTACCACTGTTGGATTAATTTTTGTGTCTAGGATCGCTGACATGGCAACTAACGTGCAGTTCAGATTGTACATTTTGTGTTTCTTCAGTTTCTTGTCATTAGTGCTTGTAGTTTATTGCTTTTAAATTTCCAAGACACATATTCAATATCCATCATCTCTCTCTTCACATTCTGCATCATCATCTCTCTCAAAAACCCACTTTCACAACCAATATCTCTCTCAAAGCTATTTCTTCTCCAACAAATACTATACTCAGATCTCCCATCATATTTCTTTTTCACGATTTTTGCATCTGAGTTCATTATCGCATCATAGCCTCTATTACACAGGAACTCTCATCATCTCTCTTTCAGCGCTATTGTGTATCTCTAAGTAAGGGTCCTTAGGTGTTCTATTCTGCATGATAGCGGCGTCCTTCTTCTGCCACCGAAGTAGTGGGATGGCCATTACTTCCATTACGAGCCAGTGACTGCCCGCACTGGTTGCACTCCTCGGGATGTTCATTGTGCTCCTCGAGTCATCTACTTCAATCTCTAGGGAGTCCTCCTCAGTCCTTGGGGCTACTTCCCGATCTTTGAGCTCCCTTAGTCGGCGGTCCGAACACCTCGATACAAAAATAAATAATTTCTAACTTTTGAGTTAGATAAAATCAATTTTGGCATGAGACTCGCAAAGTTTTATACATATACTAAAAGAGTTTCTATATTTATCATCTTAAGAAAATCAAATCTTTTTTTATAACCAATTTTTCAAAATTAATTTTTTAACACCAATTCTTCATAACCAATTCTATCAAATATATAACAAACAAATTCTTAATGTTATATTTGCTTCTTACTTATATAAAAAACAAAATGGGTGACGAAAATAAAAATAAAATGAAGGCTTAAATATGCTTTTGGTCCCTGCAATTACACCCGTTTTTCAAATTAGTCCCTGCAATTTTTTTTATTAAATAGGTCCCTGTAAAATAACGTTTTTTTAAATAGGTCCCTGTAAAATAACGTTTTTAAATAACGTTACAAAAACGTTAAGTAGGTTACACATTGGCATTTACACGTCAGATAATATTTTTCAATTAAATTTTTATTAGCTGATGTGGTTTAAAGTTAACCCTAATGTTGTCATCTTCCCCAAATTGACCTTAAAAACCAGATCTCATCTTCAACCATTGTTAAAACCAGCAGCTTCCATGGCTTCCTCCCAATCTTCTCAATCAAATTCAAATTCGAATCCACAGATGTTCACAAGGTTACCCATATGTGGTTGTGGGAGGACTATGAGGTTGTACACCTCAAACACAACAAGAAACCCAAATCGAAGATACTGGAAATGCGTGAACTACCATGTAAGTTCTATCGTTCTCTTTTCGCCTCTGTTTTCTTAAGCTACTGTTTTTGTTTTCTGATTGTTTGTTATTTTGAGTTTTCCAGATTCCTGAACAAAGTTGTGGGTTGTATAGGTGGGATGATGAGTTGAAAGAAAGTGATTTTGTCCCAAGAAATATCAGTAATTTACCCCAGATCTCAGATCCAGTGGCTGAACAAATTCCGCGTTGAACAAAATCAGGTTGTTGAACAATATCTGGTTGTTGTACTTTGAAAGTACTTTGAATGTAGTTTGTATGAGATGTACTTTGAATGTTTCAATTTATGCACATTGCTGTTATCTGAATGTTCTTGTGTAACCTGTGTAATCTGTTCTGGTGTAAAAGAATGATCTCGTTTAAAAACTACAATTTGCGGGGACCTATTTAAAAAAAGTTATATATTTGCAGGTACCTATTTAATACAATTTGGTAATTGTAGGGACCTATTTAAAACAAGTTATTTATTTACAGGGACCTATTTAAAAATTGTTGTAAATTGCAAGGACCTATTTAAAACACAAATTAGTTTATACAGATACTGGTTTGCAAGTGCAAGCAAATCTGTTATTGGGACCTGCTACATTACGAATCTTTGAACACAATTTGCAATACAAAATAGTAATTCATTGATCAAAATACTAAGTCATTTCATCATTGTCATAACCAAAGTGCAAAATACTTAATTGGCTTAACAAGTTGCCATTACCAAACTGCAAAATACTGAAATGGCTTAAGAAGTTGCCATAACCAAAGTGCAAAATACAGTATAGAGTTTGACGAAATACTAAGTCTTCTAATTTTGACTCCTAGACAAACTACTAAGTCTTCTAATTTGTGGAGCCTTCTTGTATCAGTTCACCATCATTTCCAGCAACTTCCCCATCTCCAGCAACTTCCCCAGCTCCAGCAACTTCCCCATCAACTCGTCCAACAACCTTTTTCACCCCCAACTTTGGTGGCCTACGAACTTGTGGAGCCTTTCTTCTCACCTAAATCACCAATTCACAAATATAATAAAGTTAAATTCATAAACAGCCACTAACTTAATTAACATCAATAGAACTTCACAAACATACCCTTGTAGTAACCCCATTAGGGTCTACAATTGCAGCAACAGTTGCAGCAATGTCCACATTTGAAGGCATTGCTTCACCAACACTTGCAGCCATATCTTCACCATCATTTGCAGCTGGTGTTGTTTGTTTCTTTTGTTTCCTCTAATAACAAAACCAAACATAATTATTCCAGAAAATTAAACAAGTATAACAGAGAAATATAAGTCACTAGCATTATACCTTTCTTGCTTGAGCAGCAGGGCTAATAGTTTCACTCTTGCAACCCCTAGCATTGTGCCCAACTTTGTCACACTTAGTGCACCTATATCTTGTGTTCTGCCGTTTGTACTTGGTTGGGTTTGGATCCTCATCAGGTTCTCTTCTTCTCAGTTTTTTAGGCCTTCCAGGATCCCTCTTATATTGAGGGGGCAGCATCTCTTCAACTTCAACATTTGGCCACATATCCTGACCATTTATAGGGCTAATCCCATTGTTGTAGCAGTCCATGTACCTAACCTTGCTGTAACAATCATTGACAGAATCAGAACTCAACTGTTCCTCACTTTCTTCATGTTCACCCTCAACCACATGATTATCCAAACTCTCTACATATAAGTGTATTTCAGTGTTATACTTTAATGCAAATTCAGCAGCTTTCATGGCATCATTATCTGCCCTAAATGCCTTAAAACCTCCCACAAACGCATCCCCATCAGATTTCCACCACAAGAGAAATTGCTGTTTATACCCTAATTCCTTGACTAACTCTACAGCCTCAAAAAAACTCCATCTATCAACATCATTGATTGTGTATGGTGCTGTAAACCCTCCAGTATACCCATAAATTTCCCCAGTTTCAAAATGACCCCCATGATGTATCAAAAGTTTGAAACTCATCCCTGTAAAATGAGGAAAATAAGGTAAACATTCTGTGGTCCCAAAATTGGAATATTTAATTCGAAATTACACCCCAAAAAAGCATTATTTATTTCTGTTTGGTCCCCCATGTGACAAGTTGTTGTCTTCTTTGACCATTGACACAAAAGACACAATAACACATGTTAAGTGACCCCATTACCCACTGACCAACAGCAAAACCAGCAACAACAACAAATATTTTACACACAAACACTAACCAGACCAGCAACAACAACAAATAAACACAATACACAGAGGATTTCTGAAAAACAGAAACCCTAATGAAGGAGAACGAAAGAAAGAGGATTTCTGAAGCAACAACCAAGAAAGAGAGGATTTCTCAACAATGACAAACCCTAATCAACAACAACCAAGAAAATAAAGGGTTTAGGTTTACCCTCGTTCGTTCACCGTCGTTTTCGTTTCTTCCCCGTAGCAAACCGTCGTCCTTCAGCTTCGTTCACCGTCGTCGTTCACTTTCGTTCGTTGTCGTCGTCGTTCCTTCGTTCGTCCTCTTCCTCTTCTGCAAACGCTAGGTTTCCTCTTCCATGGTTTTTCTTCAGAGCGTTGGGTGTGAGAGTGAGGAGTTGAAAAATGTTGAAAGGTTAAAATGACAAAGGTTGAAATCAACGCTTCTAATTTCCCCCTCTAATAATCCTACGTGGAATATACATATCACACTTTAATTTTAATTTTTAATTACGTGTCACAGCCCACATGTTACTCTGTTAGCCACATCAGCAAGTGGCTAACAAAGACTTAACAGAAGGACCTATTTCAAACAAAAAAATTTTACAGGGACCTATTTAATAAAAAAAAATTTGCAGGGACTAAATTGAAAAACAAGTGTAATTGCAGGGACCAAAAGCATATTTAAGCCTAAAATGAATAATGAGAAAAAAAATATAAAAATGAGGTGAACAAAAAAAATAGAAATCTAAGAGCTCTTCCATTTCCTTGATTACAATTATCTTCCAACAAACAAATGAGTTAAGAAAGGAGTAACAACCATGGTTGCAAGTAAGTGAGAGAGAGAATGCTAAAGCAAACAATTCATAGCTTAAAAAGATGTATATCATCATCATCAACAAAATCTGATGTTCATACAAAATGGAATCACTTATGTGTCAATTGGGTCAGAAGCATGATGAGCAGTTCCCAAACTGATAGAACAACCTCGTACGCTGTCCCAAGGGAGAGAGTTGATTGCATAGTAATAGGTGCTGGTGTTGTGGGCATAGCAATTGCAAGAGCATTAGCACTCAAAGGTAGAGAAGTTTTGATAATTGAATCAGCACCCACTTTTGGAACAGGTACCAGTTCTCGAAATAGTGAAGTTATTCATGCTGGAATCTATTACCCTCGTAATTCTTTCAAGGTTTGTGTCTTTCTTTCTTTTATTAAATTTTTCATTTTTAAGTAACCCCAGAAAGAAAGTTCGAATTTTTATTCAACCCCATATGTGAAAGTTCTTGTTTTTATGTTGGGATTTTGGTTGAATCTTGGATTGTGTTAGTTGGTGAGAAAATTGAATTGGGTGTAGTTGTAATGGATTTGTGACATGAAAACTAGAACCCTAAAAGGGTCGTGTCAAGCCTATTATTAACCCAAAAGGGTAGTATCATTGTAAATTGGGGTGCAATGTGTTAATAGGTTTCATTCTGTATTGGAAGTTGAGGTGAATGAACCATTGAATAAAGGAGACAACATTTGATAAAATTATTATCCTCTTGTTCTACTGGAATTTAAGTTGTGTGATAGCAGGCATGACTATCTTCCATGTTCTCTCTATAAGTCAAAAGTGTACTTTGCTGTAAATTATCTTCGTTTAGGGCTATCCCAAGGTTTGATATTGTAGTCGCAATTGCAGTTACATCACGATCTCTAATGCTACACAAATTTTGGACAAATGTGATTAATGCGCCCATAATTGGGGTTGTGATGCGATCACAATGTTTCTGGCTTTGTAGCACTGACACTTCCGGTTGAAAATGTGTATGGTGTCTGACACGTATCGTGTTGGACACCGATACTGACACTTCAATCACATTTCTTTTTCAAAACAAAATTGGTGTCTGTGTCTGTGACTGTGTTGTGTCTGGTGTCCGTGTTTGTGTCTATGTCGGTGCTTCATAGGTTTCCAGTGCAATCACGATTGTGGACCACTATTTAGAACTCTGCTATTACACTGAAACTGACAGATAGTTTTCTCTATTAATAATGACTTCATGCCTTCTAAATCTTATCATATACTTGAAAGCGACAGATATTCTTATTTGCCTTTTGCATGTATTTAACCAAAACATGACTTCAGCTTTTACTCCCCGTTTTGTTTAGAATGTAATTCATTTCAGTATGCTTTTGCAGGCGATGTTTTGTGTAAAAGGAAGAGAAATGTTATACGAGTATTGCTCCGAGCATGATATTCCACATAAACAAATTGGTAAACTTATTGTGGCTACTCAATCCTCCGAGATTCCAAAGCTAAACGATATTTTAAATCGTGGTATTCAAAACGGGGTTGACGGTTTGAGGATGATTGATGGCATTGAGGCCATGAAAATGGAACCTGAATTACAATGCTCGAAAGCGATACTATCACCTCTCTCTGGGATTGTCGATTCTCATTCTTTAATGCTTTCTTTAGTGGTAGGTATGCATTTCTAGCGTCTTTCACCATGTGGTAAAGATGGATTAACTAACATACTCCCTCTGGTCCTATTTATAAGAAAAAATTGCAGTTTTAAACTAGACACATCAGTTACTCAATGAATCTAAAACTGCAATTTTTCCCTTATAAATAGAACCAGAGGGAGTATCTTTTTTCAAGAAGGAAAAAAATTGCAGTTTTAGATATCTTTTCTATAATCAACTTATTTAAATTAATCAATTTCTTCATTTGGAGTTAAAATGTCATATTGACAGGAATATAAACCAAATGTTGGTCCAGGGGGAAGCTGAAAATCACAGAACAACCTTCACATATAACTCAACTGTCATTGGTGGCCATCTTGAAGAAAATGAGATTTGTCTCCATATATTACAAACCAATTGTCTCAAAGAATGGAATGGGACATCAACTTTGCAACCAGAACTAGTACTAATTCCCAAACTTGTAGTCAATTCTACAGGCCTAAGTGCACCTGCCCTTGCAAAAAGATTTACCGGCGTACGTAATGGAGTTGTTCCGACTTCCTACTATTCGCGCGGTTGCTACTTCACGTTATCGAATACTAGAACGTCTCCTTTCAAGCGTTTGATATATCCTATACCAGAGGATGGTGGCCTTGGAGTGCATGTTACTATAGACTTGAATGGCCAGGTTAAATTTGGTCCAGATGTTGAATGGATTAACGGCGTTGATGATATCTCAAGCTTTCAAAATCAGTACTTTCTAATACCCTTTCATTTGCATGCATTTGAATTCTTAGCATCTTGTTATATGCCATGTCCCATGTGTTTCATTTAATGATCACAGCAACATTTGCTCATGTCTGAAATTGTTCAACTCCATGATTCACAATTCAATAGATTATGACACATGGTGGTACTTACACACTACCATTATTACGATAACATTGTGTTATTAGCCAATTTAATCCTTAAAATTTTACAAAAGTTCAATGTAATCCCTAACATTTACAATATATCAATTTATTCTCTGACGTTTTGATAGAGCATCTACTCTTGTTAAGAGCCAGAAGGGTAAATCCGTCATTTGATGCTTTTATGAAAGGAGAAATAAGAAGAATAAATAATATAATATTAGGAAGTAGTTATTGTGTGTTAGTTTGAATTTAAATTGTTAGTTATTTGATTTGGGTGTGGTTTGGATATATATTTGGTATTTTGTTGTTCAGCCTTCAGAATGTTACGTTGGAAGTTATTGTAAGTTTAAGGCCAGAAGTTGTAACTTCTGAGAAGAGCATTGCTCTTTGGGTAGTTTGGGTTTGTAATCCTTACTACAGTTTGTAATATAATCGTAAGTTTCCTTTCCCAATTCTCTTCCCTTTTATTCTGCCAAAGTTGTTATTCTTCCCTATTATTAAGCCATCAATCGATTCATTCCTTTATTATTCAAGAAAGAAATCGATTCCTCACTCTATTCTTAAGCCATCAATCGATTTCTATTGTTTAAATAGGCCATTAATCGATTTCCAATTTGTTTAATTCAAGCCATCAATCGATTATTAAACTGTCAATCATCTGGTTTGTATCACGTTTGCAAAAGTTTTTCGGTTCAGT
The DNA here is from genome assembly GCA_963573325.1 of Astragalus glycyphyllos. Taxonomy (NCBI): domain Eukaryota; kingdom Viridiplantae; phylum Streptophyta; class Magnoliopsida; order Fabales; family Fabaceae; genus Astragalus; species Astragalus glycyphyllos. Next base: position 47,046,298 of record OY754313.1, on the reverse strand, counting down.
CCTTATGCTATATCAATTTAGTCCCTCTATTTTGCAAAAGGGGATTAAATTGATCCACTTCATAAAGTCGGGGACTGAGTTGATATATTGTGCATGTCAGGGACTAAATTGACTAATAACTCCAATAACATTTGACAACATACTTGAATTACTCTAGTACATGCTTTCACTAACTTGTCAATGTTTAAAGGATCTTATCTTGGTTCTTTATGTTAGCTAGTCGAATCTATAATGAAATCATGTTATTGTTTTAGCATAGGGAAGGGTAGATTGTGCTCTTTATGAAACTTCTGTTCATATTTTTCCTTTTTTCTTTCATTTTATGTTTTCTTTATATTCCTTCAAAAATAAAATATGTTTGTTTGGATCACAGACTTAAAGTAACCATTTGATCATAGGTTTGATTATTCGGTGCATGCAAATCGTGCTAAGCAGTTTTATCCAGAGATAAGAAAGTACTATCCGAATCTGAAGGATGGATGTTTGGAACCGGGATATTCAGGGATCCGACCTAAACTCTCCGGACCTTCTCAGTCACCAGTTGATTTTGTAATCCAGGTCATTTCTCAAATTCTCTCATTTTAGTACTAGCTTTCTATTCAGTGTTATTGAAGATGTTAGATTTCAATGTTATTTCTTCCATTTAACTTATGTCCTGTTTGGAAATACAATGTCACTAATTTGATAACACTTTTAATTTATTAAATAAATATCCCTCCACCCATCATCTTGGCAAGATTGTAGTGCCATCATTTTGTACGAAAAAAAGAACAACAATTGAAGCTCATCTTTCGTGTATCTATGTTATCTCTTTTGTAGTCAATAACAGATAGCGTAGCAGAGCGGCCGACCGCTAAAACGCTATAGCGGTGTAGCATGAAGTGGTATGACTGCTACGTCGAAGTCTACCGAAACAATACAAGTAAATTATACCTTACACATAAAAGATTGGAAATAGAAGAATGCACTAGCTCATTTGGTAAAAATTGACCAAAAAGCCTAAAAAGAAGCATTGACTAAAAGTGTGGGGAAAATTGAATTTTTAGTGAGTTTGAACGTAGCGGCCGCTATAGAGGCTGCTATTTGTGGCCTTACAACCGCTGCTCAAAACCTCAACACTACGGAAAATTGTGTAGCACTTAGAGACCGCTACACAATGTACGCTGCTATAGTGGCTGTTACAACCGCTCTTTCTGTTCCTTCTCAAAACTCTCATACTTAATTTTCATTTGAATTTAGTTTCTTTTCAGTTTTTGTCGGAAGTTAGAACTCTGCTTCCCTCCCGTTTTGATTAACACTCTTTCATTTTGTCATTGCCCTTTTCAGTAGCTTTTTCTGATTGTTTCTAACTATACAAGACAATGAATGGCCTAGTTTTGATTGGATTAGCTTTTGCCTTAGAAACTTCTCAATTTAAATAAGTATGTGTTAAGGCGTCGTCAACTTAGTCACTGAAACAAACAAAATTCCAAAATCACATTAGTTTCTGTCAAACATTTCTGGGACTAAATTGGCTAAGGGTATGAACTAATATGAGGGAACGTTTTCAATTTCAGATATTATTTTTTAATATTAATAATTTTAGGGAGTAAATTGACAGCGTCCTACTATTTCAAAGACTAAATTGGTGATTCACTCGCTAAGGTTTTGTTAGCAATATGTAAAGTTACTCTTCCTATATTTCTCCATCTAAACAACTCATTACTATGAGGCTCCAATATGAATAGAGGTTGTGGTAGGATTTTCTACATTTTAACTAAATATTTGAAAATTTGGCCTAAATGCTCTTTCATTTATGCAGGGAGAGGAGATTCATGGGGTACCTGGTCTTATTAACCTGTTTGGAATTGAGTCACCTGGTTTAACATCCAGCTTGGCAATTGCAGATTTTATTTCTACTACATTTTTGTGATGATTTCTACTGTATTGTATAGTTTCAGATATAAAATTAAGAATTTATTAATATTACTTATTAGTGTAATAATGTAATTTTAAATACTTGTAAACACTTCGATTTGGGATAAATCAAGATTCTAAACTTACTATGTTGTTTTTCACTTGTCAGTTCTAAAAAGCAGATTTTCTTTTTATTCATATCAATTACTTTTTTCTTAATTAGATCCTTTATTATTTATTGTAGAAAGATAATGAAGTATGAGGAGTAATAAATAATCTTAGGGACTCATAGACTAATGTCTAATAATTTTATCAAAAACAACCAAATTTATTATTTAGTTTTTTTTTTGATTGAAAAATTTATTATTTAATTTGGTTTGTATAAAACAAGCTTAAAAAGACAAGTTAGAAAGGAAGGGACTATAAAATTGAAACCTGTCCTTCTGCAATTATTTTTTGAAGTGTGGGGTTATTATTGTTTTATTGGATGTCTATGATTTGATCCATGTGACATTCTCCATTTATTAACTCAAAATATTTCCCAGTAAAGTTTCTTTATTAAATCGATATAATTCTTGAGTTTTAAACTGACCAAATACCAATGTAATTAATTAATAGTAGTATTTACAAAATGTAATGTGTCAGACCCTAGTAGTGGGCATCATGATGAGATTGAAAGAGCCAACCACTTTTGGTAACTCAAATTAGAATGGAAGTGCCAAAAAGAAAAAAGAGAGATGATAGATGAAGACAATATATTACTCCCTCGGTTCCTGATCTTTGGTACTTTTGACCTTTTATTTTTGTTCTAAAATAATGATACTTTTAAAAACCCAATGTACAATTCACCTAATTTTTCCTAATATACCCTCTATATTTATTTATCCTTTTAGAGTTCCAACGCATGAATTAATTGTCCCAAGACTATTTTCTTTAACTTCAATTATCCCAATACAACTATAAATGGGGCATTTTAGTACTTAAACAACACAAATTAATGGTACCTTAATATGTGTGTAACAAGCCAAAAGTACCAAAGATTAGGAACGGAGGGAGTATGTCGATGAATAAAAATAAAAAATAAAAAATCCACTAAATTTCTCTTGGCTTATAATTATAAAAGCTATTTGATGCTTTATCAAAATTTTTGATTTAAATATAAATACCTTTTAAAATTTGAGTACATATTAACTATAAAGTTACATTTACATAACCATGAATGTCCATTTATCTAAATTTTTTTGTATAATCATCGAGATTCAACAATTAAATTGATAAAATGTAATATTTATAAAAATATAAACTTACTACAAAATTAATAAAAATTACTCCAAATTTATCTTTTGGCATCACCAAAGTTCCACTATTCTTCAGCCTCTACAATTTTTACACGTAAAATAGACATCTAATAAAACTTCTAACAGTTGTCATTTGATACAACAAAATTGACAGCATCACAAACAACTACCTAAAGAAAAACAGCCTCCAATTGTATGAAAACTTGAGAGTCAAAAGTATAGTACAGATGAGAACTATATGTTATGGCAAGCAAAAAGTATACGGAACTCATTGCAGTAAAAACATCAAAAGGTAGCTGAAATAGTTCTGCGGAGCTGATTCCTAGGTTCAGGTGGCGGTGCAGATGGCAACACTTTTTCTATCTCCTGTCACATAAAAAATGTCATCAAAATAAGTTCTTCTATGCATAATGGATGCATAGTTTTTACTTCAAAAATGTGAAAATTTCGCTAACAAAAAATTACCAAACCAATTATGCTTGGATAAACAGAGTGGTTATATCATACATGTTGTATAAGCTATTTTATAATAAATAAAAGATAAAATAAAGTCAACTTGTTTTTATATATGCGCGAAACTTTTGTTTCTCCAAGTTCTCCCAAATAGCTTCATAAGCTACGAAGCACAGACACAGACACGGATACCAGACACGACACTGACATAGACACGTAGACACCGGTTTTAATTTAAAAATGAAAGTAATTGAACTGTCAGTATTGGTGTGTCGCACAGCAGACACGTCTTGAACCTAAAGTGTTGGTGTTACAGAACTCAAATGCTTATGCTGATATATAAGCCTAATTAAGCTAGTTCAAATAGGCCATATATCTCTAACTATCCCAAAAAATTCCACAGATAAGAAAAACAACAGTAGTTACTAGGTAGCATACTCAAATAACCAATCAACCACATACCATATTGTATGTTCAAAGACAATAATTTATTTGACTAAAAAAAAAGACAATAATTTACTGGTAAAGTCATACATATCGTAGGCACAAAGTATAAGAAAGTCATTGCAATGAAGACATCAAAAGGTAGCTGAACTAGTTCTGCGGAGCTGATTCCTTGGCTCAGGTGGGGGTGCAGATGGCAACTCCTTCTCTATCTCCTGTCACATAAAAAATGTCATCAAAATCAGTTCTTGTATGCATAAAGGATGCACAGTTTTTACTTCAAAAGTGTGAAAATTCCGCTAACAGAAAATTACCCAACCAATTATGCTTGGATAAACAGCTTAATTGAGTGGTTATACCATAAGTGTCTATCATATAATATTGTCTAAGCTATTTCTATAATAAAAAGATATAATAAAGTCAAATTGTTTTTAATATATAAGCTATAAACTATTTTAAGAAGTTATCTTGGGGAGCTTATGAAAACAAGTTGAAAACAACTTATAGACATATCAAAAGTTTTTTTTTTTGAAAAGCACACAGATCATAAGTTTTTCTTTATGTTCTCCCAAACAGCCTCATAAATAGGTGCTTACGTTAATAGATATTCATCTCATTTATAAGCAAAAAAATGCACTTTCCAGATCAGATACATCAGTTATTCCATGAACCTAAAATGTGCATGATTTGCTAAGCTTTCCCACGAGCCATCCCCCAAAGCCATATGGCAACACCGAACTCGTGAACCCACTAAAGATAAGATCAAGCATTGGAGCAGTTCCCTAAAGTCAACCTTGAGGACAATGTTGGGTTTCAACGGGGGAGTCTTGTTAGATTTGTAAGTGGGGTTTCCGAATTATATCATAAGAGGGAGTAGGGTTATGAATGTAAACTGATTAATCAGTTAGTTGTATTTTAGCCTATTTTCTGTTGTGAGTTAGTTTTGGATTGATAGTTCGTTAGCCTTTGCCTAAGCATCTATTTACTATAAATAGAGGGTTGGAACAAGGCTGAGGTATCTTTGGTCATATCATTTAGTTGTAGTCGTTCTGGGTGAGGCCAGATTACCGGGTTATGCCGGGGGAGGAGAGCCTACTCTCTCCAATTGTTTCATTTTATTCAATAAGATTGCCGTTCCGTTGTTATTCAATTTCTTGGTAACGTAACACATACTCAAATAACCATTCAACCACATAGCATATTGTATGTTCAAAGACAATATTTTATCGGTAAGGTCATATCACAGAGAAATGTTTTCTGCATAAAGTTCTGAGATCTTAAAGCTCCATGAATAAGGTCAAGTTTGTAACAGGTTATAGATATTTATCATCAACTACCAATAATTTTCAAACAGGTAACATGTCTGTAGATGTAATCTGTATATGTGCATTGTGTGTTTTTGACTGTAGCATGCGTTTGGGCTCTTGAGGGTAAAAAAAATGTTGATAGCAACTACCCCTGTGCTTTACATTCCTTATAAGCTCGAAAAGGACACTAGTGTCTGAGTGGTCAAACCAATAACCTGGGCAAGTCATGCATCGTCATCTGTTATAAACTAATATTAAGATATTACATTCCATCCAATACCCCTTTTTCTTTTCTTCCTATTTGAGAGGTAAAGGATGTAATCGGTCTTGTTTTTCGCTCCGTCATAAAAAACAAATACATGAACAGAGTTTTCTGAAGCAAGGAAGGGTTTTTAAAGAAAGAACCAACAACATATGCTAATTACAAAGAGAAAAAGCACGAAAGGGTTTATTCCAAAAGAGAAACAGTAAAACCGCTTAATAGATCATATGAAGCTTCTCTCACATGAAGTCAATTGAATGTGATCACAAAATATGATTCCAAATGGAATGATGAGATATATGGTTATAGACATAGTGATGGGACACAGAATTTTAATAACAGAAATTAAGTAACAAAAATGGATTAAACAACAGAAATCACTGAATCTATTGGACCGAAGAAGATATACAGTAGAAGAGAAAACAATCCCAGTCTACCCCAGAGCAAAGCTCCTCAGAGAAGGTCTCTGCCTAACCATAATGGTCACACTAGTATTCTTGCATACACATACAATTCCCTTACCTCACTATTTATACTACTAAGGCATAACAACTTGGCAACTAAGCATCCTACTCCACTCATTATTTACCAAATACCCTTACCCACTCTAACTATATCATATTCCCTTTTTCCTTAAAAGCCTCTTATCCGGGTCCCTATCACATAGTTCTGACAGAATTAAATGTCGCACATCATCAAAGAAACTACTATTGCATAGGGTAAACTGCACATAAGTTGGACTGCTGGACAAATATTCTAGAAGTACAATTCACATTATCAACTTCAACATATGAAATCATAATATCTCCATCTGTACGCTTCCACATAAGCAATGGAAGGTCAAACTTCTAGTGTCATGTTTGCAATTTATCACCAAGATCAGAAAAATCTTATGACGTTATTGTAACACTGAATTTTTTATTAGTCTACGGTTAAAAAGTTTTCTGCATTATTTGTTAGTCTGAGTTGCAATTCCGTTTTAGTTCATGGCACAAAAGTAAGAAGCCTGGAAATTAGCTTTCTTTGCATTATCCGGTCCCATTTGGATAAACAACTTAATTAAGCTATACCGGGAAGCTTATGGAAATTAGCTTAAAACAACTTATGAACATGTCATAAGTTGTTTCCATAAGCTCTCCCAAACAGTCTCACATCACTTTTGCGAGTAGATAAGCCAAAATAAGCTAATCCAAAACGGATTCATAATCCCAAAAGCCTAGGGCATTCTGCATTTATAGCTATCCATGTCTATGCCACCATTAAAACTCCAACACTTATTCATCAAAATGCAATTACTCTGTTTAAGGGTATGTTTGATTAGCTTTTTATAAGCAGTTTTCTGTTTTTAAAAGAAAAAGAAAGAACAAATTTTGTTCTTTGTTAACTTTTAAAGTCAGAAAACTGTTTTTGAAAAGTATAATCGAGCAGGTCCTAAATAATGCGGACTCTCCAATCAATTTATCAACATAAAGAACCCAAACACTTTTACTATTGTCAAAACTCTTGATTTGAGACACTAAGGCAATACTCGGAACAAAAAACACAGCTACAAAAAACATTGTTCAGAAAAGAGAATATTTATTGTGTGGAAAGGCACAATAAAACTAACTGGTTTGCAGCAGTGAAGGACATGGTATAAAATCTTTATTATCTTCTGCCAAGAAATTAGGCATAGAATATAGTATTAATTATTAGGTGACTGCCAAGAGCACATAGAAAAGCATGGGATACCAAAATGCAGCACAATGGCATAAAGTTATTTTTCTGCACTTTAGCACTTTAAAGTGTAATGTTAGACCCACGATTGTTAGGAGGATAGGATGGGGAATGTTAAAAAAAATACCCACTCAAAATGGGTTGCAATTAACAGAATGGGACAGGCTGCAAAGAGTGAGCCAGGAGAAGATTCTAGAACCAATGGAGGGGTATAAAAAAAGAGGGAGGAATAACTGAAGGGGTATCTGGAAATAAGCATTTGGTTTGGGGTTTTGGGCTGGTTAGAGAAGTTGGTTCTCTCTCAGATTTAGGTTATCTTTTATTGTATAGCTCCATTCCATTGCCATTTTAGTACAGAATTATCTTGCACAGAGGTTTCATCCTCTCTGTTAAGAGATTTATCAATAATTTTGGCTTAAATATGTTTTTCGTCCCTGCAAATATAGCGATTTTTTATTTTAGTCCCTGCAAAATTATTATTTTTAAATAACTCCCTGCAAATATGAACGTTTACTATTTTAGTCCCTCCGTCAACTTTTCTGTTAAAAACTGATTATCTGTCAACTTTTTGTCCAAATTGGCTTTTCCATGTCATCTATTTTCATTTCTATTTATTTTAAACCTCCACCACCATTCCTCCTCAACTCTCTCAACCATTTAAGAAGTTCAACCTCTAACCTCCACCAACCATTCCTCCACCATCATCCTTCAGTTTACTCCATAGATTCTTACGTGAAGGTGGATAACTTTTAGTAAATTCAAACCATTATTCTGCTTCAAAAGCATCCCAAAAAGTCTATATTTCTTTTCTTCAACAACCAAACTAACCAAAGTGATAAAAATTTCAACTATGTGTTTCTTTTCTTTCTCTGTCTTTTCCTCTTTCATCAATTACCAACAAAATCTTCGCCATGGTGGTGTTCGTGGAGATTGAGGTTGAGGATTCGTATTTGTACGGGGAAGAGGTAATTGATGTGAATTATGAATTTGATTCTCCTATGTTCTTTGATTTTTCAATCTATATTTCTTTACAAGATCCCATAGTGATGGTGGTGGAGGTTGGAGGTTGAACTTCTTAAATGGTGTGTGAGAGTTGAAGAGGAATGGTAGTGGAGGTTGGAGGTTGAAGACAATAGTGACTCAACTTTTTAAATAAATAGAAATGAAAATATATGACATGGAAAAGACATTTTGTACAAAATATTGACACATCAACATTTTTTAACAGAAAAGTTAACAGAGGGACTAAAATAGTAAACGTTCATATTTGCAAAGAGTTATTTAAAAAAATAATTTTGCAAGGACTAAAATAGAAAATCACTATATTTGCAGGGACGAAAAACATATTTAAGCCATAAATTTATCTTGGTTTTCTTCTACTCTGATTTTGGTTCCTAAGATGTAACTAATATAAGTTAAACATCTAAATGAAAGCTACACACAAGAATCATGGAATAGTCAAATATCAGTGCAATGGTTGGTAATAATGAAGTGTCTTGCCAAAAGTGCTTTAATAAACTGTTCGAACTTCAAACTACACTATTTGCAATTTGTAAGCCTAGTAATAAGCACTTCAAATATTTTTCTAGTAAAAAACAAATTTTTAAGCCTATTCCATCAATTGTATATTGTATACATCTCTTTCGCAACACAATCACATGCTTAATTAAAGTATCATACAACAGATAAACTGAGACATACAACAAAGAAGCATTGGCTAGATGAAGTCTTAATTAACAACAATATTTAAACCGTTGTTTTCCATCGCAATAGGCAGACAAAAAAAAGGTCTGACTAAAAAATACCAGCACCCAATAATAAACTGTGAATGCACATTGATAAAGGCATAGAAAGTAGAAACATACATTCTGTCTTCTAAGCCTTTCATTTTCCTCTTCCAAACGTGAAATTTTAAGTTCCAGTTCTTGAGTGTAAGCCTGTCCATTCCAATGACATAAATATTTCCTTGTATCAAATAAAAAACAAGAAGACTTCAAAGCAATAACAACACACAATAAAAAAAAGAGTATAACCTGTTTTCTTGCTCGCGATCGAGCAGCAGATTCTCTATTTTTAATCATTCTCTTTTGCCTCCTCTCCACAGTTTTCTCTACCACATGACCAGAGGCAAACCTTTTCCGACTTAGAGTTTGTGTATCTGATAATGTACCCATTAAAGAAGATGGTGACATTGCTGCATCCATAACCGAATTCCCTGGAACCTGGAAAGACGGTTGAATGGCACGAACAGTCACAAAACCCCCCATCATATTGTTCTGATGGTTCTCATGCTGATGCTGTGGAGGCTGCTGAGGGAGCTGGTATTGCAACCAATGTCCATGTTGTGAAACATTTTGTTGGGAATTCCCATTTGAATCAACCCCTTGCAAAGAACTATCCTTAGTATGAAATGATTCACCAACCACTCCAGCTTTCAACAAGAAATCCTCCAAAGTCATCTCACCAAGTGTAGGTTGTCTTTCTTGATCAAGAGATTTCTTCAGTTGCATATCTCTCCAAACCTCGTCAACAGTTTTCTTGCTAAGATCCCCAGATAAATTTATGCTCCCTTGTGAATTCAGAGAGTACCCACCAGAAGCAAGCTGATTATGCTGCATGTTAGTATCATCGCCGCCGAATTCCAACCCAGAGGCCTCACCAACTTCAACACTCCACACACTCTTAAGCAGCTCATCCAGATTCATGCTGCCAAGTGGTTTCCCCAAACTACCAAGCTGGTTCTGAACTTCATCAAGGGTCAAATTATACAAGGACCCTGACCTAGACAAAGGTGCAGTCTTTGGCTCTTGAACTGCCCCATCTTGAGATACCATTTTCCTAACCCTCTTCACAAACTTTTTTTAATGACAAATGCTAGTGGTTAGTTGTTATATTGGTAGGGTGGTCAGGGATAGAACCTTGGACCCTTACTCCTTTAACTTCTTGGTGTTTCTTAACTCGCCACGAGAGCTACCTAGCTTGAACAAACCTATTCACAAACATAGAACTCTATATCTTCCATTTTCGAAGCTAACCCCATTACCCAGAATGCACCTCAATCTCAATTTCTTAGCCAACAACAAATTGACCTGAAAAACCCAAAGGAAAGTGTCCAAAGGCATAAACTTTGCACCAAACTTGAAACCAAAAACAAAAAGGGATAGAACATACCTGGAAATCAATCCCAACAGAATCAGTTTCTTTGAACCATTGAAAGTTTTATAGAAGGCATTCTCTCGAACACAAAGCATGCAACGTCAAGTGGGGTAGTTGAAAATCGGTCAAAGGCATAAACTTTGCATCCAGCTTGAATCCAAAAACAAAAGTATGATACAACATACCCAGAAATCAATTCCCAATAGAATCAGTTTCTTTGAACTTTTTACTAACAGGCATTCTCACAAAGCATGCAATAAAAAATGGGGTAGTTGAAAATTGGTCCCAAAAGAAAAAAGGAGTCGGATCAGGTTTGAAAAGGAATCAATGCTACATAACAGATGCTCCATAAACATAGGATGATAGTTGAGAGAGAGAGAAAAAAAAGTCACCAACTAATAATACTATGTCATTTCTATCATCATCATCATCATCATCATCATCACTGTGGATTTAAGAATATAAAAACACAATATTGATGCTGAAAAAACCACCTCAGTACAAATAAAACCACTTGTGGAAAGTTAAAAGGGAAGAAATTGCTTAGAAAATTAACCTAAAATGGAAGATTATGTTTTTGCTTTCAAACAAGAAGAAAAAAACAAAAAAGGAAAATAATAGAGTAGAAGCATTGATTAATCAGTAGAGATATTTTGAAAACAGTTGAAAGAATAGACAGTTTTTGACTTCTTAGCTTAAAACAAAAATTGGAAAGGAGATTAAGCTTTGAGTGTATATTATATAGTTTGATTTTTCTCCGGGACCGCAATGAATATCAAAAATAGATCTTTTCATTTTGGCGAGTGGGGACACCATTCCACACAAAGCATGATAGAAATAATAATAATATATAAAACAACGAAAAAAATGTTACTACCTCCTCGATTATAAATAACAAACGACTTTTTAAATTCATTGAAAAAATGATGTACATTGACTATATATAGTCTAAATATATTACTTTTTCAATGAATTTAAAAAGTTATTTGTTGTTTATAATTGAGTCCGAAGGCATATTAGATCAGATGAAATGTCATAGAAATCACTTTGGATTTATAGCAATTTTTTTTTTCATTTTCTTTCATCTGTAGTCTGTAGTATGATATATAATAACCCATTGTTCTATACCGTGCTTTCATCCAGTGGATTAAGGACTGCAGTTCAGTGGTTTAAATTCAAAGGGGTAAGCCACTCTCACATACCTTTGTGAAATAGATGGACCGATATTTATAGGCATCGTGTTAACTTCTTGTCCTTTTTTTGTCAAGGCTTCTTGTCCGTTGATACATGATAGAGAAGGCATTAGAATTTAGATATGGATTTTAGCTATTGGCGTTATGTAGGTCTAGTTGGCTGAGTGGGCCTCGTGACCTAGTCCAGCACAACGATAAAATAATTTAAATAATAATTATTTTATTTTTTTCATTATATTATAAGTTACATAGTTTAAATATTACACTTTTTTTTTATCAATTTAAACATTACTCAGTCTTTCTCTTTATTTTAAGGGGTACGAAGTTATATAATTTTGAAAAATACTAACTTTGCTTGGTCCGATTATAAAGAATTAAAGACTCCTTCCTTAAGCAAGTAGTCACGAACTTCAATGATCATTCTTATGAATTGGAAAAGCTTGGGTTGGGAGGAATCATCAGCTTGTGTATCTTTAAACTTTCCTATAAAAATTAGGTAGACAATGATACTACGGGTAGGCTTTGTCTACAATGCACAACCACACTAGGTGGTTTATTGTGCAAAAATCTATATCTATATCTATCTATATCTATATCTACTAGACCTAGGTGGTTTATGGTGAAGAACTGTTTTGTAAATTAAGAACTTAAAATTCATACATATTAGAAAAAACAGCAAAAGAAATGACAAATCACAGATAAATTAAAATTATCCATGTAGTCAAAAAACAAACCCAATGCAATCCACAACAATCCTATTAGTAAAAAGACCATGAAAGAAAATAATTCCAACATTAGTATATGTAGACCAAGAAGTTCAATTTTAGTATATGTAGAGTAACATGTAAAGAAGCATGTTAGCTTATGAGTAAATCGCAAATAATTAGTACCGGGAACAATAATATGTTTTCTTTGAAAGTAGCGTGGGAAATGTTCCAAATTTCACAAAATATATATAAGCCCAAAACAATACAGCCCATTAGTATTGATAGTCATTTAGAGCAGAAATTAAACAGAAGTAGCAAATCGACGAATACGTATGTCAAATACGTATATGTGTTATCGTCAAGTTATTTATATCCATACTTGTGTTTCTTTGCCTTCCTAACAATCTGATCTGTAATTAAAATTGGGTAGCTTTCAATTTTCCAGGCACCTCTCCAATTTGTAATTCGTTGACTCTAAGAAATGCCCGCCATGCCTCCCCTGCAAGATACTTCTCCTCCTTTGATCGCTTGGCAACATGCATGTCAAAATCATAATAAAGATCCACGTCACAATGGTGAACCTCAATGGTTTCTAATTCTTCTGAAATCATTTTTCCAATTTGTTTGGGAATATGCTGTATGGAACAATTGAAAACAAAAATGTAAACACTCATGAATTACTCAAACAAATTGAAATAATGTCAATATTCAATTGACGCAAAAAGTAGTCTCACCATGACACCTGACCTATTTTTAATATGGTCAGTTATTATTGTGTGCCAAAACAATATGTAAACACCATTTTTGAGTGACGTTGGACCATCCCAGTCGTAGTCATAAGACTTATGGCTGTCCGAAAAGTCTGAACTTCTTTCTATGGGTATTTTGGTGGCAATAGAATAACCAAAGCATATTAAAATTTATACAGATTACAACTTGAAAATGATGCAATATTTAGTAAAGACCAAATGTTGGGAAGACATTTATATGTCTTTAAATGGCGGGAATTGATGTAAATCAACATGCAAATTCCTGTAATTAACTATAAATCATTAGTTGACTTAGATATGGCCTATATCAACAACCAACAATGTGAAACAAAATAAAATAGAGTTAAATGACACATAACGGCTAAATCAAAGATTTAGTTCCAATCCTAAGAGTCTGTGAATCCAAATATCTAAAACCCAAACAAACTTCCAGCAAAGCCATAAAAGCAATTTGCAAAACCAAAAATCAAATATTGTAGAGTTAAAGGACATATAAGACCAAGCAGCATGTGAGAGTAATCAAAGAGTAATAAGAAACCTATATATGTAAGAAAGCAAAGAATTCCTAATGGCCAAATCAAAGATTATTTTCCAATCCCAACAAATAAGTTCAATAGTAAATTTGTAGTTTGTTTTTTAGGTAGTTAATTTAGTTGGTTACAGTAGTAAATGGCATTTCTGAATTATCTAATAAAAACACTTGAGCTTATCCCTACAGCTCTCTCTCTCTACAAATGTATTATGTAGTTTATTAATATTATTATGTTTTTTATAGGATATTCATAATAATAATAATAATAATAATATGTTAGTATATGTGTTAATAAATTTATTATATTATTTTCCAGCCTATTATATTATTTTGAAAATCTTCTATTTATTTACATATTTAGTAAATTATAAAATAAGTTAAAAAAATTATATATGTATTACTTATCTTTATCCAGAAGTCCATTTAGCAAAATCCTATTGTTATACTCAACCCTAATTTCTTTCATCTCCTCTTTCACTCATGTGCAACTTCAATCTCCCTTTCATTCCCATGCCCCACTCTCCCGCATCTCCGATTCTCTCACTTTCCCCTTACTTCATCTCCATCACATGTACATACAAATCTGTCATTTCCCACCTCCTCTCAAAATGTTCCCACCTCACTCATGTCCTCTTCTTTTTGATCCTCCCTCTAAGAACGTCGTATCATCTCACTCTTTTTGCTCCAGATTTCCTCATCAAAGTCTCAGATCTCCTTCTCACACCTTCAAATTGCTCCTCACAACTTCAGATTGGTCATCTAATGGCGCTATTTCACACTATAATTTTTTTTCATTTCAGTTTAAGTGTGTAGATGAACATGTGTCATTTTTTGCTCCTCAGTTTTAATTTTTGTAATTTTCAGTGTAAGATCTTGTACTTTTTAATTTTATGTAATTTTAATGAATAGGGCTACCGGTAAATGTTATTGGAAAGCCATCAGGAATGATTTCATTTTGAAATGATGACTTTTTTGAAATGATTTCTTTTTTTTTTGATTTTATGTGCAATTTTTTTCTCAAATTATTCTATCACATTAAAGTTTTTGATCAAATTTCTATCACTTTAATTTAAATGCTGATTTCAATTTTGTTCCTTCTTTTTCCAACGTAATAGTAGTTTCAAGTTTCAATTAATCTCATTTAATAAATTTTGAGATCTGTATCTTTGTGTGTTCATATCTCTAGAAGCTTCCCATTGTAATGTAGCTCATTTCTCAATTCCCATCTACTTTCCATCCTATCATCTCCACCATTTCAAACAAACCCTCTCATCTCACTCACTCATAGCTTTTTTGATATCATTAGTCTGCCAAACTTGTTTCCCCTACAACTCTTCCTCTACAAATTTATTATGTAGCTTATTAATATTATTATATTTTTATAGGATATTCATATAAATAATAATAATAATAAGAATATGTTAATATATGTATTTATAAATTCATAATATTTTTTTTAGCCTGTTATATGATTTTGAAAGTCTTCTATTTATCCACATATTTAGTAAATTATAAGAGAAGTTAAATTTTTTTATATATGCATTACTTATTTTTATACATTAGTCTATTTAGCAAAATCCTATTGTTATGCTCAACCCTAATTTCTTTCATCTTCTCTTTCACTCATGTGCCACTTCACTCTCCCTTTCATTTCCATGCCTCACTCTCCCTCATCTTCAATTATCTCACTTTCCCCTCTCTTCATCTCCCTCACATGTACATACAAATCTCTCATCTCCCACCTCCTCTCTAAATGTTCTCACCTCTCTCATATCTTCTTCTTTTTGCTCCTCCCTCTAAGAAAGTCGTATATTCATCTCTCTCTTTTTGCTCCTGATTTCCTCATCAAAGTTTCAGAACTCCTCCTCTCACTTTCAAATCGCTCCTCACAACTTCAGATTGGTCATGCAATGGCGCTATTTTACACTATAATTTTTTTTTCAGTTGAGTTTAAGCGTGTAGATGAACATGTGTCATTTTTTGTTCCTCAGTTTTAATTTTTGTAATTTTCGGTGCTAAATCTTGTAATTTTTAATTTTCTGTAATTTTCATGAATAGGGTTACGGGTAAAGGTTATTGGAAATCCACTGGGATTGGTTTCATTTTGAAATGATGATTTTTTTTGAAGTGATTTCATTTTTTTGATTTTAAGTGCAACTTTTTTCCCAAGTTAGTTTATCACATTAATTTTTTTGATCAAACTTCTATCACTTTAATTTAAATGTTGATTTCATTTTGTTCATTCTTTTTCCAATTTAATAGTAATTTCAAGTTTCAAGTTCCAAATAATCTCATTTAATAAATTTTGAGATCCGTATCTCTGTGTGTTCACATCTCTAGAAGCTTCCCATTGAAATGTAGCTCATTTCGCAATTCTCATCTACTTTTCATCCTATCATCTCTGTCATTTCAAACAAACCCTCTCATCTCACTCAAGGCTTTTTTTGATATCATCGGCCTGCCAAACTTGTTTCTCCCTACAGCTTTCCCTCTACAAATATATTATGTAGTTTATTAATAATAATAATAATAATAAGTTAGTATATGTATTAATAAATTTATTATATTATTTTCCAACGTAGTATATTATTTTGAAAGTCTTCTATTTATCAAAATGTTTAGTAAATTATAAAATAAGTTAAAAAAATTATATATGTATTACTTATCTTTATCCAGAAGTCCATTTAGCAAATTCCTATTGTTATACTCAACCCTAATTTCTTTCATATTCTCTTTCACTCATGTGCCACTTCACTCTCCCTTTCATTCCCATGCCTCACTCTCCCTCATCTCCGATTCTCTCACTTTCCCCTTACTTCATCTCCCTCACATGTACATACAAATCTCTCATCTCCCACCTCCTCTCAAAATGTTCTCACCTCACTCATATCCTCTTCTTTTTGCTCCTCACTCTAAGAACGTCGTATCATCTCTCTCTTTTTGCTCCAGATTTCCTCATCAAAGTTTCAGATCTCCTCCTCACACCTTCAAATCGCTCCTCACAACTTCAGATTGGCCATGCGATGGTGCTATTTCACACTATAATTTTTTTTAGTTCAGTTTAAGCGTGTAGATGAACATGTGTCATTTTTTGCTTCGTAGTTTTAGTTTTCTCTAATTTTAATGAATAGGGCTACCGGTAAAGGTTATTGGAAAGCCACTGAGAATAGTTTCATTTTGAAAAGATGATTTTTTTTGAAGTGATTTCATTTTTTTTATTTTAATTGCAACTTTTTTCCCAAGTTATTATATCACATTAATTTTTTTGATCAAACTGATCTATCACTTTAATTTAAATGTTGATTTCATTTTGTTCCTTCTTTTTCAAACGTAATAGTAATTTCATGTTTCAAGTTTCAAATAATTCCATTTAATAAATTTTGAGATCTGTATCTCTGTGTGTTCACATCTCTAGAAGCTTCCCATTCTAATGTAGCTCATTTCTCAATTCTCATCTACTTTTCATCCTATCATCTCCATCATTTCAAACAAACTCTCTCATCTCACTCACTCATATGTTTTTTAATATCATTGGCCTGCCAAACTTGTTTCTCCCTACAGCTCTCCCTCTAAAAATTTATTATGTAGTTTATTAATATATATATTATTGTGTTTTTTAATAGGATATTCATATAAATAATAGTAATATGTTAATATATGTATTTATGAATTTAGTATATTATGTCCCAGTCTATTATATTATTTTGAAAGTCTTCTATTTATCTTAGTATTTAGTAAATTATAAAATAAGTTAAAAAAATTATATATGTATTACTTATTTATCTTTATCTAGAAGTCCATTTAGCAAACTTCTATAGTTAAACTCAACCCTAGTTTCTTTCATCTCCTCTTTCACTCATGTGGCACTTCACTCTCCCTTTCATTCCCATGCCTCACTCTCCCTCATCTCTGATTCTCTCACTTTCTCCTTACTTCATCTCCCTCACATGTACAGACCCTAGTTTCTTTTTTCTTCTTACTTCAGATCTCCTCTTCACACCTTCAAATCGCTCCTCACAACTTCGGATTGGCCATCCAACGTGTGTCATTTTTTGTAGATGAACATGTGTCATTTTTTGCTCCTCAGTTTTAATTTTTGTTGTTTTCGGTGCTAGATATTGTAATTTTTAATTTTCTGTAACTTTGATGGATAGGGCTACCGGTAAAGGTTATTGGAAAGCCACTGGGAATGGTTTCATTTTGAAATGATGATTTTTTTTGAAGTGATTTCATTTTTTTGATTTTAAGTGTAACTTTTTTCCCAAGTTATTCTATCACATTAAATTTTTTGATCAAACTTCTATCACTTTAATTTAAATATTGATTTCATTTTTTTCATTCTTTTCCAACGTAATAGTAATTTCAAGTTTCAATAAATCCCATTTAATAAATTTTGAGATCTGTATCTCTGTGTTTTTTTTGATAATCACTAGAAGCTTCCAATTGTAATGTAGCTCATTTCTCAATTCTCATCTACTTTTCGTCCTATCATATCTGTCATTTCAAACAAACCCCCTCATCTCACTCACTCATGGCTTTTTTGATATCATTGGCCTGCCAAACTTGTTTCTCCCTACAGCTCTCCCTCTACAAATGCATTATGTTGTTTGTTAATATTATTATGTTTTTTTCATAGGATATTCATATTAATAATAATAATATGTAAGTATATGTATTAGTAAATATATTTTATTATTTTCCATCCTATTATAATATTTTGAAAGTCTTCTAATTATCTACATTTTTAGTAAATTATAAAATAAGTTTAAAAAATTTATATATGTATTAATTATCTTTATTCTGAAGTCCATTTAGCAAATTCCTATTGTTATACTCAACCCTAAATTTTTTTATCTCCTCTTTCACTCATGTGCCACTTCACTCTCCCTTTCATTCTCATGCCTCACTCTCCCTCATTTCCAATTCTCTCACTTTCCCCTTACTTCATCTCCCTCATATGTACATACAAATCTCTTATCTCCCACCTCCTCTCAAAATGTTCTCACCTCACTCATACCCTCTTCTTTTTGCTCCTCCCTCTAAGAACGTCGTATCATCTCTCTCTTTCTGCTCCAGATTCCATCAAAGTCTCAGATCTCCTCCTCACAGCTTCAAATCGCTCCTCACAACTTCAGATTGGCCATGCAATGACGCTATTTCACACTATAATTTTTTTCAGTTGAGTTTAAGCGTGTAGATGAACATGGGTCATTTTTTGCTCCTCAGTTTTAATTTTTGTAATTTTCGGTGCTAAATCTTGTTATTTTTAATTTTCTGTAATTTTAATGAATAGGGCTACCGGTAAAGGTTATTTGAAAGCCACTAGGAATGGTTTCATTTTGAAATGATGATTTTTTTTTAAAATGATTTCATTTTTTTTATTTTAAGTGCAACTTTTTCCCAAGTTATTCTATCACATTAATTTTTTTGATCAAACTTCTTTCACTTTAATTTGAATGTTGATTTCATTTTATTGTTCCTTCTTTTTCAAATGTAATAGTAATTTCAAGTTTCAATTAATCCCATCTAATAAATTTTGAGATCTGTATCTTTATGTGTTCACATCTCTAGAAGTTTCCCATTGTAATGTAGCTCATTTCTCAATTCTTATCTACTTTTCATCATATCATCTCTGTCATTTCAAACAAACCCTCTCATCTCACTCACTCATGACTTTTTTGATATCATTGGCCTGCCAAACTTGTTTCTCCCTATAGCACTCACTTTGCAAAATTATTACGTGGTTTATTAATATTTTTTTTTTATAGGATATTCATATTAAAAATAATAGTAATAATAATAATAATAATAAATTTGTATAAGAAACCCATCCAACTCTACTTATATAACCACATGCAATGTTGATAAAAAAATCTTGATTATTTTTACTAAAGCTTAGTGTCCTATTAGGTGTAAATTATTGAGAATATCATGCAATATTTTTCCATGTGGAAAGATTGGGAAGTGACAACTCATTGTGTATGTTGCAACACCAATTACACCATGCAAGTATGTTATCAAGTTAATTTTTGTATAATAAACCAATCCAACTACTTATACAACCACATACAATGTTCGTAAAAAAAATTCTTCAAATCTTTTTCCATACGTGCCAATAATGACACACGTTTCCTGAGTTGTAGCTTTAAATATAAAGATATCTATATTTATATCTTTATCTAATATAACTAGAAAATTACCACCACTACCTATCCGCCACTTGTCCTCACCTTAATCTCCCTCCTACCTAAACTGTGTTGACGTGTAATTACCATAAATAATTTGACTTCAAGGTAAAAATAATCACAAATAAATGTAGTTAGAGGTATTGAATATATAACGTATACTAACATTTGTTTATTAAAAGCCAATAGTACTTGAATAAAAGTTTAGGTTTAACTATACGTTCGGCCTTGCAAATATGACCATAATCCATTTAAGCTCCTGTAAAAAAAAATTTAAAATGACCCTTGTAAATATTAAGTGTTTACGGTTAAGCCCCTCGGTCAACTTTCCATAAAAAAAAACTCTAAAATGATGCTACTGCCACGTGTCATAATTTCAAAGGACCATTATGCCACGTGCCATTGAACGCCACGTCATCACCCCATGTCATCATAGACACGTGACCCTGACATGTGCCACATCAGCGATCAATAGATGGATTCCATTCGTTCCATCTTCTATGTCTCTAGTGTAGACATGTTTCGATTCTTCCATGTCTCTGAGAGGGAAAAAAAGTCACCAACTAATAATGCATGTCATTTCTATCATCATCATCATAATCACTGTGGATTGAAGAGTATAAAAACACAATATTGATGCTGAAAAAACCACCACAATACCAATAAAACCACTTGTGGAAAGTTAAAATGGAAGAGATTGCTTACAACACTAACCTAAAATGGAAGATTATGTGTTTTTTTTGACGTGAAAATGGAAGATTATGTTTTTGGTTTCAAACAAGAAGAAAAAAACAAAAAAGGAAAATAATAGAGTAGAAGCATTGATTAATCAGTAGAGATATTTTGAAAACAGTTGAAAGAATAGACAGTTTTTGACTTCTTAGCTTAAAACAAAAATTGGGAAGGAAATTAATTATATATTATATAGTTTGATTTTTCTCCGGAACCACAATGAATCTCTAAGCAAAAATAGATCTTTTCATTTTTGGGAGTGGGACACCATTCCACACTAAGCAAGATAGAAATAATAATAATAATAATAATAATAATAATAATAATAATAATAATAATAATAATAATAATAATAATAAGATAAAACAATGAAAAAAGTGTTATATATTAGGTCAGGTGAAATGTCATAGAAACCACTCTGGCTTTATAGCAATTTCTTTTTTATTTTCTTTCATCTATACTTTGATATTTTTTTTGGTACATAAACTTTGATATTTAATATCCAATAAAATAAATTAAATAATAATTATTATTTTTTCATTATATAAGTTACATAGTTTAAATATTACACTATTTTTTATTTTTTTTATCAATTTAAACATTACTCAGTCTTTCTCTTTATTTTAAGGGGTACGAGTTATATAATTTTGAAAAATACTAAGAGTTAGATTTTTGGGAGTGGGACACCATTCCACACTAAACAAGATAGAAATAATAATATAAAGGCATAAATATCATTTTGGTCCCTGCAATTACAGCGATTATCCATTTTAGTCCCTGCAAAAATATTTTTTTAAAATGGTCCTGCAAATATTTTTTTTATCCGTTTTGGTCCCTGCTGCCATTTATAAGCTTATGTGTCTCATTTTTTTTGTTTTAATTAAGCTGATTTGGCATATTTGTATACAGGTGGCAATGCTGAAGTGGAGTTAAGCCAAACCTTGGACTGCCATGTCATTTGTTTAAAACTGAAAGCCCTAAAATACCCTTTGCTGGTTACAGAAACAAATTGGGGGAAAATTCACTGAGACTTGCGAAGAGAAGAGAAGAGTCGCGACTGGTGAGTTGAGAAAGGAAGCAAACGTGAACGATGGCGACTGCGACGACTACGGCGTGGTTGAGCGACGACGACGGTGAATGTAACATCCCTAACTCCGTTAATTTCGATTTAAGAAATTAACGAGTGATTTATTATTCGAAGTGAAAAATAAATCAAGATACGAAAATGGGATAGTCGAGAAAGCATTATCTATTGATTAAATCATAGGATAGAAATGCATTAGTATTCAAATTATGTGCTAATTTGGGGAGAAATGGGGTTAAAATGAGAGTTTAAGTGAAAAATTGAAATAAGGGTATTTTGGTCAATTCCCTCTCAATTACACTCTCATCACACCTAACCATCTAGGGACTCATCTCACCTCTCATTCTTAAAAAATTCAGAAACAAAGAAAAGAAAAAAAAAGAGAGAGAGAAGGAGAAGAAGGTTGCGAGAGAGAGAAAGAAGAAAGGGAAGAGGAGAATTCTCATAGTGCTTGGATGTAAGTCTTTCTTCCTCCATTTTCTTTCATTTTTCCTCCTCTATCTAATGAACCTATTTTCATCTTCCACAATTTCCTCTAACACAAAGTGCCATGGTTGACTTTTAGAGCTCAAAGTGAGGGAAGATGAAGTTTAAGTGTTGAAAATTGATGTTTTGGCACATAGGAAACTATCCCAAGGTTCTAAGAGGCTCAAAGCTTGGATTTGGTCCTTGAAGCTCTACCTTCAGATTAGAAGCTCAAAAACAACTCATATTGCTGTTTGATTTTGGTTTGGGACAGTAGGAGAGGGTATTGGAGTAGTTGGTTCGATTTCGAAGCGATTGGAAGTGTTTGAAGCTAGTTCGTGAAGTTTCGGAATCGTTTGAACTTCGAAAGTCTCGGTGTTTCGTGATTTTCATCACGATAGGTGAGTTTTACTCACCTTTAGGGAATTTACACTTTAAATTGATTGTGTTGAAATTCTGGAATCGATTGATGTTTTGGTTTCGAAATGGTGATAGAGTAAAAAACTGAATTTTTGGAAAACATCGTTTACGGTTTAATTTTCCAATTATAATTTGATTGTGATGTGAAGTTTGGTTTGATTGTGATTGTTTGGACTGGAATATTTTGTGAAATCTTCTATTTTTCAGTTGGAATTGGTTCGGGTTTCGGTTTGGAATCGATCGGAATTGCGAAACGGACGAAACGGAGTTAAAATGCTGTTTCTGTACAGGTAGCACGGACCGTGCGCCTCAGAGGCACGGACCGTGCGTCCCGTAGACAGAAACCCACACAAAATTTTTTACAGGTAGCACGGACCGTGCGACCCTGTGGCATGGACCGTGCGTTGCTCTCGGGTTCAAAATGCTGTTTTGTCGTTTTGTCACTCCTTTTTGTTCCAAATCACTTCTAAACCTTTTCTCAACCAATTGGGATGATATTTACTTTATAAAAACATGATTTTAACATGTTCAAACATGATTTTCAGAAATGTTTTGGAACTTATCAATGTTTCAAAAAACCGAGTCTAGCCACGTGTGAGAACATATGTTTTTCAAATTAAAACGGAACTTTATGTTCTGCTATTGTAGTGGACATGATATATAAATTATATCATATGAGATGACAGCTCAATGCGAGTATATAAATTTGACGGCTCAATGCGAGTATATAAATTGACGGCTCAATGTGAGTATATAAATTTTACGGCTCAATGCGAGTATATAAATTGACGGCTCAATGCGAGTATATAAAAATGACGGCCCAATGCAGGTATGATGTTAGCATACTAGGAGAGGGAAGTCATGAGCCCTTATCCTAGGCCCCCAGATGTTTATTATTACTTTGCCTTTAAGAGTTGTACACTTATCGGACAGATGTTGGGGTTCACTTAAGCTTCCTTGAGTTGTTGGTGATGTGCTAGAACTAATAAAGCTATATCGTAATTTTTTTATTGAATTACTGATAACAATCATTTATGATGGTTATTACCTCGTATTTCAAGCTTAAATTATTGTTAATTCTCAAGCAATATTGTGATTATTATTGTAAATATGGTAGTTTAGAGTTAGTCTAAGGTGCATGCTTTAATTTGTTATATTTGGCACTTTGGTGCCTAATTGTGGGTTTAATGTGTTTGCCTAATTGCTGCAGCATCTAATGTGGCAGCAATGCAAAAATGCGCAACATGAGAGAGAAAGCTGAAGGAAACACGGAAATTGAGGAAATGACAGCTGTCAGTCAGCACCTGGCGTGGGTGTGCGTGTTAATCAAAGAATATTCGCTGATGACCTAGGAATATGGGCAAAAGGGACTTTGTGCACTCATGAAAGGACAAAAGGCGCCCCCAATTTAGGGTTACCATTGGATCTTGGGCCTTATCTATAAATAGGACCCTCATTCCTAGATTAGGGCAAGCCAAAAAACGAGGTATAGAGATAGCCTCTAATTCGTGCCTTCTCAAGCTCACCAAAAAGATCAAGTGCTGGAATTGTTATTGCTGCAGCAACACTGAAGCTTCATTTCTTGGAGGAAGCTACGATTGAAGTGCTGGAGTGTGCTTCATTGATCTTCTTTGGAGCTTTATTCTCTTGGTTCAACGATTTGTAGTGTAAACTCTCTTCTCGGATTTGTAGCATGACTTTTTCATTTATGTTTAAGTTATTTTTCTTGTTGTTAAAGCTCAACATGAGCTAACTTCTTATAGTTGGGATGCAAACTTGATGTAATGAATTTATTGTGCTATTAATGAAGTATGTTTAAGTGTTGAGCATTTTATCTTGTGTATTTTAATACTTCCATCTTAGATTAGGATTGGCCGTCTAATCTAAGTAGCATTTATGAATTCAGAGATGTTTTGTAAATTTACCTCACAAGATAATATGGTTGGTTGCATTAATAGAGATATTAGTGTTTCTTGCTTAAACCCTAGAGATAGGGAGGACATAAGCCATAAGGTGAATACTGCGGGTGCCTAAGCAGCCTAGGGCGTAACTTTTAACGTCTAGAGATAAACTTTGAGAGCCAAACCCTAGTGAGAAGTATTTGAGAAAATACATCCATTGCTGCAGCTCCTAGTGCTGCAGCACTTAACATACCATTATGAGCACTTTAATGAAGTTACTAAAAGTAAATGCATCTCAACTTGTTCCAATCATCTGATCTTATTTACCTTGATACTTTTTATTATTTTGCATGTTACCAACTATTTGTGTCATTTACTTTATTTTTACCATCACTAATTTGTTGATTAAATTACTCATTGTTTATGTGCTAATCCTCGTGGGAACAAACTTTACTTTCACTTTATTACTTGTTGACAGTGTACACTTGCACTATCACGTTCGCAACAAGTTTTTGGCGCCGTTGCCGGGGATTAAATAGCTTAAAACACTGTTTAATTAATTGGCAAACTAGTGATTTTTGTTGCTAATTTTGGTGCACTGTTTCTGTTTGTTCAGTATTAGATTGCTACAGCAACTGTTGCTGCAGCATATGCACAGGCGCAGTTCACCAGAATTTCAACTTCATCCTGAAATAGAAAGATTGTTTAGGGCTTTGAGAAGGGATCAAGATCACTCAGGACTTATTTCATTGGGCAGAGCTGTCAATATGGCTACACCACCACCTTCTAATCATAGGGAAACACCACCTCCTAGCAACCATGGTTCTGACAGACATACTATAGTTGCCACTGAACACCGTGAGGACCCTGAACAAGTGAGACAAGTTTTGAATGAAACAGTCATAGGTATGGCTAATGACAGGGACAGATCTATGAGGGATTATGCAATTTTTGACCCTCACACTATGCAAACTAGCATAGTAAGGCCCGAACTTGCCACAACTCATTTTGAATTTAAGCCTATGATGTTTCAAATGCTTCAAACAATAGGGCAATTTGGTGGAGGACCTACTAAGGACCCACATTTGCATTTAAAACAATTTGTAGAAGTTTGTAGTAATTTCATTCTCCCTGGTGTAAGTGATGATGCTTTTAAACTTAAACTTTTCCCTTATTCCTTGAAGGATAGAGCTAAGGTTTGGTTAAATTCCTTGGAACCTAACTCTATCACTACTTGGAATGAGATGGCTGAGAAATTTATGACAAAATACTTTCCACCTATCAAGAATGCCAGGATGAGAACTGAAATTACATCTTTTAGACAAACTGAATTTGAAACTTTGTTTGAAGCATGGGAAAGATTCAAAGAATTGTTAAGAAAATGTCCACATAATGGGTTGCCTGTGGTTGTTCAAATGGAAACTTTTTACAATGGTTTGGAACCTTAGACTAGACTGATGCTTGATGCTTCTTCTGGAGGAGTCTTGCTGAATGGCTCTTACCAAGATGCTTATGATCTTATAGAAGCCATTGCTGCAAACAGTTATCAATGGCCAACAGCCAGGGTTAGTGCTCAGAAGAAAGTTGCTGGTATGCATGAAGTGAGTGAAGTTACTGCTTTATCTGCTCAGGTTGCATCTTTGTCCAACATGATCAAAAATATGAATGCAACACCTGCTGCAGCAACTGAATCTGTACCAGAGACTAAGGTGGTAGCAATTGAACAAGTATCAGTGGGTTCTGCTAGTTGTGTGTACTGCGGAGGAGGCCACTTGTATGAAGAATGCCCTGCAAACCCTATTTCAGTCAACTATGTGGGATATGACAAGAACAATAATCCATATTCTCGTACCTACAATCCTGGGTGGAAGAACCATCCTAATTTCAAATGGAGCAACAATGCAACACCTGCTACAGCTCCTGCAACACCACCAAGATTCCCTGCTCAACCCAAGGCAGGAGCACCAGCAGTTGAAAACTCTATGGAGACCATGCTCAAGGCCTTCATGAATGAAACAAAAACTCAGTATCAAACTCAAGGGGCTGCAATCAAGAACTTGGAGAATCAAATTGGTCAAATAGCTACTGCTCTTACGCAAAGGCCTAGTAGATCATTACCATCCACTACTGAACCATCATCATCTAAAGGGAAGGAACAGTGCAAGGCTATATCTCTAAGGAGTGGGAAGGACTTGAATGGACCATCTACTGATCCTAGTGATGGCACCAACAAAAACCAAAAAAATCAGAAAAATGAGAAAAAGAAGGCAACAGATGCTGTCACAGTTGATGCTGCAGCATCTGATGCTGCACCAGTTCCTGATCAACCTATTCCATCTCCACCTTTTCCTCAAAGGTTGAAGAAGGCACAGCAAGACAAGCAATTTGGCAAATTTTTAGAGGTGCTAAAACAACTTCACATCAATGTTCCTCTAGTAGAAGCACTTCAACAAATGCCAAACTATGCAAAGTTTATGAAGGATGTGCTCTCTAAGAGGAAGAGACTTGGAGAATTTAAAACAGTGGCTATGACAGAGGAATGTAGTATGATCATGCAAAGCAAGCTTCCAAGCAAGTTGAAGGATCCAGGCAGTTTCACTATTCCTTGTGCAATTGGTGAAACCTATACTGGCAGAGCTCTCTGTGACTTGGGTGCAAGCATCAATTTGATGCCTAAGTCTGTTTTCACTCAGTTGGGTATAGGGGTTGCCAGACCTACAACTGTTACTCTCCAACTTGCAGATAGATCTATTGCATACCCAGAAGGAATCATTGAAGATGTCTTGATAAAGGTAGATAAATTTGTATTTCCTGCTGACTTTGTGATTTTAGATTTTGATGCAGATAAGGAAGTGTCTATAATTCTTGGAAGACCCTTCTTGGCTACTGGCAAGACTCTAATTGATGTGTAAAAAGGAGAATTGACTATGAGAGTCAATGATCAAGAGATCAAGTTCAATGTGATGAATGCTCTCAAGTTTCCTGATCAAGGAATTGAGGAGTGTTCCTTTGTGATGTCTCTTGATTCTGTGGTTCAGAAACACTTCCACAAGCAAAGTGACCATTTGGTGAAGGCTCTTGCTGAAATTGACAAAAGTGAACTTGTGGAAGAAGGTATGTTGCATAAGGAGGCTACTTTGAAGGAAATTTGGAGTAGACAGTATGAATCTCTTGAGCTTGAGGATTCAAACCTTAGAAGAAATTTGTCTTCCATTGAGAAACCTTCTGTGCTTGAGCTTAAAGAGTTACCCAAGCACCTTAAGTATGCCTATTTAGGGGAAAATGATACATTGCCTGTGATCATTGCCTCTGACTTATCCAAAAGTCAAGAACATGATCTCATTACTACCCTAAAGAGGCATAAGAAGGCAATTGGGTGGCAAATGGCTGATATAAAGGGGATTAGTCCTACCATCTGCATGCATAGAATCATTCTTGATGAAAATGCTAAGAATAGCAATAAAGGGCAGAGGAGACTCAATCCCGTCATGAAGGAAGTTGTGAAAAAGGAAATTATCAAGTGGCTTGATGCTGACATTGTGTATCCAATATCAGATAGTGCATGGGTGAGTCCTGTGCAGTGTGTTCCAAAGAAAGGAGGGGTCACAGTGGTAACTAATGAGAAGAATGAGCTAATTCCTACAAGAACAGTAACTGGGTGGAGGATTTGCATGGATTATAGAAAGCTCAACAAGGCCACAAGAAAAGATCATTTTCCCTTACCATTCATAGACCAGATGCTTGATAGACTTGCTGGCAAATAGTTCTATTGCTTTTTGGATGGATACTCTGGTTATAATCAAATAGCCATAGTACCTGAAGATCAACAAAAGACTACTTTCACTTGTCCTTATGGTACTTTTGCTTTTAGGAGAATGCCATTTGGGTTGTGTAATACACCAACAACATTTTAAAGGTGTATGATGTCAATCTTTTTTGAATTTATTGAAAAATCTATGGAGGTGTTTATGGATGATTTTTTTTGTCTTTGGGGAAACATTCCAATTATGCCTTGATAACTTAGAAGAGATTCTGGATAAATGTGAAGAAACCAACTTGGTCTTGAATTGGGAAAAATGCTACTTCATGGTCCAAGAAGGTATTGTCTTGGGACACAAGATTTCAAAAAGGGGAATTGAGGTGGACAAAGCCAAAGTTGAGGTAATTGAGAAGATGCATCCTCCAACAAATGTTAAAGGTGTTAGAAGTTTCTTGGGACATGCTGGGTTCTACAGAAGATTCATTAAGGACTTCTCCAAAATTTCAAAGCCACTATGTCAATTGCTGCAGCATGACACTCCATTTGTATTTGATGAATCATGTGCTGCAGCATTTCAGAAATTGCAAAATGCTCTAGTTACTGCTCCAATGATAGTAACTCCTGATTGGAGCAAGCCTTTTGAGCTAATGTGTGATGCTAGTGATTATGCCATAGGTGTTGTCCTTGGCCAAAGGTATGGAAAAGTCTTTCATTCTATTTATTATGCTAGCAAAACACTTATTGATGCTCAATTGAATTATACTACCATTGAAAAAGAATTATTAGCTGTGGTTTTTGCATTTGATAAATTTAGATCATACTTAGTTGGCACAAAAGTAATTGTTTTCACTGATCACTCTGCCATTAAGTATTTGATTGCTAAGAAAGATGCAAAACCTAGGCTAATAAGATGGGTTCTCCTCCTCCAAGAATTTGATCTTGAAATTAAAGATAAAAAAGGGGGTGGAGAACCAAGTTGCTGATCATTTGTCTAGATTGGAAGGTGATAATGCAGGTAATCATAGTGGAGAAATCAAGGAATGCTTTCTTGATGAACAATTGTTAGCTATTGATGCGGCAGCACCTTGGTATGCAGACATTGTCAACTTTCTAGTCAGTAAAGTGATACCATGTGATCTGAATTACCAACAGAAGAAGAGGTTCTTCCACAATGTTAAGCAATATTTTTGGGATGAACCCTTCTTATATAAAAAGTGTCCTGATCAGTTACTAAGGAGATGTGTGGCTGATGAAGAACAACAAGAGGTGCTGCAGCAATGTCATGCTGCAGCATATGGAGGACACTTTGGGGATATGAGGACAGCAGCAAAAGTGCTTCAATTTGGTTATTTTTGGCCTACAATTTTCAAAGATGCTCATGAGTTGGTTAGAAAATGTGATAGCTGCCAAAGGAGTGGGAACATTTCAAATAGGAATGAAATGCCATTGTCAAACATCTTAGAGGTTGAACTCTTTGATGTTTGGGGTATGGACTTCATGGGACTTTTCCCCTTCTTTTGGCAACTCTTACATCCTTGTTACTGTAGATTATGTATCTAAGTGGGTTGAAGCAGTTGCTTTACCCAACAATGATGCAAAATCTGTCAGCAACTTTCTGCATAAAAACATCTTTACAAGGTTTGGGACTCCTAGAGCAATAATCAGTGATGAAGGATCTCACTTCTGTAACAAATTGATTGAAACTCTCTTGGCTAAGTATGGGATAAAGCACAAGATTGCAACTGCATATCATCCTCAAACTAGTGGTCAGGCAGAGTTATCCAATAGGGAGATCAAGAGAATGTTGGAGAAAATGGTAGGACCTACCAGAAAGGAGTGGTCAAATCATCTTGATGATGCTTTATGGGCTTACAGAATTGCTTACAAGACTCCTTTGGGAATGTCCCCCTATAGACTTGTTTATGGCAAAGCTTGCCACCTGCCTTTGGAGCTTCAATACAAATCCCATTGGGCAATCAAAAAGCTCAATTTTGATCATGCTAAGGCAGGGGAAGCTAGGCTATTGCAACTGAATGAATTGGAAGAATGAGGCACTTTGCATATGAGAGTTCTGAATTGTATAAGGCAAAGACCAAGGCTTTGCATGATAAGAAGATTCAGAAGAGGGAATTAGTTGAAGGTGATCAAGTTCTATTGTTCAATTCAAGACTCAAGCTTTTCCCTGGGAAGCTCAAGTCTAGATGGTCTGGGCCATTCAAATTGATGAAAGTATACCCTCATGGAGCTGTGGAACTGTATGATGATGTGAGAAAGCAAACCTTCAAGGTTAATGGTCAAAGGGTGAAGCAATACTATGGAGAACCAGGGGTGAGGAGCAAAATCACCACTGAATTGAAAAATCTTTGATCTTGGAAGGAAGTCAGGCTGAGGACTCTTAAACCAAGCGCTACTGGGAGCCAACCCAGGGTTTTATCTAATAAATTAGTGTTTTTGTTTGTTTTAGTGTTGTTTACTTGTTTTGCAGGAATTAATTTTGAGCAAATTGAAGTTTGAGGGTGTGACAGCATTGCTTCCAGCAACATTGCTGCAGCAGTGAATGGCAGTTGAGGAAAAAATAAAATAATGGCAGTTATTCTCCCCAAGGTCTAACGCGTCATCAGCGCTCTGTCCAATCAGTCACTTAACCGTCCCATCAATAATCCTCCACCATACACCTCACCCTAATCTCAACGGCTATCTCATTAAATGAGATTAGCCATTGCCAAAACCGTCTCTCCCTAATCCTTATAACCACCCACTCTCATCCATTCCACCATCACTTCTCCATTGCGTGCAAGAACTAAATCCCTAAATCCTTAAACAGCAACCTCTCCATTCTAGCAATCTCAATTCACTCTTAATCCCTCTTCGCAAAACACAATTCTGTTACCAATGGCAAGAACTAAGATGAGCGCAAACAAAGCCTCTGGAAAGCGCCAATCAACCACTGGGCGAGGATAATCCAGTCAAGCAAGGCGCAAGAATGTCAAGAATCAAGATGTGAGTGATGCTGAGAAGTTCCAGTCCATGAACTTCTGGGCAGAGAGGGGCTTCGTGTTGCAAAACGCCCCCGTTGCGTTCACATCCACTGTGAAAGCACTGGGGTGGGAGCAATTGGTGCAGCACCCATCATTTTTCTTTCCCTCTATTGTGCGAGAATTCTATGCAGGAATTGTACCCCAAAAAGATGGCAAGCCCCAGTATGTTTCCGAAGTCAGAGGAGTGCATATCAAATTTGACTCCATGGAAATCAATGAAAGCTTGGGCTTAGCCTATCATGGCTTAACCTTTGCAAAGAACTTCATCAAATGGGGCAAGAAGGAAATGGAGTCTGTCAAGAAAGCAATCACCATTCCTGGAACACTTTGGGAGCCCTGCAGTGCAAATGAATTCAAGGTGAAGAGGAGTAGTCTCAATCACGATGTCATGGTCTGGTTCAATTTCATCAAACACTCTCTTCTGCCTACATCCCACACAACCAATGTGGAGAAAGAAAGGATGATGCTCCTGGATGTCATACTAGAAGGCAAGGATGTGGATGTAGGGAGGTTGATCTGCAGAGAGATTCTTGTCTGCTATGGGAAGATTGCTGGGTATTTGTTCTTTCCTTGTCTCATAACTGATCTGTGTATTAAAGCCTGAGTTGAAATCAGAGGAGAAAAGAAGGGGTACCCTCTTGCTGCTTTCCCAACTATTCTGAAGGCAAAACCAAAAGCTGCTGCAGCATCTGGTGATTCCACCATGCTGCTAAGGTGACTGAAAAAGAAGATGCGCAGACTGATGCCACTATTGCTGCTGTGGTCAAGGGCATTGCTGATGCTGCAGCAATGGAAGAACAGCAGAGAGCAGAAGAGCAGAGAAGAGTTGAGGCTGAGCGGATTGCAAGAGAAGCTCTTGAGCTTGTGGCTGCGTCAGTAACTGCCCAAAAGAAGGCAGGTGTTTCTGATGTTGGTGGTGTTGTCGCAGATACACCACCAGTGCTGCAGCAATCTGATGCTGCAGCAACAGAAACTTCTGATAGTGTTATAAGCCCAAAAGCCAAAAGACTGAAGCCTTACACTCCAAGGACCAGAAGAGGAGCAGCCACAAGACAAAGCCTAAGGGCAAAATCAGGGGCCTCTGCACCTTAATATTTTAGTTTATGTTTTTTTTTTTAAAATTCTGTTTTTAATGTTTTCCTTTCAATAAACTTTGAGTGCTTTAGTTCTGTGATGGCACTCAACAGTTGTGTTAGTTGTTTGTTTTGCTTCTGTTTTGCTTTTAAATAGGCCTCCCCTGTAGTATGCATGAACAGTGAGGACACTGCAAGGTCTTAAGTAGGGGGGGAGGACCTATGGTCTATGTATTTTATTAGCAAGTATGGTAGTTAGTTGAATAAAATTTTAAATTTTAGAAGTTGAGCAAAACTTAGTGATGAAATGGTGAGAATTGTGTGATTAGTGCCCCTATTTGTGAGTGAACTCTATTGCTCCTGTTCCCACACTTTTACATGAAACTCAGGTAAGACTTAGTGAATTAGAAATGATCTGAAGCTAAACTAGTTGTTGGTAGACATAGAGACTTGCCAAATTTTTACTAAAAACATAGGGTAGCATAAGAAACTAAGTTTGGGGGTTATTTGAGCTATATTAAGGCAAAGCATGAAGGAATGGAATTAGGTCAAGT
This sequence comes from Astragalus glycyphyllos, assembly GCA_963573325.1. Lineage (NCBI taxonomy): Eukaryota > Viridiplantae > Streptophyta > Magnoliopsida > Fabales > Fabaceae > Astragalus > Astragalus glycyphyllos. The sequence goes on along the minus strand of OY754313.1, from coordinate 47,013,352 downwards.
GCACATAGTTTAGGAAGTAATTAAAGTCAGTATGTTGTGTAATGTGCTATGTTATAAAGCACTAATGTTTGTGAATATTTGTAATTGTTGTCATTGCCCAAGCATATAAAAAAGAAAAAGAGAAAAAAAAAGCTATGAAAAACAAATTCGAAGAATAAGGGCAATGCAACACTAGTGTTAAGTACTGTTGTTTTTGAATTCTGTTCTAGTCTGCGTTGCTACAGCACTTAAGTTGAGTTGTAATAAGTGCACTGGCCTAGAATTGTTAGTCCCCCCTTTTCTGTGCTTGAATTGTTGGTCTACCCTTAGTTTTGAAACATCTTTGGCAATCTCAAAAGAAAGCCTCTCTAGTTTTAGTTAAGTGAAATTTTGAACCTTGCTATGATCTGAACTGAGTTAAATGTCACACACACACTTTTGAGCAGGAGTAATTTAGGGAACTTGCTATACAGTAGGCTTGTAATTGAGTGACCAATCTGAAAGTTTTATGCTCAGCTTAATATTCTGTTTTTGTGCCTTTTTGGAAAATTCAACTATCTGGTTTGGTTGTTGGTATAGTGCTTGTCTTTGTCAAGTGTCATTGCTTGAGGACAAGCAATGGTTCAAGTTGGGGGGTGTGATAACAGTCATTTATGATGGTTATTACCTCTTATTTCAAGCTTAAATTATTGTTAATTCTCAAGCAATATTGTGATTATTATTGTAAATATGGTAGTTTAGAGTTAGTCTAAGGTGCATGCTTTAATTTGTTATATTTGGCACTTTGGTGCTCAATTGTGGGTTAATGTGTTTGCCTAATTGCTACAGCATCTAATGTAGCAGTAATGCAAAAATGCGCAACATGAGAGAGAAAGCTGAAGGAAACACGGAAATTGAGGAAATGACAGTTGTCGGTCAGCACCTGGCGTGGGTGTGCGGGTTAATCAAAGAATATTCGCTGATGACCTAGGAATATGGGCAAAAGGGACTTTGTGCGCTCATGAAAGGACAAAAGGCGCCCCCAATTTAGGGTTACCATTGGATCTTGGGCCTTATCTATAAATAGGACCCTCATTCCTAGATTAGGGCAAGCCGAAAAACGAGGTATAGAGATAGCCTCTAATTCGTGCCTTCTCAAGCTCACCAAAAAGATCAAGTGCTGGAATTGTTATTGCTGCAGCAACACCGAAGCTTCATTTCTTGGAGGAAGCTACGATTGAAGAGCTGGAGTGTGCTTCATTGATCTTCTTTGGTGCTTTATTCTCTTGGTTCAACGATTTGTAGTGTAAACTCTCTTCTCGGATTTGTAGCATGACTTTTTCATTTATGTTTAAGTTATTTTTCTTGTTGTTAAAGCTCAACATGAGCTAACTTCTTATAGTTGGGATGCAAACTTGATGTAATGAATTTATTGTGCTATTAATGAAGTATGTTAAGTGTTGAGCATTTTATCTTGTGTATTTTAATACTTCCATCTTAGATTAGGATTTGCCGTCTAATTTAAGTAGCATTTATGAATTCAGAGATAGTTTGTAAATTTACCTCACAAGATAATATGGTTAGTTGCATTATTAGAGATACTAGTGTTTCTTGCTTAAACCCTAGAGATAGGGAGGACATAAGCCATAAGGTGAATACTGTGGGTGCCTAAGCAGCCTAGGGTGTAACTTTTAAGGTCTAGAGATAAACTTTGAGAGCCAAACCCTAGTGAGAAGTATTTGAGAAAATACATCCATTGCTGCAGCACCTAGTGCTGCAGCACTTAACATACCATTATGAGCACTTTAATGAAGTTACTAAAAGTAAATGCATCTCAACTTGTTCCAATCATCTGATCTTATTTACCCTGATACTTTTTATTATTTTGCATGTTACCAACTATTTGTGTCATTTACTTTATTTTTACCACCACTAATTTGTTGATTATATTACTCATTGTTTAAGTGCTAATACTCGTGGGAACGAACTTTACTTTCACTTTATTACTTGTTGACAGTGTACACTTGCACTATCACGTTTTTACCCAACAATTACCAGATGTTTTTGTAATTCATTTATAGAATTGCCAGATAGTTTTGTAATTCATATTGAATTACTAATTCAAGAGGAACTTTGTATTTAAACCGTGAGCGTAATTAGGGGTCACGGTAAAACTCACTGAGATATGTTATCTCACCCTATCAATTGTTGTTATTTTTACAGAGAAACAGGGGAAGAGGAAATCAATACGGCACGATTAGGTGGCATGTGCTTGATGATGTTGAAAACTTGTTGTCTTTATTCTGATTAAGTTTCCCTATTACTTTATGTCATGGTTATGTAACTTATATTTATTATGAGTTGTATAAACCTTTTTTCCGCTTCTCTGCTTTTGGATATTGAACAAATAGGTATGGTTGTATTCTAAGTTACTGACCGATGAAGTTTAAGACAGGTGGATTTGGTTGTATTACCATCGAAAAAATTAGTATGTTCAATATCTTAACAGGGATTGTGTCCTCTGATTTTGTTTAAGTTGTGCATTCTAGTATATCTACATGTTAGAAATATTGGGGTGTTACAGTGAAGGGTGGTTGAGCGACGGCTACAGTGACTTCTTCCCTCTCTTTCAGGTTCGTTATCTGTCATTTTCTGATTTTAGGGTTTTTGAAGTGTTGTTGGTTATTCGATTTTATGGTTTGGGGTTTACAAATTGTTCGATTTTAGGGTAATGGAAAGTGAAGTTGTCTCTAAAATCGATTTTAGGGTTCTCGAAAGTGAAATTGTTGGACTCCCTCTTTAGGTATTTGTAGAGTTGTGCTTTTTATGCATTGGTATATGTTGTTTATTGTTGTGGGGACCATAAAAACATGTTTTTTTATGCCTAGTCAACTATTCATTTTCTGACTAAGTTTAATGCATGTGCATTTTCTAACTTTGGTGCTTTATCTTGTGGTTTTTGTGGGGACCAAAGCTGTCAAATGTTATTTTGTGCCTAAATGTTAAAAGTTCTGTTTTAGTGCATTTTCAAATATGGTTTTTACAGTTTGTTTTCACCATGGAAGTTATTTTGTGAGGGATTGGGTTATATGTTACAAAGGGGGTGATGAAACAGTTTTAGAGGGTGTTGACACTGATAAGTGGAGTTACTTTGAAGCAGTTGGGTTGTTGAAGGACCTAGGTATAGAACATGGATATCGAATGTGGTGGAAGGTGGATGAACACATGAGGTTCAGAAACATTAGAGTTGATGCAGATGCAATAGAGATTGGGAATTATGGTGAGAACAAAAATGTGTGGTTGACATGTACGTAGAGCATGATGTGGATGAAGGGCTTGGTTTAGTTGATCAGCCTCATGTTGATGTCTCTGTTAATGAATCTAATCTGATTCTGACTATGAGTATAGTAGTGAGGATGAGGCTAAAGGCATTCATTTTAATGATAGTGAGGATGAAATAGCTTTGGGATTAGATGACGGGTTTGGTGTGGATGATCCCTCCCCTCAACAAGTTGGTAATGAACAGGTTAAAAATAGGGTGAATGTAAAGGCAAAAAGAGCCAAAATAGCCCAAAACCGTGATAGTAGTGATGAAGGTGACAACATGGAATATGAATATGTAACTGATGAACTAAATAGCAGTGATCCGGATGCATCTGATGGTGAAAAACACACCCAAATATGAGAAGTTCAGAGTTGAGCAACTTAACAAGGATTATGAGTTTAAAGTTGGTATGGAATTCAAGTGATTTGAGCAGTTTAAAGATGCTATAACTGAGTGGTCAGTTTTGAATGGAAGGGAAATTAAGTTGGTGAAAAATGATGCAATAAGAGTAAGGGTTGAATGTAAGCGCAAATGTGGCTTTTTAGCCCTTGTAAGTCAAGTTGGAGGGAAGCACACTTTTAGAATGAAGAGATGGATTGGGACCCACACATGTGCTAGGGTTTTAAATAATAGAAGTGCAAAGAGCAAGTGGGTAGCCAAATCTGTGGTTGCTAAGATGACATCATCTACTGATTATAAAATTGTAGATATCATGATTGATTTGAGGAGGACCCATTCAGTTGGAATTACTTTTGGTAGAGCATGGAGGGAAAAACAGAAAGCCAAGAGAATGATTGAAGGAGATGCAGCAAGACAATATACATTGATCTGGAGGTATGCTGCTGAGCTTAGGAGAGCAAACCCTGGAAACATATGCAAGATTAATGTACTGAGACCAACTCCTACTATTTAGCCAAGGTTTGGAAGCTTCTATTTCTGCTTAGATGGATGCAAAAGGGGTTCATGACAGCTTGTAGACTATTTATTGGAGTTGATGGATGTCATTTAAAAACAAAGTATGGAGGTCAGTTACTAATTGCAGTTGGAAGGGACCCAAATGATCAATATATGCCTTTGACTTTTGGAGTTGTTGAAAATGAGACCAAAGAGTCATGGAGGTGGTTCTTGACTTTGCTGTTAGAAGACATTGGGCAGGACAGGAGATGGATATTCATATCTGATCAACAAAAAGTAAGTTATAGTCAGTAATTAATTCGGTTTGTTAATTATTTGTGTTAATTGATTTTGATAATTAGAGACATAATGATGGCAGCAGCTAAAGCAACTTACAAGCAACAATGGGAGAAGAAAATGAATCAGCTGAAGAGTTGCAAAGACCCAAATTTGGCAATCAAGAGTGTTAGAAAGAGTTGTAGAATTATTACTAGGAACTTGGACATGGGAGCAATGAAGCATCCCCTATTGTTGTTGATGATGGAGGAGAGTTGACACAACAAGAAAATCCTAAGGTTTAGGTCTATTTTGGAAACTCAATGAATGTTTAGGATTGTCTTTTGGATGTATTTTCCAAACTCAATGAGTGTTTAGATGTCTAGGTCTATTTTGGATGTATTTTGGAAACTCAACGAATGTTTAGGAATGTATTTTGGAAACTCAATGAATGTTTTGGAATGTATTTTGGATGTATTTTGGAAACTCGATGAATGTTTGGGAATGTTTTGGATGTATTTTGGAAACTCAATGAATGTTTAAGTCTTTTTTGAATGAATGTTTAAATTGCTATTAAAATGCTGCTGAAATTGCTGTTAAAATGCTGCCTAAATGCTACTAAAAAAATGCTGCATAAATGCTGTTAAAAAATGCTGCGAACATGCTGCATGCTCAATGCTGCTGATATGCTGCTAAATAATGCTGCTGAATTTTACACCAACTTGTTAATATTCTGCTGAATTTTAAATGACTTGTTATTACCAATTATGCTGTTGAAATTTACACCATAAGTAAGTAAACCATATCCATGTTTAGGCAAAATCCCTAGTTAGTTTTAATGATTAACAAACCTCAAATGTGAGAAGCTTAAGTTATCTGATTTCATATGCTACTAATGCTTCTTCTTGAGTGAAAAATAAGAACAAGAACATCCAAGCCAATCTCAAGAAGGTATATACTTATGAGAAGCATTATATGTGAGAAGACTTAAAAGAATGTTGCTCACAATATTCTTAAAGAAGAAACCTTCTCATGACAATATCAAAAGATCAAAACCATATGGTAAACTTGAGAAAGATCATCATGAGAAGCCTCATCTATATAAGTGGCAACATGAGAAGGGTACACTAGAAGGATCAACCTAAGAAGCATCATGACAGAACTATGAAGAAGGAGATGAGAAGCATCAGATAAGAAGAATCAAGTTGAGAACAGTCATGACCATCAGAAAGGTCATGATGAGAAGAGTAAAGTTGAGAAGAGTCATACTACAAGTATCTTCATCAGAAGTATCAACTTGAGAAGCATCAACTTGAGAAGCATCATCTTCAAAAATCTGTCATAGTTGAGAAGAGTCACAGTTGAGAAGAGTCATGACAACTAGAAACAGTTGTCTTCTACAGAAAAGCAGAAACACAGCTGTATTATGCAGGCAGCATCTTCCAACGGCTATAAACGGCTATATGCTTTTGCCAACGACTCTAATCTTTGGTCCAGTGGTTATTACACATAATTTCATCTATAAATAAACGCTCCTAGACATTGTTGATCCGCATGAGAGTACATTGAGCTCAAATCTTCCAACCTTCTTGTTGCGTTAAAAACACACTTAGAGCAAGTGTACTCTCTCGCAGAAGTAGTATAAAAGAATATCGTATCCACAGAGATTAATTAACAAGTACTAAACTACTTAAAATTATTTATTGTTTAGACGAGTGAATAATTAAGTTGTAATTGAAACAAAGAAAAAAAAGTAAATAAATAACAAATAATAAAATGTAAGATTTAATAAATGGAGAGAGGTCTAGGGTCGCAGTTTCACTTGTAAGTTTCAATTCCTCTATGTCTAATTGTAACGCCCAAAAATTTAATCAAATTACTTCGAAGTTGGATTGCCGTAGGATAATTGTAAGAATTGAAATTATGGGCGTAGTAGCTATGTTGAAAATGAGTTAGATGATAATCACGTGTCGTGGGCCAGTTAAAAATAGCATTGGGCTTAGCACCGCGAGGGCGCAGCGCTCACGCAACCCTAGCAGCGTGTCCAGTGCGCAGCTTGCGCAGGAAGGCGCTTGTGCGCCACTCCTCCTTATAAATATAGCGCAAATATGCGCTAGGGCTGGTCTTTTTGTGCAGCCGCCCTCTTTTCCCTTCTTCTACTTCTTCCTCTCACTTCTAAGTTACACAAAAGCCTCAATTATCAAGGGCTCTAGCCTAGGATTGGATTGGGAGGGTTGATTTTCATTGCAATTCTCTACGTTCGTGATCGTCACGCGTCGTTACTATCGCAGGGGAGTCGCCGTATTCGGAGAATCGAGGAACGAGGCTAGGAGAGAGTTTGCGCCACCATAGTTGAGGTAAGGGTGGGTTCGAATTTTATAATAGCATATATGAGGGATCGTATGCGGGGTTTGGGGTTTATTATAGATTGCCTCTGTGTATGTTGCGTAGTTATATATATATATATATATATATATATATATATATATATATATATCGTATGAGAAATGTTTGATGAATTGACCGTGTGTGCTTGAATTCCTATGTCGTTAGTTCTAATTAAATCGAATTGTAATTTTGTTGGATTAAGGTTTTCACTATTATAATAAAAAAAAATGATAGGAATATAGATAACTCGTTAGTAAGAATTATAAATAATTTTCGTAATTGAATTGATGGTTACGTTAATGCTGTTACTGTTTTGATGTAATGCTGTTGCTGTTTTGCTGTTAATGCTGTTGCTGTTTTGCTGATAATGCTGTTGCTGTTTTGCTGTTAATGCTGTTGATGTTTTGCTGTTAAAGCTGTTGCGGTTTTGCTGTTATTGTTGTCATTGCTGTTACGTTTTGCTGCTGTGTTGTTGCTATTCTTGCTGTTTTGCGCTGCTGATGTTGCTGCTTTCTCAATATTGTTGCCACAGTTGCTGTTGTGGTTAATTGTTGCGTTGAATACCTTGTCGAAAATGTGGTAAATTGCAGGTGAAGTTGTAAAAGTTGATTTGCCTCTATTTATTGGCAAAGATAGTAAATTGTAGGCCTATGGCCGCCATGACGTTTTGGTGTTGTTGTCGTGCGATTGCGTGACTGTGATTAGCGTTACTTGTACATTCACATTGTGTCGCATACCTTTGCATTTGCTTTACGACGTGAACGATGAGGGCTATGCCTTGTGAGCCACTATTTACTGGCAACGACGATTTTTACGACGGGAGTTTTGCTCCAATGGTACCACATGCATATGCATAGTTGAGTCGCATTCCGCATTGCACTTCGATGATTCTATTGATGACTTTATTGAGGATTTTATTGATGATATGTGTAATTCTATAGTACCTGACCTATCATATTGTTCTTCATACATGCTCTTATATAGTTCGATATCTCACCCCTTCTGTTTGAATGTTACCCCTATGTGGTAACGTGCAGGTAGTCGCGAATGAAGGCGGTGATCCTTCCTTAGTTGAGTCGGTGTCGTCACTCTGATACGTAACACTCGGGGGGATTGAACGCTATTTTTTTTCCTTTATCATTTAGGTTGCAATATTTGTTGAACTCGAAGTTATTTCTATTAAGCAAATTGTTGATTTTGAGTTGTCAAATGGACAAGGATTGTTAAGATTGCTTCAAATTGAATTTACCATGAATGAATTATATTGTTTGTGTTGGGAAGTAAGTGTAGCACTCCAATATTTATGTTGAAAATTCCGCACTCTGATTTATAGTATTATTGGGTAGAATTGGGGTGTTACACTAATTCTACCTAAATTCCCTTATTTTATTTAATTATCAATCACTTTACTAAAACTATTAATCCGTTTGGTCATTCACGATCAATATTCCTTTTCCTAAATTAACCCTAGTTTGGTCATGCTAGAATTTAAATTCAAGAAAAGCATAAAGTACAAAAAAGTTGAATGATTGGAAGACTAAATTAAAGTTTGGTCATGCATTAATTATAGTCTCATTTATCCTATAGGTCCACCACGTAGTTGTAGTACGGTCGCTAATCAACTAGTTGATTATGAACCTGCAAAGGGTTGTCAATCCTAATTATGTGATAAAAGCAATAAGATAATATTAATTGAAATAAAAACCAGGAATTTAAAGCATAAATTAAAACATAAAAATGTCTCTAAACTTGCAAGATCAACCTAAGACCCTAGAAGAGGATTTAGTTATCCATAGTGTTCAAGAACAACGAAATAAAATAAGGAGTCTGTTAAATAGAGACGAAGAATAGAGACACGATATTGGTCGCGCAGTTTGGCCAATCTTTGCCTATGTCTACGACTACAGAGCAGCTGTAGTTCCGTCTTATTAACTGTATATATTGTATATTGAGTACAAGCACTAATCAGTTTAAATAGGCCACTCTATGTGAAAACCTATCTGGCCTGGTAAATGGGCCGAATACATATATAAATAAATCTACTATTTACAACATATCTCAACACTCCCCCTCAAGCTGGAGCGTATAGATTGTAGGCATCCAGCTTGTCACATATGTAAGTTATCCTTGGTCCTCGAAGAGCTTTTGTGAAGATGTCTGCCTATTGATCATTAGAACCAACAAATGAAGTAGCAATGTCACCGGACACAATCTTCTCACGAACAAAATGACAATCAATTTCAATGTGTTTGGTTCCCTCATGAAAGACTGAATTGCACGCAATATGTAGGGTTGCTTGATTATCACAGATGAGACTCATAGTGCCTACTTTACAAAAGCGCAACTCTTGGAGAAGATGTTTAAGCCATGTGAGCTCCTAAGTGGTAAGTGCCATAGCTCGATATTCAGCCTCAGCGCTGGATCTGGCAACAACATTTTGCTTTTTACTTTTCCATGAAATTAGATTTCCACCAATAAGAGCACAATACCCAGATGTGGACCTTCTATCAAAGGGACAACCATCCCAATCAGCATCTGTGTAAGCGACAACATTTGAATCACCTCTATCCGTGTAAACAAGACCTTTTCCAGAAGCTCCTTTGATGTTTCTTAGGATTCTAACCACGGCATCCCAATGACTGTCACAAGGGGAATTTAGGAATTGACTCACCACACTAACAGCGTATGAAATATCTGGCCTCATCATGGTCAAGTAATTCAAGTTCCCAACTAGCCTCTTATACCTTCCTAGATCTGAAAAGGACTCCCCCTGATCCGATAGGATCTTGACATTAGGATCCATAGGAGAGTCAATTAGCTTGCAATCCAACATGTCGGTTTCTTCTTAGATATCCAAAGCATACTTTCTCTAAGAAATAGCAATCCCTACCTTAGAATGAGCTACCTCAATGCCAAGAAAGTATCGTAACTTCCCAAGATCTTTGACCTGAAAGTGGTGGACTAGATGTTGTTTAAGTCCTGCAATCCCATCATGATCATCGCCTGTAATGACAATATCATCGACATAGATAACCAGATAAATACATTTGTGAGAGGAGAACTTATAAAAAACCGAGTGATCAGCTTCACTCTGAATCATGCCATAGTCTTGAACGACACTGCTGAATCTCCCAAACCATGCTTGAAGGGATTGTTTAAGACCATACAAGGCTTTGTGAAGTTGACATACATACCCACGACACTCCCCCTGAGCAACGAAACCAGGTGGTTTCTCAAGATAAATTTCTTCTTCTAGATCTCCGTGGAGAAATGCATTTTTGATGTCTAGTTGATACAATGGCCAATGTCGCATTGCAGCCATAGAAAGGAATAAACGAACAGAAGCCATTTTAGCCACCCGTGAGAAAGTATCACTGTAATCAAGACCGAAAACCTAAGTATAGCCCTTAGCCACAAGCCGGGCTTTCAGACGATCAATACTTCCGTCTGGACCAACTTTGACAGTATATACCCAACGACACCTAACAATAGATTTACCAGGAGGAGGTGGCACAAGAGTTCATGTCTGGTTAGATTCTAAGGCTGTCATCTCATCAATCATGGCTTGTCGCCAACCTGAATGAGAAAGAGCTTCTTGCGTGGACTTAGGAATGGCGATGGAAGAAATAGCAGGCACAAATGTATAATGTGAAGGTGATAAGCGGTGATAACTGAGGAAATTATAAATAGGATGAGGGTTACGGGTGGAACGTGTACCTTTACGCAGGACAACAGAAGGGTCGTCTGACTAGGTAGGCGGACCCGGAGTAGAAGAGGAAACCAGGGCAGGAGATGAGTCACTAGGATCTTCTGTAGGAGGTGGGTCGACAGGAGGGAGATGAGCACGACGCTAATAAGTTTGCAAGGGAAGAGGACTAGGAGGACTAGGAAGTTCCGTAGGAGAAGGGTGATCTATCTGATCAATGATGGGTGTGAGTGGAACTACCGGGACAATGTCAGGAATAGGTAATACTTGAGAGACAGACTCAGACTCAATGGGAGATGCAAAGAAGGCTGCATCTTGAAAGAAGGTGACATCAGCAGACATGTAGAAGCGATGTATGGAGGGACAGTAGCATCGATACTCTTTTTGAACTCTTGAATAACCAAGGAAGACGCACTTAACTGCACGAGCAAACAATTTATCAAGTCCCGGAGTAAGATCATGAATAAAACAAGTGGATCCGAAGACTCGAGGAGAGATACGGAAGAAGGGTTCATCGGGGAACAATATGGAATGAGGAACCCTATTCCGGATAGCAGAGGATGGCATTCTATTAATCAAGTGCCCTGCAGTGAGGACAGCATCCCCCCAAAACATCAAAGGAACATTAGCATGAATAAGTAAAGTGCGTGCTGTTTCAATTATATGACGGTTCTTACGTTCAGCAATCCCATTTTGTTGTGGGGTATAGGGACAAGATGATTGATGTATGACACCATTTTCAACCATAAAAGAATTAAATGATGCAGAAAAATACTCTTTCGCATTATCACTGCGTAAAGTACGAATAGAACAACCAAATTGATTTCTGATTTCCTTGAAGAAATTTTGAAAAACACCGAGAAGTTTAGATCTATCCTTAAGTAGGTAGATCCACGTACATCTAGAAAACTCATCAATAAAAGTGACAAAATATCTATGTCCTACAGTTGAAGTGACTCGACTTGGTCCCCATACATTTGAGTGAACAACATCAAAAGGAGAACGAGCTTGTGACTGAGTACTGCTAGGGAAGGAAGAACGAACATGTTTCCCAAGCTGACAAGACTCACAATCTAATGACTGCAGGTGAGACAAATGAGGAACCATAACTTTGAACTTCTTGAGACTTAGATGACCTAACCGACGATGAAGAAGACTTGTAGATTCTGTAGTAGTGGAGGCAATTGTAGATGAAGGCTGGATGGGCTGGAGGTAGTGAAGTCCGTGTGACTCATATCCTGTACCAATCGTCCACTTCGTACTATGGTCCTGTATAACAAAATAATCATCATCAAAAGTTATAGAACATTTTAGACTTAGAGTCAGACGACTAACTGAAATTAAATTAAATGGTCAATTGGGAACAAGAAGAAAATTGTCAAGGGGTAAGGATGGAAGAGGAGTGGCTTTACCAATGCCACTAGCTTTAACATTTGATTCGTCGGCAACGGTAATAAAATGTGGGGTGTTAGGTTGGGATATTTTGGATAAAAGAGATGGATTACCAGCCATGCAATCGGAAGCTCCAGTGTCCATAATCCAGGAGTCAACAGGTGATGATTGAGAGAAACAGACTGTAGAATTACCAGAGTGAGCAACTGTTGCTGATGATGAAGCCTGGGAAGCCTTATACTGCAGAAATGCCTTATACTCCGCATCAGAAAGAACATTTTGTTTAGTGTTTTTCTGGAAAGCCATGAAGGGAATAGCACTTGTCTTCAGTATGACCAAGTCTCTTACAATAAGTGCACTGAGAACGTCCTCCAACACGACCTCCTCGACCACCCCCACTACCACGACCGCGTCCCCCACGACCTGCAAAATTAGAAACAAGAGCAGAAGATTCTATGTTAGTCTGAGATCCATTCCCTCCAGTTCCTTCCAATCCAGGAAGACGTATGAGACGCTTGATAAGATCCTCTGTTGAGGGAATGTCTGATGCAGAAAGAATGTTGCTCCGTACTGACTCATACTTTTGATGGAGACCATGAAGAACATAGATCATACACACATTATCTAGTTTCTCAAGCATCTTCTTCGGGTCATTGTCGATCACAAGGAGCTTGAACTCATTTACTGCTGACTGAGCTTTATTAGCATATGTCATGATGTTGTCTTCTGTCATCTGAAGGGTGGCTAAATTATGAATAACACCATAGAGACGCTGGATATTATTAGAATAAACATTCTTAGCCTTCTGCCAAATATCATAACAAGTGGTGCATGAGCGATAATGGACCAGCAAGGAGGGTTCAATGGATTGCTATAAAAGAGAGACCAATTGACAATCTGCTTGTTCCCAATCTTCACGCAAATCTTTACCAATATCTGTAGAATTCTTAGTGAGGTGATCTAAAAGCCTTTGTCCAATAAACCACATTTTGGCCGATGCAGACCAATTTAAATAATTATCACCATTGAGTTTCTCCGTTGTAATAGAGGGATTACCGGAGAAAACATAAGACACAACACTCTTACTTGTAGAACCAGACTTATTTTGGTCCTTTTTTGAACTAGAATCCATCTTTGATGTTGACAAGAGAACCAAGTGCAGTAGAAAGATGATAAAATGATATAGTGACAGTACAGATCCTAAAAACGCAAAGACAGTAACAAGAAACATGTAATACGGTTCACAAACCACAAAATAGAAAGATAGCACCTGAAATCGTGGGACCCACTGACCAAACGTTGTCAGAATCGATAGATCGGAGGAAGGCGAGCAGAACGGGACCAGAATCGCGTCGAACGGAGCTGCGGAAGGCGGCGCGTGGCCTTCACGCACCGACGAGACTGTCGGCACTGTAAGCGCGCGTGACAGCGACAATGGAGGCGCGAGTTTCACTGGTAGGCCGGTCTGACAGAGGCGGTTCTGATGGTATGACTTTCGCAGTACCTAGGGCCGTTGAGAGTGAACTACCAACAGGACAGCTAGGGTTTAAGCGTGACGGCTAGGGTTTCTGAACTTTTCAGGCCTACAGATCATAGGCTCTGTTACCATGTTAAATAGAGACGAAGAATAGAGACACGATATTGGTCACGCAGTTCGGCCAATCTTTGCCTACGTATGCGACTACAGAGCAGCTGTAGTTCCGTCTTATTAACTGTATATATTGTATATTGAGTACAAGCACTAATCAGTTTAAATAGGCTACTCTATGTGAAAACCTAACTGGCCTGGTAAATGGGCCGAATACATATATAAATAAATCTACTATTTACAACATATCTGAACATAAATTACAAAGATTAAAATAATCCGAAATATAGAGAAAATTCTGATCTTTGGTATTTAGTCTCCTTTTTCTGCTCCAGTGCTCTCTCACGGTTTCAAGAACTGGTACCAAACCTTCCTCTCCTCTCCGTTTGCAGCGTCCGTGTGCGTTTCTCTTCTCCAAGGTGTGGCTGCCTTTTGTGTTATGCGGCCCTCTCTCTATTGTGTGAAGCCTTCTATTTTTAATGTGAAGCCTAGGGTTGCGTGCTTCAAAAATTGGAAAAAATCATGTTGGGATCTCTTCCTTTTCTATTAACGTCACAACCACGCATGCTTCCTTTATTTTTATTTTTCACAACTTCCTTTCCAAGCAATTAGCCCTTTTCTCTTTTGATTTTGAATGGGCTAGCTCCTTCCAATGCCATGGGCCATATGGACTTGGATTCTATTCTATTGTTCAACCCCTTTGAAAAATGTATATATATATATATACTAAGTGGTTCCAAATGAGACTTTAATTCTTTTTCATATTAATTACTTTCTACAAAATAAAGAGCAAATCAAGTTAGTGATTTATATAGTTAGTATATAATTGCTCTAAAAGTGACCCAAAAATATCTCTAAAAATGCACTAAAATGGAGTTTATCACTTCTCATCCATACTCAGCTACTACAAAATTGAAGGGATTCACTTGATCTACAAAACTGAAGGGATTCACTTGATCTCTGAGTATGTATTAAGTCTTGTGTTGTTGTATTTATTGAATACTCCATTTGTATCAACCAAGCTCTAGAAATCCCACAAACCCAAACACTTACGAGAAAACCTGTAGGGAACCTTCTCAAGTAGCATGTGTTGCTGTAGGGCTTGAGAAGTGGTGCTTCTGTGATAGAAGCATTCTAATAGATCAGATGGAGTCTATTAGGGGTGTACACAGTAGGTAGAGCTGTGTGAAGAAAACTACCAAGAAGACTTTTAGCCTAGGGAGGTGTAAAAGTTGTAAACTATTTGGAAAATAGTGGAAATACTCACTGGGAGTGATGAGTGGATGTAGCCCAGGGATTTGGGTGAACCACTATAAATCACTGTGTTATTTGCTGCATGAGAAAACTCTCCTTCAGGAGAAGCTTTGTGAAAACTGAGAAGGCAGCATTCGGACCCTTCTCGGCTAAGAAATGTTTTAAACTAAAACATAGTTTTCAACCCTTTTCACATCTACATTGAAATTCATTCATCTTAGGAAGTCTCTTGCGGATCTATATTTTAAATGCATTAATATAAAATCACATATGTTCAGTCTACTCTAGAAACAGTCAAGCACTTAAAATAGTCATGTGTTGAAGACAGAAGATTCTGACCCTTCTCAACTCTGATAGTTGAGAAGACAGTTTACTCTCAACCTTCTTCACTCAATAAAAAAGTTAAGAAGATTGTATTAATACACCCTTTCCTAACTTAAAGCACTCACTATCTTAATATCTAATCATTCTTCTGAAGATAGTTCTTTTATTTCAGGTGAATTTAAAAAGGGTCACAATTCCAACCCCCCTTCCTTGTGACATTTATTGACTTCAATTGGTATCAGAGCTCGGCTTTTGGGTTTAGCACACTCAACACGGTGAGAGGAAAAGATCTTGGAAGAAGTCATGGCCAAACCAAATTCTATTGCCTTCTTACCAGAAGGTGCTTCATCAAACAGACCACTTGGATTCAATAGTGAACATTACTACTACTGGAAAAGCCAAATGAAGCTGTTCCTGGAATCTCAAGACACTGATATATGGGACATTGTGGAAAATGGTCCATATACTCCCACTATAGAAGGTCCTGTACCAAACAGTCGTATTCCTAAACCAAAGGCTGATTGGACTGTTGATGAGAAGCAACGTTGTTGCGCCCAAAAAATCCGGTTTGGGACTTCTCGTTTTGCAACGTGAAAAATAGTAGAGCCGCCACCAATATTTATTTGGGAAAACATCGGAAAAACCCTTTTTTTTTGGAAAAGCGAGTGGTCTTTCGAAATCAGAGATGTAGGTTCGGGGGTCGGTTACGCATGGGGAAGGTATTAGCATCCCATACGTCCTTTCTACTGAAAGGGAACCATTAACTCGATGTGTGGTTTGACAAAGGTTTGAGTTGAAAGCGATTTGTTCTACTTCTTTTCTTTTCTTTTCTTTTCTTTTTATTTGAAAAATTGTTTTATTGAGAAAGGAAGACAGGAATATTTTTGTTATCTTTGAAAAGTGGAAACAAAACAAAGATTTTTTTAAAAGGGTGCTTGACGGGACGGACCCGCTCCTACGTACCCTCACTGGGTTGAGGGATCAAAGCTACGTAGTTCTCGACTTTTGCGTCTGAAAACGGCTTAAGAGTTTTTTCGCAATTGGGTGAGCGTTTGTGAAGACCGAACAACAACGGTTAGAATGGCCTCACTACTAACTCTTTTTGAAAATAAAATCATCATTAGCGATCTAAACGGCAACAGCGCGAGTGATCATCAATGACAATTTGTTTTATTTAATGGAGGAAGAAAATGTTTTCGCAAAGCAAGGAGCGTTTGAAAATGAGTTTAGAAAATGGGTTTTGGAAAACAAGTAGAACATTATTCAATCAATTCCAAGTCCATAACCAAATGCGACAATGAATGAACAAGATCCAAACATACTCACCAATCAAGCAATCATAAACATGTTGATTATTAACCAAGATTAAACATGCCAATATAATCAAGAGATCCAATTATTAAGGATGCAAGACAAAGTTCTCAAGACAATTGTGTGTGTGTGTGAGAATTGCTACGGGACGGGCAACAATCTCAAAGGGGTGCATATACCTTAATGACTCTATGCTACAACTGGAAAAGTAGGCTTACGTCTTCATTAAGAATACATACTAGTGGAAGGAAGGGCACACAATTAAATCAAGTCATTCAAATGGCATCAAGAACAAGTGAACACAATTGATCATAGGCATAGAGTATTCTAGGTTTAATGAATGAACATGTGAGCGATGATACATGATTAAGCAAGCATGTGAATGCATGAGAATACAAGAGAATGCATGAAAAAGTATACAAGAGAATGCATGAGCATACAAGAATGCATGAGCATTTATTATGCATGGTATACAAGTATGAGTGAATGTGTGTGCAAGCATGCAAGGTGTCGCATAGATGATGCAAATAAGTGAAATGCAAAGTTTGAAAATGTTTTGAGTAAGAAGTGGTAAAAATGTTTTGGGGTTTTAAATGAGAAGTAGTAAAAGTTTAAAATGCAAATGATTGAAATGTTTTGGGATTTTTTTTATATGCAAATTTACAAGTGGTAAAAAGTTTGAGTGAGAAGTTAATGAAATGGTAGAGTAAAAATGCATGAGGTAAATGGTAATTATTTAATGAGATGGTAAAGTAAAAAGGTAAAAGGGTAAAAACACAATTGCACAATTGCATTTATTCACACAAGATCAAAACAACACGTTTTCAAGCACAAAATATGCACAAAAGTGGCCTAAGGCCGAAGCAATGCTAAGCACAAATCACCATCAAATTTCATGCTAAAATTCACAATTAATACATGAAACAATTCACAAGACTAAACCCTAGATCATCATGCCATGTTCTAAAGTAAGCATCAAGCATATCATGTATTTTATTCTTCACAAAATCAAAGAAGTAAAAAGGCAACAAAAACCCTAGGTTTTGAAGCAACAACCCGAGGCACCCAACACCAAAATCAAGCCAAAATTCAACTTAAAATCATGAAATGAACAAAATGAACACAAGAACCCTAAAATCCATGCTATGGCCGAAGCAAAATAGGTAGGAAAACAAGGTTTTATTTCACCAAAATCATGCAAATGAGGTAGAAATGCAAAGAATGATGAGAAAACACAAGAATCTTTCCTTCAAGGCCAAGGACTCATCTCAAACACCCAAGGCTCCCAATGTCCTTGTCCAATAATGTTTGAAATGAGTCCTCAAAGCTTCTTTCAAGAAGGAAAGAGGAATAGAAGAGAGATTACATGATGAAAATTAAAGAAAATGCAAGGGTTAGTGAGCTTACCTCTAGATCTAGCTAGAAAATGAAGAAGGAAAGAGAATAGAAGCAAGAACACTTGAAGAACACCACAAGAACCTCTTGAACCTTTCGCAAATGCTTGATTCTTGATGGTTTTTGATGAAACTTTGATGATTATGCAAGTTTAGAAGTAGATTTATTGAAAGGATGAAGAATAAACAAGGTTTGATGGTTGATTTTTTGGAAGAATTTTGAAGAAAAGAATATGGGTATGGTGGCTGGTTGCTTCGAAGGAATGAGAGAAAGAGAGGAGAGATTTGGGTGCTAGGGTAAAAAAAATGAGTCCCCTCCTCATGGTCTCTTATTTTGGGTTTTATATGAGGTGCAAAATTAAGGGTATATAGGACATTGTGCTTTTGCAAACCATTGAGATTTGAGCTAGAATTTGAATCAAAGGCCAAGATTGCAATGCACATGGATTAGGGACAAGGAGAAAACACAAATGAGTGAGGAATAGCTGGTCATACACAAAAATTATGAGTTTTGTTGCACCAAAATTGTTGAGGGCATCTAGGTCATTCTACACAAAGTTGTAGCCTAGGATTTGATCTAGAATTTTAATCAATGGCTAGAAATACAACTCACATGGATCAAGGGCATGAGGAAACACAAAATGAGGTGAAAATGAGCTGGAAAATTCGGAGCAAATGAGGCCTTGGTGCCCAAGTTTTGCAAGCTTGTCAAGAAAAATAGTACATTTTGTCTTATTGGGGACACTTCCTTATTTTCACCATTTTTGATTATTCTTTTCTAGATAATTCCATAAAAATCATGCCACTTTGGGCCATATCCTAGGAATCAATGATTGGGCCCAAAATTCCATGATATCACCCTTCCCAAAATTGATTTGAGACCTCACATTGATGGAAATTCCCATTTTGCCCTTTTGCTTAAAATTTGAATTTTATGCCAAAAATCATGCATGCATGCGCACAAAAATTCATAACCCAAATCATCTAGATCCAAATAAATTCCTCTGAGATTGAACAATGATTTTTGGTGAGAAATTGCTTAATTTTGGAAATGACCAAAATACCCCTTTTGCCCAAAAAACCCTAATTTTGCTCCAAAAGGCATTCCAATCCTAAAAATGATTTTAAAAGCGCTGAAATGACTTTTAGAACCCAAAAATGCATGCTCATAGTTCTTCACATCCTTCAGAATGATGCTTCACTTCATAATTTATTGCTTTTTGTGGAAAATTAAGGTTTTGTTCCAAGCCGGACAAAATTAGGGTATGACAGCTGCCCCTAAAGAAACCCGAATTTTCCTTTTTCCATTTCTATTTTTTTTTTTGTTTTTTCTGATGCAGATGCGATGACATGATATTTTTTGTTTTTCCTATGAGCGCCAACCCTCAATAAGCCGACAGAAAGCAGAAAATAAAGAAAGCAATAAAAGGGGTACCGACTCACATTGAGCCGGCGAAGGAGGCTGCCTAAAGCCTTTTAACGAATCGCGAACGATCCGAGTTTGCACTTGGGCCTGGGAGCGCGCGGGCTCAAAAGAGGTGGTCTTTCGAGCGACCAGGGGGAGGGTACTATATCAAGTCTAGATCTCGATATTTCCCTAGGACTGCGCCATGTGTTAGACCAACACGGCTATCCTTTTCGACTGGACCTATTGAGATCAGAGGGACTTACCTGCAGCTCGAATACAAGTTGAAGTCAGTCTTTCTGGGGGACACGTGGGTCCAAAGGGGGGATTCTGAAATCCAAGTCATCTTCTTCAGGGTCAATGCTTTCACACCGATCCAGGGGTGCCTGCTCTGGTCGCAGGACTTTTCTTCAGGTTTCTCAGGTTGGCGGTACCTGCACATGTCAGCAGATGCAATGCATGGTGCATGGAATGAATGCATGTTATGCAAAGGCCTGTTATGCGAATGCATGCGATGCGATGATTTTGGGTGAATGATGAATGCTGGGGAATGCTTTTCTTTCAGCTTTGATTGTTTTTTTTTCTTTCATCTTTTAATTCTTCTTTTGATCAGCTTTCTATTTTCTGATCATTTGTTTTTTCTTCTTTTTGCCTGATCAGCTTTTTTTTTTTTTGATCATTTGCTTTTTTGTGCTCTTCTTTTTTTAATAAAAGGCTTATTCTTTTGCTGGTTCAACCGACCCCCGACACTCCTGGCACGAGACTGAGGAACTGATTTACGGGACCCATGAGCCGAGTGCAAGTTTGCTTTATGGTTTGCCTTCTGGAATGACTTATGAGTGCAACTTTCCTTGCAAGATTAACTTTCTTTGGGAGATTGCTTATTTCCCGTGACTATTAAGGATTTCGCAATGATTTGTAATGCTCTATGATGTATGCACATGTTTTGCAACTCAGTATTACCATCATCATAAAACGTTTATCTTGAGCAGAGAAGCGGAAAATAACAAACCGGTAGGAAAAAGTTGAGCTTTATTGATGTAGAAGCCAATCGCACAGAATGTTACGACGACTGTTCAATACATTTGAAAGTTTAAACTACAAAAAGACACGAAAAAAAGAGAAAAGCTAATTTCTGACTGTCCGTCTCTGTGGAGCAGTGCTAACATCTGTGTCCTTGACCTTGATCATTCCCTCATTCAAGCCTCGGGGAAGGTTGTATGCCTTTGTTTAACTTTCCACGCCCAAGTTTTCTGACCCTAATTTTTGGCTGCATCGGTTGGTAGTCTGGAATGGGCTGACAAGCCAGGTACTCTGCGAATGCACTACCCTTAACTGCCTTCTACGTGACATACAGGATATCATATTCAGACAACTGCATCTGCCAACGGGCAATCCGTCCTGTGAGAGCTGGCTTCTCAAATATGTACTTGATCGGGTCTACTTTAGATACCAACCAAGTTGTGTGGCTCAACATATATTGCCTCAGGCGGTGAGCAGCCCATACCAGAGCACAACATGTCTTTTCAAGCGCAGAATACCGTGTCTCGCAATCTGTGAACTTCTTACTTAGATAATAGATGGCATGTTCCTTCTTTCCAGATTCGTCATGCTGCCCCAGCACGCAGCCCATGAAATTATCTAGCACCGTGAGATACAGGATGAGGGGCCTGCCCGACACAGGTGGCATCAAAACTGGCGGATTCTGGAGGTAGACTTTGATCTTCTCAAAGGCAGCTTGGCACTGATCATTCCACTTCAGTTCTTGATTCTTGCAGAGCAGCTTGAAGATTGGCTCGCAGGTGGCTGTCAGCTGGAAGATGAATCGGGAGATGTAATTCAACCTTCCCAGAAAGCCACGGACTTCTTTTTCTGTTTTGGGCACCGGCATTTCAAGGATGGCTTTCACTTTGTCTGGATCCACCTCAATCCCCTTCTGACTAACAATGAAGCCTAGCAACTTCCCTGATCTCACCCCGAATGTGCACTTGGCAGGGTTCAACTTGAGCTTGTACTTCCTCAACCGATCGAAGAGTTTTTGCAAGTTGACAATGTGCTCTTTGTCAGTTTTGGATTTTGCGATCATGTCATCAACATAGACCTCAATCTCCTTATGCATCATATCGTGGAACAAGGTGACCATGGCCCTCTGGTAGGTTGCGCCAGCATTCTTCAACCCGAATGGCATGACTTTATAACAGAAAGTACCCCAGAGAGTGATGAAAGTTGTCTTTTCCATGTCTTCGGGGTCCATCTTGATCTGGTTATATCCCGAATATCCATCCATGAAGGAGAATAACGAGTGTTGTGCAGTGCTATCCACCAAGACATCAATATGTGGCAGTGGGAAGTCGTCTTTGGGACTAGCACGATTCAGATCTCGGTAGTCAACACACATTCTAACCTTCCCGTCCTTCTTGGGAACTGGGACAATATTGGCAACCCACTGTGGGTATTTGGCCACTGTTAGGAATCCTGCATCAAATTGCTTCTTTACTTTGTCTTTGATTTTGAGGGACATCTTAGGCTTCATCCTCCTCAATTTCTGCTTTACGGGCGGGCATTCAGGTTTGACCGGCAGCTTGTGTACCACAATATCAGTGTCCAACCCAGGCATATCTTGGTAGGACCACGCAAACACATCAACGTAGTCATGCAACAGCTGTACCAACTTCATGCGATCTTCGTCATTCATGGCCGTTCCCACTTTGACCTCTTTCTTGTTCTCAGCTGTACCCAAGTTAATCACTTCGGTAGATTCCCCGTGAGACTGGATTACCCTTTCCTCTTGCTTCATTAGTCTCATGAGTTCTGGAGGAGCTTCCCAATCTTCCTCAACATCCCCCTCGGCTTGGTTGATAGGATGATCAAAGTCAGAATGCGGACTGTTGACACTACTGTTTTCAGAGACCATTACTGTGGATCTGCATTTTACCGTAGCGAAAAAGCAGAATGAAAGGCGAAACAAGCAAGAAAGCAATAATAAAGCAGAAAAAAGACTCATGCAATGAAGAGAAAATGATTTTTATTGATTGAGAAATTCAAAACAAACGTTTTTATTGATGATGATGATTCAGAAAATAAAAACATGTGTGCCCCTAGCAACTGGTCTTATGGCCTTGGGCAGAGCCACAGGATTGCATTACAGATGATTACATTGAACCAAAGGTCACAGGAAAGTCGGCAGCTTCCCAGTTCTTCAACTCTTCACCGTCACAGCAGCGGCGAACCAGACTTGCACTACCCTCTTCATCTTCAGAGCCATCCTTGATGACAGCAACTTGGTTGGGATCCAGCAGACCAGCACTCACGAAGCTCTGGCTAATGTCACAAATTGGGATCCTCTGGGGCCATGGATCTTGGCCTTTGGACTTGGCCAACCATTTGCTCTTTCGTTCCTCTGCTATCTTCTTCCGTTCATCTTCACGTGGAGTGTATCCCAGTCCGCAACGATCTTTGCTCTCCTTCAGCTGGATGGGCGCCAGGATTCCCTGTCCAGATTTTCCTAGGCCAGAACCAACCTTATATCCTTGGGCTAACATGATTTTAGCAACCATTTTTTCCTCCTTGGTCCTCTCAAGCACTGCATTTGCGATCTCCCAGGACCGAAAGGCCGTTTCAAGAGATTCTTCCGCCGCTTCCACATACTTGAATTCTGATGGCCTGTTCACCAGAGTCTCTTCTTCGCCAAACACTACAACAACCTTATCATCCACCACGAACTTGACTTGCTGGTGCAGAGATGACGGAATTTCCCCTGCCATGTGGATCCAGGGTCGGCCAAACAAGCAACTGTACGAGGATGTGATGTCCATGATCTGAAAGTTGATATAGAAAACTTCTGGGCCAGTTTGGATGGGAAACTCCATCTCTCCCAATACTTCCTTTTTGGATCCATCAAAGGCTCGCACCAGAGTCGAGCTTGGCTTCATGTAGGAACAATCCACGTCCAGCTTATCCATAGTGGATTTCGGCATTACATTCAATGAAGATCCGTTATCATCAGCACTCTCGCCAACACATAGTCCCCACACTTAACTGAGATGTGGAGAGCCCGATTATGCTTTTTTCCTCCAGCGGGCAACTCATCATCAGCAAAAGTTAGGTGGTTTGCAGCCACTATATTCCCCACAATCCCATCAAATTGGTTCACTGAAATACCCTCTGCAACATGTGCCTCGCTAAGCACCTTCATAAGAGCATTTCTGTGTGCTTCCGAGCTGAGCAACAATGATAGCATGGATATCTTCGACGGGGTATGCTTTAACTGATCGACAACCTGGTAGTCACTCTGCCGGACTATCTTCAAGAATTCATTTGCTTCCCTTTCCGTTACCTTTTCCTGGGAAACTTCTGGTTCCTTTCCCTTCTCCTTCCGAACTCTCTGTTCACCTTCCTTGGAAGTTTCTGTACGAAGGGTCTCTGGAGCAAACACTCTCCCGCTTCTGGTGATCCCGCTCGATCCCACTATGTTTGTAACAGTAGTAGTATTTGGAGAGCATTCTACTGTAGATAGCGCAGTGTATTTCCATGGGACTGCCCTGTCCGACTCATAGGGGAAAGGAGCCGGAACTTCAATCACTATTGGTTGAGCATTTGCTTGCACCAATCTGGGATTGTAATTGTAAGGGATTTCAATAGGTCTTCTGATTCCTCTACCTTTATCAGAGTGTAGAGCCAACACCTCTTCTCCAACATCATGGGTTCCTATCTGAACCACACATCGATCCAACAGGTCCTGCAGGATCATTTTAAAGCTTTCACAATTCCCCACGCATGTGGAATCAGCACATCCTTCTTCATGGCAACACCCCTTCTTGACCACTCTAGCATGGCATAACTTCGAGTAGACAACACCCAACGGAGTCTTGCTCTTCTGCACATCCTTCACCAATTTCCCAACAGAACTTTCTATAGCATTGGTTGCTGGCCTCTGATGGCCTGGCAATGGATTGGTTGTTGTGTTCGGGCTGCTTTGCTTAAACGAGATCCAACCAGCATCTATCAGGTCTTGCACCACATGCTTAAATGCCTTACACTCCTCCACAGTATGACCGACCCCGTTTTCGTGGAAACTGCAGGTAGCATTAGCGTTGTAGCTTCTTGGGAATGGCGGTTGAAGGGCCTTCATTGACCGAGTGTTGATCAAGTTCTTTGAAGTCAGGTGATTAAACAACTCAGTGTATGTCATTGGTATAGGATCGAAACTGGTCCGTTTCTTATACTGATAACCCTGAGCTTTGTGATTGTCACTGCTTTGCTGAGGTGATGCAGGGGCAGAGAATGGAACAGTTTGTGGTGGAGGGGTATCAAAGGATGAGTTTCCTCCTGAGACTACATTTGTTTCCCCTTCTTTCCTTTTTGGGAAATGGGAAAAGTGCTTCTTCTGGCTGTGGGAGCTACCGGAGCTTTCTGAATTGCTGAAATGATTTGAAATCTCCCCACTTCGGAGACCGTGCTCAAGTCTTTCCCCGAAGACTATCATATCGGAAAAATTAGATGAGACACTCGTAATCAGTCAGTCATAATAAATTGCTGGCAAGGTTTCCAGGAACATGTACACCATTTCTTTTTCGGTCAGAGGAGGTTGAACTTGGGCAGCCAAGCTTCTCCATTTTTGGGCATATTCCTTGAAAGTCTCCTTTTCGCCCTTACTCATGTGTTGCAATTGTGACCTGTCCGGAGCCATGTCCATGTTATATTTATATTGTTTCATGAATGCTTTGGACAGATCCTTCCAGCAGCGGATTTCTGAGGCTTGCAGTTTCATGTACCAATCTAGAGGAGCTCCGGCCAAACTGTTTTGGAAGCAGTAAATCAGCAGTTTGTCATCATTGGCATAAGGACCCATCTTCCGGACAAACATTGTAACATGACTCTCAGGACAGCCGGTGCCTCGGTACTTGTCCACCTCAGGAGCTTTGAACTTCGGTGGTAATACCAAATCTGGGACTAAGCATAGCTCACGAGCTTCTCTAGCCCTGACGCCAACACCTTCCACGGCTCTTACCCTCTCTTCTAGTGCACGAATCGGGTCGTTTGGCTGCGATCCCTCAAACATGTGGCCTTGGGGTTGACTGCCCATGCTATAGTAATATCCTCCAGGCTGAGGAACATTGTGAGGGTGTGCAACAAGCCCCGGAGTAGGGCTGAGCACAGCATGAGGACTAGGAGTCTGGACCTGCGGTCTTCCAGCAGCTCCCCCAGACACGGCAGCAGTAGCCTGATGTGGCCCAACAGCGTCAGCAGAAATGGGTCTAACAATTTGCGGCATGTACTCGGCGGGCATCCCCCAAGGATATCTTTGTGACTGATTCTGCCTATTCATCCCTGAAGCAAAGACAGGATGACTGATTCCAGACCCCGGAGGAACTGTGGCTGCAGCATTAACTGACACTGGAGGAGGTATAAAAGAAATGACACCATCGGGACCCACCACAGCGGTACCTTCAGCAGCAGTTCCACTCTTTAGGCTTTGTAGCAAAGCCATCATCTTATGCATTTGGGTCTCCATGGCCCCAACCTTATCCTTTAGAACCTGGTTCTCCTGAGCCAGCTGCTCAGGATTAATAATCTGCACACCCAGATCTTCGTGCTCTGGATTACTCTCGGTCTCAATCTCTGGGTAATCTTGCAGATTGGCCATCAACTTTGCTTGCAGTCGGGTGAAGTATCGGTGACGGAGAACCAGCTTGCCTGACTTGCTCTGACGAAACATTTTTTTTTATGAGCAGGGGTATTAATGAATGCAATGAATGCAATGCAAATGGGTGTTAGTTTTAGTTTGTCTTATGCCGTGAACCACAGTGTGCCATGTCTTGCCATAGGCCTAACAGTGGACTTTGATTATTTTTGTTTGAAACACGACAAGATTGGAATCAATAAGTGAAACAAAACATACTCCATACATTCAAATTCAAGCAAGTACTTCAAGCCTTACATTTCAAAAGGTAGAATACTCAAATGGAAATACGGTCATCCAGAAAGAGAGAGTACAATGAAAATTACAAACAAGAGCTCAACTACATAGAGCTTTGAAATCTTCAGTTCTCTTTCTCTTGTTGCCTGTGGGAACCCTTCCAGTCTTCTCTCTGACTTCTTCAACCAAGGCCCTGCAAAACTCCACGAATTTGTAAACTGCCATTGGAGTGTTAAAGGGAAACATCTCAACCTCAGCCTTTCTTAGCTTTTTAGGTGCACCTGCAAGAGCTTGGTTGGCCAACTCTGCAAGCTCAGAGAATCTAGCCTTCCACTGTTGAATTTCATCTTTCAACTCAATGATAACTGCCTGTTCTTCAATCCTGCCAAGCAGTTCAACAAAGCAGTGTTCCCAATGCTGACTCTCATCCTTCACCTGCCTGTATGCATCACTGATGTGTCGAAGGTTTCTTTTCAGTTCATCAGAAATCTCTCGCTCAAATCCTAGAGCCTGCTTGTATTCTTTGAGAATGCTCTCAACTGAATTTCTTTCTTGCGCGACACTGCTCAGTTTGCTTTCCCACTCAGCCTGTAACAAGCGGGACTCACTTTTTGACTTTGCAAGCAAGCTCTTCACAGTCCTCTCATCCATCTTTGTCTTTTCATAGAGATCTCTCCACTGACTGGTCTCTTCAATGGCTCTCTTTTGTTTAGCCTTTTGCCTCTTGATTTCCTCTTTGGCTACTTGCAGATACTTTTGAGCTTCTAGCTTTTCCTTCTCTTCTACTTTGAGTTTCTTGTCAAACTCCTCAATGGCAGCAGATTTGAGAGCATTATCTTCTTTTAATCTTTGGTTGTTTAGAGTCAACTTCTCTATCTCAGCTTGCAAGGATTTTTTCTCTTCCTCTGCTTTCATTAGAGCCAACTTGACCTCACCTAACTCTTCAACAATGGGAGTACCAGAGTCTATTACCTCCCTCTCAACTTGCAATAATTTCTGATAAGGCAATCGGACGCTCTGAATCGTTTTCTCAAGCCATTGAGCAAAGGTAACACCACTAGTTCTCTGAGAGATCTCTACTTTTCCAAAACGAGTCACCATACTCCAAGCTTGCAAAATCTTCCTAGTCAAACTGTCATCCTTTGGACCTCCCTCATAGATGTAAAACGGGAATGCCATCTCTTCAGTAGGCGAGTTCCTCATAGGATATCCTAATTGTCTCAGCGTCAGGGAGGGATTGTAGTTAATGCACCCTTTAGTGCCCATCAGTGAAACATTTTGAAAACCACCACAGCGGAAGACTACCTCAGGTCTAGCTTCCCAACAAGATGAAAGATACCAACGAACCGAGTGCTCGTCTAGACTCCCTAGAAACTGGATCCACTCTTGAATACTCATGGTTTTCACCTCACAAGATACAGCATAGTCAATCAACTTTTCCACTTTCTTTGGATTGGTGAAAACATGGATAAGAAGCCAGGCATATAACAGATGGGAAGAGCAAGAGATTTTCTTCCTTTTGAGTTCACAGTGGTGAGTAAGAGCGGAATAAGTGTCAGCAAGCATTGCAGGGATCGGATTGATAGGATTCTCCTCATTCTGGAAAGCTAAGAAAATGCCAATGACAGTCACATCCACAAGTCTTTCAATCTGCGGAAAGAGAACAATCCCGAAGATTGGTAAGGCCAAGATTTGCTTGAAGACAACCCAATTTTTGTTTCTGGCATGAGTATCCATCATACCCTCGAGATAACTCTGCGGGAAACCTACCACAAGGTTCTTCCTCTGCCTCTGGAGCTTCAGGTCCTCTACCTTTACTTGCAATAATGCAGCAAACTTCTCATCCGTGTAATACTGCTTTTGATACTGGCAGGGAGCAGCTTTGGTCTGAGGGAAACCCAAGATCTGATGATATTCTTCCAAAGTGGGAGCCATTTGGAAATTTTTGAAAAGGAAGCATCTGATTTCGGAGTCATAGAATCTGCTTAGAGCCACGATAGCCTCAGTCTGTACCTCTAGCAACAACAACTTCCGAAGGTTCCCATAAGAGCTGTCAAACGATCCCCTTTCAATAGGTCCCATTAGGTCAACATATCCTTTCAAGCTGGTGACGTCTACCTTTCTTACACCCGGGTACCTTGGAGCATGCACTGTCTCACTTTTTGATTCCATTAAGTTCCTCTGGCAAGATTCTTTGTCACTTTGTGATTCTCGGCAAACAAACTTGAGTAAGATGCAATGATGCATGCATGGGTTTTATGTAATGCGAGGATGCATGCAAATGCTGATGATGTTTTATGCATATGCAGATTAGGGCAAAATCTTTATTGGCATTGATTTAAGCTCTTTTTTTTTTTGAAAATACGGGCCGTACGTTGTTTCATATGGACCAGTGAGAGAAAGGCTACAACGGCAACTCGTTCTCCCTTTTTTTTGAAGAATGCGGGCCACATGATACTTAATAAGAGAAAGGTTACAACGGTAACTCGTTCTCCCTTTTTTTTGAAAAAAAAATGTGGACCATATGTTACTTTATAAGAGAAAGGCTACAGCGGCAGCTCGTTCCCTTTTTTGAAAAGGGTGGGCCGTATGTTATCTCGTACGGACCGACAAAAGAAAGGCTACAACGGCAGTTCTTTCTCTGCTTTCTTTTTTTGGAAAAATCTCCTTCTACTCCTTTTGGAAAACATGCCTAGATTACAATGCAACACACAATTTGTATGTCCTTGTGTCCTACGAGGCGCGAACCTAGGTTCTAGGGCAACTCAGATGTTCCTCCCATGTTGGCTTTAATCACTTCCTCACCAGGCTACCAGAGCTAATTCTCTCTCACAATAGCACCCACAACGATGGTACGCCATCTGGTGTGAGGCATCGTGAAAGAGCATACTCCGGCTGAAACTTTCGTGAGAGTCAGAAGGACAACGGTCCAATTGCCAGTCACTACTCATTTCCACTCCCCTAAGTTTTGTCAGACCTTGGGTTTTAGGCCCCTCTCAAAGCACAATAAGCATAAGGTGTGAGTGCGTGTAGCAAGGACATACCGCCTAAAACTACCCATCATAAATTCCCACCTGCAAATGAAAACCCAGAACAGTCCAGACAAAAGCATACAATAGCATGTTGCATATCATATAGCATTCCAATTCAAGAATTAACACAGGAAGTCAATAAGCAACCGCAAACATTGTTTACCTTAAGAAAGGGAGCCAAGAGGAAGGGATCATGATAAGGTGGGGGAGAAATGCATGAATTTACCTTTAGAAAGGGAGCAAAGAAGAGGGGACGTGGGAATTGAGGAATGCATGAACATGGTATGTGAACAAAGAGAAAATGCGCAAGGAGCACACATAGAAGGAAAACAAATGCATATGAATACAACATAACATCATGATAATGCTAGAGAAACAATCAAGCATCACAGACAAAGAAAGAAGGGAAAAGGAAAAGAAAAGGGAGAAAAGAAAGAAGTAGAACAAAGCATTCAATTCAAACGATTTAAACCACACATCGAGTTAACTAGGCTTGGCCCTCGCCTTTTATAAAAATTCCCCAGTGGAGTCGCCAGCTGTTGCGCCCGAAAAATCCGGTTTGGGACTTCTCGTTTTGCAACGTGAAAAATAGTAGAGCCGCCACCAATATTTATTTGGGAAAACATCGGAAAAACCCTTTTTTTTTGGAAAAGCGAGTGGTCTTTCGAAATCAGAGATGTAGGTTCGGGGGTCGGTTACGCATGGGGAAGGTATTAGCATCCCATACGTCCTTTCTACTGAAAGGGAACCATTAACTCGATGTGTGGTTTGACAAAGGTTTGAGTTGAAAGCGATTTGTTCTACTTCTTTTCTTTTCTTTTCTTTTCTTTTTATTTGAAAAATTGTTTTATTGAGAAAGGAAGACAGGAATATTTTTGTTATCTTTGAAAAGTGGAAACAAAACAAAGATTTTTTTAAAAGGGTGCTTGACGGGACGGACCCGCTCCTACGTACCCTCACTGGGTTGAGGGATCAAAGCTACGTAGTTCTCGGCTTTTGCGTCTGAAAACGGCTTAAGAGTTTTTTCGCAATTGGGTGAGCGTTTGTGAAGACCGAACAACAACGGTTAGAATGGCCTCACTACTAACTCTTTTTGAAAATAAAATCATCATTAGCGATCTAAACGGCAACAGCGCGAGTGATCATCAATGACAATTTGTTTTATTTAATGGAGGAAGAAAATGTTTTCGCAAAGCAAGGAGCGTTTGAAAATGAGTTTAGAAAATGGGTTTTGGAAAACAAGTAGAACATTATTCAATCAATTCCAAGTCCATAACCAAATACGACAATGAATGAACAAGATCCAAACATACTCACCAATCAAGCAATCATAAACATGTTGATTATTAACCAAGATTAAACATGCCAATATAATCAAGAGATCCAATTATTAAGGATGCAAGACAAAGTTCTCAAGACAATTGTGTGTGTGTGTGTGAGAATTGCTACGGGACGGGCAACAATCTCAAAGGGGTGCATATACCTTAATGACTCTATGCTACAACTGGAAAAGTAGGCTTACGTCTTCATTAAGAATACATACTAGTGGAAGGAAGGGCACACAATTAAATCAAGTCATTCAAATGGCATCAAGAACAAGTGAACACAATTGATCATAGGCATAGAGTATTCTAGGTTTAATGAATGAACATGTGAGCGATGATACATGATTAAGCAAGCATGTGAGTGCATGAGCATACAAGAGAATGCATGAAAAAGTATACAAGAGAATGCATGAGCATACAAGAATGCATGAGCATTTATTATGCATGGTATACAAGTATGAGTGAATGTGTGTGCAAGCATGCAAGGTGTCGCATAGATGATGCAAATAAGTGAAATGCAAAGTTTGAAAATGTTTTGAGTAAGAAGTGGTAAAAATGTTTTGGGGTTTTAAATGAGAAGTAGTAAAAGTTTAAAATGCAAATGATTGAAATGTTTTGGGATTTTTTTTTTATGCAAATTTACAAGTGGTAAAAAGTTTGAGTGAGAAGTTAATGAAATGGTAGAGTAAAAATGCATGAGGTAAATGGTAATTATTTAATGAGATGGTAAAGTAAAAAGGTAAAAGGGTAAAAACACAATTGCACAATTGCATTTATTCACACAAGATCAAAACAACACGTTTTCAAGCACAAAATATGCACAAAAGTGGCCTAAGGCCGAAGCAATGCTAAGCACAAATCACCATCAAATTTCATGCTAAAATTCACAATTAATACATGAAACAATTCACAAGACTAAACCCTAGATCATCATGCCATGTTCTAAAGTAAGCATCAAGCATATCATGTATTTTATTCTTCACAAAATCAAAGAAGTAAAAAGGCAACAAAAACCCTAGGTTTTGAAGCAACAACCCGAGGCACCCAACACCAAAATCAAGCCAAAATTCAACTTAAAATCATGAAATGAACAAAATGAACACAAGAACCCTAAAATCCATGCTATGGCCGAAGCAAAATAGGTAGGAAAACAAGGTTTTATTTCACCAAAATCATGCAAATGAGGTAGAAATGCAAAGAATGATGAGAAAACACAAGAATCTTTCCTTCAAGGCCAAGGACTCATCTCAAACACCCAAGGCTCCCAATGTCCTTGTCCAATAATGTTTGAAATGAGTCCTCAAAGCTTCTTTCAAGAAGGAAAGAGGAATAGAAGAGAGATTACATGATGAAAATTAAAGAAAATGCAAGGGTTAGTGAGCTTACCTCTAGATCTAGCTAGAAAATGAAGAAGGAAAGAGAATAGAAGCAAGAACACTTGAAGAACACCACAAGAACCTCTTGAACCTTTCGCAAATGCTTGATTCTTGATGGTTTTTGATGAAACTTTGATGATTATGCAAGTTTAGAAGTAGATTTATTGAAAGGATGAAGAATAAACAAGGTTTGATGGTTGATTTTTTGGAAGAATTTTGAAGAAAAGAATATGGGTATGGTGGCTGGTTGCTTCGAAGGAATGAGAGAAAGAGAGGAGAGATTTGGGTGCTAGGGTAAAAAAAATGAGTCCCCTCCTCATGGTCTCTTATTTTGGGTTTTATATGAGGTGCAAAATTAAGGGTATATAGGACATTGTGCTTTTGCAAACCATTGAGATTTGAGCTAGAATTTGAATCAAAGGCCAAGATTGCAATGCACATGGATTAGGGACAAGGAGAAAACACAAATGAGTGAGGAATAGCTGGTCATACATAAAAATTATGAGTTTTGTTGCACCAAAATTGTTGAGGGCACCTAGGTCATTCTACACAAAGTTGTAGCCTAGGATTTGATCTAGAATTTTAATCAATGGCTAGGAATACAACTCACATGGATCAAGGGCATGAGGAAACACAAAATGAGGTGAAAATGAGCTGGAAAATTCGGAGCAAATGAGGCCTTGGTGCCCAT
This sequence comes from Astragalus glycyphyllos, assembly GCA_963573325.1. NCBI lineage: Eukaryota > Viridiplantae > Streptophyta > Magnoliopsida > Fabales > Fabaceae > Astragalus > Astragalus glycyphyllos. The sequence continues at coordinate 46,980,794 of OY754313.1, read as the reverse complement.
GTTTTGCAAGCTTGTCAAGAAAAATAGTACATTTTGTCTTATTGGGGACACTTCCTTATTTTCACCATTTTTGATTATTCTTTTCTAGATAATTCCATAAAAATCATGCCACTTTGGGCCATATCCTAGGAATCAATGATTGGGCCCAAAATTCCATGATATCACCCTTCCCAAAATTGATTTGAGACCTCACCTTGATGGAAATTCCCATTTTGCCCTTTTGCTTAAAATTTGAATTTTATGCCAAAAATCATGCATGCATGCGCACAAAAATTCATAACCCAAATCATCTAGATCCAAATAAATTCCTCTGAGATTGAACAATGATTTTTGGTGAGAAATTGCTTAATTTTGGAAATGACCAAAATACCCCTTTTGCCCAAAAAACCCTTATTTTGCTCCAAAAGGCATTCCAATCCTAAAAATGATTTTAAAAGCGCTGAAATGACATTTAGAACCCAAAAATTCATGCTCATAGTTCTTCACATCCTTCAGAATGATGCTTCACTTCATAATTTATTGCTTTTGGTGGAAAATTAAGGTTTTGTTCCAAGCCGGACAAAATTAGGGTATGACAAACGTGTACTACAAAATGCTAGCCAAGTATTACCTAACTTGTGCTTTGGGAAGAGCAGAATATGACAAGATAGTGGGGAAAGAAACTGCAAAGGAAATATGGGAGACACTACAAGCTGCTCATGAAGGAACTGATCAGATTAAAGAAGCAAAGAAAGGCATGCTCATCCATGAATTTGAATTGTTTAAAATGACTGAAGAAGAGACCATTGATGAAATGTTCAGCAGATTCACCACAATCATCAATGGGTTAAGTGCCTTGGGAAAAATCTATCCAAATGCTGAGAAAGTTAATAAGCTTCTCAAGTGTCTTCGACTATCTTGGAGACCAAAGAAGACTGCTATAGAAGAAGCAAAAGATCTGTCTTCATTAGAAATTGATCATCTGCTGGGTTCACTAAAAATCCATGAACAAGAACTCATGGAGGAATTACACCCAAAGAGAAAGACAGTTGCTTTGAAAGAAGACAACTCTTCTTCTCAAAAAAGAAAATCACTGGCACTTAAATCTTCTCAAGTGGATGAGGAAGAGCAAGAAACTTATGATGATACAGAAGGAGAAGAACTAGCCTTGATCTCTAAGAGAATCAACAGATGGCTTAACTACTAACACATGTGGTTGAGTGTAAGGGACATCGTTGGTGAAAATATAGGCGTACGGGGTTCGAACCCTGATCCCCCTCCCTTCTAACTACTAACACACTAATTTCTAACCACTTTGCCTATAAAAAAACAGATGGCTTAACAACAAAAGAAGAGGAAAACCTCAATTCAGAAGAGACACATTCAAAGGAGATGGAAGCAAATCAAAATTACTTGTTATGAATGCAAGAAGCCTGGACATATGAAACAAGACTGCCCTATTCTAAATAAGAAGAGTCCCAGAAAATTCTCACCAAAGAAGAAAGCTTTACTGGCCACTTGGGATGATTCAGAAGAATCATCAAGTGAGCAGGAAGAAGAAACAACAACTCTATGTCTCATGGAAGGAACTGAACAAGAAGAGGTATATGATTGTGAACTTTCTAAATGTGAATTCTGCAAAGAAATAGAATCCTCCTTTGATAGCTTGCTTTATGATTCAAACATCCTTTCTCAAAAATGCATGTTTTTCAAAGATCAGTTATGTGTTTTGAAAAAGGAAAATGAGGAGCTAAAAACCCAAAATGAAAGAATCGGAAAAACAGTTCACACTCTACAACAATCTCATTTCAAACTGTCTGAACAGTTCAAGCTTCACAACTTAAAAATACCAGAAAAACCAATTGTGTCTAACTTGGAACTTGAAAATGAAAATACAATGCTTAGAAAATAAGTTAGTGATTTAACAAATGAGCTTATGATCTGTGCACAAAATCTTGAAGCTTCTCAAGTAAGTCTAACTCCCCTTGAGGAGGATCAAATATATGAGAAGAGAAATAGAAAGTCCAGAATCAAATGCTTAAATTGCAAACAAACTGGATTTGAAAACTGTGGGTACCTAAATCTTTGTAAAAACTAACCCTCAAGAAAAAAGATCCCATGAATTTGAAAACTAACCCTCAAGGACCCCAAGACAAATGGGTACCTAAATCTTCGCCTCATAGCATCAAGAAGAAAACTGTGGTTCCTAGACAATATTGGAGAATGATAAGTTCCTCTCCACGGAGAAGGGTAGATGGAGGACGAGTCATGTTTGGCAACAATGACAAATTCTTCATCAAAGGAGTAGGTACAGAAGGTAAAATAAACTCTGCTCAGATTCAAAATGTTCAATTTGTGAAAGGACTAAAACATAACTTACTTAGTGTAAGTCAGTTATGTGATTCTGGACATGAAGTGACATTTAGATCTGATGTGTGTAAAATAAATAGTCTAGAGGTTGGAAAAACAATTTTTACTGGTCATAGAACAAATAACCTCTACAGCATTTGTATTGATGATCTACCAGATCAAATGTGCTTAATCTCTAAAGAAGATGACAAATGGATGTGGCATAGGAGATTTGGTCACATTAGCATGAAAACCCTTTCAAAATTATCCAAACTTGAATTAGTCAGAGGGCTTCCAAAGATCAAATATGAGAAGAATAAATCATGTGAAGCATGCATTCAAGGAAAGCATGTTAAATCATCTTTTAAACCTATCAACATGATTTCCACTCAAAGACCTTTGGAACTTCTGCACATGGATCTTTTTTGGTTCTACTAAGCATGCTAGCCTAAGTGGAAAAAGATATGGTTTTGTTATAGTTGATGACTATTCTAGGTTCACATGGGTGATTTTTCTAAAACACAAAGATGAAGCTTTTGAAAGCTTCAAAACATTTTTTAAGAAAGTGCAAAATGATAAGGGTTCTAACATTATTGCAATAAGAAGTGACCATGGAGGAGAATTTGAAAATGTTTTATTCAAAATCTTTCTTGAAGAAAATGGTGTGTCTCACAACTTCTCTTGTCCAAGAACTCCTCAGCAAAATGGTGTAGTAGAAAGAAAAAACAAAACATTGCAAGAAATGGCTAGAACATTGCTCAATGATTCAAAGATTGAAAAATACTTTTGGGCAGAAGCAGTGAACACTGCTTGTTACATTTTGAACAGATCAACAATTAAAAAAACCTTGAACAAAACCCCATATGAACTCTGGAAAGGAAAGAAGCCTATCATCTCTTATCTCCATGTATTTGGCTGTGATTGCTATGTTTTAAACAACAAGGATAATTTAGGAAAGTTTGAGGATAAAACTGACCCTGCACTATTCTTAGGATATTCTCTCACATCAAAAGCATATAGAGTGTTTAATCTTAGGACTAAAGATTTTGAAGAAAGCATGCATATTATGTTTATTGAAACTAACAGTTCAACAGATAGAAATGAAGATGATGAGACTGATGCAGATAAGACAGGTGAGAAGAGTGATGAAGCAAGTGAGAAAGCTGAAACTGAAGCAGCACCTAACCCTTGTCAACCCCTAGATAACCCTAATAGCCAACCAACTCAAGCTTCTAAACTACCTAGAAGTTGGAGATTAGTAACTCACCATCCTCAAGAGAAAATTATTGGTGAAACTTCTGAACCTGTGAGAACCAGAAGCTCATTCAAAAGAGAAGCTTCTCAAAGTGCGCTGATCTCAGCAATAGAACCAAAGAATATAAATGAAGCAATTGTTGATGAATCATGGGTAGAGGCAATGCAAGAAGAGCTTGCTCAATTTGAGAAGAATGAGGTATGGAACATAGTCCCATCTCCAAAACATTAATATGTTATTGGCACAAAATGGGTCTTTAGAAACAAAATGGATTAGAATGGTAAAGTTATCAGAAACAAAGCAAGGTTAGTTGCTCAAGGCTACAACCAACAGGAAGGTATTGATTATGATGAAAACATTTAGAATACTTCTTGCTTATGCTGCTCATAAAGATTTCAAACTCTTTCAAATGGATGTCAAAAGTGTTTTTCTAAATGGTTTTCTAAATGAGGAAGTGTATGTACACCAACCTCCTGGTTTTATTGATGAGAAACATCCAAACCATGTTGGTTTATGGTACAAAAAGAGAACACATTTTGAGCTTATAGGGTATTGTGATGCTGACTATGCTGGAGACAAAATAGAAAGAAAAAGCACAAGTGGTTCATGCCAATTGCTTGGGGAATCACTCATCTCATGGTCAAGTAGAAAACAAAGCACTATTGCCCTATCAACAACAGAAGCCGAATATGTCTCAGCTGCTGGTTGTTGCTTTCAAATTCTATGGATCAAGAATCAACTAGAAGACTTCTCTTTAAGCTACTCAGGTATTCCAATATTCTATGATAACACTAGTGCTATAAATCTATCTAAAAATCCAGTTCAACATTCTAGGTCAAAGCACATTGATATTAAGCATCATTTCATTAAAGATCATGTGCAAAAGAAAGATATTGAACTTGTGTTTGTGGATACTAAACATCAACTAGCTGATATCTTTACTAAACCCCTCCTAGAGGAAAGTTTTAATTACATCAAAAGCATGCTTCATATCATTGAAACCCCCTCATATGAGAAGGGTCATGACCAGCAATCTTCTCAGTCATGAGAAGGGTCATAACCCTCAACCTTCTCAACTCTTGAGAAGGGTCATCAGAAACATATGACCATAAAAATACAAAATGAATTTATGTTGTTTGTTGTTTGTTTTATTCTATGTATGCATTAAAGTGTTTGTATGTTTTTATTCCTTTTTGTCTTAGGCTTAGAATTATTAAAAAACCAAAAATAGGTCCCTAGCCGTTACAATGGCTCTTCTCTCTCTCCTTCTCTCTCCGTCACTCACACGTCTCTATCAACGGTTACACATCAAATAATGATGTTCCAAGCATTGGTCAATAACTTCCCTGAAGTGATTAAAACACTTCACTTCGCCTCTCTCTCTCTCTCTCTCTCTCACGAAAACGTTTTTTCCTCTACATCTCAAAATCCCTTTGCTCTCAAATGGTAAGAACCAAAAACACTGAACCTACTTCAACGTACTCTGATTCCAAATCACACGAAACGCAACCCTACATTCCAAATTTCATTCTTGTTGGTCCACCGCAAGAACCCGTTGACGTTAAACCTCTTAAATCACGCCCTTCAAAAATGAAGCACACTTCAAGTGGGAATCCTAGAAGATCAATGTGTGTTAAGTTCCATTCTGCATCTAAGAATACTTCTGGAATCTCTCCTGATGCTCCCATTGATCTGGAGAAAGATGAAAATCCCTCTGCGTAGAAAATAGAGCAACCTAAAGTTACTGAGAAAAAGGCTGAATCTTCTCAATCCATTGCTAAATCAGCTTCTAAGAAAGTTCCAGAGAAGAAGAAGTTGGATAAAGGAAAGAAGGTTGAGATCCCTCTGCCTCCAAGTGGTAAGAAGGGTCAAGCCCTTAAGAAGAGAAAGGACCCAGAGAAAACCAAGTGGAGTTTCAAGGCTATCGTGTCTGGAACAGTGTACTCCCTTGAGGAAATTGAAAAATGTGGCTGGAACATCACCCCATTTCTCACTAAATAGAAGTGGGAGAAGTTTATTACTCTGGATGACCTTGTCTACAAAGAAAGGGTGGGAGAGTTTTATGCAAATGCCACCATCCAATATGATCCTCCAAAAATCACCTCATGGATCAATGGCAGGGAGTTTATCATTTCCTCCATCTCTCTTGGAAAAGCTCTTGATATACCAGATGAAGGAACTCAGATGTATGAAGAATCCTGGTATAATCTAATAGGAATTTCTATTCAGGAACTCAAAGCCACCCTTCTCAAAGACCCTTCTCTCCCTATCACAACACCAAATCTCAAAGATATGGTTAGAATACTTCACCACATCTGTTCCCACACCCTTCTTCCTAGAGCTGGATCATTTGAGAAGGTCACTACTGGTGATTGTATGATCCTATATCACCTCATCACAAACAAACCAATTAGCCTTCCTTTTCTCATGATCCATCACATGATCAATGCAATTAGGGCAGATAAAGCTTCAACTTCCCTACCTTATGGCAAGGCTCTCACTAGAGTCTTTAATCATTACTTGATTAAGATTTCTACTGATGAGGGAGTTATAGAAACCAAAACATTCACTGCCAAGAACTTGAAGCTCATGGGGTTAGATGTTACAACTGTAGAGGAGAAGAATGAGAGGAAAAATAAGAAGCAGAAGACAATATTAGTGTCTAGTGTGTCCACAGAAGTGGAAACAGAGGAAACACTTGCTGAAGTGGTTAGAAGGGAGACCAAAAGCAAGAAGAAGAATGATCCTATACCTCAGGAGAAAGAAAAGACACCTAAGAAGAGTTCAGAAGAGGAAATAGAACTTGATAAGAGTGAAAGAGAAGAAACAAATAATCCTGAGAAGGATCAGGATGAAAAAATTGAGAAAAATTTAATTGAGAAGGTTTAGAATGATGAGGAAAGTGCTGAGAAAGTTCAATCTCAAGAGGAGCAAACCTCAAAAGATCTTGAGAAGGGTCCTCAAGACATGTTTGATGATGAGAGGACCATCACAGACAAGAAAAGTGATTCAAATCACTCCTCCTCAAAGGAAGTTATGGCTCCTCTAACCAAAGTTTATACAAGAGGAAAGACAAGAGGTATATGGAAATCTGATGAACAAGAGGTTACAAGCAATCTGGTGGAAAGCTTCAATGTTGTTGCTGCTGAAATAGATATGAACACACCAGAAAGAGTTTCTGGTGGTGAAAAATCAGAAGAAAGAACTGAGTAATTGCACCTCAACTCATCTGATGAGCATGGTTCTGAAAGAACAATGGTGCTTGAAGGCATGACTCCATTCAATTTGAATGTTGAGATCACTGATGAACCACAACATGAGGTGGCAATTGAAGGACAAGATGACAGAATAGCTGAGAAGGAAGTGTCTGCACATGAAGAGAAGAGTGTAGATGCTGAGAAGAGTGAAGGTGATGAAGTTGAGCAAGTTGATTTTGCTCAAGAAATCTTGGATGGTAATGTCTCTAAACCTTTAACCCAATCAATCCTAGCATCACCTCAGGGGGAGTCTCGCTTTAACACCTCCTCACCTATCATACAAACCCCTCTCCCATCCATGTTCAATGAACAAATGCCCACACTTCCACCTTTCTCACCCATTTCCACAATACCACACTTTGTCCCACCTTTTTCACCACAACCTCTTCCCATAGCAACTGGACCTCCTACTGAACCGTCACCAAATCCCACCATCTCACGTGTCACCTCTGACAACCTTGAACAATTGCTTGCTGCCATCAACATAGAACATGGCATTTCATCTTGAAAAACCACCAACACCATAACCTCCTCAAACATTAACCAATTCCTGAACCTTAACCAAACTCCTCAAGATGACTCTCTTCAACCAATATTCTCTTCCATCAACACCCAAACTCAGAGAGTCAACCAACATTAACCAATAGTAGAACTCTTAATTAAGCAACATCAGAGAGTCAAACATAACCCAAGACTTTGAATTACAACCACTTAAGTCTTTTAAGTCTTAGGTTTCTCTCTACTTGACATAACCTAACTGTTCAATATCCAACAACATAGAAATAGCGAAAACAATTCATAACTAATAGCTAGTACAAGTCATCAAATCGAGCTACAAAAACTTGGGAAAAACAACATGAACATAAAAGCTAAAACTCCGTGCTCTCCATAAGGCCTCATCAACCATGCTTCTTTGATTTGTTCTTTCCCTACGTCTCTGTAAAAACAACACATAAACAGTGAGATACATATCTCAGTGAATTCTACTGTAACCCCTTACCACGACTCTCGGTTCATTTATTACTTTCTTTCAATCATAGCCCAATTAGGCACTACGTGCATATAGCTTTTCCTGACATAGTACATCACCGACAATAACCACGCCATTACCGGTTCCCCCTCTGCTAACTTACGCTAACGGCAAACAGTCGCGAGGTCTAGGTTCTGGGGCTCATGATTTCGCCTCCCCTAGTATACTAATTCTTCTCGGGTCGTCACCCAATCCATGACAATTAAATTACATGATATAAACAGTTGCTTGAAGTTGTAGTTCCTTGATGTTACATTTTATAGGTTTTCTCACGTATAACTAACTTTACGGTTTTTCTTAACTTTTATAACCTCAAAAAAAATCGCAATAAGCATCTCAATCATGCTCAAAGTCATGGCATTGTTAGTTTAAATTCATGGGGATAGTTGGGAAGAAGATTAGAAGAGGTTTGGAATCGAAAGGAGCGATGAAACGAAGTTTTTGTTTCCGGTAACAGCCCTCACGCACGGTCCGTGTGCCATGCTCACGGGTCGTGCTTACTGAACCATTTTCAGGCAATAGTACGCATAGTCCATGCCACAGGGGCACACGGTCCGTGCGGGTTTAGCAGCACACCCAAATTCACTTCGTTTTCGTTACTCCGTTCGCGTCCAATCCGTATTCCAATCGATTCTCAACCTCGAAACAGAAATATCACACACAATACCAGTCCAAACAATCCAAACAAATCATAATGCATTAAATAATTCATTCGTTCCTAGACTCGAAATACATTGTTTTAAATATACTGTTTTCGACTCTAATAATTTAAGAAACGAGTGAACATAGTGCAAACCAGTAACATTAGCAACTAATTCAGAAACAATAAATTCCTAAACGTGAGTAGCACTCACCTCATTGTGATGAAAATCGCAAACAACAATCAACGAGCAACAAGTGTAGGCTTCAATCAACACGAACTACACGAAACACTTTCTAACTCGAACTCAATCTACCCGAATGGCTCCAATCGCTATCCTTACCCTTTGATATTCAATCCAAAGCTCCCAAACTACAATGTAGGTTCTTATAATATTCACCGAATAATGTTCCAGCTCCTACCACAACACACCCGAGAGTTGGAATCTAAGGTGCTAATGAAATCTTTTCAAAACTCTGTTTTTACAGCAACAGTGAGAAGTTTTGCATCATGCATAACTGACTTAATACTTCACCAAATTCACCAAATCAAGGGTCTATTATGAAGTAAATTTTGTCTAGTTTCGGTGGGTTTTGGTTTTGAGCTGACATAATGGGTATTTTGTTAGATATGGTCAAAACAATGGAACTAGGTAAAATTTCCCACTGATTCACAACACTGACTTCTTGGGTTAATTTCTCCCTCAAAAGTTAACCAAATCAGGTCATTCTTGTGCTAAAAATGAAGAGATTTCTGTCTAGTTTCCAGATAAATAAAGATGGACAACAAATGAGCTCTGTGGGAAGAGTTATGCATGAATTACTGGAGGCTGTACCAAACGGATTTAAGCACGATTTTGAAACTGAGTTTGAACCAATTCTCAACAACACAACCACTCTCTAAAATCCCAAACTCGACTCCTAGTTGCTAAACCCTCTCTTTAGATTCCCAAAATCATAATGTAGCTTCTGATTTGTTAATGGAAACCTCTCTAGCTTGCATGCAAACCCAAAATCCAAGCTCAATTTACTCTACAACTCCATATTCTTCAACTTGAGCTTTGAACATCCAACAATGGTGAAAAAGAAGAAGAAGAAGAAGATGAAGTGGATTATGATCTTTGTATCAGTGTGTAGAGGATGGAAAATGTGTTTGAATGGTGGTTGAATTGCTCACATGCATGAAGGGCTGAGGAATTTCTCTCCTCTTCTTCTTCCTCTCTATCTCACGGCTCTACTCTCTCTCTCTCAAACTCTGTCTTTCTCTTCTTTGTAAAAACTGAATGTGGTGTTAAAATGAGTGAATTAGTGAGGGTGTTTTGTGTGAAAATGAGTGTAGGTGTTTAATGAGGTCAGCTGTGGTTTTTTAGAAATCATGCGAAAAGACTATTTTAGCCCTGTTCTTAATTACCCACATAAAACCCAATTTCTAACTAACCAATCAAACAATAATTCATACAATTCATATAACTTAGTAAGTAAATACCATTTTCATCATTCTAATATGTCTATGACTCGACTTATGGCTTAATCGAATGGCAAACAGAGCACGTCGATAGGATCTGATGATGTAGTTGCTGATGGCTTAAAGTTCAAAAGATGCTGTGACAAAGATCAACGAGATGTCTATGGAGTTAAAGGCGATTTATTAGAAACTGTTTATCACGAAAGAAAATATCTGTGCAGTTTACTCGGGCTCATGACGACGACAGTACGTTGGCAATGAACTTCAGTCGATAAGCAATGCAACGAAGTTTGGTCGAATGATCTTTCTCCCATTTTAAGGATTGAATAAGGTTCAAAACTGTTTTAAAAAACAATTAAGTATTCTTGGTGTGATAGTTATGTTGACCAAATCATAACTATTTTGAAGTTACTGATGTTCTACTTAAATAAGTCCTAGATACCACTCAAACAGGGACTAACCGAGGAAAATGAAGAAGACTGGAAAATCGGAAATTAAGTTATCAACCGACCGAATAAAAGGTGTCTACGAACGGACAAATTCCTCGTTACTTATCTCCAATAGTTTTGACATAGTATGTTCCCAAAACAAGATCCCGACAGGTAGGAATCGAGCAGCGTCTCGACAGTACCCTCGGGGTGAACCTCATGGGAAAAAAGCAAAGCCAACGCGCTTGCCGCACCATGAGGAATCCTCTTAGGAAAAAGTGAAGCCAACGTGCTTGCTGCAATGAAGACAACATGCTTATTGCTCCAAGAGGCACACACGACCATTCTAAACGTCAAACTAACGAAGAAAGGTATAGAGGAAGAAGTTACGAAAACAAGCACCTATAAAGCCATAATAACCTCTGAAGGACTAACACTCAAGGAGATGAAGGACTCAGTAGTCGAAGGAATTAAAAGCTGAAGGACTAAGCGTTTGAAAGCCCCAGACCTGCAAGCCGAAGGTCTAAGTGCCCGGAGGCGTTCATCACTAATCGAAGGGGTAAGAAGTCGAAAAATTTGGTCCTATAACTAAAGGGCTGAAATTGCCGAGCTCCACTTGTTTTGAACGACTTCGCGCTCACGCTTGCTGGTCAAAGGGCTCTAATCCCCCATTCGGACCGGCCGACATATTCAGAAGCTCGGCGCTATCAGATTGACCGATCGGATATTATATCCCCGCTCATATCTGCTTGTCAAGACCTCCATTTTGACGGTCAACGCAGTTAGTCGGGAATCCCTGATTTCTCTCTTATTGTCTTGTAACTACCATAATGGTCATAATAAGTCAATAACCATTTATTAGTATTAACTACACATTATCAACCAGAGAAATCGATCGTAACACTACTCCTTTCAACTTCAACTCATTCATCCAAGCTTGTTCTTCTTCAATATCGATCAACCAAGTAAAACAACTTCACCAGCGTCTCGTTGTTCTTCTCAACGGCTCACATAACAACCCTTTCTTCGTCACCAAGTTCATCCAAACCTAGGCCAATTGCGATGATCTACGCTCTGCATACCTCTTACTCAACCAAATCTCCCAACTTCCATGTTTTCCTTTCACTTTAGCGATGCCCTCTCCCGCCAATGCATCAAAACCTACGCTCATTAGTTAAGTTGTGTTTCCGTCCATTATAAAAAAATAATAAATAAGAGAAATGAGTAGATCAATAAATTAATTCTTAAAAACTATGCCCCATTTTTAGGATTAAGAATGAGTCAAGTCTCCTATATATAATGAGTTAATAAACTTTTAACAAGATACTTATTGACCTTGTTTAGCGCAATATTTTTCCGAGTTCTAATTTAAGAATTTAGAATTAGTCATGTGCTATGTATAATGAGCTATGACACTTTCGGTAGCCTAATAGTTCGGATATTCCATGACATTGTTTAGCTCAACATTTTCCCGAGTTGGAACAAGAATTAGTCAAACATATTTTTCTGGGCTTTCGTTAACTAAGCTTAATATAAATAAAGTATATGTAGGAGAAAGGAAACTAACAAGTATTATCAAAAATGAAAATTCTTTTTGGAAATACATGTTAGACTTATTTCCCATTGTGCTTTCTTTCATTCTTCTAAATACAAGTATATTTAGTTTCCTTTCAAAATTATTCTATTACTTTCTTCAGTATCAAATCAAATGACTCATGTAAGCTAATTAACAAGGTATGAAGACGATGTTATGGTAAATCAAATGGGTGTAATCCACCGAGTGGGGTTAGGCAAACAAGTTTATGTGATTACACTTACATGAGCAATTAAACTTGTTTGCATAACCCCTCCCGCTGGGTTAATCCCGCTTGGAATTACTTGGTTGCAACGAAGGTAGCCAACACACTCAACCATCCTTTCATATTATTAAACCATTCACCCTCGCCTGCCTTGGCCTATATTATCCATCTCTAAACTTTAACAAATATTCCTTAATGTTCATCTAGGTTAGAAGTACTAGAAACTTTATTTAATCTTGATTTTTAAAGTTCAATGTGGAACCTTCGTCAACTCTTGAAGAAATTTGTCACAGACCAACTATCCTAGCGAAAATATACTGAGATGAATATATTCATGGAACAATTTTTTTCTTCATCAATCATTTTTTTTAGTCTTGCTCATGAGTGTGGTCTCACATAATCAAAAGACGCCACTTGAGGTAATTATGTTTAAGGCACCACTTGGCTCATAAAATTTCACCTAATTGTATCACGTATGTATATGTGTATTTATATACATAAATTTTACCCCCACAAAATATATTCAAGAAGGGATCCTTATTGTGGCTTCGTTATCCATTGTAGTGGCCTTAAATTTATGTTGTCAATGAAACAAAGTGAAATATTACTTGCTCTTCCTTCTGTCTATTAACATATGCTCGTCCACCCTGCTCTCGTAATTATGTTGGGCTTGGTTGTATTGGCTTCGAGTAAAACTAATGTGGCTGGATTTATGTAATAATCTCTTTGTTCATTTTTAATTTGTCAGTTTTTTAGAAGAATATTGTTCTTTTTTATTTGTCATTTTGATAGTTCCTAGTTACATTAATTACAAAGCCTTCAAGGGTAAAACTAGTATCAATTTAATCATTGTGTATTCCAACCAAGGTATCACTTCTGCGTAACTGCAGAGACTAACTACTCGAAGTACTGAGATCCATTTAAAGAATTGAATTCTCCCACAATTTTTTTTTTCCATACTCACATGTCATGAATCAAACTATTGAACAAATTATTAAGTAACCCATGTATACTAGTTGTATTATATACGATGTTTGTTTTTATACTCAAAGTTAATATGATATTAGATTTTACTTTTTTTTGACTGGGGGTATTAGATAGTTGGCAAAAAAACGGTCCTGGGATTAAAAAAAAATAAAATTTTCAATATAATACAGTTTTTTAATTATATACCAAACTAGCACACTTTTTTTTCAGTTGAGAAGTCTCAACCCCGGGTTGAGACTCTCAACATGTTTTTTTTTAAATTTTAATATTATTAATAATACAAATTATTTATTTATATATACTAAATAATTTTAAAATTTAGTTTAATTAATAAATTAATATATTTATTTATATATACTAAATAATTTTAAAATTTAGTTTAATTAATAAATTAATTTATTTATTTATATTAAATTTGTATTTTATATATACTAAATTTGTATTTATATTAATAAATTCCAACATATTTATTTATTAAATAAATATGTAAAACTAAATATAATTGAAACATTAATATTAATTTATCAACTAAACTCATTTATGAAATTATATATTACAAAAGATTACAAGAGTTGTACAAATAAATTGAAAGACAAATTTTTATTCTCCTAGATGGTGCCCAGTCCCACAACGTAGCGGTCGACGGTTACGACGTGGACGTGGTGCTGGTAGGTCTTGTTCAGTGTGGTCAGGTGCAGGGGCAACTGGTTGTTCGTATTGGTACCCTGTTGATGAACTAGGTCCTGCCTGGTCGGGGTTCCATGTTGGTCCAGATTCCAAAATAGATTGATAATATCTATATGGTTCCGGCGTATTATAATCGGGACTAAGCAAAGGACCTAAAAAATCCTGGTCGTAAGAAGCCGTAGAATACCTATATGGTTGAGGCGTGTATTCTACTGACTGGTTGGCCGACTCATAATGTTGATATGTTGGTGGGTTGTAGGTGGAGTGGCGGTGAGGCATAGGCTCTTCGCTCTCTTCAACGGTTGGCCGAGTAGGTGTTGCACGTCGTCTACGGCTGCGATGTTGAGATTGATTTGTTTCCCTAGTTGGTGCTTCTTGTTGTTCATTAACTCCACCTGTACCACGTGGTTCCATTAGTTGTTCGTTGATAGACAGATATAACCTAGAGTTTGTTGTTAGCCACATCATATATTCTTCTGTATTGATGGGCTTTCCCTGTAACGAGTGGCCGGTAATAACTGCTTGTTCTTTATCATCCCAGCACTGAATAAATTGACCAAGCCTTACTAGCCAGTTTTCTTCCGCATTTCCTCGCATGTCGAGGTCGTGCAACAATGTTAAGGATTACCTAATTGGCATATTTACTTGTCGCTTATTCTATACCGTAACCAAGCAAAGCATGCGTAGATTATCAAATCTACAATCAATGATTGCGGAAATCGTTCTCATTGAAACTGTGGCTCTGCTCACACACGCCAGCGGCGTTTGTTTGGGAGACATAAAGATGGTTCCTAGGAATTTACGTTGGGAAAGAAAGATTCCTATGTTTGTTTTGAGAAAAAAGAAAAATGCATTCCAGGGAATGTTGCTTGTTCTGGAAAGATTCTTTCCACATTTGTAGGAATTTGATGCCTTCCAAAAGTAGTGGTAATCTTCCATTCCAAGATAGAAGGGTTTCAATTTTTGGCACAAAATTACATTTCTAATGCCCACTCACCCCACTCACCCACTACTCATGAAAATCACCATTGAAAGTAACTGTTTTCCACCTTTTTCAATTTTATAATTGAAATAAATATATAGATAGCTTTATCGTTGCTTTTTTTTTTGATATTGTTGTATCAACATATATTTTTTTAACACACTGCATTACGTGTATATTGGGTATATATCGTTGTCTTTTTTTATTTTTAAATTTTATATATATATATATATATATATATATTTATATTTTTGACAAATATATATAAATATATAAGATTTTTTATAGATTAAATTATAACAAAATATTATTGTAAGTTAATAATCACTTTAATTTTATTTTTTTATTTCACATTTAATAACTTAGAAAGTTTAAATAACATTTGATATAAATAGGGGTATTTTGATAATTACAATGTTTATTCCCTAGAATGTATGATATGAACCAAACAGGTTTATAAATTATTCCCAAGAATTAGATTCCAGAACGTGTAGCTAACCAAACATGTTTTAGAAAATACTCAGCAAGCACATTCGTAGTCACCAGATTCCTGAG
Organism: Astragalus glycyphyllos; assembly: GCA_963573325.1. NCBI lineage: Eukaryota > Viridiplantae > Streptophyta > Magnoliopsida > Fabales > Fabaceae > Astragalus > Astragalus glycyphyllos. Next base: position 46,965,382 of record OY754313.1, on the reverse strand, counting down.
CAAGCGATTCCTTGAAATGTAATTTCTAACTCGTTCCTCCAAGCTTGTTCTTCTTCAAAATCTATCAACCAAGTAAAACAGCTTCACCAGTGTCTCATTGTTCTTCTCAACGACTCACATAACAACCCTTTCTTTGTCACCAAGCTCATCCAAACCTACGCCGATTGCGATGACCTACGCTCAACACACCTCTTACTCAACCAACTCTCCTAACCCAACATCTTTGCCTTCACTTCCATCCTTTCCTTTCACTCTAGACATGCCCCCTCCCGCTAATGCATCAAAACCTACGCTCAACTAAGATTGAACGCTCACTACGCCAGAATTGTGAAAAAAAGTCACACCCTTAAGCAGCGCTTCTACCAAAACGCTACTTAAGGTAACATCATCTGTAGCGTTTACCAAAAAAGCACTACTTAATGAGAAAAAATGCTAAACGATGGGCAGGACTTTGGGGGTGAGTGCTGTCTATTGGAGAAAGGCGCTGATTGATAAGCAGCGCTTTGGGGTGAAGCGCTGCCCATTGCGAAAACACGGAATAGGGATAAACTACACTTTGGGTGTGAAACGCTGCCCCTTGGCAAAACATGGAATAGGGATAAACAGCGCTTTGGGTTTAAGCGCTGCCCATTGCCAAAACACGGAACACTGATGAGCAACGCTTCCAGACATAAGCGCTGCCTATTGCTTTAATTCTTTTTTCCTTTCTCCCGTTCCCCTCTCTCTTATTCATTCATGGATCCATCTTCACTCACTCTCTCCTCTTCTTCTTTCTCTAACTCGCTTTCTCTCTCTTAACTCCCTTTTCTTTTCTCTATCACAAAAATCAGATTCGTCTCTCTCTCTCTAATCAACTCTTCTTCTTAAACATACTAATTTTGGTTGTCTTCCTGTTTTCAACTTGCTTCATTTCACTTTTTTGCTTCTTTATTTGTTTCTTGCTTCATTTCTCTTTTTTGCTTCTTTATTTGTTTTCAGATTTTGTCAACATGAATTCTTTCTAGTTCTAGCTTTAATGACTGATTTTCCATCTGTCAACTGTGTATTTGATACTTTTTTGTGGTTGAAAAATTACCAAGATTCATCAAATGTACTCAATTTTGGAATATCTCTTGCAACAAATTTGTAAATACTTGTTAGATCTGGCTTGATTTTGCTACTTATACTTGTAGATCTCATAAGTCATAACCTATTCTTCAGAACAAATGTCCCTATTCCATCTTACTGTGACTGAATTTCTGTAGGTGGCATCAAGAGGTATACAAGAAAATGTTGAAAAATATTATTGGAACAAGTAATTGTAAAGGGTGCATTAATGGAGTCTTGACTTGGAAGGGTGGTGATGATTGAGAGGGTTGAAGTAAATTTGTAGCAAATGTAAATTTTGGAAGTAGGTTTGTCACATAAACAAAAACAAAACAAAAAAAAAGGAAAATATCAAATGTAAAAAGGAAAATAAACAAAAACAAAATAAATAAAAATAAAAAATATATACAATGGGCAGCGCTTGCAGGGAAAAGCGCTGCTCATTCACCTAGTGCTTTTAGAAATGAGCAGCGCTTCAAACTGGCAAGCGCTGCCCATGGCTACCAATGCGCATCGCTTCTTAAACGCTGCCCATTGTGGGAGTGGAATCAACAACGCCAAGTTTAGCAACGCTCAGAAGCGATGCTCATGGCTAAAAAAAAGCGCTGTTTATCCCCAAATCTGTTGTAGTGACTATATATTGTTCAAGATGGTTACGTGTTCCCTAATGTGCTTAAAGCGTGTGCTCAATCCGCATGCCTGCACGTGGGTATTGTTTTGTTTATAGTTTTTTGGTGGAAATCCATCTTGAGAGTTTGCAATTCTGTGTTGGATATGTACTCAAAATGTGGGGATCTTGGGAGTGCAGCTCGGGTGTTCGATGAAATTTGTGAAAGAGATTTTTTTTCATGGAATTCTATGATGTCGTGTTATGTGTGTAATGGGTTGTTTGAGAAGGCTTTGGAGCTTTTTGGGTGTATGGGAATGGATGGGTGTGAGTGTGACCATGATGTTGTTGCTTGGAACACTGTCGTGGATACTTATTGTAGGATGGGACTCATTGGTGATGCTTCAAGGGTTTTTGAGAAAATTAAGGATCCTAATGTTATTTCTTGGACAACCTTAATCTCAGGTTATTTCCGTTTTGGAAAGCATGATCACGCTTTGGAAATTTTTAGCAAAAAGGTGAATGTTGGCATGGTTTTCTCTGATGTGGATGCTCTTTCTATTATCCTTGTGACTTGCAGGTTTTTGGGGGCTTTGAGAATTGGGAGGGAAATCCATGGTTATTGTATCAAGAACTTGTCATTGAATAATGCGTTTTAAAAGTCCGCTTGTGCAGCCTTGTTGACATTGTATGCCAGGTGTGGCAAACTTCATGATGCGGAAAAAGTGTTTCACAGAATAGATAAATCTGATTTCATTAACTCAGTAAAGGAACATTTTTCTTGTGTTATTGACATGCAGGCTCCTGCTGGTAGACTTGAAGATGTTGTTCAATTCATTAACCAAATGCCGTTGGAACCGGATAAATATATTTGGGGAGCTGTTCTTGAAGCATGCCAAGAGCACCAAAATGTTAGTGTTGGTAAACTAGCTGAGGAGAAATTGATAGATTTTGAACCTCACGAAACTGGTCATTATGTGACACTGTCAAATCTATACTCAAGAGCAAGAAGATGAGATGCTGCTGCAAGAATAAGGACAATGGTGGAAGACCAAGGATTGTTGAAGCCATCTGGACATAGTTGGGTAGGTACTAGAAGGTAACCTAGAAGCCAATAAAGCACAATGGAGTCAATATTTTGATCGTACTTCAAGTTCAAAGTTCAAAGCATTAACAGTATAACATGCACTCTCAATTTTACACCAAGATTTAGAGGTGTGCAACAATTGTTGAATTGCCTTGGGATGTGATGGACAATGTTCAGTGTTAGCAGAAATAGCTTTCAAAACAATGGAAAAAGCTATAGTACTAATAGAAGACAGACAACTAGACAAGTGTTGTGTCTAGAACACAGTGGATACATATATTGATTACAATTACAGAAGTTAAGACATTTAGAAGGTAACAAAGATTTGGTCGAAATTGAATGGTCCTTACAAACTCTATGTTTGGATGGAGCATTTTAAGGACTTAATGTAATTTTTAGAGGGAATTCAAATATTTTAGTTCAAAACTTGAATTCCCCCCAAAAATTACATTACCTTCTAAAAATAATTCATCCAAACATACACTAAGGGTATGTTTGTGATGGGGGTTTTGCGAGGGGAAGGGAGGGGAGAGGTTGAAAAAGATTAGTCTATATTTTAATATGTATTTAAGATTTTAAAAAATTAAAAAAACAAGTTGATAGATATCAATATAATATTTTTAATCACAATTGATTTATGTTTAGAGACATTTTATAGCTTCTTCAAATCTAAACTGAAAAATATGCCCTCACTCCCTTCCCCTCGCAATACCTTCTCCCAAACTTACCCCTAAGTGTTATCTCGCCTCTGAAGACACACTACAACATTTTACCCCATAGGCAACGTCTGAAAACCGCTGCCTTTACTTTTGGCAACGGTTTTGAAACCGTTGTGTGTGCGGGCATTGCCTAAACTATTGGCAACGGTTTTTTGTCACCAAAGGCAACGAATTCCAAAAATCGTTGCATTTGATAACTTAAACGCAACGGTTTTCCTTTTCACGAAATGGCAACAGTCTAAAACCATTGCAGGATATAACAACAGTCAAAAACCGTTGCTATTGGTGGCAACATCAAAAAACCAATTTCTATTTTGCTGTGATATCATTGCTATCGATAGCATAACCAAAAAATTGAAGGTTTATAAACTAAAATTTGAGATAAGGTTCAAGAATCTATTGTATTTTAAACAACATAAGTAAACACAAAAAAGATTTATCCTAATTATATTACAAAAAGCCTTTTTCAATTTCCAAAAAGCCTTTATTACCTCTTTGTGGGCTTGTTGGACCACACCTTTGTTTATTGCTGTTGTGTTGTTTTCGGTTGGGCTTCGCCCGTTGGTTATTAGAAATCCGATTACAAGTTGACCGAAAAAAAGTTGATTGATAGGCAAGAGCCTTACTTCAAGCACACTGCAATAGCTTTTCTGAGAGTATATTTTGCTCTTCAAAATAAATTTTATTAAGAGACCAACATAGAGAATTAACTAGGGGAATGCCCGTGCGTTGCACAGGTTATTATAATTTTTTTTAAAATTTTATTAAGTATAAACATATAAATACATAAATTATTAATATTAATTATATATATTAACAATATAATATTAAATAAATTGTAATTTCAATTTATATAAAATTATTAATTTTAGTCACTATTCTTATATAGAGTATTCCTTTTTTAATATAAGTCAATTTCATTAAGTTTTAAAACGTTAATTCTCTAAATGATTCTCTTAAAAAAGTGAAATTATTTTTCAATTTAATTTAATGTTATTTAATATACTCAGTATACTTAGTAATAATAAATGTAACACTATTTAATATGTTGAGTTTATTGGCATGATGAATGTGTATGGCAAAAAGTTATAGTAAACAAAAATCTACCTCTCTTTATTTTTTTCATAATTTTAATTTCATTGCTAATTAATAATTTATAAATAAAAACTAACACTTAAAATGAAATTAAAAGTAAAATTGAAATTAAGAAAATAAACTTTAAATTAAATTTAGGAAAAAAAAGTAATATGATTTATTTATTTTTATTATTTATAATAATACATGAAAATGAATTGAAAGAGAAGAAAAGTTATTTTTAAAAATAAATAAAATATTTTTTCAAATTTTGTACAATAAAAATAAACATAAGGTTGATAATTATTACTTGTTTTCTCTACAAAAATAATTAGAGAAAACAACTCAATGTATATTTTTATTAAATTTTAGACAAAGGAAATACTATAAATATAAATTTTTATTTATGATAAATATGAAAATGAATTGAAAGAAAGTATAGTATCCACAATATTAAAAGAAACATTATGTTAAAAATAACTAAAATATTTTTCGATAAAGAAGACAATCTAAATAAACATAAGGTCCTTGTCAAAAAAAATAAAATAAACATAAGGTCGGTAATTTTTAATATTCTTTCCTCTACAAAAATAATTAAATAAAATGTTCCAATGTAATTAATACTTGATATTTTATTTATTCATACCACATATAGGATGGCTTAACATGTGAAAGTTGAAACATTAAACTAAGAATGATAGGAAGTGAATATAAGTAATAACAGAAATATTTTTTTGTCTAGCATATAATTTAAATGAACATTAGATCAATAATAAATATTATTTTTTTACTCTACAAAAAAGCAATTGGAGAAGAAACAAAACATGCTATTTTGGTTCTAAATGTCTTCACAAATAAACCATTAAACTTGCGCCTCAAAATCCAAATAATGGTACCTAACAAATCAATTGCACCTGGAAAAAAAGATAAAAAGAAAGGAGAATATGCACCATACGTAAAGAACTAAGAAAAAAATTCTACTACCTCGTATATACTAAGCTCAATGATATTTTCTGAAAATTATTTTTTTTAAACTACTTTTAATAAGTGTTAGTGTGTTTTAAGTGTTTGAAAGCAAAACAAAAATTTAGAATAAAATTATGTATGTATTTTTGTTAAATTTTAGTTTTAGTTGCATGTGAAAGAAATTGTAACTATAATAGTATCTTTCAAAACAATTATGTTTCTCAAAAATGTAACTGTACAAAAAAGTCACTATTATTTTGATATATTTTTAAAAAAGTAAAGTTTTTTGGACAATATTAAATCACTCTATTGAAAACATATACAAACATTCACTTAATATAATTACATAAAGATTATTTTTTATAAATATATCTCGTGGCCTTTTTTTAAAAAAATGTTTTATACTTTTTATACTTTTATTCTGTAATTTAAGTTTTGTGAATCAGTAACTTCCTCTTCAATATTTAAGTTTGGATAAGAATATTAATAGTCAATTTAAGAAATAAAACAATGTTAATTATTCGTAAGGAAAAGAAAATTGTGTTAATTGGATAAAATATTAAAGACAAAAGATAAAAAAATTAGAAATGCAAGGGATGCTTTAAGTATATAGATAAAATGGATTTAGTATTACTAATTTAAAAAAACTAAAATGATAAAATAAGTTTGAAAATTACTCGAATTCTTGAAAATTAAAATATTCATAATTGTTGTGTAAGTTTTGGCCTATATTATCAAATGTGTAATCTCCCTTAGGAAGATAAGAGATCCATGTCATAACATCTTGAATTTTTGGGATCATAGTAGATCACACCAACTTTGGGAGCAAAACTTGCTAAGTATAAAAAATATCTATGACCTATTGAGTAAATATTTCTTTTGTATAAAAAATATCTATGACCTATTGAGTAAATATTTCTTTTGCAATCAAATATAGTTAAATTACTCTTTGTTATAAATAGATATATTCTATACATCTTTTTCAAGGAAAAATTATACTACAAACGAAAGGAAAGTGTAACACCCTAAAATCTCTAACAAGTAGAAATATTAAAATGCACAACTTTAGCATAGATCAGAGATTAATATTCCTGTTTAGATATTGAACACAACTAAAATTGTTTGATATTATAAAATATCTCCCATTTATCACCGGTCAATACATCAATAAACCGAATACGGTTCATAACCTCAAACATTAATTCCTAGTGTTCAATATCCTCACAAGGAAAGCAGAAACGATAAATAACTTAATACAGCTCAAGTCATTAATCGAGTACAAAGATAATAAGGGAAAATACAAAAACTAGGACTTGAAATAACTAAGTCTTCAAATCCTCTCCTCATGCACGTCATCTACTCGTGCCTTATTCTCTTCTTCTTTCCCTATTTCTCTGTAAAACAACAACATATGATAGGGTGAGATAACATATCTCAGTGAGTTCTACCGTGACCTATAACACACTCTCGGTTCAATTATATTCTACAGTTCATAGTCCAATTCTTGATGGCTATGCACTATCCTCTTAATTAACTTAGTACAATTAACATCTTAAACCCTTTTTCTTTTCTTCAGTTTGCGATGAACCCAGATCACCATATGCATCTCAGTGACTACATCTTTGGGCCTAGTTCGAGGGCTCATGACTTCCCTCTCCCTAGTGTACTATCAACTTGGGTCGTCACCCATATAAGTCTTTAGCGACCTATCAATCTTTTATAATTAATATCAATCAATTCTAATGAACTAAGAGTCCATTGTTTAGCATCTTATTGTTCTATGACCGGGTTTAGATTAATACAACGTTAACCATCTCGTGTCATTGATACAATATCAAAAAGGATATATAATCCGTTTAATTTTCCCAAAATACATGTATCCTCACGTATACTAAGTCAATCTTACTCAAAATGTAAGAAAACCTTTAACATATCAAACGACGTCGAAAAATTGCAAAAGACCACTTGTTGGAAAGCTAAAGATGTATAGTTTCTGAATAATCTTTTAGTTTTGCAAAAATAATGATCCAATTAGTACAGTATTCAAAAATAGACAATGGTTCTCAGATTTGGACAAAATCTGTCCCCTGACTTCAAGCAATTCTAAAATGACCAAAACTTGACCATCTGGCACGAAACTTGAACCTAACCAGAATAAAATTGAGTCTACTTACTAACGGGACAAGAGTTGTTCAAAATGGAGTTTAATTGAGACCACAAAACCCAAAACACTGAACCTATACCCAGTTTAACTTCAGAAATTTGACCTAACTTGGAATACTCTTATCTCGAGTTACACAAATTCGAATTCAACCAAACCAGTGCCAAAATAACCAAAATTAAGTCTAGTTTCTAAAAAATAAAGCCCCATAATTTTTGGACCAACAAAACATTTCCAGTTTTAAAAAGACAGTACCTATGTCCAGAATGCTTCCAGAATATTACCCTAACTTGTGAAACCAATAAACTGAGCTATACAACTCCAATTTTGATGAAACCAGTGCCAAATTAAAGAGTCTTAAGTCTAATTTTCAAAAATGTAGGACACAGAATTGTGTGATTACCAAAACTCACGAAACAACCCAAACACTGAACACATATCCAGAACTTTCTGGTTTGTCTTCAAAGCTTCAAAATCGAATATGGGTATCATTTTGAGATCAAATATGGTGAAAAAGAAATTATCATCATCAAACTAAAATAGAAAACGATGTTAACATCATCAAACAAGTTTTCAAATCTTCGTTCAAATGAAATTAACATAACCAAACTGTGTTCTGTTTGCATTCTCAGATCTGTTAAAAACACCCTTGATAATGGCGTTAAAACAAAAGAAAAGATGATTTTCGTTTTAGTTGTTGTTGATGTTATCCAGGTTGATCTGAGAATTTCGTAGGTTGAAGATGATGGTGACATTCAGAATTATGTAACAAATAGCTTTCGTTGGACTAGAAATCACAAATTGTCTAGTGGCTCAGTGGTAAATTGTAGCACATGCCACTTGGGGGTTGCAAGTTCGAACCCCATGTAACTCATAGTTGCTGTTTTTTTAAGTTACATACTATATTCAACATTGCCAAGCCTTCGCCACGTGGCAGCCATTCATTGGTTGCTGACGTGGCCATGATGACATAGGGTGTTGACGTGGCGTTCAGTGCCACGTGGAACAAATGTCCAATAATATGGTGACACGTGGCAGTTTATCAATTTTTTTAACAGAAAGTTAACGCCAGGGGGGTAACTAAAAACAGTTAATATTTGCAAGGTTTGTTTTAAGAGTTTTTTTTTTTTGCAGGGGGGTAAATGGATTATCGTGATATTTGCAGGGGGTAAATGATATTTAAGCCTTTAATATAACATATTTTGTTTTGGTTAAAACAAAAAATAATACTAGATGTAAATAAATTTTTTAAAATAAATTAAGTTCATAGAAAAATTAAAATGAATAAAAAAATAATTAAGTGAGATAAATTATTAGACCAATTTTATGTTTTGTGGGTTCACAATTGGAATAAAAATTTGTTTGATTGCTTAAAACATAGGTGGCATTGTGGAGTTTACTTTAAGAACCCGCCATGAGTTCACCGTTCGATGTGCTCAAAAAAGTTTAATTAGACTACAATTATTCCATTAGACTACCTGTTATTATAGAAATAGAATATGAAAAAAATAAACGTTGATTAATTAGACTACAATTATTCCATTTTTTTGGATAATATACATATTTTTTGTCAAAAAATATAGAAATCAAGCCATACACATTTGTTTCCCAAAAAATAGCCATACACATTCTTTGACCAAAAAAGAAGTTATACACATCCTAATCTTACTGGTTTCAAATCACAATGTTAATGGGTTCAACCTAATTTAATTTTGTTAGTAACGAATCAGTTATTATTCATACTCCATGTGACATTCGGGGTTGACGAGGGCGGGGAGTGATCATCGGTGCCCAAAAGGTGAATGAATAATAACTAAATACACACCGGAATGAGAGGGATCCTGAGGTTGTGCAGGTATGGGACTATACAGTTGAAGGAAGGCTTATAAGAATTGATTTGGACAACTTATACCAACAAGATGCATCTTCTTTTCGGGAGCCATTCCCATAAGAACTCCATAGTTAAGTGTGCTTGACTTGGACTAGTAGTGGGATGGGTGACCTTTTGGGATGTTCCCTGGAAAGCATGCAAGTGAGGACAACGCATGCTGAAAAGACACATGTCGGTTTGTCGGGGCAGTCGACAGTTCTAAAAGCAGTCTGAGATGTTACAAATGGTATCCGAGCAGCAGACCTCTCCCAGTACAATGTGGTTCGAGGACGAACCAAGCGGAAGCTGTTGGGCATGTAACATCCGGGGTTGACGAGAGCGGGGAGTGATCGTCGGTGCCCAAAAGGTGGCACGGACAAAGAGCGGCTCCTGGAAACTTCCAGCGAAGGGGCACATGAATGAACCGAATACGCACCAAAATGAGAGGGATCATGAGGCTGTGCAGGTATAGGACTTACACTTGAAGGAAGGCTTATAAGAATTGCATCTTCTTTTCAGGAGCCCTTCCCATAAGAACTCCATAGTTAAGCGTATTTGACTTGGAGTAGTAGTGAGATGGGTGACCTTCAAGGAAGTTTACTGGAAAGTATGCAAGTGAAGACAACACATTATGAAAAGACGCGTGTTGGTTTGTCGGGGTAATCGATAGTTCTAAAAGTAGTCTGGGATGTTACACTCCGTTGACATATTTTTCTATTGTCAGTGACTTATTTTTGACACCCTTTATTTAGGCGCGCCATTAAAAAAATTAAGATATTTTTTCCTGACTAATTCATAATATCTTGAATAATCACTATGTAATATATATTCAAACAAATATTTATTACATACTACAAATACATAATTACTATTATTAACCAATAAGGCACAAATGACAATATTAATAACCGTCAAATATGAAACGATGTATCGTACTCAAAAGATAAAAATAGATATGTGTTTATAAAATTGATATATTAAAGCACACTATAATCATGACTCCTTATACATTCTTGGTAAAAAATGTCTTTAATCTAACAAACATAAATCAATTAAACAATGCTACATATTTGTGTTGAATTGTATGCTAATAAATTGTATGCATTTAAGAATATATAATAGTATGCTAATAAATTGTATTTTTTATGACCACTGTACTCAAAATGTTTCCCTTGCATCGCACGGGTAGGTATAACCCTTGTAACATCCCTAGTTTGGTAAATTTCGGTTTACGAAATTACCTAGCGATTTGTTATTTGAGTAAATAATAAATCAAGTCTCAGATACGAGTTTGTCGTGAAAGCAATATTAAATTGTTAGATTATGTGATTTATTTGAATTATAGTTTGAATTGTGTGAATTATTGATGATTGTTTGGGTAGAAAATAGATTAAAGAGGGAATTAAGGAACTAAGGGGCATTTTAGTCATTTCCATAAAACTTACCCTTAGCTCCCACAATAATAAAAACACCTCATTTTCCTCATTTGAGCCAAATGCAAGAAGTGAAAAAGAAAAATAGAAAGAGAGAAAGGGGGCGAGAGGAAGAAGAAGAAAAGAATGGAGAGGAAACTCCATTGAAGATCTTGTGTGTAAGTATCCAAACCATCATCTTCCTTCATTTTTAATTTCTTATCCAATGATACCAATTTTAGAAGCTCCTTCCTCCTCATTCACTATTTGCCATTGTTAGGTTTTAAAGCCCCAAATTGGTCAACAATGGAGTTTGAGTCATTGAAGATGGTTTTAGGGTGATTGAGTTGCTGGTTGTGAATCACAGTAGATGGGTTTTCGATTTTGGAAGCGATTGGACAAGTTCGTGAAGTTCGGAACGTGCTCGTGCGTTACGGGTTGTTTGAACTTCGGAGAGTCTCGATGTTTCGTGATTTTCATCACGGTAGGTGAGTTTTACTCACGTTAGGGTTTCATTTTAATTCTTTTGAATGCCGTGAAATTCTGGTTTCATGAGATTGTTTCGTTTCGAAAGATTTTATGAGTCGAAATCGTTTTCGGTAAAATATCATTTTACGGCTTATTTAACAAAAATATACTTTGTTGTGTGATTGAAACTTGTGTTGAATTGACTTGTATTGTGTGGAAAATCTCTGTTTTGATGCTGGAATTGGATTGGGTTTCGGATTGGACGCGATCGGAGAAACAAAACAAACGAAATGAACAAAATGTGAACCTGCTACAGCAGCACGGGTCGTGCTAATTTCTGCACGGGTCGTGCCAACTCCTCTGTCTCCAGATGCCAAAAATTTGTTTTGTCGCTCTTTTCGATTCCAAACCACTTCTAATCCTTTTCTCAACCAATTGGGATGATATTGACTTTATAAAAACATGATTTTAACGTGTTCAAACTTGATTTTTCAGAAATGTTTTGGAACTTATTAATGTTTCGAAAAACCGAGGCTAGCCACGTGTGAGAACATATGTTTTTCAAATCAAAACGGAACTTCATGTTCGACTAATGTAGTGGACATGATATATAAATTATATCATATGTGATTGACGGCCCAATTCGGGTGTGATATATAAATTATATCGAATTGAGGTGACGACCTCCAGATGTTAGCATACTAAGAGAGGGAAGTCATGAGCCCTTATCTTAGGCCCCCTGAGGTTTTTTATTACTTTGCCTTTAAGAGTTGTACACTTATCGGCCAGATGTTGGGGTTCACTCAAGCTTCCTTGGGTTGTTGGTGATGTGCTAGAATTAAGAAGGCTTTATTGTAATTCTTATATTGAATTACCAGATGTTTTTGCAATTCATTTGTAGAATTGCCAGATGGTTTTGTGATTCATATTGAATTACCAATTAAAGAGGAACATTGTATTTAAACCGTGAGCGTAATTAGGGGTTCATTTAAGCTTTCGGAGTTGGTGACTTGCAAAAGATTAAAATGTAATATTGAAATTCATCACTTAAGCTACTTTGGGTGGTTGGTGATGTGATAAAAGATGAAATGGACTATTTTGTAATTTATATTGAATTACGAATTAAAAGGGTTTTCATAATTGAACTGAGTGAATGTTAGGGGTCGCGGTAGAACTCACTGAGATATGTTATCTCACCCTATCATTTGTTGTTGTTTTACAGAGAAACAAGGGAAAAGAAGAAGGTTAAGGGATGCGAGTAGGTGTCATGCAAGAAGAGGAGATTGAAGATTTAATCCTTCAGTCTCTGATTATGTTATTCCCCGTCGTCTTTGTAGTCGATATATGACTTGAGATAATTGAGTTATGTAATCGTTTCCACTTTTTCCTTATCATAAGTAGGAAAGTTACTCTGATGTTTACTAAATTGTACATTCTTAGTATTTCTGTTGATTCGAGATATTAGGGTGTTACATTTTGGTATCAGAGCAGTTCGACCTTGTCGGACATAGAGACCTTATGGTCGATAGGTTAGATCGAGTCAGCTAGGGACTTAGACAATTAAAATGTCAGAACCTTTCAGTAAATCATGTGATGTATTGGGTCAGGATCCACTCAATGTTTCATGTGAATTACTGCGAATGATGACGATTAGTTGCCTCAGCCCCGATAATGTCCAAAACCTAAACCTTAGGATCCTAGCCTTTTCGTTTCATTAGAGTGCGTAGCGTAAGCGAAGGGCTATAGATGGGCATCCGGATTTGTTCGAAGAAATTGTGGGCGACTACTCCATTCTTGAATCCAAGGTAATTGTTTTGGTACGGCCAAGTCGTTAATCTAAGATCAGTTAAGATTAGCTGATATCACAGAGCTATAACCTTTGAAATCAATCTACTCGGGACCGATATACGGTTTAGCAATTAATTCTTCTTAGTGACTCAAGCTAGAACCCTGACTTATGTCACAATTAGAGACTTCAATCGGATAAGTTCCAAGCTTAAATCAAGGCTCTGTTCTCCCAGAATCACATCTCGAACTGTATAAAGCCACTCTAGCAAATGATAGAGCAACATCTGTAAGGGTGAACTGAGTTACCAAATGATCCGAACCCTTAAACCAAATCCTTTTCAGGATTAGACTAGTAAAGAGAGTCGATAGAAATCACCTTATACCAATCCTCTGGTTAAGTGCATGCTCGTCTCAGTCTGCGAGAAATTTTCGCTAGTTTTCCAACTCATTTTATTAATAACTCATACTTCGGAACTCCGATTTTTATGTTCTAAGAAGCATTGGAAAGCTAACGAAAATGTTTATACATCTGAGTAGGTCGTAAACTGAGTTTCTAATTTCATTTAGAAGTGTATCTCTGTCTTATCCTTAGCAGTTACACCCCAACGCATTTGTAGATTGGAAATCTTGCAATTGCACGGTGTATTGGACCAGGAGTTCCAACCATTAAGTTTAGATTCCTAGACACCGGTTTTGAATGGCCTTCATTGTAACTTTTTCCAAAGAATCTATTTCTCGGGAATGATTATTAGTAATTTTAGCCTTTCAATAATTGGAAGTGTTTTCTGAACTCTTAGACTATAATCCAATCTTGTATGTCGGAAGAGCGAGAAGCTCAAAGTTACCTACGTGTCGGACAGAATGTTGTTATGGATGTAGAATCGTTCTAAAACTTGATTGATTAACGTGATCGTAAAGACTATGCTTGGACAGTTGCAGAAATTCGAAGAGAAGTTGGGCCAAGGAAATGTTTAATGATTTTATACTAAAATTTTATGAATCAATACGATGACATTATTGGTGTGCTCGTTTGATTCCCTAAACTTTTCATTTTCAAAAAACTCCTTAGTGCCACCGTTGTTTTAATTTCATAATTAGTCCAAGAATAATCGTTACGTTAAGGTTAATCAAGAGATCCAGAATTTCATAGAATGGTAATGAAGCTTACCTTCTAAGGAAAACCTTATGTCGTTCTAGTAAGATTCCTAATACCGAAACTCTTATTTCCTTAGCGTCTTTATGGACAAGACCTAAGAAGGCATAGATATAAATAATAAAAAAATCTCAGCCTGATTGATCTAGAAGGACAATGATCTTGGATAAATCTTTGACTTAAGTAATTCCGAAAAGCCGTATATTGTGTAGGATTATCAGGTTCTAGGGTTAAATCCCGTGTACTAAGTTAAGGTTTGAAAGATACACTCTTATTAGTATTTTTGGGTTAGTTATGAGAATTGACTCCTTTGGGTACATGATAAAATTGTTTTATATCAAAACCCCTTCGTGAGTCAGTCGGAAATATTGTTTGTACTGATGACTAACCAAAATGCTAGAAGTGTTTCTAAGATAACCGAAGATTTCAGTTCCTCAATCCTCTACCCGAATGTAGTGGAAGATTGGGTTAATATGTGAATATAATTGCAAGTAAGGGAAGCATCAAGCCACGCTTAGGCAATTATCTTTCAGCAGTTATAGTGTTCAAGCTTCCGCCACTAAGGTAAATTCCAATAGTTAACTTTAATTTCGTTCGGGTTAACAGTGTGATGTCATGATTTTAATCCATTGTATTAGTCAAGACTAGTTGTTCAATCCAGATATTCTATTGGTTAAATGTCAATAAAACACGCATGCACTAAACTCAGAGTTGTCTGATTATAGTCTAGCACACGAGGCTGTTTCTAAGGAATCTCATAAGTCAGATATATGTAATAAAGGTTTTACCCACTACACTGTTTTGATGGAGGAATGTCTATGGATAAACCACATGTCGGGCTAAGACTAAATGATTGGACAGTGAGTGTTTAACACATGAGTCCTTGATAGTGAATATTGTAACCATTTTTGTGTCGTTGAGGTGAAAGGTCTATGTCTGTCTTTCATCATGAAATATATATATATATATATATATATATATATATATACATGGGTTAGTATTGAAATCTTGTCATTAGGCCAAGTTGAGAAAAGAATTGAAAGGGAACGAATTGGATCGAATAGAATAGCGGTTTAAGAAAAACAAAATTTTCAAACAAAGGTACAAATGAAGGAGCCGGACCGTGCACCCTAAGGTCCGATCTGAGCGCCTGCTTCTGTCCCTATTTTAAAAATCAAATATCCGCTTTCCGATCTACACAATCTCCTTCCAAATTCCTTCCTCAAACTGACCTAAGTATTTTAACATTAAAGAGGCCAAATTAAAGCACAACGAGGGAAATTTGTGAGATTTTGATCACACAAATGGTTAATTTCAACCAAGTAATACTTTTATACTTACTTTCAATGTCGAAAATTTCTAAAAATCTGAAAGTGAGAATTCCTTTTGTTGAAATGTCGTGCATTTAGTAAGGTCATTTTTAAGTTGGGGTGAATTATCGTTTTTGGGGATAATCATATTTTTCAAAATTATCATTTGTTTGAAAACCCCATTGAAAAGAATCTTTACCCAAACAAAACGAAATTACTTTCAATTTCTGGAATTGAGTATGTCACTACAATTTTTAGAGTTTTTCTTGGGTCGAGTTGCAAGAAAAATAGTTTTCCCATATCTATTTGGTTAGGAGTCAATTCATTTTATAAAATCATTCTATTTTCTTCTGTGGGAATTTTAGTGAAACGAGTTAAGCTCTTATGTAAGCGTAACTCGGGAAGAGAAGAAAACTTTTCCTCCGAATACAGTGTGGTTTGAGTTTAAAGCGATCCTCTCATAGGCGTAAATTCCTCCTAACCCAATGCTACATTTCGGCAGAAACCTTTCGAGCTTATTCCGCTTTGAAGGTGAAAGTTGTGTCTCTACCATAAGTTATGAATCTGTTTTCTAAACAAACGGTGGATACATCTGTGAGTAGACAACTGCTAGTGTCTGCATAGGAAGGTCAGATGTCGTTAATCGATCAATAAATGTTGGCCTTGCGTCAGTTATATGTATATGCTTCGAACGATTTTGAGGACAAAATCTTTCAAGTTGGGGTGATTGTAACATCCCTAGTTTGGTAAATTTCAGTTTACGAAATTACCTAGCGATTTGTTATTTGAGTAAATAATAAATCAAGTCTCAGATACGAGTTTGTCGTGAAAGCAATATTAAATTGTTAGATTATGTGATTTATTTGAATTATAGTTTGAATTGTGTGAATTATTGATGATTGTTTGGGTAGAAAATAGATTAAAGAGGGAATTAAGGAACTAAGGGGCATTTTAGTCATTTCCATAAAACTTACCCTTAGCTCCCACAATAATAAAAACACCTCATTTTCCTCATTTGAGCCAAATGCAAGAAGTGAAAAAGAAAAATAGAAAGAGAGAAAGGGGGCGAGAGGAAGAAGAAGAAAAGAATGGAGAGGAAACTCCATTGAAGATCTTGTGTGTAAGTATCCAAACCATCATCTTCCTTCATTTTTAATTTCTTATCCAATGATACCAATTTTAGAAGCTCCTTCCTCCTCATTCACTATTTGCCATTGTTAGGTTTTAAAGCCCCAAATTGGTCAACAATGGAGTTTGAGTCATTGAAGATGGTTTTAGGGTGATTGAGTTGCTGGTTGTGAATCACAGTAGATGGGTTTTCGATTTTGGAAGCGATTGGACAAGTTCGTGAAGTTCGGAACGTGCTCGTGCGTTACGGGTTGTTTGAACTTCGGAGAGTCTCGATGTTTCGTGATTTTCATCACGGTAGGTGAGTTTTACTCACGTTAGGGTTTCATTTTAATTCTTTTGAATGCCGTGAAATTCTGGTTTCATGAGATTGTTTCGTTTCGAAAGATTTTATGAGTCGAAATCGTTTTCGGTAAAATATCATTTTACGGCTTATTTAACAAAAATATACTTTGTTGTGTGATTGAAACTTGTGTTGAATTGACTTGTATTGTGTGGAAAATCTCTGTTTTGATGCTGGAATTGGATTGGGTTTCGGATTGGACGCGATCGGAGAAACAAAACAAACGAAATGAACAAAATGTGAACCTGCTACAGCAGCACGGGTCGTGCTAATTTCTGCACGGGTCGTGCCAACTCCTCTGTCTCCAGATGCCAAAAATTTGTTTTGTCGCTCTTTTCGATTCCAAACCACTTCTAATCCTTTTCTCAACCAATTGGGATGATATTGACTTTATAAAAACATGATTTTAACGTGTTCAAACTTGATTTTTCAGAAATGTTTTGGAACTTATTAATGTTTCGAAAAACCGAGGCTAGCCACGTGTGAGAACATATGTTTTTCAAATCAAAACGGAACTTCATGTTCGACTAATGTAGTGGACATGATATATAAATTATATCATATGTGATTGACGGCCCAATTCGGGTGTGATATATAAATTATATCGAATTGAGGTAACGACCTCCAGATGTTAGCATACTAAGAGAGGGAAGTCATGAGCCCTTATCTTAGGCCCCCTGAGGTTTTTTATTACTTTGCCTTTAAGAGTTGTACACTTATCGGCCAGATGTTGGGGTTCACTCAAGCTTCCTTGGGTTGTTGGTGATGTGCTAGAATTAAGAAGGCTTTATTGTAATTCTTATATTGAATTACCAGATGTTTTTGCAATTCATTTGTAGAATTGCCAGATGGTTTTGTGATTCATATTGAATTACCAATTAAAGAGGAACATTGTATTTAAACCGTGAGCGTAATTAGGGGTTCATTTAAGCTTTCGGAGTTGGTGACTTGCAAAAGATTAAAATGTAATATTGAAATTCATCACTTAAGCTACTTTGGGTGGTTGGTGATGTGATAAAAGATGAAATGGACTATTTTGTAATTTATATTGAATTACGAATTAAAAGGGTTTTCATAATTGAACTGAGTGAATGTTAGGGGTCGCGGTAGAACTCACTGAGATATGTTATCTCACCCTATCATTTGTTGTTGTTTTACAGAGAAACAAGGGAAAAGAAGAAGGTTAAGGGATGCGAGTAGGTGTCATGCAAGAAGAGGAGATTGAAGATTTAATCCTTCAGTCTCTGATTATGTTATTCCCCGTCGTCTTTGTAGTCGATATATGACTTGAGATAATTGAGTTATGTAATCGTTTCCACTTTTTCCTTATCATAAGTAGGAAAGTTACTCTGATGTTTACTAAATTGTACATTCTTAGTATTTCTGTTGATTCGAGATATTAGGGTGTTACATTTTGGTATCAGAGCAGTTCGACCTTGTCGGACATAGAGACCTTATGGTCGATAGGTTAGATCGAGTCAGCTAGGGACTTAGACAATTAAAATGTCAGAACCTTTCAGTAAATCATGTGATGTATTGGGTCAGGATCCACTCAATGTTTCATGTGAATTACTGCGAATGATGACGATTAGTTGCCTCAGCCCCGATAATGTCCAAAACCTAAACCTTAGGATCCTAGCCTTTTCGTTTCATTAGAGTGCGTAGCGTAAGCGAAGGGCTATAGATGGGCATCCGGATTTGTTCGAAGAAATTGTGGGCGACTACTCCATTCTTGAATCCAAGGTAATTGTTTTGGTACGGCCAAGTCGTTAATCTAAGATCAGTTAAGATTAGCTGATATCACAGAGCTATAACCTTTGAAATCAATCTACTCGGGACCGATATACGGTTTAGCAATTAATTCTTCTTAGTGACTCAAGCTAGAACCCTGACTTATGTCACAATTAGAGACTTCAATCGGATAAGTTCCAAGCTTAAATCAAGGCTCTGTTCTCCCAGAATCACATCTCGAACTGTATAAAGCCACTCTAGCAAATGATAGAGCAACATCTGTAAGGGTGAACTGAGTTACCAAATGATCCGAACCCTTAAACCAAATCCTTTTCAGGATTAGACTAGTAAAGAGAGTCGATAGAAATCACCTTATACCAATCCTCTGGTTAAGTGCATGCTCGTCTCAGTCTGCGAGAAATTTTCGCTAGTTTTCCAACTCATTTTATTAATAACTCATACTTCGGAACTCCGATTTTTATGTTCTAAGAAGCATTGGAAAGCTAACGAAAATGTTTATACATCTGAGTAGGTCGTAAACTGAGTTTCTAATTTCATTTAGAAGTGTATCTCTGTCTTATCCTTAGCAGTTACACCCCAACGCATTTGTAGATTGGAAATCTTGCAATTGCACGGTGTATTGGACCAGGAGTTCCAACCATTAAGTTTAGATTCCTAGACACCGGTTTTGAATGGCCTTCATTGTAACTTTTTCCAAAGAATCTATTTCTCGGGAATGATTATTAGTAATTTTAGCCTTTCAATAATTGGAAGTGTTTTCTGAACTCTTAGACTATAATCCAATCTTGTATGTCGGAAGAGCGAGAAGCTCAAAGTTACCTACGTGTCGGACAGAATGTTGTTATGGATGTAGAATCGTTCTAAAACTTGATTGATTAACGTGATCGTAAAGACTATGCTTGGACAGTTGCAGAAATTCGAAGAGAAGTTGGGCCAAGGAAATGTTTAATGATTTTATACTAAAATTTTATGAATCAATACGATGACATTATTGGTGTGCTCGTTTGATTCCCTAAACTTTTCATTTTCAAAAAACTCCTTAGTGCCACCGTTGTTTTAATTTCATAATTAGTCCAAGAATAATCGTTACGTTAAGGTTAATCAAGAGATCCAGAATTTCATAGAATGGTAATGAAGCTTACCTTCTAAGGAAAACCTTATGTCGTTCTAGTAAGATTCCTAATACCGAAACTCTTATTTCCTTAGCGTCTTTATGGACAAGACCTAAGAAGGCATAGATATAAATAATAAAAAAATCTCAGCCTGATTGATCTAGAAGGACAATGATCTTGGATAAATCTTTGACTTAAGTAATTCCGAAAAGCCGTATATTGTGTAGGATTATCAGGTTCTAGGGTTAAATCCCGTGTACTAAGTTAAGGTTTGAAAGATACACTCTTATTAGTATTTTTGGGTTAGTTATGAGAATTGACTCCTTTGGGTACATGATAAAATTGTTTTATATCAAAACCCCTTCGTGAGTCAGTCGGAAATATTGTTTGTACTGATGACTAACCAAAATGCTAGAAGTGTTTCTAAGATAACCGAAGATTTCAGTTCCTCAATCCTCTACCCGAATGTAGTGGAAGATTGGGTTAATATGTGAATATAATTGCAAGTAAGGGAAGCATCAAGCCACGCTTAGGCAATTATCTTTCAGCAGTTATAGTGTTCAAGCTTCCGCCACTAAGGTAAATTCCAATAGTTAACTTTAATTTCGTTCGGGTTAACAGTGTGATGTCATGATTTTAATCCATTGTATTAGTCAAGACTAGTTGTTCAATCCAGATATTCTATTGGTTAAATGTCAATAAAACACGCATGCACTAAACTCAGAGTTGTCTGATTATAGTCTAGCACACGAGGCTGTTTCTAAGGAATCTCATAAGTCAGATATATGTAATAAAGGTTTTACCCACTACACTGTTTTGATGGAGGAATGTCTATGGATAAACCACATGTCGGGCTAAGACTAAATGATTGGACAGTGAGTGTTTAACACATGAGTCCTTGATAGTGAATATTGTAACCATTTTTGTGTCGTTGAGGTGAAAGGTCTATGTCTGTCTTTCATCATGAAATATATATATATATATATATATATATATATATATATATATACATGGGTTAGTATTGAAATCTTGTCATTAGGCCAAGTTGAGAAAAGAATTGAAAGGGAACGAATTGGATCGAATAGAATAGCGGTTTAAGAAAAACAAAATTTTCAAACAAAGGTACAAATGAAGGAGCCGGACCGTGCACCCTAAGGTCCGATCTGAGCGCCTGCTTCTGTCCCTATTTTAAAAATCAAATATCCGCTTTCCGATCTACACAATCTCCTTCCAAATTCCTTCCTCAAACTGACCTAAGTATTTTAACATTAAAGAGGCCAAATTAAAGCACAACGAGGGAAATTTGTGAGATTTTGATCACACAAATGGTTAATTTCAACCAAGTAATACTTTTATACTTACTTTCAATGTCGAAAATTTCTAAAAATCTGAAAGTGAGAATTCCTTTTGTTGAAACGTCGTGCATTTAGTAAGGTCATTTTTAAGTTGGGGTGAATTATCGTTTTTGGGGATAATCATATTTTTCAAAATTATCATTTGTTTGAAAACCCCATTGAAAAGAATCTTTACCCAAACAAAACGAAATTACTTTCAATTTCTGGAATTGAGTATGTCACTACAATTTTTAGAGTTTTTCTTGGGTCGAGTTGCAAGAAAAATAGTTTTCCCATATCTATTTGGTTAGGAGTCAATTCATTTTATAAAATCATTCTATTTTCTTCTGTGGGAATTTTAGTGAAACGAGTTAAGCTCTTATGTAAGCGTAACTCGGGAAGAGAAGAAAACTTTTCCTCCGAATACAGTGTGGTTTGAGTTTAAAGCGATCCTCTCATAGGCGTAAATTCCTCCTAACCCAATGCTACATTTCGGCAGAAACCTTTCGAGCTTATTCCGCTTTGAAGGTGAAAGTTGTGTCTCTACCATAAGTTATGAATCTGTTTTCTAAACAAACGGTGGATACATCTGTGAGTAGACAACTGCTAGTGTCTGCATAGGAAGGTCAAATGTCGTTAATCGATCAATAAATGTTGGCCTTGCGTCAGTTATATGTATATGCTTCGAACGATTTTGAGGACAAAATCTTTCAAGTTGGGGTGATTGTAACATCCCTAGTTTGGTAAATTTCAGTTTACGAAATTACCTAGCGATTTGTTATTTGAGTAAATAATAAATCAAGTCTCAGATACGAGTTTGTCGTGAAAGCAATATTAAATTGTTAGATTATGTGATTTATTTGAATTATAGTTTGAATTGTGTGAATTATTGATGATTGTTTGGGTAGAAAATAGATTAAAGAGGGAATTAAGGAACTAAGGGGCATTTTAGTCATTTCCATAAAACTTACCCTTAGCTCCCACAATAATAAAAACACCTCATTTTCCTCATTTGAGCCAAATGCAAGAAGTGAAAAAGAAAAATAGAAAGAGAGAAAGGGGGCGAGAGGAAGAAGAAGAAAAGAATGGAGAGGAAACTCCATTGAAGATCTTGTGTGTAAGTATCCAAACCATCATCTTCCTTCATTTTTAATTTCTTATCCAATGATACCAATTTTAGAAGCTCCTTCCTCCTCATTCACTATTTGCCATTGTTAGGTTTTAAAGCCCCAAATTGGTCAACAATGGAGTTTGAGTCATTGAAGATGGTTTTAGGGTGATTGAGTTGCTGGTTGTGAATCACAGTAGATGGGTTTTCGATTTTGGAAGCGATTGGACAAGTTCGTGAAGTTCGGAACGTGCTCGTGCGTTACGGGTTGTTTGAACTTCGGAGAGTCTCGATGTTTCGTGATTTTCATCACGGTAGGTGAGTTTTACTCACGTTAGGGTTTCATTTTAATTCTTTTGAATGCCGTGAAATTCTGGTTTCATGAGATTGTTTCGTTTCGAAAGATTTTATGAGTCGAAATCGTTTTCGGTAAAATATCATTTTACGGCTTATTTAACAAAAATATACTTTGTTGTGTGATTGAAACTTGTGTTGAATTGACTTGTATTGTGTGGAAAATCTCTGTTTTGATGCTGGAATTGGATTGGGTTTCGGATTGGACGCGATCGGAGAAACAAAACAAACGAAATGAACAAAATGTGAACCTGCGACAATGACAAGTAACTCATCACTTAGATATATAAAAGCCACACCCCAAACCAACTCTCACAGCAACTAAGGTTTATCACATTATATTGGATTGGATTAGATACATGGATCATGTGGCTTCACTGGACTCTAGCGAAATTCGAATTTTCAATAAATAAATCAAATTAAAGCATGGTATTTTTCAATGGATCATAATACTTGTTACAATAGAACCATCCGTCAAATACTATGCTTTAATTTGATTTATTTATTGAAGCATCCTTAGGATTTAATTTGACGGATGTCACAGATAAGGACTTCTTAGTTTCTCATATACTAATTAGGAGAATGGTTGTAAGCTTAGAGACTTAATTTAGAATCTACTTTTAAATAAGTTGAGGTAAATAACTCGCTTTTTTTCTTCTTCTTTGGAAGCCTTGTGCGCTCGTGAATTACAGACCAGTGTTTGAATAATATTTATACAATATATTATTGGCCTTCACTAAAGAAACAAACAACTCAACTAAAAGAAAAAGCATGAAGGCTAATTATATTTTTTTTAGATAAATAAAAATTTATTAAAGGGGTACAAGCGGTACCACAAACCCGTTTACAATTCAGTCAATCTTTGATAAGCAACTACACGGATTCATACACCATTCATCATAGCTAATAGATATACCCCTTCCTACCTTATAGGCCAACCACCCCCATGAAATTCTCTTTGTTTGATTAATCATGTTCTCAACCTTTGGTAGATCACCTTGAAAAACTATATGATTTCTGTGTCCAAATTGCCCACAGTGCTGCTATCCAAACTAAGAACCTCATCTGCTTCCTCTTCTTGCATCCACGCCCAATGCTATATTGTTCCATATGATCCCAAGCCTCCTCTCTGTCAGCTGCCTTGATACCAAGCCATTGCTGGATTCCCTTCCAGACCAGATCCGTGACTTTGCAGGAGAAGAATAGATGTGCAACGTCTTCATTAAACCTGAAGCAGAACACACATGATGGTCCCGGATTAAACGACATAACTCCTCGCTGCTGCAATGCTACTCGCGTAGGTAATTTGTCTACAAGAACTCTCCAGGCCAACACCAAGAATTTTGACGGAGCGACTGTCTTCCACAACACCTTGAGGATCTTGCGTTTGTCTTCCTCTATTTGGTTGTCATCGCCTGATTTGATCAGCCTTAAGTAAGCCGAGCGAACTGTGTACCAGTTAGCTGCATCTAATTGCCACAACCATCTATCCTCACGGTTTGAGTCTAATTGAATAGGCGCCAGAATGTCACGCAGCATCTGTGCTGCCATCGAATCTGCTTCATTCAGTTCAGCCATCCATTCAATTTCCCACACCCACCTCCCATTCAGCCAGCTTCCAAAATCTGCTACACACCCCTGCTGATTTTTAGCTGCTGCAAATAACTGAGCAAACAACTCTGCTAGACTCCATGGACTACACCAATTATCCTCCCAGAATTTCGAATTCCTGCCATTCCCAACTTTGAATTTCACTTCATTTTTAAACCAATTTTGTGCATTTGGAACTGAATCATCCAGTGTATTTAAATCTTTCCACCATATTGAAAATTGCCTTCTTGTTAGCAGCCCTTTTACACCATATAGTCTCTCCATAAAGTTGAACCAAGAGCTCCCTTTATCCACCAATAGCCTCCATTTCCACTTTCCAAGCAAATAGATACTAAAAGTACTCATACATCTTATTCCCAATCCTCCTAGCTCCTTAGGCTTGCAGATTCTATTCCACTTCACCCATGCCATTTTCCGAACTTCAGTACATCCTCCCCATAGAAAGCTAAGTTGAATCTTGACCAATTCTCTTATGACTTTTCTTGGCGCCTTGTAGAAGGAGAAATAATACACCGGAAGACTTGCTAGGACTGAATTAATTAGAGTTATTCGACCGCCAAAAGACAATTGCCTACTCCTCCAAGATGATAGTCTAGCCTTCAGCTTCTTAATAACCGGCTGCCAAGTGGTTAGCAACCTCGGGTTAGCACCGACCGGGATACCAAGGAAAGTAAAAGGCACCTTTCCCACATTGCAATATAGGAATTGAGATGCAATGCTTATTTCCTCCTCTTCGATGTTGAGCCCTATCAAACAACTTTTGTGAAAATTAACCCGAAGCCCGGACACCAACTCGAATACCCTTAACACTGCTTTTAGGCACCACAAATTTTCCCTTGAATTCTTACACATGATGAGCGTGTCGTCCGCAAATTGAAGCACCGGATAGACCACCCCATCTCCATAAGACACAGTTTCGAACAGGCCCAGCCCCATACTCTTGTTTATCAATCCGGTGAGTCCTTCGGCTACAATAAGGAAGAGGAAGGGGGCGAGAGGATCCCCTTGCCTCAAACCGCTCTCCATGTTAAACTCCCCCGTAGGACTTCCGTTTACCAACACCGATACCGAACCCGAGAATATGCACGCCTTCATCCACATGATCCACTTGTCATTGAATCCTACTCTTTCAAGCATATACTCTAGAAAACTCCAACTAACCGAGTCATAGGCTTTTTCAAAGTCTACTTTAAACATGAATAGTGGCCACTTCTTCTTTTTGGCCACATTTATCACTTCATTTGCAATTAGTACTCCATCAAAAATATGCCTCCCCTTCAAGAAAGCTGTTTGTGTAGAGGAAATGATATCATCCAGCACTCCTTTGAGCTTTGTTGCAAGTACCTTGGCTATTATTTTGTAAATGCATCCTATAAGAGATATTGGGCGAAAATCCTTTAGGCCTTGTGGATCCTTGATCTTAGCTATCAATGCTACAAACGATGATGTAAAGGCTTTTGGTAGTTTAGCATTTAGATGAAATTGATCCAATACCCCTACGATCTCCTCCTTGAGAATACTCCAACATGACTTCATAAAGGTGAAATTAAATCCGTCCGGTCCCGGGCTTTTGTTTCCTTCACAACTCCACACCGCTTCCTCTATTTCCTCCAATGAGAACCGTTCGGTGATTAATTTTGAGCTCTCCTCCGATATACGCCTAAACTCAACTCCATCTAAGGTAGGCCTATTAAACCTTTCTTCCTCAAATTGTTTGCTATAATGCCTTCTAACCTCCTCCTTAATGTCCCCCACTTCACTTAACCATTGCTCCCCTACTTTTAGTTTCTCTATGTGGTTTCTCCATTGTCTATACTTGATCGAATTATGAAAGAATCTTGTGTTCCCATCTCCTTTTTGAATCCAATTCACCCCCGCTTTTTGTGCCAAAAGGCTCTCTTTATGGTGAAGGGCTGTCCAAAACTCGGTGTTTAAACTTCTCCATTTCTCCCTATCCCATTCCTCCTCCCCTACCTCTTCTTCCTCCATAACATTCATGTCTTTGATTATGCCTTCTACATTGAGATCTAGGATTCCGAACACTTCTTTATTCCACACTTTTAGACTTTCTTTCAAGTATTTAAGCTTCTCCTTTACAATGTGAGCCATCCATCCATCCACCTTGCACTCTTTCCATTTCTTCATAATGAAATCTTTTCCTTCATTGTGCTCCAACCATCCATTGATGAATCTAAAGGGTTTAGGACACCAATTTTTTGATGAAGCTATAAGCCATACCGGACAATGATTGGAAATGTCTCTCAACCCTATCCATTGAGCTTTTACTCCCCAAAGATCAATCAAGTCTTGTGATAACATTATTCTATCGATTCTACTTGTCGCGTTGCCATTAGGTTGATACCAAGTGAACTTTTCCCCCAAGAAAGCCGGCTATTCTACCCCCATAACCTCCATAAAATGCTTGAACTCTTGACTTTCCACCTCACTGAATCTCGTATTTTTACCTCTTCTTTCAGCCCTATTGATTACCGTATTAAAGTCCCCTCCTAAAATCCAGCTGCCCGGATTGAACCGACTCTTTGCACTAATAAGAGTTGACCAAAGTTCCCTCTTCCTTCTTATAGCACTTCCGGAATACATGTTGACGATATATATAACTCCAGAATCCTTCATAGCAGCAAAACCTACATAACCAGACCCAGAGAAATCAAAAAGAAAAACAAAAATACCTTTGCGCCAAAATGTCAGAATGCCTCCGGAGAGTCCAATAGCTGACTGAGCAAGCCATTCAACATCATCACCCCTCCCCCCAACAACCTAGAAATTTCAGCCTTAGTGATCTCCTTCCATTTTGTTTCTTGTATAAAGCACAAGTCGAACCCCTCATTTGCGACTAGACGACCTAGCCTTTTTTGCTTAGCACTGCTGCCAAGCCCCCTCATATTAAAAGAAGCAACCTTCATTTAGCACTGCTGGTTGTCACCTTCTTGCCTTTAACCCTCTTATCTCTTTCTTCGAACTCCATAATTTTTTGAATATTGACTTCATCAATTTCGTTGCCCTTGAGGCCAATTGCTGTTGCAAACTGCCAAATTTTCTCTTCTTTGTTTAAAGCTTTGTTAGCCCAAATTGACCCGGAATCTGTTACTTCAAGGCTTGACGATTTTTGGCTTTCAGTTGAAGAAGATTCGCCAGTCTCGTGGGCGCACAGATAGACTGGTTGAGAAGCTACTGGAAGTGGAGGGAAGGAAGGAAGCACTGGAAGCTTAATCACAAGTGGAAGAGGTGGTTGGTTGGCATCTTTTGAGTTGGCTGAGATAGGGGAATTCACGGTTAGGATTGAGTTTGGCACCATGGTGGAGAATGGCGATGAGAAGGAATCAGAGTTTGGAGAGGGTTCATCACGTGAGATACGAACTTGGGGTGAATTGGGGTTTTGGCGTTGGTATGAGGAAGTGGGATGGTTGAAGGATTGGGCTTGGTTATTTGGGGGATGGGGTTGAGAACCACAAGATGGCACCGTAGGAGAGTCCATCTGGATGGCATCGATAATGGGCTCAACATTGGGTCCAAAAGAGGGGTTTGGTGTTGGTGAGGTGATTGGGCTTGGGATTGGGTTGTTTAGGTTTCCTTTGTTCGCAGTTGAGTTACAAATATTACCAACCTCTTTTTCCAACTCTTTAGCTTCTGAATGACTCTTCTCACGCCTATTCCAAACGTTTTCTTTAGCCTTTCCATCGCTTATTCCCGAACCAACAATGATTGCCAATTCCTTGGATATTGAGACTTCACATGCATCATGCACTGCAGCTGCCGCCTCCCTACTACCCAGGATACCTTTCACCACCAATGGATTTCTTTCCACATCATTCAGGTCGAATTCCAATGATTCATCATCATCATCCTCACCGGAGATGGAAAACTCTTCATCGTCGTTGCCTGAGTTCTCGCCGGAGTCTTCATCACTAGATGATGTTGGCACCACCGGTGTATTTGGCTTGTTCCATTGGAGGGGGCCTTACCAGTCCTCCACAACCTTGATGACAAAGAGTTCTCCATTAATCTTAATTCTCCCCACAACCTTGCTACGTCCATTGTTTTTCTTTTCTCTGTGTTTTCGTCCACCGCCAAGTACTCGTCAGTCCCGTTAACCACGAACCTAAAGAATTCCTCGGTCCAAGCATGAATTGGTGTTCCATAGCATCTCACCCAAGATAACCGTTCATTGTCGATCATGCTTGGGCTCCATCTTTGAATGTCCGAGAACCATGTCCCCAGCCATTCCTTAGCATCTTCAAGTAAGGCTTCCATCTCTCCTTCTTCCAAACTTTCAAGTAGTACTAGATTGGAACCCATCGCTGTCGCCCTAACCAAGAAATAGCCTTGTTCGATGAATTCCTCTTGAATATTGTAGGCCATACCTGATTTCTTAACCACTCCAACAAACGCCTTGGCATATCTATTGATATCGTCCTCAGACACAGTGAAATACCTATGAGCCCAAGGTTTTTTAGGTTTGCAAGGTGGTTTATAGATGCACATGCAAAATTACCTACTAATTGCTAAACATGTATGCCATTTATTCCCCCAAAAAAGTAAATATAGCCATTTCTATAAATTGTGGCTAACCAGAATATGGTATGTATTTGACAAAATAACATGTGAAAATCACTCTCTCTTAGCTTACTCTCATTTCCCTCTCTTTCTCTCCTATTCCACCTTAATGGATTTCATGCTTTTTGTTTTGTCAGACTCATCACGTTCCTTTCTTACTTGATACTATTATAATAATAGTGTTTTGTCTGACAATCTCGTTTTTGTCTTTATTCCATTCCTAGTGCAATAGGTTTTATCATATAGAATAGTAAACAATTGGTGGCAAAAAAACCATTGGGGAGCAAAAAAAAATTATATACCAAAATAATGCACATTGTGGGTTATTTACCAAAGTAGGTAAATTTTTTTTTTAGTTCAGAAGTCCCCCCCCCCCCTCCCAGGGTGACTTCTGAACTGTGTTTTGCAAATTTTTTTTAAAATGCAGTTCAGAAGTCGCCCCCTCCCAGAGGGACTTCTGAACTGTGTTTTTTTATTTTTTATTTAATTATATATTAAAATGATAAAAATTAAATTAAATTAATTTAAATAAAAAATTGTATTTAGATAATTAATATGTTTAATCCAAATTTCCTAATTAAATTTAAGGGTCACAAAGAAATATTGCAACGCAATAATTTATTTAAAAGACCAACCGACAATTACAATAGTTATTTAAAAAACTAATCCGAAATATTACAACAATTTAATTGCGGTTAGGATAGTTGTTTCTGTTGTGACCTTCATTTCTACAAATTCCGCATCTTTTGGTGCGTGTACCCCTTTCTCTTTGATCCATCTCTGTACGAATACGAGTAGACTGTGGACGACCCTTTTTATCTCTCCGTTTAGTTGGATCATGATGTAGTTCTAAAGTATTGAAATAAGGCCATGACGTCTCAGTTGGCAAGGGTGGGAACTCCACAATGTAAGTATTGAAAACATTCTCCATTGTGTACGGTGGATCCACGAATTGCATGTGGTCGTAATTGCATTTTGAGCATGCTGCGATGACATGTGAACAAGGGTAGTGAAGTGCCTGGAATTCCCCACACTCACACGTTTTTGCTCCGAAGTTCACCACGAATGTTCGCGCAGGTCTACCACTTTGTGGTCGTACAAGTTCTTCAACTCGGAACAATTGTTGGGCACGATCGTGAACTGCGACGTTATGCGTTTTTGAGACTTCTATGTTCCTGGCAATATTTTCCAACAATTTTTCAGAGTACATAGTTCCGGATCTCAACATTGCCTGTGCCTGTGTTCCCCTTTTGACGAAAACCTCGTTCATCCTGAAATATGTTGCATCTATCAATGAACGAATAGGGAGATTCCGCACCCCCTTAAGGACATTGTTGATGCACTCTGCAAGGTTTGTTGTCATGTGCCCCCAACGGGAACCTCCATCGCACGACTGCAACAATTGTTCTGCGGTTATGTCTTCAACCCAAGCCACCCCCTCAGGACCTACTTCCCGACCAATTTGTTGTTTGTAGTGATCGGCTGATTTTTCCGTCATTGAATATGCTGAAGAAAAAAAAGAAGATGTTGGTAAGTATGGAATGGAAATTTGAAAGAAATTAATTAAAACAAATGTTAAAAATACTCACCCCCCATATTGATGACATGTTTCCTGGCAGGAGTGTTTTTGAAGTGTCTCATGAAGTTTTGTGCTATGTGGCGAACACAGAAGACGTGTTTTCAATTGGTGTTTAGTTGCGTAATAGCACTTTTGATAGACTCGTGTCTATCTGATATCAAACAAATACCCTCCTGTGGTGTCACATAGTGTCTTAAACGAGATAGGAAGAAAAACCAAGCCTCCTTTGTCTCACCCTCGACCACTGCATATGCAATTGGGAAGGTGTTGTTTCTTCCATCTTGTGTGATTGCCAAAAGAAGACACCCTTTGTACCTACCGTACAACCATGTTCCGTCAACAGAGACAACTGGTTTGCAAAATTGAAAGCCTTTAATGCACGGGCCAAAACTCCAAAAGATGCGGTGGAATACACCTTTGTCGGTAACTAGTTGTCCATTCTCATAGAATGGTTTGTACTGCCAGTCGTGAACTGTGTCTGGAATATAGTAAGAGAAAGCATGTAGCCACGTGGTTACTTCATTGTAAGAGTCCTCCCAATTACCGAAGATAAGCTCGATTGTTTTTTGTTTAGCAATCCAAGCCTTTCTGTAGGAACTCTGGTACGTGAACCGCTCCTTGATGTGTGCAATCAACACAGCCGCTGATATTGTCGGGTCCTTCCTTACAAGTGGAAGTATATGAGTACACATGAGGGAGGAGGTCAGCTGGCGGTGATCTTGGGAAATAGTCGATGTTGTACATGTGTGTGGGTGAGTCAATTGTGTAATCCCCCAATATCCAGTTTTTGCTCCTAGTCTCACTACACACCTCCACAAACAGGTTTCATGAACACAACAAACGGTCCATGTGTGTGGTTTAGACTCACAGATTTTGTATGCAACTGAATGGTTTAGGTGATATGTTTGGATGAATTGTTGGGCTATTTCTTTTGTGGAAATTTCATTTTGAGTTTGAGTTCGTTTGGGTCTTCATTGGATAAAAGTTGATTTCTGTCCATGGAATGGCCAAACTCTACATCATAAGGTTCTGGGTTATCAGCTGTGACGTTTTGAAAGTCTGGGACAGGCTCGCGGAATGCAACACCTATGTTGGGGTTAGCTTCAATTGGTTCCTCAACGACGTCACGCTGAAGAATTTCATCTTCATCTTCGCTAAAGTCCCCAACGTCTTCATTATGGACACCAACAAACATACTAAACGGTGGGGTACTAGTTTGAGTATCTAGAGGGTGGCTTGTGTTAAGGTCAATGGGTGTGTTTGAGGATGATGGTGCAGAGTGATGGCGAGGTGTTGAAGGTCTGTAATGCATGTCAGTTTGGGATGATGAAGGATTGAATTGAGGGTAAACAGGTGGAATGACGTCAGTGTATAGTATTTCTGTTTGTGGAGAAAAACGTATGTTCTGTTGTGATGAAGATGGAATAGAGTGGGCGTGACTTACCTGGGTGTAGTTAGAAGGAGCCTCAACCAAATCTGCGTATATTTCTGGTGTACATATACCAAGGTGTCTATCTTCTTTGAAATGCTCTATCATAAGTTCAACATCATCGTCAGAATTTATTTCGAATCCCCCATAAAAGGTATGGCCAGTACTGAGAATTGTGGGGTACCGATATGTAAGACTAGCAACCATTTTTGAATGGTCAGGAGAGATTTTTTTTTCAATGGCTTGTTTAACTTGAGCTAGTTTGGATTTAGAGTTGAGTTTGACAAGGGTGTTGTTATCACACCTAAAAAATATACCCTCAGTATTTGTTTTTTCAACATAACCATTGTAAAAGACCGTGATGAAAACATTCGTTGGAGCCATTGTCGAAGTTGGGAGTAGGAGGGTGTGTTTGAGTTTCAGTTGGTAGTTGGGTGTTTAGTGGTGAGAGATTTAGGGCCTATTTATTGAAATTTGAATGGTTTAGATTTCACCGATGGTTTTGAAGGCCAGGATTGCACCGACACTTTTAAAGGTCAGGATTGCACCGATACTTCTAAAGACTAGGATTGCACCGACACTTTTGAATTGTTCAATGTGCATTGTTCAGAGTGCATTGTGCAGCGTGCTTAGTGCAGAGTGCAGTGTCCCATGCTTAGGAAAAACCGGTTTTAGTAATCCTTTTTTAGTCATTGCTTCGAATCTTGTAAACGTGGGTTATAAGTCCGTTAGTACTAACTCAAAACATGAAACCGTAGTTCTATAACTATACTATAATGTCATATCATTTTTTTTAATTTAGTAATTTAACAAGATTGGTTATAATTGAGCTAAACATGGTAAAAAAGTCATTTTTTAGACTTAGGAAAATCCTTTTTTAGTCATTGCTTCGAATCTTGTAAACGTGGGTTATAAGTCCGTTAGTACTAACTAAAAACATGAAACCGTAGTTCTATAACTATACTATAATGTCATATCATTTTTTTTAATTTAGTAATTTAACAAAATTGGTTATAATTGATCTAAACATGGTAAAAAAGTCATTTTTTAGACTTAAGAAAATCCTTTTTTAGTCATTGCTTTGAATCTTGTAAACGTGGGTTATAAGTCCGTTAGTACTAACTCAAAACATGAAACCGTAGTTCTATAACTATACTATAATGTCATATCATTTTTTTTAATTTAGTAATTTAACAAGATTGGTTATAATTGATCTAAACATGGTAAAAAAGTCATTTTTTAGACTTAGGAAAATCCTTTTTTAGTCATTGCTTTGAATCTTGTAAACGTGGGTTATAAGTCCGTTAGTACTAACTCAAAACATGAAACCGTAGTTCTATAACTATACTATAATGTCATATCATTTTTTTTAATTTAGTAATTTAACAAAATTGGTTATAATTGATCTAAACATGGTAAAAAAGTCATTTTTTAGACGTAGGAAAATCCTTTCTTAGTCATTGCTTCGAATCTTGTAAACGTGGGTTATAAGTCCGTTAGTACTAACTCAAAACATGAAACCGTAGTTCTATAACTATACTATAATGTCATATCATTTTTTTTTAATTTAGTAATTTAACAAAATTGGTTATAATTGATCTAAACATGGTAAAAAAGTCATTTTTTAGACGTAGGAAAATCATTTTTTAGTCATTGCTTCGAATCTTGTAAACGTGGGTTATAAGTCCGTTAGTACTAACTCAAAACATGAAACCGTAGTTCTATACCTATACTATAATGTCATATCATTTTTTTTAATTTAGTAATTTAACAAGATTGGTTATAATTGCACCGACACTTTTAAAGGCCAGGATTGCACCGACACTTTTGAATTGTTCAATGTCATTTTTTTGACCACTAATTTATTCCTCGAAGTCCACTAATTTATTCCTTCTTGTTTTCTTCTTCAAAATGATTTCCATTTTTGAATATATTCCTTCTTGTTTTCTTCTTCAAAATGATTTCCACTTTTGAATATATTCATTCTTGTTTTCTTCTGCAAACTTGTTTTCTTCTTCAAAATGATTTCCACTTTTGAATATATTCCTTCTTGTTTTCTTCTTCAAAATGATTTCCACTTTTGAATATATTCATTCTTGTTTTCTTCTGCAAAATGATTTCCACTTAATATTCAAAGTTCACGGGAAATGATTTCCACTTGATATTCAAAGTTCACGGGAAATGTCATCTCCATTCCCATGTGCACATACATTGCATTCTTGTGCACATACGTTGCATCCACTTCCTCTAACTTCTTGTGCAGATACTCAGCATCCACTTGAGATATATTCCTTTAAAATGTCTTCCCGAACATTCAAGTCACATAACTCAAACATAACTCAAAGGCAGCAACACAACCACGTAATTCAAACATTCAAGTCACCATAACTCTTCAACAACACTTCCTCTAAAAATGTCTTCCTTACTAAACGAAGAACCTCACATTTCCATGCTTCTCAACGATGACCCAATGGAAGTTCACCACGCATTCAATCTTCCCGAACCAGATGGCTCTATATTACCATTGATAGAAAGAGCTGGGTTTCGTGACATTGCTTCAATTGGCGCATTCAAAATAAATCCAGCTTTGGTGGCAGCAATGGTCGAACGCTGGAGACCAGAAACACACACTTTTCATCTTCCAGTAGGGGAGTGCACAATAACTCTCCAAGACGTGGCTTTGCAGTTGGGACTTCCCGTTGATGGAAATGCCGTTACTGGAAGTTGTGAACAAAATTGGGATCGAGTATGCGAACAACTTTTGGGTAAGCCTATCCCAACAAATGGCATGGTAGGCAACCAAATTAAGTTCACTTGGCTACAACGTGAATTTAATA
Organism: Astragalus glycyphyllos; assembly: GCA_963573325.1. Lineage (NCBI taxonomy): Eukaryota > Viridiplantae > Streptophyta > Magnoliopsida > Fabales > Fabaceae > Astragalus > Astragalus glycyphyllos. The sequence goes on along the minus strand of OY754313.1, from coordinate 46,930,519 downwards.
ATGTTCCAGAGGGCGCTTCCAACAAAGTGCGAAGACAATATTGTCGGGCGTACCTATTGCAGTTGATCGGGGGATACATACTCCCAGACAAATCATCAAACAGAGTCAACATAAAATACCTACCCCTATTGAAAAATTTCGATGAAATTTCAAGTTACAGCTGGGGGTCAGCATGTCTAACGAACTTATACAGAATGTTGTGTAAGACAGCTACATGCTCCTCACGCACAATGGGTGGATGTACTCTTTTGTTACAGTCTTGGGTCTGGTACCGCATGCCGTTCCTAGCACCAGTCTGCAACCGTCCTTATGAATGGCCACTTGCAAAGAGGTAAAAATTTGACACAACTTATGAATACTAACAATTATGTTTCTTCTTTATGTTAACAATTTATTTTTTTTACCAGATGGGTTCGCACGCCACTTAGCCACACTAAGTGTCCAAAAAGCCTTGTTTTGTACAGATCAACAATAGACCGCATGACACATGAAGAGTTTGAGTGGTTGCCATATCGGGAATTCAATTTGCCAGAAATAGCATATCGGCACCAAGGCATATGGACTACAAACACGGCTATGGTCTGTTTCCATATTGTAGAATGGCACCATGCGGATAGAGTGACCTTGCAATTTGGCCTCGTCCAAGACATACCATCAACACCAATAGATATCAGTCACATGCACAACATCACCATGCAGGGACAGACTGATGTCAATTGGGCTGTATATCACAGACAGTCAATTGATTTATGGAATGATAGACAAAATCGATGTGTTGTGGGTCGACCCTGCTTTGCTAAACCAACGCAGTCAGATAAATACATGCGCTGGTTTCTAAAAAAATCAAGGCCATACATTTCAGCCGACCAACATCTAAGGGATCCACGTGGTCTTTCAAATGTTCGTGATATGGATGAAGAAGATGAACAAGACGTGCCAGCTCCCCCAACTACTCAAACCGAACGTCGAGAACGTAACCGTAATCGACATCGACGTGCACCACCAACTCAACAGAGGACCCAAGAAGATGTGCCTCACCGCCACTCTATCTCCCACACACCAACATTCCAAGAAGATGTGCCTCACCGCCACTCTATCTCCCACACACCAACATTCCAATATTACGAACAATACAACCAGTCAGTAGAACATACTCCTTTTCAAGATACATATCGATATTCTACGACCGAAAGGGACCCCGATATGTTCTGTGAGTGCTTTGGGGTCCAACCCGGCTCTGCGCAATCTGTGGCGTCGCTTCATCAAATTCAAGAGCAGGCCGGCGGTGCTAGTTCTTCATCAGTTCCCCAAGATTTTCCAGAGCCACTGCCCCTTGCCCCGACTGAGGAAGAACATCAACCACCACATCGGCATCAACGTCCACGGCGTGTCCCCCAACCTCGAAAGTGTGGAACTGGGTCTCATCTTTGTTAATTTTTTTCTGTACTGTCTTTTTAGTTTAATTTATCAATTATTGTAATTTTATATTAACTAAGTTATTAATTTTAAGGGTTTAATCTTATGTGACATTTATTACATTTGGATCAATAATATACTCTTCTGTCTTTAATAGTGCTTTATGCAGAGAGCACTATTAATTTCTATATTGTGCAGAGTGCATTGTGCAGAGTGCATAGTGCATAGTGCAGAGTGCACTATTACATTATGCATTGTGCAAAGTGCACTGTTGAAGTGTGGATTGTGCAGAGTGCATAGGTCTTAATTTCTTTAATGGCCTAGATTTTGCCGACACTATTTAACGGCCTAGATTTTGCCGACACTCTTTAACGGCCTAGATTTTGCCGACACTAAACCCTAAAATCAATGGTTAAGATCATCCAAAATCAACGGCTTACATACGATCACCCCTATTATAAATACATTCTCACATTACACTCAAATTCACACCAACAGTTTACCCTCAACCTATATTTCTGATTAATCTTCTTTTCTCTGGTTCTTCCCAAACACCAACGCCCAACCCGCTGAAATGGAATGGCAGTTGTGCCCAACCCAGTACTCAAATGACAAATTCCTAACCGCACTTCATCACAGTGGAACTGTAACCACCGATGAACATGGTGTTGTCTTTCGTTGTCCTAATCATATCTTCTGTAGGATGAATAAGGACATCACATTCGCCCAACTCAAGGAGAAGGCTGAGAGGAAGATACGGCCAGAGGGAGGGTGGCGTAAAGACGTGGAGCGTATCCGTTACAGAAAGTACAATTGTGGAGATGACGGGACTTTCCGTTATTCTGTCTAGAAGATCCAAAGCGACGACGACGTCCGCGCAATGATGGAAGCTCATGCTAACATTCCAATGGGACGTAGTCTCTTGGAGCTGTACGTGGACACAATACGCACTCCGGAAGAAATCATTCATCTTCTGCGACCACCCCCACCACAACAAGTCATACTGGAAAGAGTCATCAACCACTACTGTACACTTCACTGTCAGGTCCATGTTATGTACAGGGAAGAAGATGGTGTGTATTTTAGTGGTCCAAACACCATTCATTCCAGGCTTAAGAACAACATCACCTTCGCCGAACTGAATGAAAAACTAACGGAAAAGGCGCAGCTGGAGGGTGAGGAGCAAACGATCACTCGTATCGTTTATCGCTGCCCCCGGATCCGCGAAGGTAATCGTATTCGGTGGTGCGTAATGACTATCAAGACTGACAAACACGTTCGACAGATGTTTCAGCAGCATGAGATGTTTCAACCTCATACTCGGAGTCCTATCGAGTTGTGCGTCCAAACCACTATTTCCACCGATGAGATCATTCGTCGGGTTATCCCTCCAGGGGTCCAATGGCCACTACCAGAAAATTTTTGGTGGAAGTAGTTTCGATCATGTTTTCCTCTCGTTTCGTTTTTTATTTTCTATTCTTGTATTTCTGAAAATTTTGTTGTTTATTTCAGTCTTTTTTGTATATTATATTATGTTCCAATTTTTAATCTCTCACTTTTTTTTGGTAAATATTAACGTAATTAAATTATAAATAGGTATAATCATTTTTATAAATTAATTTTTAATTTATTTAGGTATTTATATATTAATATATAATTAAATAAAAAATTGCAAAACACAGTTCAGAAGTCACCCTGAGGGGGGGGGGGGTGCGACTTCTGAACTAAAAAAAAAAATTGCCTACTTTGGTAAATAACCCACAATGTGCATTATTTTGGTATATAAATTTTTTTTTTGCTCCCCAATGGTTTTTTTTGCCACAATTGGTATTGTCAATCCTTTTACTTTCGGATGATATAAAACAATTAGACAATTGATTGTTTGGATTATTATGATTTATTTGACAGTTTTATTTTTGACTTTAAAACCAACACTAACACACAACATTGATTCAAGAGAACCAATTACATATAAATACTTTTCCAGCTGGAGAAGTAATACAGGACTACCCTTCCAAATGATGAAATTTGTAAAACTAATAACGGATTGATGCAAAGTATATATAGTGAAGTTTAGTTAAGAAGACTTCCTTATTGGCACAATATGTTCACCATACCTAGCCTTTGGCCAAACTTGTCGCAGCCATGTCCATCCAACCAGTTTAGAAGTTTGGTGGCCACGGTCATGAATGGTGAACATATATGAGAGTGTTTGAGATTGGTGGCCACATCATGAATGGCCATAGTCATGCTAATTTTAAAATAACCATAGTTTGTAAAGAAGAATCTCCAACGTGCAACGATCAATTTCTTAAATCAACTCAATATAGCTAGGATTCCGGCATTAACAAGAAAAAAGAGATCCCATTATTTAAAATCTATTAATAAAACTCCTATCAGAGAAAGAGTTTGGGTTTGCAAATAAGTCTTCTGTCATTTGTTTTTTGATAATTACCTTCAATTTCAAAACATAATATGTAAATATATGCTATATTCATTACTCAAATCAGAATGTAATGGAAAAAGAAACCACAACAACTACAGTAACTAGGAACTAACTTCAAATACCGTGGTGATCAAAATACTAACAGATTAACTCAAATTATATAGTGAAGTTTGGTTAAGAAGATTTCTTTGTTGATAATTGTTGGCAAGACAATGACCCGTCACTGTATGCATGAATGCAAGATATATCTCACAAACTTCCCAAATAAGTTTACAATTCACGGATTATGGCCGTCGAACTTATGGCTGCTTTGTTCGGCCAATCAGTTTAAAGTTTGGGGGCCAAAGCCGTGAATCGCAAACATATATGAGAGTCATAAAAAATAGTAAGAATACATCCTACATTCATGAATATAGTCATAGGCTACTATCATGCCAATATGGATTAGTCATAAATTATAAAGAGGAAATGATAAAGTTGAGATGGAGAAAGAATTGTCTCATAGTGGATTTATGAAAGCTAAAACGACCAAGGATATTTGGAGAGAGAGAGAAAGGGAGGTTATGTATGTGAAGAGAGCTTGAAGGGAGCTTTGAATGTGAAGGGAGGCTGAAGGTAACTTATATTTATAGAGTAGATGAAGAGGGGTAGAAAAGATATTTTATGTAAAAGGAGATTGAAGATTACTTGTATTTGGTCATGAGTAGGTAGGTGAAGAGAATAACTTGCATTTTATGAGTAGGTGAAGGGAGTTATTAACATTAACACAATAAGAGAGATTGAAGGTAACTTTTGTATATAAATCAGTAAGGACCTATAGCCACAAGGTGACAAAAAAACAAACAAGGATTGGTCAAAAGAAAAACCAAACAAGGAGACAAATTGGGACCACTAGAAAATCTTTACAAATCATAACTACCTCCTGACACATAGATTCGAAAATTTCAACCATACTTTTATTGATATTTTTTAGGCAAAATTACACTAGATGACCTTTAAGTTATTTATTTGTAACAAGTTGGACCTTTAAGTTTTTTTTGTAACAAATAGGCCCTTTTAATGATTTCTCTAGCTTATATATTTTGATGTAATGCTACTTTATATATTGTGACTATTCTAGCTTATGTATTTTGATGCAAACAAACATATTTTGGTGTATTTTGATGTAATGAACGATATTACATTTTACTAAAAGGGCCAACGGTGTCAACGTCGGGTAACTTAAAGGGCCTATTTGTTACAAAAGAAACTTAAAGGGCCAACTTGTTACAAATAAATAATTTAAAGGTCCCCTAGTGTAATTTTGCCTATTTTTTAGGATTTTAAAACTATAGTCGTGATATAGCTAGGTTAAATAATATTTTGCTTGTTAATCTACACACAAAATTATTAAAATCATCCCTACGGTGTACAAGGATGGACCTATTTGTATACTAGGGCGTGCAGTTGCACCCCAAAAAATAAATTTGTTTGCCTTATACCTCTATCTAATCTTTACTTTCCGTGAACTTTAAATTTTGCGTTTAGAATCCTCAATTCTCTTTTAGCTTTGATAATTAAATAAAGAGTAAACTTTTATTTTAGTTTTTGAACTTACATTATCTTTTCTATTTGATCCATAAGTAATAGAAACAAAAAGTAGTCTCTATAGTTTGTGAAATAAATTAAGTTTGTTTCTAAAATTTTAAGAAAACTCTTTCATTAGTCTAGTAAATGACTACTTATAAAAATTTGAGACTTAATTCACAAATGTCACGAATAAGGACTTCTTAGTTTTTCATATATAAATTAGGAGAACGAGTGTAAGCTTAGAGACTTAACTGAGAATTTACTTTTACATAAGTTGAGTTATAAGCAATTTGGTTTGAAAAGGAAATTTTTATAAGTCCTATAAACCGAAAATTCCGATAATGAAATTTTTTTCCACCTATAACCTCCGATATTGGGCCCGCATGTAATTGGTATCCTTTGATCCTAACTGCCCCCGCATTTGAATGCCATCTTTTAACTTTTTGTGACAAGGACAAAGCAGGTAACAATTACATGTCTAGAGACCCATTAATTTATAACTTTTTGCTTATGGAGTCCAGATTAAAAATGAGGTAATACCCAATTTAGTCCCTGACTTTTCAAAAATGTTCAATTTGGTCCCTAACTTTTCACATGTGTCAATTTAGTCCTCAACATATACAAATGTGTGTCAATTTGGTCCTTGTGTCAAACATGGTTAGTTAGGAAGCTGATGTGACAAATGTCAGGGACCAAATTGACACTACCAAAAAAATAAAAAATTCATGTCAGCATGCCACGTCACACAAATGTTGGGGACTAAATTGATACTTTTTTTCTAAAAAAAAGTTTGTTACGAGGACCAAATTGATACTAAGTTATGTAAGTCAGGGACCCAATTGATACTAAGTTACATAAGTCAGGGACCTAATTGATACTAAGTTACATAAGTCAGGGACCTAATCGATATCTAGTAAAAAAAATCAGTGACCAAAGTGCTACTACTGTTTGTAATGTCATATATGGTATTGTTTCAACATTCAACCATGTTTATGATTCTATTTCTACACTCAACCATGCATATATTACATTAAAACGGAAACTTCAAATTGAGCAAAATAACGTGTGTTACATAAACTTTACAAATAAACGACACAAAGTGAAATTACATAAATTCGTTATGCGAAACACTTGGTGCAAAAAAACTAAACCATAATGTATAATTAACGGTTACATAAACCATAAATTCGTTACGTGAAACACCATATCCAAAAAAACCAAACCATAAAGTGCAAAATAATATAACGACTGCACACTATGTTGGTTCCCTTGGACGATGAAGTCCTGGTGTTGGAATGAATTGCACCAGAGTTGAATGTTGAAACAATATCATATGTGACTTAGAAAATGTAGTAGCACTTTGGTCATTGATTTTTTACTAGATATCAATTAGGTCTCTGACTTATTTAAATTAGTATAAATTAAGTCTCTGACTTATATAACTTAGTATCAATTTGGTCCTCGTAACAAACTATTTTTTTTAGAAAAAAGTATCAATTTAGTCCCCAACATTTGTGTGACGTGGCATGCTGACATGGATTTCTTTTATTTTTTAGGTTGTGTCAATTTGGTCCCTGACATTTGCCACATCAGCTTTGTAACTAACTATGGTTGACACAAGGACCAAATTGACACACATTTGTAAATATTGAGAACTAAATTGACACATGTGAAAAGTCGGGGACCAAATTGAATATTTTTGAAAAGTCGGGGACAAAATTGAGTATTACCTCGATTAAAAATTGATATTCAAGATACTAGTTTAGAAAACTTAATTAAAGTAATGACACATAGCAATATTTCTTGCACTAATATTACCTGTTTTACTGCAGGGTGTCTGGATGCAACTGGTGGGGTGCAAGTATCAACTTATCTCAACCCAACCTGAAGGCCCAGTCCACTTATATTCTTTGCGGGTTCAAAAACAAAAATGCGGAAGTGATTGGATCCTGTAAATGGATACACGCGACCCGGTATTTACCCAGAGAATATAAGTGAAAACCCAACTTTTTCTTTCACTTCTCAGATATTTCCTCTCTCTTCTTCTTGATTCTTTCTTCTTCTCTCTCTGCGAAACCCTGCAGCTCTGCTAGGGTTTCATTGTTCTCACCTCTTCTTGGTGATTGAAGCGCTGAAACCTTAAGATCTGTTGCCAATGATGTTGCGTGATGATGATGATGTAAAAGCCCCTTGGTTTTTACATTGAATCACTTGTTCTGAGGCTCTTCACTTACAAAGCTTCTTCTTCCTCAGTAATTTTGAGATTGATGGCTCAATCTTCTCGAATCTTTGTTGATTTATGCTCAGGTACTCTTTCTACGCAAAAGCCCTTTGGTTTCTTGTTGGTTTCTCGTAAATCAACAAACCCTAATTTTTGATGTTGCTTATTTCTGGTGCACGAGCTTACAAGCGTTCAATTTAAGGTTCACACAAGGCAGTAACACTGCTTCTCTCTTGAATTGGTATTTTCCTTGTTTACTTCTTTTGAACTCAGAAGAAACCCTAATTTCTTTCTTGCTTCTTCTTATGTGTTATGACTTGTTGGTTTTCTGCTGAACACACGCGTAACCACCACAAAGAACTCCTCCCTGAGTTCTTCAGGTACTATGCTTTGCCTTTCTCTGTACTCTCCTCTCTCACTATATTTCAATCACTGAAATATAAATCTCACTCTCTCTGTTTTCTCTTTTGCGAGGAACCTTCAACCTCTTGTTGAATTTCTGGATCCTCACACACTTTGAAGAACAGAGAGAAGAACTGGAATATTGAAAAGTACGCTAGGGTAAAAACAAAATGACTTGTAATTTTTATTGAAAAATGTAAGTGTGTATGTACAAATTGTAAAATGCCATAAGGCATTATATAGCTTCCTAAATCTTCTGTTTAGAAGTTTGTTTAGTTAGTTGCTGCTCTGTAACTAACTCTAACTAGTAGTTAGAAAATAAAACCGACTGGGTAACGGTTAGCTGGCTTGTTTCTAACCCTTACCAACCTCCTGAGGGTGTATTTAGGTTTTTATTTAAAACCAACATCCTCCCTAAATACAAAACCTAAAAAACATAAGACATCTTAGGCTAAAAGACATAAGAAGAGAAAAAAAACCCAGGACATGCCCCTGGTTATAGAACAAGAGTAGTAAACCCTAGGACAAGCCCCTAGAGATAGCTTTCAAGGCTTGTTTGCTTTTATTTGAAAGCAATCAAGCCAATTTCCCTTCTGAGTCTTGTTAAAACTTCACCTTTTAGAGGCTTTGTGAAGATGTCAGTCAACTGTTCTTTGGTAGAGTAGTAGTCAACCTTTAGGTTTCCTTTGGATACTTGATCCCTCAAATAATGAAATCTGGTCTCTATGTGCTTTGTCCTGCCATGTCCTACTAGATTTTTGGCAAGACAGAGTGCAGACTTATTGTCAATCCATAAGGTAGAAGTTTCAGTCAAATTAACTTGTAGTTCCTTCAATAAGGCTTCCAACCATGCTGCCTGGGTGGCAACACTACATGCAGAGACATACTCTGCTTCACAACTTGACAAGGCAACAATCTGTTGCTTCTTAGAGCTCCAGCAGATAGGTGCCCCTAGGAATTTGAATAGATACCCTGAAGTACTTCTTCTGTCCAGTTGGTCTCCACACCAATCAGAGTCTGAATAAGCAACTAGGATAGAGTCTTCTGGCTTTGTTCTTTTAGGGAAGAATATGCCATAGTTCAGGGTTCCTTGTATATATACCTTAGAATTCTTTTTGCAGCATTTAGGTGAAGCTGCTCAGGTTCATTCATGAATCTGCTGACCATTCCAGTTGCAAATAGGATGTCTGGTCTAGTATGGCATAGGTACCTTACTGAGCCTATGATTTGCCTGTAGAGAGTAGGATCCACTTGAGTTCCCTTTTCACATTCCTTTTTGCTAAGTATTCCTTTAGTAGGGTTTAGTGCATGATTGCAATCAATCATTGCAAACTTAGATAGAATTTCTTTAGCGTACTTCCTTTGGTGCAGTATTAGGCCTTCAAGAATCCTTAGAAATTCAAGTCCTAGAAAGTATGATAGTTTGCCCAAGTCTGTCATTTCAAATTCTGACTTCATAGTCTCCTTAAATCTGTTGATCTCCTTAGGATTGTTACCTGTAAGCAAGAGATCATCAACATATAAGCATATTAAGATCCAGTCAGTGTCTAGTGTGCCTTTAACATAGACACCAAACTCATTGACACACTTTGTGAAGCCAATGTCCACAAAGAATGTGTCAATTCTTTTGTTCCAGGCCCTTGGGGCTTGTTTGAATCCATAAAGTGCCTTATGTAAAAGACACACTAGGTGTTCTTTGTTTTTTTCTTCAAACCCAGGTGGTTGAGAAATGCAGACAGTTTCCTCTAGAGGCCCATTAAGGAATGCAGACTTGACATCAAGGTGATGCAAGTCCCAACCTCTATTACGAGCTAAGGCAGTGACCAATCTGATGGTCTCATGCCTAGCCACAGGTGAAAACACCTCTTCATAATCAATTCCAAGCTTCTGTTGGAACCCTCTGGCAACTAGTCTTGCCTTGTACTTGACTATGTTGCCCTTCGGGTCCAACTTAAGCTTGAACACCCATTTAACTAAAATAGCCTTCTTATCCTTAGGCAATTCTGTCAGAGTCCAAGTCCCATTTTTCTTGATGGAACTAACTCTTCCTCCATAGCTTTTTTTCAATTCCTGTCCTTTAAGGTCTCCTTAAAGTCCACAGGCTCAACATCAGCCAACATAGCAAAGTGAATAAGGGCACCATGCTTATTCACTTGGTTATCCATGGCCATATCAAAATCCAGTAACCTTCTAGGTGGTTGTCTCACTCTTTGAGCCCTAGGAGGAACTTGCAACACAGGTTCAGGTACTTGTTCAATCTCCCCTTCTCCATGAGGAACTTGATCCTCATTAGGTAGAATAGGGCCATCATTAGCTTGAACAGGTTCCTCATCGTCAGAACTTTCATTGTTACGATTAGGTTCAGTACTTGAGACCTCATCTAGGATAGTAGAGTCCACTGAACCTGTTGGTTCAGCTTTGTCCCAATCCCATTGCTTGTCTTCAAGCACAACCACATCCCTAGATACCTCAGTCTTGTTTGTCTTAGGATCTAGCAGCCTATAAGCTCCTGTAGGATGATACCCTACCAGGATTAAGGGACTGCTCTTATCCTCCAATTTTGTTCTCTTACTGTCAGGTATATGGCAGTATGTAATAGAGCTAAATACCTTGAAGTGAGTCACACTTGGCACATCGCCAGTCCACACACACTCTGGAACTTTATCTTCAAGGCCTTTAGTAGGACACCTATTCAGTATATAGACAGCTGTAAGCACAGCTTTTGCCCATAACCTCTTAGGTAGACCTTTAGACTTAACCATACTTCTGGCCATGTCTAAAATGGTCCTATTGCTTCTCTTAGTCATTCCATTGTGCTGTGGTGTGTAAGGTGAAGTCACCTCATGCACAATTCCATTATTGGTGCAGTATTCCTCAAACTCTTTTGAGGTATACTCACCACCACCATCAGTCCTCAAAATTTTCAATTTCCTGCCACTTTGTGTCTCCACTAGGACTTTAAACCTCTTAAAAGTGTCAAAAGCCTCACTTTTAACCTTAAGTAGATAGACCCAAACCTTCCTTGAGTACTCATCCACAAAGGTGATGAAGTATCTGTTTCCACCATTAGAGGGTATGTCTAGTGGCCCACACAAGTCAGAATATATCACATGTAGCACATCCTTAGAATTATGTTTCATTTCCTTTTTAAACATTTTTCTAGGTTGTTTACTCATTAAACAGGTAACACATGTTTCCTTAGGTATATTTATTTTAGGTAACCCCTTAACTAGTCCTTTAGTGCTCAGGTTACTTAATCCTTTGTAGTGTAGGTGACCAAACCTCTTATGCCACAACTCACCTTCAAGATCAACAGTGGCACTCAGACACTCTGTTTCTGAGATGCTAATGCTGGTTTTGAAGGTCCTGTTTGAGGCTAAAGGGGTGGTCAGAATCAACTTATCACTAGTATCAAACAGTTTTAATTTCAGATTTTTCATAAGTACAGAAAATCCCTTCTCAATTAGTTGGCCTAAACTAATTAGATTACAACTAATACCAGGGACATAAAAGACATCGTGAATAACAATTTCTTGACCATTATCCTTAGTGAACTTGATATTACCTACACCTTCAGCAACAATGTGTTGATTACTAGTACACCTTATACTAGTTTTCTTAGTAGAGTCATAGTCAACTAGCCATATGATTGGAACAAGCAGAGTCTAGGTACCATGTTTCAGAAATAATTTTCCCATCACTAGTAGTCACAACTTAGCACCACATAGTTATTACATTGTTTAATTTCTAGGTTAGTTACAACAGTATCCTCCCTAGGTTCTGTTTCTTCTAACTCATCAAAAATTAAACTAAAAGCCACATTATCAAATTCCTCATCAGAATCTTCCTTGGCCACATTGGCCTCAGTTTCTGATTCATTAGCCTTTGAACCCTTTATTGTAGGACATTCAGCGGCATAATGCCCATAGTTATCACATCTATAACACTGCTGATTAGTGAGTAAACATGCATATGTTATATTAACTTTATTTGCTATTTAGTTATGGTATTATAGTATTTGTGCCTTATTTATGTATAATTAGGTATTATCTAATTTAACTATTAATATCCAATTTTCTATACTAATAGAAGGCATATGCATGATTGGACATGATTAGTATGTATAATGCTTGATGTTTGCGCCATAATCTAAGTTACACTCATTCAAAAATTGTGATATTGATGTTCTTGGACACCCAAGACAATGTACTAAAGATATAAATGGGTGTAGGAAACAAATTTTGCTAGTTTGAAGTCCAATGGACCTCAATAGTACTAGACAACAATTCTGTCCAATGTTTGGTTGAGTTTTGGCCCATAACACATTTTCGTATTTGACCCATATCTTAAGCAATACAAGTCCAGTTGATCCAATTCCAGTTGGAGTGGTTAGCTAACTCACATATCTATCACTTTGTTTCAGGTACAAAGTGCTGAAAAGATTGTATTCAAGGGTGAAAATGACATGCAATCTGATCATTATGGCAATGACTCGGATTTCAAACAGCACAGTACACATTTTGGCATTATATTCACCATAATTCACACAAAAATCCAAATTGAAAGATTAAACATGATCTCGAAAGAAGACATAATTCCCTTCAATTTATCTTGAGTGTCCCAAATCAAGATTTGAATAGGAAGGACGACTTATTTCGCAATTAATGAGAGGGTCCAAAGCTGTCTCAAAATATTCAAGTGCTCTCACCTTACAAGCCTATATAAAGGGAGCTTTGGCAAGCCATGAAGCATCACTCCCTAATTTCAGAAATATAACATATATTTAGTATCTAAAAGTTGTTTTCTTTGTAATATGAGTAGCTAAACCCTTAGCTAGAGCTAAGGGTGAAGCTTTTGTAAAGTAGTAGTATTGTTCTTGGTTTTCAAAATGATCTTCAATGTTAAATCTTTTGAGTTGTTTAATTAGATATGAAAATGATTTTGTTTTGTGAAAGCTTTGATTTGTTGTAGACATAATAGGCACAATGAATGCTTAGTTGTACATAACAACAATTGGTAACATAATCTCTTTAAGAAACTAAAAGATAATTTTCAAAAGCTATAAAGTTTTCTAAGTGTTTAACGTTTTATCTTCCGATTGAAATTACTTGATTGTTGGATTTCAATTGAGTTATCAAGTATAGCCAAGAACTACTCTATGATTTTACTTAAGTGGAACCCCAAAGCTCTAGTACTTAGTCTTATATAAATTTCAAACCTCACAAATAGATTGGCATACATTTTCCTTCAAAATATCTCTGTGGTTCGACACTCGGACTTCTGAGAAATTTATTACTTGAGAAAAACCTATACTTGGGTGTGCAACCGTAAAGTGTAATCAAATTTTTGGCGCCGTTGCCGGAGATATCAGTAACACTCTCAAAAAATTATAAGTGTGATTTTTTTTAATGCTCTCAAATTTTTAAGTATGGATTTAGACTCAAATAGATAAATTATAGAGGGGCATAGTATATAAATATAATTTTCTATTATTTTAGAAGAGTAATTAGAGGTAAAATTTTAAGAATATAATAAACTATTATGCGTGAATAAATGAGTTACCAAACGATGATTGATAATAAAATAATTAATAATATGGCTAGACTTCTCTAGAAGAGTCCATTTTAGCATTTCTTAGAATAGGCAAACTAATAGAATAATAGTAAGAAAAACAACAGCCACACACCAAAGCTCTCTCTTCAAAAGGAGATCAACAGTGTCAATTAGATTAGAGCAAAAATATTGAAATTGAGAGGGAGAGACGTAAAGGGTGGGAACAAAGGTGAAAATGTGTGCTATTCAAACATAGAATCGTGAATTAGCATAGAGGAAGAAGATAACAGCAAGTAGGTTGTAGGGTACACTATTACTCCGCACATCAGTGAGGGAAATAATGCAAGGAAGAAATTGATTTAGGGAGAAAGTGAATATTCAAGATTTTGGATGGAATTTAGGAAAAAGACACAGCTGATTGGTGAGCTTCCTATTTGAGGTAAGAAGAATCTCATCTATTTTGTTATAGAGACTTTTATGTTAGGATTTGGTAGTAGGTAAATTAGGAATTTCACTAAGTTGTATGTAAGAAAGTAGGATTGTTTGGATGGTTTCTTAGCTTGAAGGTGTATGATCTGGTAAAGGTTGATAATAAATGATTATATAGTGACTTTGAAATACTAGAATTAGTTAAAGTAAAGTAATAAGAAGTTTTATAGTTTATAAATGAAGTTCATTGGGACCAAGGAGAAATAGAGAGTTCATTGTTGTGGATTAGCATATCTAAATAATATTCAAGCTGCAACTGGTCAAGTTAAAACTAAACATAGGAGTTTAATATATTGAAAGGTATAAGAAACATATATACTAGGTTTGTCATCAAAATTATAATATAAATGGGGTTAACAATTGATTTAATTTCACACACCTTATCTAAAATGCTAATTAAGTTTTATCCTAATCTAGATTCAGAGAAGCTATCATATCGGTCTCGATTCTCGACTCTTCTCTCTCCGGGCATAGGAAGTCGGTGAGTAAATAATGTGGACTATAACAAGTCCTAAATACTTCTCTTGACTTATTTTACACTCATTTGACTGAAACTTTCCTTTATACTTGAACACTTTATTTTCTTCGAGGGGACATGGTATTATGATCATATAGTTTGCAAATTTAAATACATGGATTTTGTTGGAATATTTTAAGAATTATGGATTGGTTATGGAATCATGGACATTTGGTTTGGTTTTTATGATTGAGAAACTTTTATTAGTATGAGTTATGATATCGTGATTTTAAAACGTCTGGGGTAAAACTTTGACAGAACACTGCATGCTAACAGCAGTATGTGTTAGCCTTGGTGCACCATGATTTATCTTTAGGCGGGGAGCCTACTTTCATATTTCTAGGCGGGGAGCCTATTATTGATATTTTGAGGCGGGGAGCCTGTTATGGATACTTTGAGGCGGGGAGCCTATTATTGAGATTTTCAGGCGGGGAGCCTATTGTTGACATTTCTAGGCGAGGAGCCTATTATTGAGATTTTCAGGCGGGGAGCCTATTGTTGACATTTCTAGGCGGGGAGCCTATTATTGAGATTTTCAGGCGGGGAGCCTATTGTTGACATTTCGAGGCGGGGAGCCTATTATTGATATTCCAGGCGGGGAGCCTGTTTCAGTTCTGCATATGTAAATGCCAGCTGGTCAATGCCAAATCTCTACTGAAACACCACTGGAAAATGTAAATGCTGTCACTACTCTACGGAGTGGAAAAACAATTGACAAGACAATCCCCATCAAGATTTCAGATTCAGACTCTACTCCAAACTTACAAGATAAAGGTAATGATGAAGGTAAGGATGAAGATAAGAATGATCATATTTCTATTCAAAGAAAAAAGCCATTATCTGCCCCTTTCCCTCAAAGATTACACCCAATTAAGAAGTTAAACCATAATCCTGAAATATTTGAGATTCTTTGACAAGTTAAAGTTAACATTCCTCTGTTGGATGTGATCAAACAAATTCCGTCTTATGCCAAATTTTTGAAAGATTTATGTACCGTGAAAAGAAAATTAAATGTTCAAAGTAAGGCATTTTTGACGGAAAGTGCTAGTTCAATCATCTAACAAGAAACTCCACCAAAATATAAGGATCCTGGTTGTCCAACTATATCTTGTGTAATTGGTGATACTAAGATAGAACATGCACTTCTTGATCTTGGTGCGAGTGTTAATCTTCTACCATTTTCTGTTTATCAACGATTGGACCTTGGAGAGCTAAAGAAAACGCCAATCACCCTTCAATTGGCAGATCATTCAGTGAAAATTTCAAGAGGTATAGTTGAGGACGTACTAGTTCAAATTGATAAATTTTATTTTCCAGTAGATTTTATTGTTTTGGATACACTTCCCATCATTTTAGGAAGACCATTTCTTGCAACCTCTAATGCTTTGATAAATTGTAGAAATGGAGTTTTGAATCTTTCTTTTGGAAATATGACTTTGGAGTTAAATGTTTTCAACATTTCCAAACAACCACCAGAAAACGATGAAGTATATGAAATTGATGTAAATGATAAATACACCCTTGAACATTTCATGACTACATTTTCTGATCCATTGGAAAATTTATTGACTAATGATTTGATTAATGAGGAAAATTTGGAGTTTTCTTCTATGTTTGAGACTTCACAGGGTTCAAAAGATAATCAGTGGAGGCCAAAATTCGAACAACTATCAAAATCTGAAAAAGTTCCAAGTCCATCAAGTGTTCAACGACCAGCGTTAAAGCTAAAGCCTTTACCATCAAATTTGAAGTATGCATATTTGGGTGAAAATGATACATACCCGGTAATAATCTCTTCTAAATTAAATCATGAACAAGAATATAAATTGTTAGAAGTACTAAAAGCTCATAAGCAGGCAATAGGATGGACTATATCTGACATAAAAGGAATTAGCCCATTAATTTATACCCATAACATTTATTTAGAGGAAAATGCTAAACCCTCAAGACAAATGCAACGAAGGCTAAATCCTAATATGAAAGAAGTAGTGAGAAATGAAGTTATTAAGCTTCTAGATATGACATTATTTATCCTAATTCAGATAGTAAATGGGTCAGTCCTACTCAAGTTGTACCTAAGAAGTCAGGAGTAACTGTAGTTAAAAATGAAAATAATGAATTAATTCCAACTAGAACTGTAACTGGTTGGAGAGTGTGCATTGACTACAGGAAACTAAACTCAATGACTAGAAAAGATCATTTTCCTTTGCCTTTCATGGATCAAATATTAGAAAGAATTGCAGGATATGAATTTTATTGCTTCCTAGATGGATATTCAGGGTATAATCAGATTGCCATTGCACTTGAGGACCAGGAGAAAACAACATTTACATGTCCTTTTGGTACCTTTGCATATCGATGGATGCCATTTGGACTATGTAACGCACCAGCAACATTTCAAAGATGTATGGTAAGCATTTTCAGTGACATGGTTGAACGCTTTCTTGAAGTGTTCATGGATGATTTCTCTGTTTTTGGAAACTCATTTAATGATTGTCTTATGAATTTGGCTAAAGTCTTGACTAGGTGCGAAGAGAAAAATCTTGTTCTAAATTGGGGAAAATGCCATTTTATGGTGACTGAAGGAATTGTTTTAGGACACATTGTTTCAACAAAAGGAATAGAAGTTGATAGGTCCAAAATTGATCTAATTGCCAACTTGCCAACACCAAAAGTAGTGAAAGATATTAGATCATTTTTAGGACATGCTGGCTTTTATAGAAGGTTCATAAAAAACTTTAGTACAATTTCTATACCAATATGCAACCTTTTACTAAAAGATGCCAAATTTGAATGCACTAATTCCTGTGAAGATGCTTTTGTAAAACTCAAAGAAATGCTCACTTCTACGCCTATTATGCAACCCCTGGTCTTTTCCCTTTGAAATAATGTGTGATGCTAGTGATTATGCTATAGGAGCTGTGTTAGGACAAAGAAAAGATAAGAAACCTTATGTGATTTACTATGCAAGTAAAACTCTTAATAGTGCTCAAATGAATTATTCCACCACTGAAAAAGAATTACTTGCCGTAGTATTTTCATTAGAGAAATTCAGATCTTACTTATCTAGTTGGTTCACCCATTGTTGTGTTCACTGATCATGCAGCTTTAAAATATTTACTAGCAAAGAAAGATGCAAAACCAAGGTTGATTAGGTGGATTCTTTTACTCCAAGAATTCGACATAACAATTAAAGATAAAAAGGGAGTTGAAAATGTAGTGGCAGATCATTTGTCTAGACTCACATGTGATGATTCTTTTGAGACAAGTCCCATAAATGACTCATTTCCTGATGAACAACTTTTTTCTATGTCCCAATTACCATGGTTTGCAGATATTGCTAATTTTCTCTCTACAGGACAAATTCCAAGTCATTGGAATGCTCAAGATAAGAAAAAATTCTTCAGGGAAGTAAAAAAGTACTTTTGGGATGACCCATATCTTTTCAAGTATTGTTCCGATCAAATAGTAAGAAGATATGTTCCTGATAATGAAATTCAAAGCATAATCTTTTTTTTCCCACTCAGAAGCATGTGGTGGTCACTTTTCTTCAAAAAAAACCGCTGCAAAAATCTTGCAGTGTGGATTTTATTGGCCATCGCTTTTTAAAGACACATACGAATTTTGCAAATCATGTGATCGGTGTCAAAGACTAGGTGGGGTGACTCATAGAAATATGATGCCATTAAATCCCATCTTAGTTGTTGAAATTTTTGACTGTTGGGGAATTGATTTTATGGGTAATCTTCTTTTGGATATCAATACATTTTGGTTGGAGTTGATTATGTTTCAAAATGGGTTGTGGCAATTCCTTGCAAAAATAATAATCATAAAATTGTTTTAAAATTTTTGAAGGAAAATGTGTTTTCAAGATTTGGAATGCCTCGTGAAATAATAAGTGATGGAGGTTTACATTTTTGCAATAAACCATTTGAAAATTTAATGAAAAAATATGGTATTCATCACAAAGTGTCAACCCCATATCATCCAAATACAAATGGACAAGCAGAACTTGCTAACAGGGAGATCAAACATATCTTGTAGAAAACAGTCAATCCAACTTGAAAAGATTGGTCACTTAGATTGACTGATACATTGTGGGCCTACCGGACAGCATTCAAAACATCTCTGGGTATGTCTCCTTATCGCCTTGTTTTTGGAAAACCGTGTCACTTACCAGTTGAATTAGAACATAAGGCTTTTTGGGCTATCAAAATGTTTAATTTTAATTTGGATGAAGCTAGTTCAGTGAGAAAACTCCAGCTAAATGAATTAGAAGAAATCAGGAATGATGCGTATGAAAATTCCAGAATTTACAAAGAAAAAATGAAAGTATTTCATGACAAAACCATTGTTATAATAACTTTTGAAATTGGGCAAAAAGTTCTTTTATATAATTCTAAATTACACCTATTTCCTGGAAAATTGCGATCAAAATGGACTGGACTTTTATTGTGAAAACTGTTTTTCCATATGGAGCTGTTGAAATTGAGAATCCAAGAAATGGTGACATTTTCAGAGTTAATGGTCAACGTTTAAAAGCGTATCTTGAAAGTTTTTCAAAAGAGATCGAGTTAGTCTCTTTAGTTGACTCTTTGTACTAGGTTTGATTGTTTTTGTTTTTTTTGTTTTTGTTTTTCTTTTGTTGTGTCTTTACTTTATTTTGCTTTATTTTGTTTTCTGTTGTTTTTCTATTATTGTTGTTTTTAGTATTTTTCTGTTTTTTTAATTTGTTTTCCCTGTATAAATGGCGGATTCGGTACTCCGTGACTTTCAAAGTCGGAATTTCAGTTGCCCACAAAAACTGAGTTGTAAATAAAAAAAACAAAAAGATTTTCAATTACTCTTTTCTCCTTCAAGTTAACGGCTATGAATAGTGTTTTCACCACTTTTTCTCCTCTCTTCAACGGCTATAAACGGCCATATTTATAAAAAATCATTTTTCATCACTTTTTCTTCTCTCTTATAAATGGCAAGTTTTCAAAAAAAATTCTCTATAAAACATCATTCCACTTCCCATTTTCAACATCTTCCAAACCAAAAAAAAAAAAAATTCTCATCCACTCTAACAAAATGAAATTTCTCATCTTCATCACCATTGTCTCAATTATCAACATCTTTGTGGCGTTTTTCAAATCTGATGAAATTCCCTGCGCAGAAGTGATAATAATTCTTACTGCACTACTTCTAGCAATAGCTTGGTTTGTAAATACCGGTCTTTGATGTATTAGTTTTTTTTTAATAAAACGTTGTTTGTATTTTCGTAGCTTTCTTCTTATGAATGTAATAAAAATTTGATTGCAATCTAGTAATATGGATGTGGTTATTTCTTCTTTGAGCAAACGTTTTCCTTTCTTTGTTAAAAGTGACTTGATAAAAATTTACAATGCTCGGTGCGAAAGATTAAGGCTACTAATGATTAAGGGAATCCCAGCTGATTTACGTTGGTTAATAGAAGCAAAGGTTAGAATTGGTGGAGAATTTCGAAATTCAATGGTTCCACATTTCGCTGGGTTGGGTAAAAGCACATATTCAAAAAAACGGCGAGCTAAAAGAATGAACGTTTGCAGAAAATGTGCAAGATGGACATGTAACACTGGTTGTAGAAATATTGGTTGGGCTTCCAAAAATCGATATGATAAAATAGATTTCATTAAGAATGGGCTGAGTAAGGAGTCTTTGGATGATATTCATTTGACTCTTGAGACGTATTCTTGTGGAACGGTGCAAGGTGAAATTATCGATTTGTGGGGGCAATTCCGAAAAGAATCTACACTTAGTCTTGGGAATCTGACTTTAAAAGACCCTGTTTACCAATTTTTAAGAAAATTGGATGGGAAGCTTATCCTCGACTCATAGAAGGCGTTTAAGCCGTTTCTGCACGTAAAACTAGAGGAAGATGTGAGCCACAATCACAACTACTGTCTCTCATGTGGGGAACACTACTTTTGAAGCTTTTTGTTCAATAAATAGTGCATCTAGCGTGCTAGGTACACTTTCTCTGTAAATAGTACAAGCGTGCCAGGTACACTTTCTCTTTAATCATTTGCAGATTTTTGTTTCAGGTTTATTTTCTTCAGTTTTCTATGGTGTCAGGTAATATCTTCTAATTTTTGCAACTCCTGCTTTGAAACATTGGGGACAATGTGTAAGTTAAGCTGGGGGAGAGGATTAGTAGATATCCATTTTGTTTTGTTAAAATATATATATATATATATATATATATATATATATTTAGAGTACTAATAAAAAAAATGATGGCAGAGTATGGGGTAAAACAACTACTCTTGAGACGCATCAAAAATGAAAATTTTTATGCTTACCTGAATCACTCAACTTCAACAAGTGCAATTAAACAAACTTGACATATTTCATATCAATTAAACAAACTTGTTTCTCACACACACACAGTGACAAATGATTGTGGGGTTGCAAATTGACTGATTTTATTAATTTCGTTGTTTTGCAAAAGGTTACAACTTTATTATTGGGCAAAAAAAAATTGATGTATAGATGTGCGTGTGTATAATACTTAATACTTAAGCTCAAGGGTTTGAAGGAAGTTTGATTTCGAAGACTCCTTAACTCGAGCAATTAAGCCCGAGGGGTGATCAAACATCTAATACCTAAGGCCAACTGGTCTGGGAATTATTGGCCCAAAGCTCGCTACATGGGTTAGAAGAAAATCTTAAGGAAATCAGACCAACTTCTAACTTATAATAATAATAATAATAATAATAATAATAATAATAAGTTGGTTTAATTGTTTGGTTTCGTAGACTCCTTAACTCGAGCAATTAAGCCCGAGGGATGATCAAACACCTAATATCTAAGGCCAACTGGTCTGGGATTTATTGGCCCAAAGCTCGCTACATGGGTTAGGAGAAAATTTTAAGGGAACCAGACCATCTTCTATTATTCCCACAACACAAAAAAAAGAGAAAAAAAAAGAGAATTACAATTGTTAATAAGAAGCCCAATTTTAAAAGTGTTAGCCTTAGCAAAACATTGAGGTGGTATTTTTATGATATGAGCCTCATAACTTTTTGTCACTTTTCTTGAGCACAAAAGAGGAGGACTATTAAACCACTTGTCTAGATAATAGTGGATAATGAATAGATTTGGAATACAAAAGTTTGTTGAGATGAATATGTTAGGAGGAGGGATTAGTAATATGAAATGAACAAAAACTAAAGTTTGTGTCACGTTTTTTTTTTTCACTAGGGACTAGTAATAAGCTAGTTGGGGGGTGTGATTAGTGAGTAAACATGCATATGTTATATTAACTTTATGTGCTATTTAGTTATGGTATTATAGTATTTGTGTCTTATTTATGTATAATTAGGTATTATCTAATTTAACTATTAATATCCAATTTTCTATACTAATAGAAGGCATATGCATGATTGGACATGATTAGTATATATAATGCTTGATGTTTGGGCCATAATCTAAGTTACACTCATTCAAAAATTGTGATATTGATGTTCTTGGACACCTAAGACAATGTACTAAAGATATAAATGGGTGTAGGAAACAAATTTTGCTAGTTTGAAGTCCAATGGACCTCAATAGTACTAGACAACAATTCTGTCCAATGTTTGGTTGAGTTTTGGCCCATAACACATTTTCGTATTTTACCCATATCTCAAGCAATGCAAGTCCAATTGATCCAATTGCAGTTGGAGTGGTTAGCTAACTCACATATCTATCACTTTGTTTCAGGTACAAAGTGATGAAAAGATTGGATTCAAGGGTGAAAATGGCATGCAATCTGATCATTATGGCAATGACTTGGATTTCAAACGGCACAGTACACATTTTGGCATTATATTCACCATAATTTACACAAAAATCCAAATTGAAAGAATGAACATGATCTGGAAAGAAGACTTACTGCCCTTCAATTTATCTTGAGGGTCCCAAATCAAGATTTGAACAGGAAGGACGACTTATTTCGCAATTAATGAGAGGGTCCAAAGCTGTCTTAAAATATTCAAGTGCTCTCACCTTTCAAGCCTACATAAAGGGAGCTTTGGCAAGCCATGAAGCATCACTCCCTAATTTCGGAAATATAATATATATTTAGTATCTAAGAGTTGTTTTCTTTGTAATATGAGTAGCTAAACCCTTAGCTAGAGCTAAGGGTGAAGCTTTTGTAAAGTAGTAGTATTGTTCTTGATTTTCAAAATGATCTTCAATGTTAAATCTTTTGAGTTGTTTAATGAGATATGAAAATGATTTTGTTTTGTGAAAGCTTTGATTTTTTGTAGACATAATAGGCACAATGAATGCTAAGTTGTACATAACAACAATTGGTAACATAATCTCTTTAAGAAACTAAAAGATAATTTTCAAAAGCTACAAAGTTTTCTAAGTGTTTAACGTTTTATCTTCCGATTGAAATCACTTGATTGTTGGATTTCGATTGAGTTATCAAGTATAGCCAAGAACAACTCTATGATTTTACTTAAGTGGAACCCCAAAGCTCTAGTACTTAGTCTTATATAAACTTCAAACCTCACAAATAGATTGGCATACCTTTTCCTTCAAAATATCTCTGTGGTTCGACACTCGGACTTCCGATAAATTTATTACTTGAGACAAACCTATACTTGGGTGTGCAACCGTAAAGTGTGATCAACTGCACTTTAGACTTATCCTTTTTTTTAGGTGCATTGTTATTTTTCTTAGAGGAATCAGATTTAGGATTAGAATTACCTGCCTTACCTTTAGACTAGTTGGTCTTGCTGTTGTTTCCCTTACCTTTCTTGATCTTGGTCTTGGTGAATATGGCTTGTTCATCATCTTCATCATCACCATCAAGGAGGCCAATTCTCACCTCCTTTGCTTCAAGTTTTGAAGCTCTTCAATCTTTAGGTCATCAACTCTTGTTGTCTCTTCTATAGTGTTGGTTACAACAAAAAATTTCTTAGTCATATTTCTAAGAATTTTCTTGCAAACCCACTTCTCCTAAAGTGTCTCACCAAGTAGAGCCATTTCATTGATGGTCTTCTTCACTCTATTAAAAAAATCAGTGTCAGTTTCACTTTGTTTCATCTTTAAACTTTCATACTGCGCCATTAGGGCCTGCAGTTTTTCTTCTTTAATTGGGGCTGCCCCACAGTAGTATTTATCCAAAGCCTACCAGGCTTGCTTGGAGGTTTCACATTTCCTGACTCTTTCAAAGTTGGCCTCATCACAGGCTATGTGAATGAGGGTCAAACCTTTAAAGTCCTTCTGTTCATTTTCCATGAACTCCTTTCTTGCTGATGTACTTGCATTTTCAGGTAGTGGGTCAAACCCATTCTTGACAATATGCAAAACACCATGAGACCCAAGGACAGCCCTCATTTGGATTGCCCAGGTGTCATAGTTTTTCCCAGTCAACTTGGGAACATGATTATCCATAGTATTGTTTGACATACTGGCTTAACTGAAAAACACAAGAAAAGATTAGAGACAGGGACCTGCACAATTTTCACACTATGCAGGTATCTTAAAGAATCTTAAAAACTTAAAAGAGAGTAAGAGATAAAGAATTTTCCCTTGGATTGTTACCAGCTCTTAGATACCATATTGTAATTCTTGCACTAATATTTCCTGTTTTACTGCAGGGTGTCTGGATGCAACTGGTGGGGTGCAAGTATCAACTTATCTCAGCCCAACCTGAAGGCCCAGTCCACTTATATTCTTTGCGGGTTCAAAAACAAAAATGCGGAAGTGATTGGATCCTGTAAATGGATACACGCGACCCGGTATTTACCCAGAGAATATAAGTGAAAACCCAACGTTTTCTTTCACTTCTCAGATATTTCCTCTCTCTTCTTCTTGATTCTTTCTTCTTCTCTCTCTGCGAAACGAAGCAGCTCTGCAAGGGTTTCACTGATATTCTCACCTCTTCTTGGTGATTGAAGCGCTGAAACCTTACGATCTGTTGCCAATGATGCTGCGTGATGATGATGATGTAAAAGCCCCTTGGTTTTTACACTGAAGCACTTGTTCTGAGGCTCTTCACTTACAAAGCTTCTTCTTCCTCAGTAATCTTGAGATTGATGGCTCAATCTTCTCGAATCTTTGCTGATTTATGCTCAGGTACTCTTTCTACGCCAAAGCCCTTTGGTTTCTTGTTGGTTTCTCGTAAATCAACAAACCCTAATTTCTGATGTTGCTTATTTCCGGTGCACGAGCTTACAAGAGTTCAATTGAAGGTTCACACAAGGTAGTAACACTGCTTCTCTCTTGAATTGGTATTTTCCTTGTTTACTTCTTTTGAACTCAGAAGAAACCCTAATTTCTTTCTTGCTTCTTCTTATGTGTTATGACTTGTTGGTTTTCTGCTGAACACACGCGTAACCACCACAAAGAACTCTTCCCTGAGTTCTTCAGGTACTATGCTTTGCCTTTCTCTGTACTCTCCTCTCTCACTATATTTCAGTCACTGAAATATAACTCTCACTCTCTCTGTTTTCTCTTTTACGAGGAACCTTCAACCTCTTGTTGAATTTCTGGATCCTCACACACTTTGAAGAACAGAGAGAAGAACTGGGAATATTGAAAAGTACACTAGGGTAAAAACAAAATGACTTGTAATTTTTATTGAAAAATGTAAGTGTGTATGTACAAATTGTAAAATGCCATAAGGCATTATATAGCTTCCTAAATCTTCTGTTTAGAAGTTTGTTAAGTTAGTTGCTGCTCTGTAACTAACTCTAACTAGTAGTTAGAAAATAAAAACGACTGGGTAATGGTTAGCTGACTTGTTTCTAACCGTTATCAACCTCCTGAGGGTGTATTTAGGTTTTTATTTAAAACCAACACAATAATGGTCAGAACAAAAATGCTTATAAATCTTTCTTTCAACATCATATTGGTTGTAACAAAATATTCAAAAGTGTACATTATTAGAAGTCAAAAATGTATAGTAGCTCCATATTTCTTCGAACATTGCCATATTTAATTTTTTGAAACACTCCTTTTTATTTGTAGAGGAGGATAATTCTGCCATAATTTTGGATTATTCGGAAAGAAATAATGTTTCATTGTCTTCATGTTTGGTTTCTACCAAATAATGAGGATTTCTGCTCAACCAATCGTTTATGTGATTTTGAGAAATAAATTCAAGAATAAATTTATTACACCATTTAATTCTAAAAAAATTTCTAATTACTTGAGTCACCCTCCAAACGTCCCAATTGTACTCAGTTCCATAAGTCCAAGATATAATTTGTTCTGTACCTTGTAGTGATCTAGATTGCAGCTGATAGGTCTTCTGTCGTTCAAATCGAGTATTAGAGTGATCTTGGGTAGTAGTAATTCCAGATGTCATGGAAAACTAGTTGCATTGAAAAATGATTCAAAGGCTTTAATAGCATATTCAGGAAATATAGTAATGTTTAGACCAGTGTCCGCAAACCACTTAACAAACCATTGAGGAATTGAAACTATAATGAATATCCTTCTTGAACCAATTAAACTAGGTGTGGTTATAGGGTTCCTAATAAAGCGTGTAATAACAAGCCTCCATGTAGTCACAGTAAGAATAAAGCTTGAGGAAAATATTCTTGAGAATGATCTAGTTGTAGAGAGGTGCTTTTCCCAATCCTCAGGAGATAATACCTTTAAAATTTTGAATTTTGGAAATTTAATTTTTAAAGGAAGAAGACCATATTTGTCTTTGGGATATTTGCTCATGAGGATTTTTTGCCCCGTAAGAATTCTCTAGTAAGAAAATATGGAAGAGAATTTAGATTCCCGTTAATATATTCTATATCAAAATCAAAACATGAAAGTGATGCTTGCCATCTATCAAAATAAAAAATAAGTAAAAGTCTTTTTGAAAATAAATCATCTTGAAATTTAGTAATGCATAAAACGATTGCTAAAATCTCTTTTTTAATCGTGTTATATTTTTGTTGAGCTTGGTTCCAAGTTTCTGAGTAATATCGAACAATCTGAACGATTGAGGTATTAGGTAAAACCTGTTTTAAGATTTTTCCATATCCTACTTCTGATGAGTTAGTTTCTACTATTAAGGAAGCTTGAGGGTTAGGAATTCCTAAACAAGGAAGCCTTTTAACTATTTTCTTTAAAGTTCTAATACTATGGGTCATGGTTTCATCCCACGCAAGTGGATTCTTTCCTAATCTTTTAAACAAGAGTGCACAAATAATTTTAAGATTAGGAATGAAGTATGCTACATAATTAATTTTTATCTTTTAATTCATCGGGAAATTTTTCAAAAAATTCTATTGCTCTACTAATAGGTCTATTATGATCTAACTAACCCTCCCTCCGTTTTACAATATATGTCGTTTTATGGTTATTTACGCATATCAAGGAGATTAATAAATTTTGTTACTTTTGATGTAAATATTTATCTTTTTCCTAAGATACCTTAATTATTTATTAATTCAATATACATATTTCTCTCTCTACAATAAATAGTTAAGGGTAATATTGACAAACCAATAGTTAATGCTGCGTTGCAATTTGTAAACGACAAGTAGAATGAAACAAAGTTATTGTTCAAAAACGACATCTATTGTGAAACGGAGGGAGTAATCCTTATGGTTTTCAGCCTTTTGTGATGTCTGACTTACTAATTATATTCTATCTAATTGTTATGACATAGTATATAATGTTTGGTTGGAATGATTTAGTTTATTATAAACATTTAAAAACTCTTTCTAATTTTATGAGGGTTAATAATAGTTTTAAAGGGTGAAGCTTCGACTTATATTCCTTTTTTAGTAGGTATTAATATGGCCTCTAAAGGCAGATGTATAGCATCAGTATAATCTTTTTTATAGCATGTTCCAAACATATTTTTTCTAGCTTTAATGAAAAATCATTTAATTCTTACTTTGGAATTTGAATATGATTATAAAAATTAATTACTACAAGTAGTCCCAAAGTTTTATCCTCTAGGTTTCCATTACCAGCCTAAATCTCTAGAGAAGGATAGAATGTTTTGTCAGTGTATTCTTGTTGATACTGAATCTATTGAAATTAGTTTTTCAAAATTTTAAAGTTATTATCTTCTATGAATTGGGATAAGCACCCCTCCACAACTAGATCATTCTCAAGAAGATTTACCCCCTAGTTTTATTCTTACTATGACTACATGTATGGTTGGTGTTATATGCTTTATAAGGAACCCTATAACAACACCTAGTTTACTTGGTTCAAGAAAGATAACTCATTAAAGTTTCCTCAATAGTTTGTTAAGTGATTTGCTGACACTAGTCCAAACACTACTATTATTCTGGAATATGATATTAAATCCTTTGAATCATTAGTACAAGTTTCGTAATTACTTGGGTTATGTCTTGGACTTATGCAATTGAGTACATTTGGGATGATTGCAGTGTGACTTAAGTAATTAGGATTTTTAGAATTAAATGGTGAATAAAATTTATCCTGAATTAATTTCTCAAAATCACATAAATGATTGGTTGAGAAGAAATCATCATTATTTGGCAAAAACCAAACAAGAAGATAAGGAAGCATTAAATCTTTATGAAAAATCCATAAGTATGGCAGAATTATCCTCCTCTACAAAAAATTAAGTTTTTAAAGAAATTAAAAATGGCTGTGTCCGAATAAAATGATGACAAAAATTCATTTGGTTGCGATCATAGTTTTACACCTCTCAATGAGGACGACTGTTATAAAACTAATGGAATACCAGAGCTGCAGTGAAGATTTGGTATTATCTATTAATGGAACTACTAAATAAAGAGCACTACTATTGGCATGTTATTGGAGCTACTAATCATTTTTTACTTCTAAAGTCCACTTTTGAATTTTACCATTATGATGTTGAAAGAAAAAATTATAAGCATAACCATTATTTGCCTTCAGTTAAGAAGCTAGAACAACTCAAATAAAAGAAAAGCTCCAAGGAATATTATATAGATGCACATACAGAATTCCCTAATATTATATATGCCATTTTTATGAAGTTTGTAAATTACTTTTGTTAATTGTGGCTAAACGTATGTATTTGAATAAATAATAGCATTCAACATTCTTGTGGTATTATCAATTGATCATGGTCTTTCATGGTCAACAAGTAAAAGAACATACTTTGTAACAACCCAATTTACAGATATCTACTTTTTCAGCTAAAGAAGTAATACTGGACCACACTTCCAAAAGATCAATAATAACTTGTCATGATATATGTTTACAAAAAATAGGTGAAATCAGCAACAAAAATAATAACAGATTAATTCAAAATAATATGTTCACTATTCAATATTTTAGCATAGTTTGTAAAGAGAAATCTCCAACATGCATCTTATAGAATATCAGTTTCTAAAATCAACCTCATTATTTGAAATCCACTAATAAAACTCTTTGCAGAGAAAGATTCTGGTTTATCAAGCAAGTCTCTTGTCATTTGTTCTTGGATAATTTCCCCCATTAATGTGAAAACATAAAATGTAAATACATGCTACAATACATTACCCAAACTAAACCAAAATGAAATGGAAACCACAACATCAATAGTAACTAAACTCCAAATTTCACATGTATAAAAGACACAAAATGCAACATGCATATCTAAAGATGTAAATATGTACAAAGGCTATCCCAAGATATATATACAATAAAACCAACTCTTGCATCTCTTACACTTGTTTGCAGTAGCTTTTAGAAATTTAGCTTTTATTTTTTTTGACAAAAATTTAGCTTTTATTAAGTGTGGCTAAACACAACATGTATTTTAACATATCCCACCTCTATGAAATTCCTAACTCCATATGTTACTTTTATTAGCAGTGACTAAACATGGTATTTCAACATTCTTGTTGCCGTGAAAATTACATATGCATACATATTCACCTTGATAAGTTATATATGTGTGTATGCAAAAATTAGGTAAAATTTGCTATAGAATAGAATATTAGTTCAAAGTATATAGAAAAGTGTAAAATTCCTTGTGTGTAATTGTTGGCCAACTAGATATCTACACCTCTTGTCATTTGTTCTTGGAACCTGTGCAATAATGTGAAAACATAAGATGTAAATACATGCTACAAAAGACAACAGACATGCACACAGATGAATTGAATGACACAAAATGCAACACGCATATCTAAAGATGTAGATATGTACAAAGGCTATCGATCCCAAGACGTATTTACAATAAAACCAACTTTTAGAATCTTTTACACTTGTTTGCAGTAGCCTTTAGAAATTTAGCTTTTATTAAGTGTGGCTAAACAGAACATGTATTTTAACATATCCCATCTCTATGAAATTCAAAACTCCATATGTTACTTTTATTAGTCGTGGCTAAACAAAACATGGTATTTCAATATTCTTGTGGCTGTGTGAATTCATGGTCTTGTCCAAAAATTACAGATGCATACATATTCACCTTGATAAGTTATACTGGACATAGGAAATATATATATATGTGCAAAAATTATGTAAAATTTGCTACACAATAATAAAATATTAGTTCAAAGTATATAAAAGCGTTTAAATTTCTTTGCTGGTAATTGTTGGCACAAACATTGACCTATTACTAAATGCATGAATACAAGATGTATCTCACAAACTTCCCAAATATGTTCACAATACACGGGATTTGGCCATCAAACTTGCGGCAGCCTTCTCCGGCCAACCTATTTAAAGTTAGGTGGCCAAAGTCGTGTATCAGGAACACATATGAGAGTGTTAGAGAAATAGTAAGAATACATCCTACACTCATGAATATAGTGGTAGGCCACTGTCATGCCAATAGTAAATAATCATAAAGATGAAATGAAGAAAGAAGTATCTCATAGTGGATTTATGAAATTCAGAATGAGAAGGGTTATGTAGAGAGAGAGAGGGGATGAAGTTGCTTGTATCTGAAGAGAGGTTTAAGGGAGCTTTTTATTGCGAAGAGAGAGGTTGCAGATAACTTGTATATATAGAGTAGATGAAGAGAGATAGCAGAGAGTTTTTAAGTGAAAGGATATTGAATTGTATTTACTGAGTAGGTAAAGAAAGTAACTCATTGAATGAGTAGGTGAAAAGAGAGAACACGTGAAGAGAGTAGGTGAAGGGTGCTAACATATCTTTTTTTGACAGCAGAGTTATTAACATTTCAAAAGAGGTCGAAAGTAACTTGTGTTATTACCAAAAAAAAAGTAACTTGTTTTTTTTTATAGGCAAAATGGTTAGAAATTAGTGTGTTAGTAGTTAGAGGGGAGAGGGGAGCGGGGTTCGAACCCCGTACGCCTACATTTTCACCAACGATGTTCCTTTCACTCAACCATGTGTTTATAGAAATAGAAATAGCCACCAAAGAAAAAATTATGCCCGCACTTAAATTATATGTATACATTGTTTTTTCGTTTACACACACATGTGTATATATATATATAGGATAGTGCGGTTATAACAACAAAGTACTTAAGATAGATAGTTATAATAACTGAGGTATAGAAACATAGTAGTAATAAAGACAGATACTTAGATGGAGTGATATAAGTATAAAAAGATAATTTCTAAAATAATAGGTATGAAATAATTGAAAATAGATAAAGGATAAATTTTTGCAAACTCATTTTATTGATTCTGAAAGATAACTTACAATTTCAGAGATTCCCAAAACTTTAGAGAGATATTTTTCAACTGAGTTTTTTCGATGCTCTGAAATAAAATTGAGCCATCCTTTTATAGAGGGAAGGAGGCCACTAGAATCTAACAGCTGGCTATGCAAGCGCAAAAGCTAAATTATTACATTGATTCGTAATCCACCGAAAGTAAAAGTGACAATGACCTAATTACAATATTACCTAATAATACAAATTACTTTTTAAAATAGTCAAAAAATAAACAGTAATTTTTGTCTGCCATGAGATAATGGTGCCAAAACCTAATCAGAAAAGAATCTTGCTTTTGGGATTGCTGTAATGATGTTGTCTGCCAATAATTCATAATTCAGGGATACCGCTTATCCCAAAACAGTCGTCTTCATTGATTGCTGTAAAGCTCTGAGATGATCCTGCTGAATCGTCGCTGTTAGGTTCTGATTCAGATAATGCTGCTTGTAATTTTTTTAAAATTTATTTTTTATTTGTAGATGAGGATAATTCTGCCAGAAACTTGGATTTTTCGGCCAAAAATTCTGATTCTTTAATAATTTCTTTGGATTTAGAATGATGTCTGGGGTTCTTTCTAAACCAATCCTGAAGCACTGATGAACTTATTAATTGGGGATTAAATTTAGTCCACCATTTAATTCTTACTCTTCTGCTGATCCAATTTAATTCAGTATCTGGGATGGCCTTAATCTTTTGATAAGTCCACGAAGTAATCCAGGATATTCCAAAGCTATTATGAAAAGCTAATAACTTCATATGATCAGGAAAATTTGTTTCTTTTGAAAATTCCTGAAAGGCTAATTCTGTAAAATCTGGATAGATGCTTGTTTCTGGTCTCCATTCGTTGAACCATTTAATGAACCATAAGGGAAATTGTAATGAGATGTCCTTTTTGAACTAGATAAACCAAGAATGTTCACCAGGTTCAAATAATAACATATTTGTCCAGGCATTCATGTAATCAATATATGAGTATTGCTGAGGACTGAATACTCTAGTAAACGTTCTTAAGGCTGAAGGATGATTCTTCCAGTCTGATGGAGATAATACTTTAATTATTTTAAATTTTGAATACATAATTTTTTCTTTTTCTTTTTTGTCATAATTATGAGTAATTTCAATGATCTAGTGTCCACTAAAATAAACTCATAGAATAATATCGTTTTTTCTGGAGATGAGGGTTGGTAATGAAATCCTAAAGGAAAATATTTGGGGATAATTTGTAATAGGGATCCTAAGGTTTCATATTCTGGTTCTACTAGGAAAACTAATTGATGATTGGGTTTTTCTATTAGAGGACAAGTTAATATAGAAGGAGGGGTATAAAATGGTAATTTTTCTGGTTTAGGTGAAGGGCTGGATATAATGAGGTAGGAGTGCTTAATGCAAAAGTTAAAGGTGAGACTAATCTAGACTGAGGAGGTCTTAATGCTCTGGGAGAAGGAGATGAAGGATAATAGGGAGGTAATGATAATGGGGTTAATGGTGTAAACCTAATTTGAGTTTGAAGAAGAGAGGAAGAAGAAGGAGAAGGAGGAGATGTTAATACTTGTTTTGCCGTAATTGTCTTCTTTTCGTCCTTCAAAGGAGGACCATAAGAGTCTGAAGTAATTGACCTTTTTTTGGGTTCCTCGTGAGGAGGACCGTAATTATCTTTTGAAGTAATTGTTTTCTTTTTATGCTCCTCGTGAGGAGGACCATAATTGTCTTTTGAATTGCTCATGCTTTTTCCCTGTAAAAATTCTCTGGTAAGGAAGTCTGGTAATGAATTTTTATCACCTTTAATATGTTCTATATCAAAATCAAAGCATGAAAGTAATGATTGCCATCTGGCAAAAATATGTTTGGAAACTAAATTTTTAACATCTTTTTGTAAAACTTTTTTTGCAGCTTTACAATCAGTTCGTAATAAAAACTTTTTTCAAAACAAGTCATCTTGAAATTCCATAATACAAAATACAATAGCTAAAATTTCTTTTTTAATAGCACTATACTTTAGTTGTGCGGATTCCAGGTTCCTGAGTAATATCTTACAATCTGTTCTTTGGGTGACTCTGGTAATTGTTGTTTTAATATTCCTCCAAATCCTAAGTCTGAGGAATCTGTTTCTATTATAAGAAAGGCTTGAGGATCTGGAATTCCTAAGCAGAGTAATTTTTTCACCATCTTCTTAATAGTTCTAACACTCTGACTCATACTCTCATCCCACTGAGGAGGGTTCTTTCTTAATCTCTTAAATAGAAGTATACAAATAATTCTAAGATTGGGAATAAAATCTGCAACATAATTAACACAACCTAAAAATCTTTGTAACTGAGTTTTATCTTTTAATTCATCAGGAAATTTATCACTAAATTCAATAGCTCTATTAATAGGTGTAATAGTTCCTTGATAAATATTAAATCCTAAAAATCTAACATTTACCTGAAATAATTTCATCTTTCTAGAAGACAATACTAATTCGTTTTCTTTAATAATATTAAAGAATTTATCTAAATGCTCAAAATGCTGATTAATAGATTTAGAAAAAACTAATACATCATCCAAATAAACTATTGAAAATTCTTGATAATAATTAAAAATATCATTCATAATATGCTGGAATTCACTAGGAGCATTCTTCAATCCTAGAGGCATAACATTCCATTCATAATGACCAAAAGGAACAACAAAAGCAGTTTTGTATTTATCCTTTTCTTCTACTTGAATCTGATAATATCCCGATTTTAAATCGAATTTAGAAAATATGGCTGCATTGTGTAATCTACCAATTAAATCCTTTTTATTAGGTATTGGATATCTAATCCATTGTAAAACCTTATTCAAAGGCTTATAATTAATAACTAATCTAGGAGCACCTCTTTCTAATTCTCCTGGATTATTAACATAAAAACCCGTGCAACTCAAGGGGATTTATTGGGTCTAATTAAACCTTTGTCTAAATAATCTTTAATTTCTTTTTTACAATATTCTAAGTATTGTTGATTCATCTGTATGGGTCTGGCCTTGGTAGGGATTGACCTTTCATCAAACCCTGGTTCATAAGGCAAGGAGACTATATGCTTTTTTCTTTCTCTAAAAGCATTGGGATGTTCTGAGCATATTTCTTTTTCAAATTTGTGTTGTAATTGATTAATTTTTTCTTGAACCGCTTTAGCCTGTAATTGATCTTCTATTCTCTTATATTGAACTTCTTTATTTACCATAGTAATATGCTTTCTCTTTTGAGAAATTAAATTAATTGAAGAGGTAGAAGCATTTCTTAGATTATTTAAATCCTTAATTCTAGGGGGTTCAAAGGAATCAAAAGTGACTTCCTTTCCCAGGGCTTCTGTAGTTATAGCCGTATGGGAAACCTTAAACGGATATAATAAAGCTAAAAATGGAGTTCCTAAAATTACATGTTCATGCAAATTTTTAACTAATAAAAATGGTGTACGATAACAAACATGATTCTTACATATTTTAGCATCTGTTAATTTGTAAGAAACATTTAATGTATGACCACCTGCTCCACTTAATCCTTCTAATGTTTTTTCATAATATTTAGTTGGGATTACTCCTTCCTGAATGCAATTCATGTCAGCACTAGAATCAATTAATGCAATGCAAATTTTTAACTAATAAAAATGGTGTACAATAACAAACATGATTCTTACATATTTTTAGCATCTGTTAATTTGTAAGAAACATTTAATGTATGACCACCTGCTCCACTTAATCCTTCTAATGTTTTTTCATAATATTTAGTTGGGATTACTCCTTCCTGAATGCAATTCATGTCAGCACTAGAATCAATTAATGCAATGAATTCAAATCTTTGATCTTTAACAACTACAGTTAATGCACAATGTCATTTATGAGTAATCATTCTATTTAATAATGAAATATAAGATGTATCATTATTGCTACATTCAACAATATCTTCGTTGATACCAGATAATATATTTTTCCCTTTCATTTCTAAATATTTAACTTCTAATTCTAAGTCCTTTTGTTTTAATAATTCTATTTCTTGCTTTATGAGAGATATCTCATTTTGCAAGTCTTTAACAGTCACATTAGATGTAACTGGGGATTTAATTCTATTCATAATTTCTTTAAATTCTACCTTATGTACAACATCTTTCTCTTTTTCTTCCCTGTCTATAATAGACTTAACTTGTATCATAAATTCTTCTTTTTGAGAAGATTCAGGCATTTTCTTTAATATTTCTATCAAAGTATTGGCCTGATCACTAGTAATAACATTAATCTTCATTGTGCAATTATCACAAGTACATAATTCTGGACCTAAACAATATTCACCCTCAGAGGTATTCTTTGATTCTAAACTATCTAGAACTTGATTAACATACTCTTCTTCGTAAGAAGAGTCTTCTGATGAACTAGAATATTCATCATTTATCATAATATCTTCTAGAATGTTAATAAGACTTTCTTTCAAGTCTTCTTGAATTTCTAATTTACTAATCTCATTGATCTTCTGTTTAACTCTACAGTTCTTAGCTTAATGACCAAATCTTCCACACTTAAAACACTTAACATCAGATTTATTATAATTCTTCTGAGTCTTACTAGGTTTTCTAGGGTTCTTCCTAGCAGGCTTTTCTTGTGAAGATTGGGGTTGACTGTAATTCTTGGAATAATTTCTACTTTTTTTATAATATTTCTGAAATCCTGATGGTTTTCTATAATTCTTTTTGGCTTTCTTACTAGGAGCCTTAATAGGTTCTATACCAAATTGTTGACAAAAAGATCCTAATTTTTTTCTACTCTGGGCTAATTCATTTTTCATTTTATTTTGTATCTTAAAATCAGTGCAAATACTAATTCCAGTTTCTATAACTTGACTAGATATTTGTCCAAAGGTTAATAAAGAATATGGAATAGTTCCTTCTGATTTAGCTTTAAGATCCATTTTAACTTTTTCTGCTAATAATCTAAGTAATCTTGCAATAAATCTTTCCTTCCAATAATCAGCTCCACCATCTGGTCGAGTACATAATTTAGATAAAAACATATCTTTATACCATCTGTAATCTGACATGGTAGGGCAGTAAAGATTAGCTAATTGTTCTGCAGCTCTTTCCTGTAATTGAGAGGGATCTCTTATAAAATATTTAGTAATAGTATATAACAAGGTATTTACTGCATCTTCTTCTATTGCAATACCTGTGGTAGGGTCTAATTTCTTAGCTTCTAATATATTATTTTTATCTTCTTGACTAAGAATATTGTCCCACCATCCTTTTAATTGCCCGATAAAACCTGTAATTAGTAATAATGCAGCTTTCCTATCAGTGTTATTCCCTACTGACTTAAAAGCTGTAGCAGCAATAGTCATTTCTTCAATAGTATTCAAGATATTCTGCTCACTATGACCATCTATATTCCATTTTGAGATAGAACTTCCACTATATGAGCTAGCGACCATATCTCTAGCTTCTTCTGTCACGACCCGATTTGGACCATGACCGGCGCACAGACTACTAACGAAATCTGGCAAGCCTTACCAAAATCAAGTAGACCTAAAGATCCGTAATCATCTCAAAACCTATAATAGTCTTATTTCAAATAAATTTTTAACAAAAATTCGGCAGAGTCTCCTCTAAAATATGGACATTCCAAAAATAATATATAAACCTGTATAACAACAGAACAACTGTACCAACCAATAATGGTCTTCATAGAGGCCAACAAAATCACATCTAATTGATGTCAGACAACTCAACAATGTAACCGAGCCCCTACAGATTTTTCCAAAGTACAATACATAAGGACACAAAAGAAATCATGAGTAACACTAACAACCTCCGAATCAAAAGATAGCATCACCTAGAAGTAAGACTCTAAACTCTAGCAGGAGTACACAATTTGACACGAGCCTGAGAATCTGAAACATATAAGGGAGATGAGGTGAGTCACCACTCAGTGAGCAAATAATAAAGAGCATAACAAGTGGGACACGATAATATAAATTTTAAAACGATACAACAAAAAAATGGTTTAATCAAGTCGTATAAAATCAAATAATAATATCAATAAGGGGTAATACTTATACAGAACTAAAATAGGCTCCTCGCCTGCAAATATGAATAATAGGCTCCCCGCCTAAAAACATCAATCAAAGGCTCCCCACTCGAAATATCAACAATAGGCTTCCCGCCTCGAAATATCAATAATTGGCTCCCCGCCTGAAAATATCCATAATAGGCTCCCCGCCTGAAATATCAATAATTGGCTCCTCGCCTGAAAATATCAATAATAGGCTCCCCGCCTGAAATATCAATAATAGGCTCCCCGCCTAAAAATATCAACAATAGACTCCCCGCCTGATGGGTAAATCATGGTGCACCAAAGCTAACATATACTGCTGTTAGCATGCACGTTCTGACAAAGTTTTACCCAAAACCGTATTGAAACTCTAGTAAAATAACTCATATTACTAAAAAAAACCTCTCGTTCAACAATATCATAGTGTATCAACAGTGTCAAGATATTACTCCCAAACATCAAACCAAATATTCATCCATTAATCTTGAAACGTGAATTCATAATAATCTTAAAAATCAAGTGCTTAAAATATTTCAAAAGAAACCTTACGTGAAAGTTATCTTATTATCATGTCCCAAAAAAATGATTTTCAAATAATGAGTCATGAAGTCTTTAAATGGCTAAAAATAAAATAAAATAAACATTAGTCAAATAAATGTAAAATTAGTTTAAAGAAAGAATTAGGACTTGTTATAGTCCCCATTATTTACTCACCAACCTCATAAGCCGTTGAGAGAGAAGTCGAGGAGCGATATCGCTAGAATGGACTCACGGAATCTCAAATAAGTTGTACTTATGTAAATCACTTTCTTCTCTTTCAACTTTTTAATATCTCTCTTCCTCTATGCATTCTTTCCTTCCTTTATGTTTGAACTCTCTTTATTGATTGTAACCCACAGAATCCTTTCTTCTATTTCTCAACAAACTCCCTCACTATGGCAGCACTACCCCTTTCTTCCCCCCCTTGTTTACTGAAAATGCTTTTCATTCCATATCCGTTTTTCAGCCCTTTTTTTTTTCTGACCCACTCTACTTCTTCCTTTCCAATTTTTTTTCTTTTATCTTTGTTTTATAGTTTAGGTTCTTCACTAGAGTAAACATGAAGCTTCTGGATTCAATGTCTATACATTATTTTAGTATTATAATA
The DNA here is from genome assembly GCA_963573325.1 of Astragalus glycyphyllos. Taxonomy (NCBI): domain Eukaryota; kingdom Viridiplantae; phylum Streptophyta; class Magnoliopsida; order Fabales; family Fabaceae; genus Astragalus; species Astragalus glycyphyllos. Next base: position 46,892,092 of record OY754313.1, on the reverse strand, counting down.
TTATCCTATCCTATAGTTATTATAAAACAAATTATAATAGAGTACAACCTAACACCATTATAATATATTATAATTATAATATGTATGTAAATGCAATCAAGTGGCGAGATCTTCCTCTGACATTTCTTTTCGTTTTTTATTTATTTATTTATTTACTTATAAACTACTTATACTTCAAATGTTTTCTGAAATTTAAAATCTCATCTCATTTCTTCTCTAAATAATATTGAACTAGTTATTATAATATCCCAATAGTATAATTTAATTAGTGTGAGTAACATGAATTTCTTGGAACTATCTAGGCCCTCTTTGCCAAAAATTGAGAAACTATATTTGAATCTTATGCCGTTTGATAACTTAATTATTTAAGTCTTAGTTCATGCGAAAAAAAATTTAGAGTGTTACATCTTCAAATTGTAAATCTGGGTAACTAGGTCTTGGATAATAATTTCTAGTTTTACCCTGATAACCCATGTTCTTAGATCTACCTATTTTATTTATATCTAATTCATCAAATTCTCGTGTTAAAACATTAACTTGAGATTTGTCTGAAATGGTTAATTTCTTTAATTTCTCTATCGAATCATCGGCTTTAGGACCTAATCTAACTTCACTTAATTCTTTTTCAGGGACATTAATTAACTTATAGACTGGTCTTTTAGGATCTAAAGGAAAATCCTTATAATACTCTATTTTCTTAGAGGTATTTGGGCTAGGAACTATTTGAAGTTCTATCCTATCTAATTGGTCAGCTATTGTAGTAGTAACTGATTGGAATAATTTAACTGTAAATGAAATCGCCCTAAGTCTGAAGCAATCTTAGGAGACTTAAAGGGATAGACTTCAAATATAGTCCCTTTACTTTCTAATTTTATGGCTTCTAATGGTGGATGGACAGAGTCTACTGTCCTATTTTCTAATGTATCCCATTTTTTAGTAATTCTAGTATTTACGTCTATGTGATTATCTACTAAAAAGGGATTTTCTATATTATTTTTTAAACAATAATTTTCAAACCAAACAGAGAAATAAATATTAATTCTAACTTTCTTAAGGTAACTATAAAACTTTTGTAAATAATCAGCTGTTTGTTCTTTAGAGAAAGTGGTAAAATACCAATCTCTCTTATCTTTATTATAATTAGCCTCAAAATCTTCTCTGATCCAAGGCTTATCTATTTCAAATTATTCTTCAAAGGAAATTACTGATAATATCTGGGAAGCTGTAGGTGACAGAGGAGGAGATTCTGACCTATTAGAAGGTTCATATAAAGGCTGTGGTATGGTAGGCATAAAATCAACACCTGCCAAATTAATATTAATTGTAGATGCTGAATCTACAGATCTTTTGGAGTCCAGACTACTTCCAGAGCTCGACTCTCCAATTCTCATAGAGTGACTTTTATTCATTCTAATTCTAACAGTTCCATCATCTTCCATGATGAACTGTCTCGGTCTTCTAGCCTCTATCTTAGGTAAAGGAATAACCTCTTTCAATACCCATTCTTCTGGTAACTTGGCAATAACATCAGAGGCTCTCAACCTCTTAGGCGTAGTAATATTAGAACGCCTCAAATTTGCCTCAATAATAACAGTTTCGTTCTTGGGAGAACTTCGCAAAGCTTTAAAATTATAATTCACATTAGAAATTTTGTACTTAATTCTATAACAAACATCTATATTAGCAACACCTTCAGTGAACAAATCATCTAAACACTGAATATTAATTGTTGCACCCCGAAAAATCCTTTGGAGGGATTTCTCTTCGCACAACATGAATTGGAGTCGCCACCAATATTTTTTTAGAGGTAAAACATTGAAAAAAACCTTTCTTGAAAGACAATGGTCCTTGGAACCACGAGATTTGAGTTCGGGGGTCGGTTATGCATGGGGAAGGTACGAGCACCCCACACATCCTTTCTACTGAAAGGGAACCTCGATTTGACGTGTGATTTAAAAGGTTGATTTAAGAAATGCTTTGTTTTTATCTCTCTTTATCTCTCCTTACTTTATGGAAAAACTTAAGGAAAATTTAATCTTTTGCGCTTGACGGGAGGGCACCGTGCCTACGTATCCCGGGGAGGGAATCAAAGCAACGTAGTTCTTGTTTTCGAAAATTGTTTCGTTTTTTTTATTTTAGAAATTGCCTTGTTTTGGAATAGGGTTTGTTTTTTTGAAAAGAAAATGGTTTTTATTTGTCGTGCTTGACGGGAATGTGACCCGCTCCTACGTATCTCCCAGTGCGATGGAGAATTCAAAGCTTACGTAGTTCTCGGTTGTCGAGAAAAGGTTTTTATTTTTTAGTTGTTTAATTTGTGAAAATTGAATGTTCACAGTGATCAAACAACAAAGGTTTCGAGTGATCACCACTAGCATCCTATTATTGACGATCGTGCAAGCAAAGGCTTCGCATTATCCTCAACAAAGTTTTTAATTTGTGAAATGAGAGTTCTTTTGAAAAATGAGTGTTCATGATAATCAATTGAGCAAAGACTCCAAGTGATCACCACTAGCACCCCATTGTTGACAATCGTGCAAGCAAAGGCTTCGCATTATCCTCAACAAAGTTTGATTTGTGAAAAATAGTTTGAAATTGTTTTGAGAAGAAGTGAAGTTGTTTATCAATGATTATGTAAATGCAAAAAAATGTTTTGAAGTTGGAACGTTACTAACGAGTAACAAATTGTTCTTTGTATGCAACATGGTTTTGAAGTTTTGGAGAGTTACTAAAGAGTAACAATTGGTGGAAATCAAAACAAGCAAATTGTGAACACCAATTCAACATTTTAATGCACCACAAGCACATAAACAAGTATATCAAGCATGGAGTACCAAGCTTCAATTCAAGAATGCATGAGTAGGCAAGGATGCAAGAATAGGTAAGAATGCATGAATATGCAAAATGCATGTGCATCAAGGTTAAATGAACCTATCTTTTGCCGAAACTTCACAAGCTTCAAACAACAATTTACAATAAACTCAAAGAGCAAAGAAAGCATGATTAAACTTGAGGATGCATCAAGGTCATTGGAGACCAATCATGTGCGCAAATTCAATTGCTTATAGACCCCTTTTTGCTCACATTTCACAAGCACATCAAATGGGAATTGAATTTTTAAATGCTTACAAGCATAGGCATCAAGGTTGAAGTAACCTATCTCTTGCCAACTTAGCATAACCCAAGATCATTTGTGGATCATAAATGAACCAAAACCCAAATTCATTTTTCTCAAATCACAAATTTGACAATTAACAACATAGGTTTGAATATTTGCAAGTTTAATGGCCAATCACCAATTTATTCTAACAAGTCAACCAAATCAAGCAAGCGAGTGACATAACCAAAACATAGATGCATTTATTCACAAGATTCAACCATGATAATCATAAAACACATATTTATTTGAAGCATGCGAAATCATTATCAAAGCAAATAACATTTTATTTCACTTAAAACAACAAAATCATGCATATAACCCCAAAATCAAAGCATCAAAACAAAGATTCATGAGATTAACATATGTACAAGCATAAAAATGAAGTTAAAAGAGAGGATCTACATTTTTGGAAGTGGAAATCTCACAAATATGCAAGAAATGATGACTTTATGCAAGGATTTACAAGAGAAGGGGTCTAGGAATCACATACCTTAAGATGAGCTCCAAATAAACACAATAGATGAAGAAATAATCAACCAAATCAACTTATCTTCAAGCTTGGTCTCCAATCTCCAAAAAATGACCCTTGATCTTGAACTTTTGTGTGATTTTATGAAGGATTGATGGTTGAAAATTAGTGTTTAGGCTTGGAAGATGGATTGAATGTGTGTGGGTAGATGAGAAATGAAGAAGTGAGTTAGAGAGAAGGGAGAGGGGGTGGCGCATAAAATGGAGAGAAGGTGAGGAGGGAGTTGTGTGCTAGGGTTTATGAGTGAATGGTGAGGCCAAAAGCTTTTTTTTGTGAGGTGAGGTTAATAGGGTATATATAGAAAGCAATTAGGTTTAAGGGTAGTTAGGTTATTGTGCACTAGTTGTGCTCTAGGATTTGATTTTAATTTTGAATCAAAGGCTAGGATTGAGGCTCACATGGATTGAGGCTCAACGGCTAGGCGACATTGGGGGTGTGGCCTTGGTCACCAAGTTTTGCTAGTTGTCATCTTGTACTATTGTACTATTATATGACCATTCCATTATCCCTTCATTTTTGATTATTCTTCTTAGGATAATTGTACAAAAATACACCCAATTTAGGCCACATACTAGGAATCTTAGGAATATGCCATTTTATGTGATCACCATGACCAAAAATGTCATAAAAATCACATCTTGGAACTTTTTGTAGAATATTCCCTTTTGATCCTTTTTTGAAATTTTGTGCACAATGTATGCATGCATGCGCATACATACATACATGACCAAAAATGTTTTGCCTCAAATAAATTTCTCTAAAATTGCACAATGATTCTTGATGAGAAACTATCTTATTTTTGACAATGACCAAAATACCCTTTTGCCCTAAAAACCTTGTTTTTTAACAACAAATGCATTTCCACTCTAACAATGAATTTAAAAGCCCAAGAATGACTTTTAAAATCCAAAAATGCATGCACAATGCTCTTCACTCTTCAAAATAAAACCACACTTCTCAATTTATTTATTTTTGCGGAAAATTAGGGTTTTAAACCTAGGTGGACAAAATTAGGGTATGACAGCTGCCCCTCTTTATTTGGATTTTACCAAGGAATATGAATTGGCCGAAACATATTCCGAGGCAAAATAGAAATAAAGAATTCAGAAATAATACTAATTTTGTCTACTTAGAGAAACCCGAATTTTCCTTTTCTTTTTTCTCTTTTTTTTTGTTTCCTTTCTTTGATCTCTCTTCTTTTGCGAGAGGGAGAGTCAACACTTGTCGCGTCGACGAGAAAGCAGTAAATTACGTAAAGCAGTAAATGAAAGCAGTAATTGCGTAAAGCAGTAAATGAAAGCAGTAAATGGGAAGTGCCGTAAATTGGGGATTCGGAGGTTGCCTAAAACCTTTTGACGGACTCTCGTCGAGTCCGAGCTCTAGGGGTGGCCTTTTTGAGCGGCCGATCAATATCAGGTCCGGAACTGATATGATCAATGGATCTACGCTATGCCTTAGGTTGACACAATTAATCCGATGGACTTAACGAAGTCTGTAGGATCTGCCGCGCGCTCGTACGCGACGTTGTGATCTGTGGAAGGAGTTCACTAACTCTGTGGGAGTTTACTAACTCTGCTGATGGAGTTCACTAACTCGGTGCCATGATGATTTTCTGAAAATGAGATTTCGGGGACCCATTGGTCCAAAGTAACTGACTTTTTTTGAAAATTTTGGGGACTAACGAGTCCAAAGCAACTGAGTTTCTTTTTGAAAATTGGGAAGCTTTGAATGATGCATGGAATGCAGGCTTTTGATGCTGGGATGCACATGGATGCAATGATATGTTTTTAGTTTTCTTTTAGCATAGGGACTTTAGGATTCTTGAGTGATCAATTCAAGCGTCCTATCGTGACGACTATGACTATTTATTAAGAATGCCTTTTTTTGTTTTGAAAACTGATTTGATGTTTGATGTAATGATGATAAATGCTATGGAATGTCTGTGTTCTTTTGCTTTTATTGTGATGAATGTGGATGATGCGAATGTAATGCTTTGAATAACATGAAATGCCTACATGCACGAGGAGGATGAATGATTGGAGTATTTAAACATTTTTGTAAACATTTTTATAATGATGAGACGCGAGACTTTAAATGCAAGGAATTGAGATGGCTATGGACCATTCTTTGGAAAAACTAGATTTGATTCAAACTCTGGTGTTCTCAAGGTTTTTATTAACAAGCTCACTTATTTTCCTTTCCATTTCCATGATGACTGAACTTTAAAAACCACATGATCAATTTGTATTCTCTCTCTCTGAAGCATTGACTAGTAAGTATGCATAAGAGTGCAGATGTGGACGACTGAGTCAGTTAACTTGGGATTGGTTTAGGACAGTGTTTGCTGGTGTTTTTAGCAAACAATCACTGGTTTTATTAGAAGGTTTGTGAGATCAAACTAGAAAAATCTCAAAGCAATTGCCTTTGAATTGCGCGTAGTTTTTGTTTCAGAAAATGTAGAAAAGGGGACGATTTGCAATGATTAATAGAATTGAAAAGAAAAGAAGCAGTAAATGGTTCATGAATTGTAAAGAAAAGACAAATAAATTGCATTGAATTGTAAAAGTGGTACACGATCACGTACAGCGATTCTTCCACTCGTTTTTCGCTCTGGCTTGGAAGTTAGAGTTTCAGGAATCGGATTGTGTATTGTGATTTGCGACCTCTGTTTCTTCTCAGAAACTACTATTTATACAAAGGAAAAGAGGGGGAAAAACTGAACTAAGTAACTGCCTAGAAATTCGAAAATTAATAACTGCTACTCCTACTTTCGACAAGAACCGCTTCATCACGCTTCGACCAACTGCTAGTCTTCAGCGCATAACTGCTCTGTTTTCTGTCTGTCGAAAGCTTGTGTCCATTTTCCTCTCTCTTGCTTTTGCTTCCCCGGAAGCTTGTCGAGTTTACCTTGCGCATGACCATTTTCTCTGTCGAAATAATTTGGTCTTTGTCGAAATATAAGTCAGGCCTTGTTGACCATTTTCAATGAAGCCTGTCGAAATTACAGGCTAACAAATTGCCCCCCAAAAATGTCTTTTTCGACTGAACTTGAGGAGGAAGAAGAGAAAGACATTTTTGAATTCACCATCGAAATAACTTTGCACTTGAGTAAAATAGCTGTATACCTGATGTCACCACTGTTAAGTGTTGTTGACGTTACTCCTATATTGGTGTATTACGTGGCCTTCAACGTTCTGCTTATAATTCTGACAATGCTCATATGGCAATCACAACTTCTTTTGAATGCCACGTACTTACGCTTTCTTTATCTTTATTCTAGCGTTATTTTAACTTCTTGCAACGTTGGCTTATACTTTTTCAAGTATTTGCCATTTATACGCAAAATTCTTTCATCAGCGCCAATCTCTTTGACCTCATATGCGCCGTTTGAATAAACTTGTAAAATTTTAAATGGTCCTTCCCAACTTGGGGACCATTTACCAAAGACTCTATCTTTTTTATCCATAGGCAATAGGACCTTCCACACTAGATCACCTGAATCAAAGGCTTTAAACTTAACCTTTTTGTTATAAGTTTTAGCTACCCTCTCTTTCTGTCGAATAAGCATATCTAAAGCTAATAACCTTTCTTCGTCTAAATCAACCAATTCATCAAGCATCATATTCCAATAATAATCAGAGGGAATCTCCCACTGTCTTTGAATTCTTGTTGATTGTAGACAAATTTCAACAGGCAACACTGCATCGTGTCCAAATGTTAGCCTATAAGGAGTAGTGTTGATAGATTCTTTGGGTGAATTTCGACAAGCCCATAATGCTTGATCAAGGGTATTATGCCAATTTTTGGGTTTCTGCCCAACATGCTTTTTAATCAAATTAATAATAACTTTATTAGCAGCTTCTACTTGACCATTGGCTTGCGCATAATATGGTGTCGAAGTTAATAACTTAAAACCAATTTCAGAAGCAAACTCTACCATTTTTCTACCAGTGAAAACTGATCCCTGATCTGTAGTAATGGTTTCTGGAATTCCAAACCTATAAATGATATGATTTTGAATAAACCTTATCACTGCTTCTTGATCAACATTGGCTAAAGGTATAGCTTCAACCAATTTGGTGAAGTAATCAATTCCCACAAGGATATATCTATGGCCCTTCGACGAAGTTGGCTTTATCTCTCCAATCACATCTAGAGCCCAACCTCTAAATGGCCAAGGTTTGACTATGGCATGCAATTCATTTGCAGGTACATGTTGTATCCCAGCATGCTTTTGACACTCTTGGCATCCCTTAGCAAATTCTATGCAATCTTTCAGCATAGTTGGCCAATACATTCCTTGTCGAAATAATAACCACTTCATTTTGTGGCCTACTTGGTGTGAACCACATGCTCCACTATGTGTATCAGAAACTGCTAAATATGCCTCATTTTCACTAAGACATTTTAATAGTACTCCTTCAGGAGTCTTTTTAAACAATTCGTTTCCAATTATCACATAGCTCAAAGCTCTGTATTTTACCTTTTTATTGGTATTTCTTGTGGGATTTTGCAAATATTCCACAATAGGCCTTCGCCAATCATTATTGGTCATATTGTCAAGAGCAAAAATTTCTGCTAAGTCAAAGTCACCAAAAAATTGATGTTTTTCGACAACGACTAGTTCCTCGTTTGCGTTTGTTGCCCCCCCAGTTTTTGGTGTTGACAATAGTGACAAAGAATAGTCATTAGAAATGATTTTATCCTTTATTTCAATTAACTCTTCCAGGCTTTGTTTTGAAACTTTATAGCCTGAAGCAATTTGTGCCAATTCATTTGCCACTTGATTATCAATTCGTGGTAAATGTTCTAAGTGAACAGACTCAAATCTTTTTAACAAAGAATTGGCAACAACAAAGTATCTGATAAGGTGCTCTTTAATGCATTTGTACTCTCTTGTCAATTGTTTGACAACCAACTCAGAGTCACCTTTTATTTCGACATGACTTGCCCCCAGCTCAAGTAAAATTTCAAGGCCTACTATTAAAGCCTCATACTCAGCTTCATTATTGGAGCAAACATCTCGAATTTTAAACTTATACTTCATTGGAATGTTAGTAGGAGATATTATTAAAATACCAATCCCAACTCCATGTTTATGGCTTGAACCATCAAAGTACAACCTCCAAGGATATACGTCTACAAAACTTAATGTTTCTTCGACAACAGAATGGTCTACTATAAAATCAGCAACCACTTGTCCCTTAATTGATTTTAGAGGTTGATAAGTTAAGTTGTATTCTGACAAAGCCAAAGCCCATTTACCAATTCGGCTATGCATTATTGGTTTCGACAGCATATGCTTAATAACATCAAAATGCGAATAAACAGAAACATCAGCTGGTTTTATATATTGCTTTAACTTTGTACACGAGAAATACAAACAAAGGCACAACTTTTTTATAGGAGTGTACCTCGTTTCGGCATCATTTAAGACCCTACTGAGGTAATAAATGGCTCTTTCGACACCACTTTCATCCTCTTGTGCTAACATGCTACCTATTGTTCTATCAGAAGGTGCTATATACAATTTGAGCACTTTGTGTTTAATAACAGGCAACAAAATTGGTGCTTTCATCAAATAAGACTTGATTTCGTCGAAGGCTGCTTGATGCATTGGTTCCCATTTGAACTCTTCTTCCTTCTTCAGTCTTAACAATGGCGAAAAAACTTGTGTTTTGCCACTTAGATTTGATATAAATCTTCGAAGGAAATTGATTTTTCCCAGCAACGACTGAAGCTCCTTTTTGGTCGAAGGGGCCTTCGTTTCCATAATTGCCTTAGTCTTATTTTGATTGATTTCAATGCCTTTTTTGTGCACTATAAAACCCAAGAAATCACCTGCACGTACACAAAAGGCACATTTTAATGGATTTATTTTCAATCCATATTTCCTCATTCTTTCAAAAGAACGGCGAAGATGGTCTAAATGACCACTTTCTGAGGAAGATTTAACCACCACATCATCTATGTATACTTGCATAAAATCATCAATAAAATCATGAAACATAGAATTCATGGCCCTCTGATATGTAGCACCAGCATTCTTTAAGCCAAAGGGCATTACTACCCATTCATAAACACCCAATGCCCCTGGACATCTAAAAGCAGTTTTCGACACATCCTCTTCAGCAATGAAGATTTGATTATACCCAGAATAACCATCGAGCATACTAAGATAATCAAATCCTGCTGCTGAATCTATTAGCATTTCTGCCACAGGCATTGCGTATTCATCCTTGGGAGTTGCATTATTTAAATCCCTAAAGTCTATGCAAACTCTAAGAGTCCCATTTTTCTTTATTACAGGAACTATATTGGCTAACCATTCAACATACCTGGCAGTTCTGATGAATTTGTTTCTGAATAGCCTTTCGATTTCCTCTTTGATCTTAGCCAACACTTGAGGAGCAAATCTTCTTGGCACTTGCTTCACTGGTTTCTTCCCTGGTCGAATTGGTAATTGCATTTCCACTACTTCTCGACTTAACCCAGGCATTTCGTCGTAATCCCAAGAAAAGCAGTCTTTGAACTCCCTTAGCAATGTGATGACTTGGGTTTTTAGAGAAGCATCAATATTTGCACTAATATAAGTTGGCCGTTTTATTGAGCCATTTCCCATATCAACTTCTTCTAACGGGTCTTGAGCTTGCATATGCTTTGTCGAATCTCTAGGATCCTTGTCAAAACCTAATGGATCATCATCATAAATACAGTCAAGTCTTTCATCTATGACTATGCCATTTTCTTCATGTAACTCACTGGCTTCGACAGCCATTGTTTGTTGAATAATTTCGGCCTCTATAGCCGCTTTAAACTTGTTTTCGGCCATATAAGCCGTAATTTTGTCCCATGCATTGGGCACTGACATAAGAACATTTTCAAGAACCAGTGTTCCACCCCGTTGGTCGAAGAACACCATCAGGATAAACACTATCATCTCCCATTATTTCTCTTTCCCAAACAAAACCATAATTTGGGTCAAGATGAACTGAGGCAAGAACATTATCCGCAGGAACATATGCCTCATTAGAAGATGAACATGGCGCAATCTTCGCCATTTGTTTCTCAAAATTTTCCTTGGTAATTTGGTTCACATCAGCACGGAAGTAGCTCTGATCGGCTTCAACATACTCTACCAAACCATCTTCCTTCCACATTACTAAACGTTGATGCAAAGTTGAAGGGACAACACCAACTCCATGGATCCACTCTCTACCAAGGGGTAAATTAAAATTCGCTTTAGAGGCTATCACTAAGAACAATGTAGTCCTCTTTATGGAACCAACGATTAAGTCCACCTCGATGGCCCCCAAAGAATGGCCAGTTTTGCCTTCATAGTTGCTTAAGACAATGTTATGTGGCCTGAGGTCAGTGTCGAACTTACCAATCTTCTTCAAAAGACCATGTGGCATTAAATTCACTGCAGCTCCACCATCCACTAACACTTTGTTAATTCCAACACCATTGACTTTGGCTTGGACATACAGGGGTTTCAAGTGGTTTTGCATACTCATATCTGGCTTCTCAAAGGTAGCCATTTGGTCTTCGACACAACCATTGTTCATCACATAGTAACACATTGGCTTATGATGAGCCATATCCTCTGTAAAATCCTCTTCAACATCATTTGGTACTGTGATAACATCGTACTCAAGAGGCAGTATTGATACCACATTGCAAACAACATCGAAATCATCTTCAGAATCATCAAAATCAGACTCCATGTCTTCATCCATGTCGAAATCAGCATTCTTTTCTTTCACTGTTGACAATGGAGGAAATATTCTTTCAAGAGCAGGCCTTCTTGGCTTTTCTGTTACCACAGCCTTGCCTTTGGCCTTATTCGCTGCACACACATGACTAGCAACATCAGCATTCCTCTTTGTGGCAACTTCAGCTTTGTGAACCTCACTCTTCGCCACTATTATGCTCGTGGAACTTGATTAATGTCAATCGTACTGCGTGGAACATGGTTATTAGCCAAATGACTTGGAACCTTGTTAATGTCAAAGTGTGCCTTCTTCTTCTGTTGTCTTTGGTAACGACGCCACTGTGTTCTAGTCATGGGGTTCTTACCCTTATAGTTATTCTTATAATTAAACTTAGCAGCATCAGTATCTGGCTTGACAGCTTTAGCACGTTGATTATTGGGCACCCACGCTTCGACAGGAGCACTAGCACTTGGGACAAATGATTTATTTGTTGACAGCTTCAAATACCCTTTCGCTGAGGACTTCTGCTTAGCAAATTGTCGCTTGCTTGTTGAAGGCTTTGTTGACAAATTAGCCTTATAGCCAGGAAGATCTCCTTTTGCAAAGTCAAATTTCGGCCTGTTATCAAGCCATTTTCTTTTACGTTGTTGTTGATCCTGATAACCTTCGACAGCTTTAGCTGCTTCTTTGTCGAAGACAGCGCTGCACCTTGGGCAAAGCATAACTTCAGAGTTATTCCACTTACACCGATTGAGGAAATCTATCAATTCTTCCTCAGCCTTTGGATACACAGCATGTATCTTCCCATCATATTCTTTTAGGGTCACTTCCTGTTTCTTACCTTCAGCATACATAAAACCTTTTAATTTTTCGGTGGCAGTCTTGACACACTTAGGAGTGTCTGCCATTTGAGCATCCACCATGCCTACATCAGCTTCGACAGGTTCAGAATACATAGCTTCAGCCTTAGGCAACGGATCAACATCAATCTGCATAGGAGCTTTCATTTTCTTATCAGCAAATTTGAGTCTTCCTTCGTCAACTGCTTTTTGCACAATATCCCTGAAAAGCACACAACGGTCAGTGTTATGTCCCAAAAAATTATGGAACTTACAATAACCCTTTTTCTTTCTTTGGTCAAGAGTTGGTATTTTAAGGCCTTTAGGCACTAATATTTGACCATCAGTTACTAAAAGATCAAAAATTTCATCACATTTAGTAACATCAAAAGTATAAGTCTTAGGCATAAATCTATCATTCTTAGGCTCTACAGGGTTATTCCCATTCGCAGGCCTTAATAATTTACAGGTATAAGGAGGACCAGGCTTAAGTTCAGCCACGTCTATCTCCTCTTCTTCGCCATTACTATATGTAACGTCGAATTCTTTTTCGACATATGCCACTTTTTCTTTTTTATGATACCTATTCGACCTAGATTTTTCCTCTCTAAGCCTTTCAACTTGTCGAACTCTATCAGCCAAATGAGCCATATCTCGCAAATGAGATGTGTCTAATTTCTTTCTAATTGAGTAATCAAGGCCACCAGCAGCCATTTCGACAAGCTCATGTTCAGGGACTTGTGTGAAGCAACGAGATTTCAACAGCCTAAATCTGTTTAAGTAATCATCAATAGTTTCAGGCATTTTGCGCCGAACACTAGCCAATTCTTTAAGACTAATTTTCGACTGGCCCATGTAAAACTGTGCATGGAATGCCTTTTCTAATTGCCCCCATGTGAACATAGAACCAGGGGGTAAGGTCGTGAACCAAGTGAAAGCATTTTTAGTTAGAGAATTTGGAAAGTATTTCATCTTCAAATTCTCATTTTGTGCTAAGTCCCCAGCCTCAGTCAAGAAACGAGCAATGTGTTCGACTGTGGACTCATTTGTATCACCACCAAACTTAGTAAACTTGGGAACTTTCCATCCCCTTGGTAACTCAGTTTGTAATACGTATTCACATAATGGTGATACGAAGTTAGGCCTTTGTAAACCTATGTTAAGGCCATTTTGCGCCAAAATAGTTTCGACTAAAGTAGCTATATTGTTTTCTGCGCCAACATTGTGTTGTTGCACTTGTCGAACAACTTCATCAGCGTTCTGGTGTCTATTTACCAAAACTACTTCAGGGACGTGGTTTACTGCCCCTGTAGTTCGCCTACAATTGTGGACGCTTCGACTGCAACTGCTTCTTGGGGGTTAACTGGCGACGCATTACCCGCAATAATAGGAACTTGCCTATTATTAACCGCTGGAGCCCCAAAGAAATCTGCAATCCTACTCATCTGATTTGCCAACATTTGGTAACTGTTATTGGTATTTTGAATCAATGGATTGAAAACTGTACCAATTTGTTGGGTAAGCATATTAACCATATCGTGATTACTCTCGTCTACTTGCTGTCTTAAGGCCAACAAAGACGTATTGGTTAATGCTGGGGGATTCCGACCAAATACACTCTCAGAAGAGACATGTGTAGGGGAAAAGGTCGAAATATGTGGCATTCCAGTAGGCATGCCATACATTCCCAAAGGAAATGGGGGTAGATGCACGTTATTCAAACGTGGGTCTAAACCGCTCCCCATTGCCATGTAAGGGCTATGAAGCCCTGCACTTAACGGCAAAGACATAGGCAAAGATGCCATTTCTGACTGCGTTGAACCAACATTAGTCATTGAGAATGAAGGAACAGTTGTTGACGATGATGGTCCTGCGCTAATGCTCGCAGAATCCATTGTTGTTCCTTGCCCTTGTGAAACCACAGGGTTGGAACTAGACGCATTATTCGTACTAGAACGAACCATTTTACCACTTCTTAAGTGCATACAACAGCGAATACAAATAAGAGAGTACGAAAAATGAACAAAATCAAAGGCAATGTCCCACTGGGCGTGCCAATTTGTTTGCTGGTGTTTTTAGCAAACAATCACTAGTTTTATTAGAAGGTTTGTGAGATCAAACTAGAAAAATCTCAAAGCAATTGCCTTTGAATTGCGCGTAGTTTTTGTTTCAGAAAATGTAGAAAAGGGGACGATTTGCAATGATTAACAGAATTGAAAAGAAAAGAAGCAGTAAATGGTTCATGAATTGTAAAGAAAAGACAAATAAATTGCATTGAATTGTAAAAGTGGTACACGATCACGTACAGCGATTCTTCCACTCGTTTTTCGCTCTGGCTTGGAAGTTAGAGTTTCAGGAATCGGATTGTGTATTGTGATTTGCGACCTCTGTTTCTTCTCAGAAACTACTATTTATACAAAGGAAAAGAGGGGGAAAAACTGAACTAAGTAACTGCCTAGAAATTCGAAAATTAATAACTGCTACTCCTACTTTCGACAAGAACCGCTTCATCACGCTTCGACCAACTGCTAGTCTTCAGCGCATAACTGCTCTGTTTTCTGTCTGTCGAAAGCTTGTGTCCATTTTCCTCTCTCTTGCTTTTGCTTCCCCGGAAGCTTGTCGAGTTTACCTTGCGCATGACCATTTTCTCTGTCGAAATAATTTGGTCTTTGTCGAAATATAAGTCAGGCCTTGTTGACCATTTTCAATGAAGCCTGTCGAAATTACAGGCTAACAGACAGTGAGTTGAGAGACTGCCCCGACAGGAATTTATGGATGTGAATGACTTTAGGGAGAACTCTGCTCATTTGAGCGGGAGTGAACAGTTATGGAAATGCCCCACTTTAGAATGACAATTTCAAATGGGTTCTTTGAGTGGGTTTGTGAAAGGGGATGAAGTTATGGTACTGGTTATGAATTGAGGGTGGTATATGAATGGGATGGACAATGAACCAACTTTCCCAAGACCAGGGTGGGTGGGTGGTGAAGAGAATGCCCCAACTTTTGGATCTGAGTGGTGTTCTCAGTGCAAATCTTTGGTTCTCTATGAATGTCTTGACTTTTGGCATGAAAGAAGCCTCACTTGGTGATCACTAAACTTTGTTTTAATCTTTGGTGCAAATCTTTTCCTTTGGGCCTGAGACATGAGGACCATCTAGGGTAATAGCAATGCCAGAGCCGCGCATAAGTTTGCTTGCCATTTGAAGTGATTGTGCCTGCGTTTGTTTTTTGCCAATTCATTTATTTGAGGGATCCCCTCTTTTCTGTGATTTTCAGAAATTTCGCAATAATTGTAATGCTTTTTGACTCATGCACAGGTTTCACGGTTCAGTATCATCAATCATAAAAACATTTATTTTAAAACAAAGAGACAGAATAAGTGAAGATAAAAGACACGAAAAGCAAACACATGGAAGAAAAAGTTGAATTCTTATTGTTATGGAAACTTGACGTGCAGAAGGTCACGCCAATTGAAAGTACATTGAAAAATTTTTAAACTGGAAAAATACAAGAAAAAGGGGAAGCAGATCTTGTGTTTTTCTTTTGAAGTAACGATGCCAATCGTCCATACTCATGACCTTGATCACCCCTTTATCCAAACTTTTGGGGGTGCTGATTGCCTTTTTCATTTCAAGTCCAAGTTTTCTGACCCTAATTTTTGCCTAGATCGCCCTTTGCAGGTTTTCAATCCACCGGGTCGCTCTGGTTTTGCCTAGGCCGCCCTTTGCGGGTTTTCAACCTAGCGAGCTGATTCTTACTTGGCTCATTTTTCTCTTTTTTCATTTATTTCTTTAGGCATACTCCTTTCTGGCTGTATCTGAATCTACTGGAAACTGGGGTTTTCTTTTCTTGCATCCCATTTTGCGAGAATTAAAGGCCCCTCCGGAGAATAAGTTCTTCGTCTTCATGATACTGGGTTCATCTCCATGGGAATCCCTTTGGAGGTTCATGATCTTTTTGAGCATTGAGTCTTCTTTGAAATTGTTGAAGATGAGCTTTCTTCGGTTTGAGCTTTCTCTTATTCTTCTTCTGACCTAAGACAAATGTACTTTGGTTTGATAAGGCTCAATGAAAGTATTACTTCCATCATATGGGGTTTGCCCCTGTTAAAACGAAGCCTGATTTCCATGAAGGTCATCATCGTCCTTGATATCCTTTGTTGATTGTCTCTAACTGCCCCATTTTTAGGGTGGCGTAGGGAGGGATCATGATGCTTGACCTGGAGTCTTCATACTGTCATTTGTGACTACCTTAGCTTGGAAAGCTGCGCAACAGACCGAACTTTGGTAATTACAGACTTTGTTATAATGGCAAGTGTCTTATGTCAGAAGGGTGATTTAAACAAACTTGTTGATTCATTGCTCTTTATCATGGCGTCAATCCTCTCCTTTGCTCAAATTGATCATGTCACTTGATTCCTCATGAGGACGGACCACTTTGTTCTCTTATTCTTGCACAACAGCTTGATTGCAAATCTAATGGTGGAGTCTGAGGAATGACTGAGGGTTTGTGGAGGGCGGGATGACGAGGTCGAGGTAGTGTTTGCGGTTTTATGAAAGGAGAGATGTATAGGAATGATGAAGTGTTTGAAGGTTTATGGAAGAAAGGGTGGTCATACACAACAAGGTGTAGGAAGGTTCATTGAGACAAGAATCTCTTACGCTTTATGGCCAAATGTATCAGCTCACAACTTATATTTCTTTCGTCTCTTTTTCCCTTGTTTTTTCATTTTTGGGATTTTCATTTTTTTGAATCTGTTCTTTTTTGTTTCATTTTTTCTGATTTTTTCCTTTTTTGCTTTTGAGTTGAGTGAGCTGATAAAAGTGATACACTATTTTTGGATATTTGAAGTGATCCTTGTCTGGGGTGATTGGAGAGATAATGGCAATGAAACCCCTGCAGCGGTTGGAGGATGCTTGATTGGGTTCTGGTATTAACTGGGGTGACAGGAGGTTCAGAGGGAGGAGCAAATGAGATGGGTTGATTTTGTAGAAGGGCCACTGGTAGTGAGGAAGGTGGCGATGGCAGGCATTTGGTTATGAATTTTTTTTGTGATGGGGTACTTGTAATGGGAAATGGGAAAGTTGGTTGATCTGAGGAAGGGAAAGGGTTTGGTCGCGAAAGAGGTTCGCTTGTAACATTTGTTTGGTTTCCTCAGCATTGCTCCACTTTGCTTGAACTTGTGCTTTGACTTCATTGCCCAACCTAGTTGTGGCATCATGAATTTCTACAGCCTTAGCCAATTCTTCACTTATTAACTCCGAAGAAACATCCCAATTGTCTTCAGCCTCTCTCTCAGTTTGGTTAATCGGGTAATCAGAGTCACAATATAAACCATTGGCGTCGTTGTTTTCTAAGATTATTTTCATTTATTATTATTTTTGATCCGCGTTGGGAGGAATTGAAAAGCAAATAACAGACACATGACAAAATGAAAGAAAGAAATTTTATTGAGGAATTCAAAATAACATTTTATTGATGATGATACTAAAAGGAAACATGTGTGCCCTTATTGAAATATCCTAAGGCCTTGGGCAGAGCCAAAGGATTGCATTACAGAAAATTGTTTTGAACTGAAAAACTACATGAAAATCAACAATCACTCATAAATGCTATGAAATGCATGACAAAGACACAAATGTTTTGATGATGCCGCTTTCACCACTTCAACCCTCTTCAACAACTGCTATCCTTGCTTAATAGTCCACAGACCCTGAGAACTTGATCCTTCCCCCCTTCTCAAAAGTTAACTGTTTGGAATCAATGAAGCCCTGAACCAAATTTTTCAAAAGATAGCAATTTTCAGCAGAATGCCCAATTGCCCCAGCATGGAGCTCGCAAGTGGCTTCTGGATTGTACCCGCTTGGGAATGGAGGTTGAACTGATCTCATCTTGCGAGGAGTGATCCATCCATGACTGATTAGATAGCTGCATAGGTCGGCGTATGACATGGTGATGGGGTTGGATCAAACTTGGATGGAGAATGATGATAAGGGAAGGAAACTGACAGTCTCAAACAAGAGAAACTGCACATGGCATGCACGCCCACTAGAAGAATGCTTCGTAGAGAGTTAACATTGGTTAAAACATGATGGAAAATTTTTTGATGAACTGTTTCAGTCTTTTATCATGGAATGGATGAGATGCAATGCCTTTTTTGAAGAAAATGAAAATGAACTGTTGATTTGAAAAACTGAGTGCCTTGGAACATTTTGAGTTTGCAAATAAGTAAGGGTAAACTTTTTCAACAGATTATTTTGCAAAAGCGTCTCGTCTCTCATCACAACTTTTTATTTGGTTTATGCAATGTATGAATGAACAAATCATGATAAGCAAATGCATGAAAAATGACCACTTGAAAAGTGTAATTATTCTAAAGGAGATTTTTTTTGTTTGTTTTTGATGCAAGATGAAATACGAAACTCCAATGCATTTTTGGATGATGCAAGATGCAAGAATGATATCTTTTCAAAATGATTTTTATTCTTTAGAGGCACGGCAAGATCTGAAATACCAATGCCCCTTTTTTGCGAAAATGATGACGTGAGGCAACCAATTGTCGTTACTCTGAGTAACTTGCATGAAACATTGAGTGGATCCTGACTCAATACTTCACGTAATATACTGAAATGTTTCGACATTTGGTTGACTCCACTTATTCACTTTATTTGAAAACAAACTGCGCCTGATTGGGTCAAAGTGCCCCGATATCGTAGAGTATCATCTCAAATTTGTAGTGCACAAACAAATTTGAGATATTACCCTTCATCATTCAAAGATGCACTTCTACCCATGGAACGATTGCATAAGGAGTTTCTCTTATTTCATTTTTTTTTGGAAAATGATTTAGAAAATGATTTTAAAAATGATTTGAAGATGTAAGTGATTTATTGAAAAAAAAAATTAGAAAAAGGTGCTTTATTTGGGGAAAAAGGTTTTTAGAAAAAGGTGCTTTTTGAATTGAAAACGGTTTTACCTTTTGATTCCATTCCGTTTCTTACACACCTATGACAAGACTTTGTGTTACGTTGCGATCTCCGGCAAACAACTTTAATGCATGGAGGATGCAAAGAATGGAGGTTTTTTTTCAAAATTTTTGTTAGATGCGAATGCAATGATGATGATGCAAAATGACGCAGATGTGATGATTATGACCTTTTATTTACATAGAAAAGAGAGAAGAAAATGATGTTTATTGGTAGCGGTTCAAAACATTTTTGAAAATACCCGCTATATGCCACCTCATATAGGTGTTTATGAGGGAAAAAGGAAATTATTTTCTACATTTTTTGGTAAAAGAGTTTCGAAAGAGGATGCCTAAGCTAATGCAACACACAATTTGCGTGCCCCCGTGTCCTACAAATGGGTAAAGATCGTAGGCTCTAAAGTCAACGACAAGGGTAATCCTCCCATGTGGGTTCTGGTCACTGCCTCACAATGGCAACCAAGAGCTAAAGTCTCTCTCATGAATACACCCACAATCGTAGAGAGCTACCGATTGTGAGGTATCATGAAGAAAGCGCATTCTTGGGCGAAACTTTCATGAGAGCCAGACAGACAACGGTCTAAGAATGGCAGTCACTACTCATTTCCACTCTCCTAGGGTTCTTTGCAGACCTTGGGTTTTAGGCCCCACTCAATGCTCACAAATGTAAGGTGTGCAGTGTGTGATGAGGGCACAACACCTAAAAATCTACCCAAACCCCACCTGCAAAGGGAAACCAAAACAGTCCAGACAATATCAAGCAACAGCATGTCGTCTACCCTAGGGTTCAACATCATTTCAACATAAGTATACTAACCTAGGGTTCCAACAACAATCGCAAGCATTGCTTACCTTAAGAAAGGGAGCCTAGAGGAGGGGACATAATAGGATTAGGGGAAATGCATGAGCTTACCTCAAGAAAGGGAGCAATGAAGAGGGGAACATGCTAGGATTGGGGAAATGTATGAGAAAAGCATATAAACGACGAAAGTAAGAGGAGAAGAAGAAGAAACTACTCTTATTTTACTCAAGAAGCAAATATAGAAGAGGAAGAAGGCTAACACACAATGCAAGCAAGCACAACATCACAAGAATGCACACGACAATTCTAAGAATAATGCAAGCATGTTTTTAAAGCAAAGGAAAGAAAGAAGAAAGGGAAAGGAGGAGAGATATAACAAAGCATTCAAATCAACGAAATAAATCACATGTCGAATCGATTGGCTCGACCCACTAAAGAAAGGTCCCCAGCGGAGTCGCCAGCTGTTGCACCCCGAAAAATCCTTTGGAGGGATTTCTCTTCGCACAACATGAATTGGAGTCGCCACCAATATTTTTTTAGAGGTAAAACATTGAAAAAAACCTTTCTTGAAAGACAATGGTCCTTGGAACCACGAGATTTGAGTTCGGGGGTCGGTTATGCATGGGGAAGGTACGAGCACCCCACACATCCTTTCTACTGAAAGGGAACCTCGATTTGACGTGTGATTTAAAAGGTTGATTTAAGAAATGCTTTGTTTTTATCTCTCTTTATCTCTCCTTACTTTATGGAAAAACTTAAGGAAAATTTAATCTTTTGCGCTTGACGGGAGGGCACCGTGCCTACGTATCCCGGGGAGGGAATCAAAGCAACGTAGTTCTTGTTTTCGAAAATTGTTTCGTTTTTTTTTTCAGAAATTGCCTTGTTTTGGAAAAGGGTTTGTTTTTTTGAAAAGAAAATGGTTTTTATTTGTCGTGCTTGACGGGAATGTGACCCGCTCCTACGTATCTCCCAGTGCGATGGAGAATTCAAAGCTTACGTAGTTCTCGGTTGTCGAGAAAAGGTTTTTATTTTTTAGTTGTTTAATTTGTGAAAATTGAATGTTCACAGTGATCAAACAACAAAGGTTTCGAGTGATCACCACTAGCATCCCATTATTGACGATCGTGCAAGCAAAGGCTTCGCATTATCCTCAACAAAGTTTTTAATTTGTGAAATGAGAGTTCTTTTGAAAAATGAGTGTTCATGATAATCAATTGAGCAAAGACTCCAAGTGATCACCACTAGCACCCCATTGTTGACAATCGTGCAAGCAAAGGCTTCGCATTATCCTCAACAAAGTTTGATTTGTGAAAAATAGTTTGAAATTGTTTTGAGAAGAAGTGAAGTTGTTTATCAATGATTATGTAAATGCAAAAAAATGTTTTGAAGTTGGAACGTTACTAACGAGTAACAAATTGTTCTTTGTATGCAACATGGTTTTGAAGTTTTGGAGAGTTACTAAAGAGTAACAATTGGTGGAAATCAAAACAAGCAAATTGTGAACACCAATTCAACATTTTAATGCACCACAAGCACATAAACAAGTATATCAAGCATGGAGTACCAAGCTTCAATTCAAGAATGCATGAGTAGGCAAGGATGCAAGAATAGGTAAGAATGCATGAATATGCAAAATGCATGTGCATCAAGGTTAAATGAACCTATCTTTTGCCGAAACTTCACAAGCTTCAAACAACAATTTACAATAAACTCAAAGAGCAAAGAAAGCATGATTAAACTTGAGGATGCATCAAGGTCATTGGAGACCAATCATGTGCGCAAATTCAATTGCTTATAGACCCCTTTTTGCTCACATTTCACAAGCACATCAAATGGGAATTGAATTTTTAAATGCTTACAAGCATAGGCATCAAGGTTGAAGTAACCTATCTCTTGCCAACTTAGCATAACCCAAGATCATTTGTGGATCATAAATGAACCAAAACCCAAATTCATTTTTCTCAAATCACAAATTTGACAATTAACAACATAGGTTTGAATATTTGCAAGTTTAATGGCCAATCACCAATTTATTCTAACAAGTCAACCAAATCAAGCAAGCGAGTGACATAACTAAAACATAGATGCATTTATTCACAAGATTCAACCATGATAATCATAAAACACATATTTATTTGAAGCATGCGAAATCATTATCAAAGCAAATAACATTTTATTTCACTTAAAACAACAAAATCATGCATATAACCCCAAAATCAAAGCATCAAAACAAAGATTCATGAGATTAACATATGTACAAGCATAAAAATGAAGTTAAAAGAGAGGATCTACATTTTTGGAAGTGGAAATCTCACAAATATGCAAGAAATGATGACTTTATGCAAGGATTTACAAGAGAAGGGGTCTAGGAATCACATACCTTAAGATGAGCTCCAAATAAACACAATAGATGAAGAAATAATCAACCAAATCAACTTATCTTCAAGCTTGGTCTCCAATCTCCAAAAAATGACCCTTGATCTTGAACTTTTGTGTGATTTTATGAAGGATTGATGGTTGAAAATTAGTGTTTAGGCTTGGAAGATGGATTGAATGTGTGTGGGTAGATGAAAAATGAAGAAGTGAGTTAGAGAGAAGGGAGAGGGGGTGGCGCATAAAATGGAGAGAAGGTGAGGAGGGAGTTGTGTGCTAGGGTTTATGAGTGAATGGTGAGGCCAAAAGCTTTTTTTTGTGAGGTGAGGTTAATAGGGTATATATAGAAAGCAATTAGGTTTGAGGGTAGTTAGGTCATTGTGCACTAGTTGTGCTCTAGGATTTGATTTTAATTTTGAATCAAAGGTTAGGATTGAGGCTCACATGGATTGAGGACATTGAGAAACCACAAAATGAGAGAATAGAGAGGGGGTAGGCGACATTGGGGGTGTGGCCTTGGTCACCAAGTTTTGCTAGTTGTCATCTTGTACTATTGTACTATTATATGACCATTCCATTATCCCTTCATTTTTGATTATTCTTCTTAGGATAATTGTACAAAAATACACCCAATTTAGGCCACATACTAGGAATCTTAGGAATATGCCATTTTATGTAATCACCATGACCAACAATGTCATAAAAATCACATCTTGGAACTTTTTGTAGAATATTCCCTTTTGATCCTTTTTTGAAATTTTGTGCACAATGTATGCATGCATGCGCATACATACATACATGACCAAAAATGTTTTGCCTCAAATAAATTTCTCTAAAATTGCACAATGATTCTTGATGAGAAACTATCTTATTTTTGACAATGACCAAAATACCCTTTTGCCCTAAAAACCTTGTTTTTTAACAACAAATGCATTTCCACTCTAACAATGAATTTAAAAGCCCTAGAATGACTTTTAAAACCCAAAAATGCATGCACAATGCTCTTCACTCTTCAAAATAAAACGACACTTCTCAATTTATTTATTTTTACGGAAAATTAGGGTTTTAAACCTAGGTGGACAAAATTAGGGTATGACATTAATAACTAATGAATTTTTAGTAAAACTATTCATTTAATTCATAGAAAAATTAGGATAACAATTAAAATAAACTGGACCATCATTCAAATTTGATTCTAATATAGCAATAATAGATTCAAGAAACCTTTTAATTCTAGTATCACGCAAAATCAACAATATAGGAGTATTTAATCTTAACTTATGTAAAGGCTTAACAGCAACCTATATTAATCCAAGATGAATATATTGAAAACCTTGTTTAACATGCTCATCAATTAATTCTTCATTTAACAAATTAATAGACTCATGATGATTAACTATAGATCTAGATGATTCTATGGTATGAATAATATTCTGTGCTCTAAACTTATCAAAAGTATTCGTTTTATATATCTCTTTATAGTTAATGTCAGGCATCTTCCAACTTTGTAATCTATTTTCTATTTCATCTATTTCTAATTCCCTATTCTGATAATTATCTTGATCACTTCTCGCGTCTAATTGTTCTTGTAATAAACTTGTGGTTATGACCGCTCTATCTCTCCTAGAGGACCCTAGCTCACTCAAAGTTCTAAGAAACCTAGCCATGATTATTATTTCTATTCCTTTATTTTCTTTATCTTTTCTTTTCTACCGGGAACACCAAACGGACTCAACTGGTTTGCGGGAACACCAACTACCCTTCTCTCCTGGGTTTCAAAAGGCTTACCAGCACAAACTAT
Source organism: Astragalus glycyphyllos (assembly GCA_963573325.1). Classification (NCBI taxonomy): domain Eukaryota; kingdom Viridiplantae; phylum Streptophyta; class Magnoliopsida; order Fabales; family Fabaceae; genus Astragalus; species Astragalus glycyphyllos. The sequence goes on along the minus strand of OY754313.1, from coordinate 46,867,891 downwards.
CCGGTCTTACCAACGCTAAATAATAAAGATATTGAAAATATCAGTTTAGTAAATGATAATATAGCTTAATTACCTAGAGCCTTGTTGCAGGCTCTGATACCAGTAAGTAGGATAGTGCGGTTATAACAACAAAGTAGTTAAGATAGATAGTTATAATAACTGAGATATAGAAACATAGTAGTAATAAAGATAGAAACTTAGATGGAGTGCTATAAGTATAAAAAGATAATTTCTAAAATAATAGGTATGAAATAATTGAAAATAGATAAAGGATAAATTTTAGCAAACTCATTTTATTGATTCTGAAAGATAACTTACAATTTCAGAGATTCCCAAAATTCAGAGAGATATTTTTCAACTGAGTTTTTTCGATGCTCTGAAATAAAATTGAGCCCTCCTTTTATAGAGGGAAGGAGGCCACTAGAATCTAACAGCTGGCTATGCCAGCGCAAAAGCTAAATTAGTACATTGATTCGTAATCCACCGAAAGTAAAAGTGACAATGACCTAATTACAATAATACTTAATAATACAAATTACTTTTTAAAATAGTCAAAAAGTAAACAGTAATTTTTGTCTGCCATGAGATAATGGTGCCAAAACCTAATCAGAAAAGAATCTTGCTTTTGGGATTGCTGTAATGATGTTGTCTGCCAATAATTCATAATTCAGGGATACCGCTTATCCCAAAACAGTCGTCTTCATTGATTGCTGTAAAGCTCTGAGATGATCTTGCTGAATCGTCGCTGTTAGGTTCTGATTCAGATAATGCTGCTTGTAATTTTTTAAAAAATTCTTTTTTATTTGTAGATGAGGATAATTCTGCCAGAAACTTGGATTTTTTGGCCAAGAATTCTGATTCTTTAATAATTTCTTTGGATTTAGAAAGATGTCTGGGGTTCTTTCTAAACCAATCCTGAAGCACTAATGAACTTATTAATTGGGGATTAAATTTAGTCCACCATTTAGTTCTTACTCTTCTGCTGATCTAATTTAATTCAGTATCTGGGATGGTCTTAATCTTTTGCTAAGTCCACGAAGTAATCCAAGATATTCCAAAGCTAATATGAAAAGCTAATAACTTCATATGATCAGGAAAATTTGTTTCTTTTGAAAATTCCTGAGAGGCTAATTCTGTAAAATCTGGATAGATGCTTGTTTCTGGTCCCCATTCGTTGAACCATTTAATGAACCATAAGGGAAATTGTAATGAGATGTCCTTTTTGAACCAGATAAACCAAGAACGTTCACCAGGTTCAAATAATAACATATTTGTCCAGGCATTCATGAAATCAATTTATGAGTATTGCTGAGGACGGAATACTCTAGTAAAATTTCTTAAGGCTGAAGGATGATTCTTCTAGTCTGATGGAGATAATACTTTAATTATTTTAAATTTGAATACATAATTTTTTCTTTTTCTTTTTTGTCATAATTATGAGTAATTTCAATGGATCCAGTGTCCACTAAAATAAACTCATAGAATAATCTCGTGTTTTTTGGAAATGAGGGTTGGTAATGAAATCCTAAAGGAAAATATTTGGGGATAATTTGTAATAGGGATCCTAAGGTTTCATATTCTGGTTCTACTAGGAAAACTAATTGATGATTGGATTATTCTATTAGAGGACAAGTTAATGTAGAAGGAGGGGTATAAAATGGTAATTTTTCTGGTTTAGGTGAAGGGCTGAATAATGAGGTAGGAGTGCTTAATGCAAAAGTTAAAGGTGAGACTAATCTAGACTGAGGAGGTCTTAATGCTCTGGGAGAAGGAGATGAAGGATAATAGGGAGGTAATGATAATGGGGTTAATGGTGTAAACCTCTTTTGAGTTTGAAGAATGGAGGAAGAAGAAGGAGAAGGAGGAGATGTTAATACCAGTTTTGTCGTAATTGTCTTCTTTTCGTCCTTCAAAGGAGGACCATAAGAGTCTGAAGTAATTGACCTCTTTTTGGGTTCATCGTGAGGAGGACCGTAATTATCTTTTGAAGTAATTGTTTTCTTTTTATGCTCCTCGTGAGGAGGACCATAATTGTCTTTTGAATTGCTCATGCTTTTCCATGTAAAAATTCTCTGGCAAGGAAGTCTGGTAATGAATTTTTGTCACTTTTAATATGTTCTATATCAAAATCAAAGCATGAAAGTAATGATTGCCATCTGGCAAAAATATGTTTGGAAACTAAATTTTTAACATCTTTTTGTAAAATTTCTTTTGCAGCTTTACAATCAGTTCGTAATAATAACTTTTTTGAAAGCAAGTCATCTTGAAATTTCATAATACATAATACAATAGCTAAAATTTCTTTTTTAATATCTTACAATCTGTCTTATAACTTTAGTTGTGCTGGATTCAAGGTTCCCGAGTAATATCTTACAATCTGTTTTTTGGGTGACTCTGGTAATTATTGTTTTAATATTCCTCCAAATCCTAAGTCTGAGGAATCTGTTTCTGTTATAAGACAGGCTTGAGGATCTGGAATTCCTAAGCACGGTAATTTTTTCACCATCTTCTTAATAGTTCTAACACTCTGACTCATACTGTAACGCCCTCAAATTTTTAAGTATAGACTTAGACTCAAACAGTTAACTTATATATATATAAAAAAAATAACATGTAAAAAAGAAACATAAGTAGATGAAATGAGATGTAGGAAGGGAATTGCTTACACACACGGAGATATATATATATAATATAATATGTTTACATGTGAAGAAAAGAGAAAGTTAACAATTGATAAGAAATAATAAAATATTAATTAACCTTTTCTAGAAGCATCAGGCGACAACTGATGGTGAAAGGAACCACTAGGTTTTTTTGTAGAAGACCCAATAAGGAAAGAAAAGACACTCACTTCCTTTCAAAATAAGATACACACACCATCTACTTAAAAGAATTTGACCACAGCTAGAAGCAAAACAAAAAAATCGAGGGAAACTGAAATATGGGGTGAGAAAAAGAAATCGGAAGCTGAAATTTTGGGATTAGATGTCATCAAAGTGAAGTTCTACAACACTCTCTGTTCTTGTTTCAAACTTTTGCAAGAAAAACAAGGTATAAGAAAGGAAGGATATAGATCGTGAGGGATAGTAAGAGGAGTAAAGTAGAAGAGGATTACCAACACAAGGAGATCCTATTTGAGGTAAAGAAAGTCTTACCCATTTTGGTATGGAAACTGATCATTGATGCTACTACGGTTTGATAGTAGATAATCTAGAATTTTAGTCATATATTATATATGAAAGTTAATAACCTGTAGGTATAAATTTTGGGTAAGGAAATTAAAATACTGAAAAGTGTAAGAAAAACTTAAGCTAGATACATTGTCAAATTTAACTATAAATAAGGGTTAGCAATTGATTCAATTCTAGTAGGTCCTTTCTAACGAGTTACTAATTTAACTTCGTCGGAATCTAGATGTGGAGAAACCACCCCATCGGTATCAGCCCTTGAATCCTCTCTCAACAGCTGAGGAAGTTAGTGAGTAAATAATGGGGACTATAACAAGTCCTAAATACTTCTCTTGATTTATTTTATACTCATTTGACTGAAACATTCCTTTATACTTGAACACTTTATTTTCTTAGGGGGACATGGTATTATAATCATATAGTTTGCAAATTTAAATACATGGATTTGTTTGAATATTTTGAGAATTGTTGATTGGTTATGGAATCATGGACATTTGGTTTGATTTTTATGATTGAGAAACTTTTATCAGTATGAGTTTATGATATCGTGATTTTAAAACGTTCTGGGGTAAAACTTTGACAGAACACTGCATGCTAACAGCAGTATGTGTTAGCCTTGGTGCACCATGATTTATCTATAGGCGGGGAGCCTACTTTCATATTTCTAGGCGGGGAGCTTATTATTGATAATTCAAGGCAGGGAGCCTGTTATGGATTCTTCGAGGCGGGGAGCCTATTGTTGATATTTCGAGGCGGGGAGCCTGTTATGGATACTTTGAGGCGGGGAGCCTATTATTGATATTTCGAGGCGGGGAGCCTATTATTGATATTTCAGGCGGGGAGCCTGTTTCAGTTTTGTATATGTATTACCCCATCTACGACTTTATATGATTTACTTATTTATGATTTTTGAGAAAATCACTTTATGATTGGTATTATCATGTCCCGCTTGTTATGCTCTTCATTATTTGCTCACTGAGTGGTGACACATTTTCTCTTTGTTCTGTTTCAGATTCCCAAGTCATGTCGAATCGAGTACCTCTGGTAGTGTTTAGTCCCTTATTCTAAGTGATGCTCCCTTTTGAGTTTGGAGAGCTCCTAGTGAGTTTATGTATATTCTCTTCTGGTGTCCTTATGTATTTAATCTGAGAAACTCTGTAGTGGCTCTGTTACATTATAGTGTTGTTTGTAGCTGTTAGATGTGACTCTGATGGCCTCTGGGAAGATCTATATTCCGTGTTTTGAATATACAGGTTTATGTGATATTTCAGGTAGTCCATATTTTAGGGGAGGTTCTGCCGTATTTTTGGTAGAATTTTATTTAAAATATAGAAAGTGAGAGGTTTTGAAATGATGCTTGTTCTATAGGTCAACTAGATTTTGCTGAGGCTTGCCAGATTAGGATAGTAATCTGTGCGTCGGTCGTGACCCAAATCGGGTCGTGACACATACTCTCATCCCACTGAGGAGGGTTCTTTCTTAATCTCTTAAATAGAGGTATACAAATAATTCTAAGATTGGGAATAAAATCTGCAACATAATTAACACAACCTAAAAATCTTTGTAATTGAGTTTTATCTTTTAATTCATCAGGAAATTTATCACTAAATTCAATAGCTCTACTAATAGGTGTAATAGTACTTTGATAAATATTAAATCCTAAAAATCTAACATTTACCTGAAACAATTTCATCTTTCTAGAAGACAATACTAATCCGTTTTCTTTAATAATTTTAAAGAATTTATCTAAATGCTCAAAATGCTGATTAATAGATTTAGAAAAAACTAATACATCATCCAAGTAAACTATTGAAAATTCTTGATAATAATTAAAAATATCATTCATAATATGCTGGAATTCACTAGGAGCATTCTTCAATCCTAGAGGCATAACATTCCATTCATAATGACCAAAAGGAACAACAAAGGCAGTTTTGTATTTATCCTTTTCTTCTACTTGAATCTGATAATATCCTGATTTTAAATCGAATTTAGAAAATATGGCTGCATTGTGTAATCTACCAATTAAATCCTTTTTATTAGGTATTGGATATCTAATCCATTGTAAAACCTTATTCAAAGGCTTATAATTAATAACTAATCTAGGAGCACCTCTTTCTAATTCTCCTGGATTATTAACATAAAAACCCGTGCAACTCCAAGGGGATTTACTAGGTCTAATTAAACCTTTGTCTAAATAATCTTTCATTTCTTTTTTACAATATTCTAAGTATTGTTGATTCATCTGTATGGGTCTGGCCTTGGTAGGGATCGACCTTTCATGAAACCCTGGTTCATAAGGCAAGGAGACTATTTGCTTTTTTCTTTCCCAAAAAGCATTGAGATGTTCTAAGCATATTTCCTTTTCAAATTTGTGTTGTATTTGATTAATTTTTTCTTGAACCGCTTTAGTCTGTAATTGATCTTCTATTCTCTTATATTGAACTTCTTTATTTAACATAGTAATATGCTTTCTCTTTTGAGAAATTAAATTAATTGAAGAGGTAGAAGCATTTCTTAGATTATTTAAATCCTTAATTCTAGGGGGTTCAAAGAAATCAAAATTGACTTCCTTTCCCAGGGCATCTGTAGTTATAGCCGTATGGGAAAACTTAAACGGATATAATAAAGCAAAAATGGAGTTCCTAAAATTACACGTTCATGCAAATTTTTAACTAAAAAAACGGTGTACGATAACAAACATGATTCTTACATATTTTAGCATCAGTTAATTTGTAAGAAACATTTAATCTATGACCACCTGCTCCACTTAATCCTTCTAATGTTTTTTCATAATATTTAGTTGGGATTAATCCTTCCTGAATGCAATTCATGGCAGCACCAGAATCAATTAATGCAATGAATTCAAATCTTTGATCTTTAACAACTACAGTTAATGCACAATGCCATTTATGAGTAATCATTCTATTTAATAATGAAATATAAGATGTATCATTATTGCTACATTCAACAATATCTTCGTTGATACCAGATAATATATTTTTCCCTTTCATTTCTAAATATTTAGCTTCTAATTCTAAGTCATTTTGTTTTAAAAATTCTATTTCTTGCTTTATGAGAGATATCTCATTTTGCAAGTCTTTAACAGTCACATTAGATGTAACTGGGGATTTAAATCTATTCATAATTTCTTTAAATTCTACCTTATGTACAACATCTTTCTCTTTTTCTTCCCTTTCTATAATAGACTTAACCTGTTTGATATGTTGTTTTTTTTTTGGTGGTGAGTTTGATATGTTGTTTTAATTAGAAGTACATTAATTTGTATGTGATTTAAATAGAGATGGATGGAAAAATTGGATTATGTAGAGCATTCATTGCATTCAAAAGACAATGAATGAGTTAAGTCCACAAAATACATAAATTGTGATGCTAAGAAGTTGTTTTGGGGTACTTTAGTGTTCCGTAAAAATTTTAACTTTTGAAATACGTAAAGTTTGTTCGTCAATAACTAATTTCACTAGTGCAGATTTGACATTTAGTATCGGTTGTTTTGCACACTTAGTATCGGTTGTGGAACCGATACTAAATCGACCGATACTAAATGTCCGATCATTTAGTATCGGTTTTTTACCCGATACTAAATGTACTACTAAGGTACTGTTAGGGTACATTTAGTATCGGTTGTACATAAACACCCGATACTAAATGTATTACTAAGGTACATTTAGTATCGGTGTTTCTGTATAACCGATACTAAATGTATTACTAAGGTACATTTAGTATCGGTGTTTCTGTATAACCGATACTAAATGTATTACTAAGGTACATTTAGTATCGGTTATACAGAAACACTGATACTAAATGTACCTAAGTAAGTACATTTAGTATCATTTTTTCTGTATAACCGATACTATATGTATTACTAAGGTACATTTAGTATCGGTGTTTCTGTATAGTCGATACTATATGTATTACTAAGGTACATTTAGTATCGGTTATACAGAAACACTGATACTAAATGTACCTAAGTAAGTACATTTAGTATCGTTTTTTCTGTATAACCGATACTAAATGTATTAATATTTTTTAATATTTTTTTTGTTTTTATCCATACCGACATATTATTAACCTGTTATATACAAAATTATTTCCAAACAACAACACATAATAAATTCATAAAAATTCTTTCAAATTCCATTGGAATTAATATCTTACAATACAATTCATGAAACTTAAGATTTCTACAAGTTTCTTACACAAAATTCAACAAAATGTTTCTAAAACACAAACGTCAAACTAAGGTAACGTAAGGTCCTAAGATGAACTACTTCCTTTGATTTATCGTCTTCTATTCCATTCCTTTTTACTCTCTTGCCTCTACCAGAACTCTGAAAAAACATGCAAATCAACAAATCAAACATCAATCTCTGTCTTGCATATTAATTAGTCTAAGAAATATGAAGAAAACAAAATCTAAGAAGAAGAAGAAGATTCACCTTAGATTGGGCTTCTCCTTGGAGCTGCAAGAAAGACAATCAAGATTAATTAATAATTAATAATAGAACCTGAAAAGTTTAGAATAAACAATAATCACTGCATAGGTTTATTGAATTAAACAGATTTAAGAGCAACAAGAACAAAAACAACAGCAACAACAACAACCCTTGTTTCTTTTTCTTGTTCTTGTACTAATTAATATTATTGTGGAAGAATAATAAAGCATGTGTAGTATCTTTGTTTCAACAACAACAAATATGGACAATTACCAAGGTGATTTAACTGACATACTCAGTGCTAGTTCTACTGCTAATAGTGGTGGAGGAACATCAGCATCTGATCATCAACAGCTTCTTTACAACAACATCATCATGAAAAGCATCATCATCAATGAAATAATCATTTGACTGTAAGTTTTCGTATTATTTAGGATCAAGCCACTCTAATTCTCTAAACCACCCCTTTCTAATTGTGTAATCAACCCACTCTCCACTAACACTGCACCAGTAACGAACCAGATGATTCCAACACCCATTGCAGCGACCGATCATGTAAAACAGACTCATTTGCAACCAGCAAACAGTAATGCAACCGTGATCCACACCAGACATTTCAATCTCCTGTGTTTCTTCCTTCTTTCTTCCTGACTTTTGAGATACAAAAAGAGTTAGTGAAAGAACAATAGCACCACATAAGGACAATAGACTCACCGCACATTTGACTAACTCAATCCCCCAGAGATAGCAACAAAGATGCGCAACTCCCCATCTCATAACAGATACAGAACAATAGCACCATATAATAACTTTTTATCAATCTATCAATTATCAAACACACTCCAGAAATACTAATATTTAGCAAATGTAACACCTATAACTAGTTTATTTCTCTGTTTATTTGCAAATGTATAACCCAAAAATTAAAATTTAGCAATGGATCAAACATATTATCAACAACAAAAGAATGCAATTAGTGATAGTCCACTGGTAAAGTGAAGCTCCCCACGAAGATTAAAAAGGGGTTTCATATTTTAGAAGAATAGCTTACCTTACATATGATCACATCAATTTGGACATTTGTGTGCTACATGTTGAGCTTTTAGATAGCCCCCCGTTTTTGGTTTTTAAACAACATAACTGGAATTTGTAGTCTAGCTCCTAGAATATTACTGGAAAGCATCTTTTAAACAAATTCCTTGAACCATGTCACTGTTAAACAAAAGATATAAAGAAATTAGAAAACATGGTAATGGGAAGGGCTTGTTATGTGGAGAAGACATATCTCACCCTCTCACCTTGTTATTGGAAGAAGCCTTGAGGCATTGCTTTTGTCACCATATGATGGAATAAATAAACTTGAAGGGAGTAGTTTTTGAGATTCCTCCCGAGATATGGAAAGTAAGAAAAACCATAGGATGCAGTGACTTAACCGTATGCATGTGTTGTTATTTCCTAGCTTTGTTAGCAACACAGCCTCTAGTGCCATCTCTAATAGCTGCACAACAAACCCAATCAAGAATGAAGCAACAATGAATTAGTAAGTAAAATGTCATGCTCAAAAAGAAGCAAACAAAATCCCATTTTTTACATACACCTACACACACACACACCTAACATCAGCAGATTCAATGCACACATAAGCAGATTCAACACTTCAGCAGATTCACTAATCACCCAATGGGTATATCATTGCAGTTGACCAAAAACATTTTAATTACCGAAGGAAGAAAAAAGAATTCCGGTGAGCTAAGGTGAAAGTATGTTTGCTAACTTAATTCAATGTGTAACTTCCCCTTCTCCACAATAACTTTACCACAAACCAGCCAGTTGCAAATTATTCCATCCAGCTCATATACATGGAATAATTATAGGAAATAACTATGATCTATGTTACCAATCTTTTCCTTGTTCCAATCAGCACAAAATGTAACTGTGAATCCAAAAGAACTTCTCCATATTTAGAGAAAACAGATTGCTACTACAAGCCATAAATACAAGAGATATGAAGAAAAAATTCAGTTTCCACCCATCCTCCCATAAGATACCCAGAGACATACATCCAAGTCAAACAGACCTCTAATCAGACCTCTAATCAGTTAAAACATATTCCAAACAATTAACCATTTCCCTATAAAAAACAATGATTCTCAATTTTTTATTTTTAATTGCTGTGATCAGAATGGAATATTTGAGGAAAGTAAAAGGTGTAGGCTCAGGATAATTTCTTGAGAAAAGTAAAAGAACTTGTTAAATCAGAAAAAACCATGTAATTACATCACATTCACACACAGCAGCACATAAATATGAACAGGTAATTGCAAAACAAACAAACAAACAAACAATTGAGATCAAATTAAGAATTTCATAGTAGAAAACAGAGAAGCTAAGTGCCAAACCCAATCTTATAGGATGAGTAGGTGGAAGATCCGCTTGAGCAATATCCTTCAAGATTCACACACACACAAACAAAAAAATAATCTCAACAATTAAATCATTTAATCTTTCTTTCAAACAAAAAAAGAGTGATTGAATTGAATTTTAAAAAAAAACCTGAGTAGCCTTGTAAGACAGCATAGTTTCCTCAGCAGCAGATTTTCTTTTATCACCAATTTTAAACTCAGCCATATACCTATGATAATCACCTTTCATTTTGAAATAAAAAGCCTTCGATTCACTTGAAGATGCAGAAGGAATTAGATTAGAGTCCAAGAGGTTAAGGATGCTGACACAAACACAAGAGAGTTCAGTTTCAACTTTGGATCTATACTCTTTCATGAGTGCCACGTTGTCATCGTTCTTACGTCCTTCTTCTTTTTGCTCTATGGATGATACGATCTGCCACGCTACACGGAGAGAACTGATTACGTTCTTGTATGCTACAAAAATTACTGGAAAAGAATCTACCACGCTGCTCTATGGATGATACGAAAATGAATCAGGGATTTTTGCTGTTAAACAAGAAAAAAGAAAACAAAAACACTGATTTTCAGAGATGCTTACCTAACTTTGGATTTCGATGATGAAAACTTAGGGTTTCGAAGAGTTCTTGACGGCAACGGCGAGCGAGCAACGGCGACGGCGACGGCGAACGGGTAACAACGATGGCGAACAAAGAATGGCGACGGCGACGGTGACGGTGTTGTTTTCAGCGTTCTTCTCCTTCTTTTTCAAGTCAGTTTGCGTTTTTGATTTGTGAGGCTAGGGTTCTGATATTTCCGGGTTCGCGAGGAAGAGGGCAACATTGCTAGGGTTTTGGTATTTCTGGGGTTTTGATTTGAGAGAGTTCAGAGAAGATCAAAGCGAGAGAGTTCAGAGAGTGAGAGAGGTGAGAACGTGAGAGAGTTGAGTGAGAGCTTTTTTTTTTTGATAACGAGGGAGTGAGAGAGTTGAGAACGCGAGGACGCGTAATAAAATTTGACTTTTAGCATCGGGTGTTTAAATAAGTGATGTTAAAAGTCTACCACAAACACATTTAGCATCGGGTGTTTAAAGAACCGATGTTAAAAGTAGGCGCTAAAATGCAAAACTTCCATTTAATTGCAAAATTGCCACCGCCTCTACATTTAGCATCGGCTGTTCAAACAACCGATGCTAAATGGTGCTTTTTAATGTCATATTTCCACTAGTGTTTGGTGAAAAATAATAATAATTTCGTAACAAAATATATATTTCATCTTCCTGTTTATCTTCCTTTTATATTTTTTAACTGTTCAAATACGCAAAGTTTGTTCGTCAATGTTTCAACTCACAAATATATTTTTATCTTCCTTTAAATTGTCACATACAATACTAATTTGTGAGTATATCTTAAGATATAATTAATTTTATCATCTGTCGTACAATACTATAATATTTATGTATTGAATGAAGCTTTTGTCCCGTAAATTGCACCGATAAAAGCACTAGTAATTTGAGAACGGCATAGCTTCTTTGGAACTACTTCTATGTTTTTCTGCTCATAGGTAAAGATTTTAATTGTTACGAATGTATTTATATTTAAACATTATGAAAATGACTCGCTTGTACCAAAAAAAATGATTGGCTTATATCTTATTATTTTAAAATTTTTAATAGTCCTACATATGTTTGTAAGACATTCCACAACCTGCAAAGTCGGCATTGTTAGACTAGACTTTTTCTTCTTTTATTTACCCGAATAAAACTTAATCTTCAATTTGAGTGTGTGAGAGATTAAGGGTGGTGTTTGTCAATCTGTCTGCAGACAAAACAATTTTAGAAATACTATGATTTTTTATTGGTTAATAGCGTACACTAATATTGCATGGTAGTTAAACTCGAACACTATCTTGTGTGTCCTTTTAAAGCGGTGTCATGGTGGAAACCTCTTGCGAAGTCAAATTTCTGTTTTTCGTTCTTAGCAGGATCAAGATCGTTCGTGAAGTGCAATTTATAAGTTGAATTCTACTTTTGAATAACATTAAGAATTCTCGTTACAAAAAAATTGGGATTGTCTAATATGGATCAAGTCTAATAGTGGATCATTTAATTTTTGGTAAGTTTTAATAAAATATTATTTTATTCTTATTTTTTAATATAATAAAAATCATTTTTTACTAAAAAGTGTAAAAGCCTATAATTCATCTATTTTCATCACCTTCATCACCAAAGAATTGTTTGATTCAAAAAGTTGAGTTGAGAAATTGTTTTGTTCCAAAAACAGAGTAGCAGCAAAAAAAGCAAGGTAATCAAAACCGGACCAGACATTGAACCGAAAGAGGTAGCGGTTCCGGGGTTCTTGGGTTCAACCGGTTGAATCGGGGGTCGAACCGGAATTAATTAAATAGATTATTTAATATATTTTTTTACAATATATAAAGGATAAAAAACAAAAACAAAAAATCATAGTATGACATAATAAAACTATAATATTCAACAATCATAGATAATTAGATACTATAATGTAAGTACTCTCATAGTAATATTAGTGTACACATTTGTTTTTTAATTATTTATTTATTTATTACATCAATGTAATTATAAAAAATGATAAAAAATATCTCATATACCAAAAATCAACATCATTTATCATTTTTTTCCAAAAATCAACATGGTATACCATTTTTTAAGGAAAATAAACCAAATTCGGTTTTCTGCACGGTTCCCCGGTTTTTGGCCGGTTTTCTGTCCGGTTCCCGGTTTTCAGCCGGTTATCCGGTTCAATTCCCGGTTTTCACCCCAGACGGTTCTGGGGTTCATTTGGACCGGATAGGAGTCCGGTTCTCGGTTCAAATCGGTTGAACCGGCCGGTCCGGTCCGGTTTTGACAACCTTGAAAAAAAGTTCTTTACTAAAGAAAATCTAACCATGGTGTGGTTAGAGCACGTGATAAAGAAAAGTGTACTAATAAAAACGGGCTATTGAGGGAAAATTGTCCAAAACAATCCATAAAATTGTTGAAGGAATCTATAAAATTTCTCAACTTCTCCTTGATCATATGATTCTTTTTTTAAAGTTTGGACTTTATTTAAATTAGGCAAAATTACACTAGAGGACCTTTAAGTTATTTATTTGTAACAAGTTGGACCTTTAAGTTTTTTTTGTAACAAATAGGCCCTTTTAATGATTTCTCTAGTTTATATATTTTGATGTAGTGCTACTTTATATATTGTGACTACTCTAGCTTATGTATTTTGATGCAAACAAACATATTTTGGTGTATTTTGATGTAATGAACAATATTACATTTTACTAAAAGGGCCAACGGTGTCAACGTCGGGTAACTTAAAGGGCCTATTTGTTACAAAAGAAACTTAAAGGGCCAACTTGTTACAAATAAATAAGTTAAAGGTCCCCTGGTGTAATTTTGCCTTTAAAGTATCACCTCCAAGGTGGATAAACCTAGGTGACACATGAAGATTTTTCCCAACAACAAGAATAGAAAATTTTAAATCATCTGTTTAAATATTCACCATATGCTAGTTGCTTCAAAAAGTCGTCCATAACATGTTAATTTTTTTTTACAAAGGAAAACTTATAACATTTCATTAATAGACACGGGGTCGACTCGATACTCTCGGATTCGATTCTCACAGTGGACAAACTCGGTGTTGGCCAGTGCGAAATTTGCTCTTAAGAACGAGCGGAGATTAGTCATTCATTGAAAGCATTGGGGGACTCCGTGGGTAGCTAACAATGGTCTGAACAAAGAAAAATAACATTTCATTAATAATCAAAGTCGTAATACAGGTTGGACTACAATCAAAGACATGAGAGCTAGCATGTTGCCTTGATGCTCTAGCTAGAGTATGAGCCACAATATTTGTTCGCCTCCTAATAAAACTAAACTTATAGTTTTGCAAATTAGAAAGTAAAGTTTGACAAGAGCGTAAAATTGAGCCATACTCAATCATAGAATTATACACTTCGCTGATGCCATCAACTAACGCTTTGCAATTCAATTCGATGGTAACTCTTTGGATGTTCAATTCTTGTAACCAAGTGACTACCACCAATACACCTAATGTTCCCTTGGTTGTGGAGTGACGTTAAACAAATGTTCTTCGCCTTAACAAAGACGCCATCTTCGTCCCGAATGCACAGACCAATATCAAGCCCGCCATCATCAAATAAGGTTGCGTCAACGTTGCACTTTTACGTTTAGGTTGAACCTAGACCACTCCACCTCCTCGATGTGATGTTGTTCGCTGGTGTTTTTAGCAAACAATCACTAGTTTTATTAGAAGGTTTGTGAGATCAAACTAGAAAAATCTCAAAGCAATTGCCTTTGAATTGCGCGTGGTTTGTGTTTCAGAAAATGTAGAAAAGGGGACGATTTGCAATGATTAACAGAATTGAAAAGAAAAGAAGCAGTAAATGGTGCATGAATTGTAAAGAAAAGACAAATAAATTGCATTGAATTGTAAAAGTGGTACACGATCACGTACAGCGATTCTTCCACTCGTTTTTCGCTCTGGCTTGGAAGTTAGAGTTTCAGGAATCGGGTTGTGTATTGTGATTTGCGACCTCTGTTTCTTCTCAGAAACTACTATTTATACAAAGGAAAAGAGGGGGAAAAACTGAACTAAGTAACTGCCTAGAAATTTGAAAATTAATAACTGCTACTCCTACTTTTGACCAGAACCGCTCTATCACGCTTCGACCAACTGCTAGTCTTCAGCGCATAACTGCTCTGTTTTCTGTCTGTCGAAAGCTTGTGTCCATTTTCCTCTCTCTTGCTTTTGCTTCCCCGGAAGCTTGTCGAGTTTACCTTGCGCATGACCATTTTCTCTGTCGAAATAATTTGGTCTTTGTCGAAATATAAGTCAGGCCTTGTTGACCATTTTCAATGAAGCCTGTCGAAATTACAGGCTAACAAATTGCCCCCCAAAAATGTCTTTTTCGACTGAACTTGAGGAGGAAGAAGAGAAAGACATTTTTGAATTCACCATCGAAATAACTTTGCACTTGAGTAAAATAGCTGTATACCTGATGTCACCACTGTTAAGTGTTGTTGACATTACTCCTATATTGGTGTATTACGTGGCCTTCAACGTTTTACTTCTCAATAAATGCCTTATCTCACCATTTCCTATAAGGCTTCTCCAATTCTTCCATTTTATTCTTGAGCAATTTTTATTCTGTGCTTTCGACAACGTTTTGGCAACTTAAATGCCATGTTTTTACGCTTTCTTTATATTTATTCCAGCGTTATTTTAACTTCTTGCAACGTTGGCTTATACTTTTTCAAGTATTTGCCATTTATACGCAAAATTCTTTCATCAGCGCCAATCTCTTTGACCTCATATGCGCCGTTTGAATAAACTTGTAAAATTTTAAATGGTCCTTCCCAACTTGGGGACCATTTACCAAAGACTCTATCTTTTTTATCCATAGGCAATAGGACCTTCCACACTAGATCACCTGAATCAAAGGCTTTAAACTTAACCTTTTTGTTATAAGTTTTAGCTACCCTCTCTTTCTGTCGAATAAGCATATCTAAAACTAATAACCTTTCTTCGTCTAAATCAACCAATTCATCAAGCATCATATTCCAATAATAATCAGAGGGAATCTCCCACTGTCTTTGAATTCTTGTTGATTGTAGACAAATTTCAACAGGCAACACTGCATCGTGTCCAAATGTTAGCCTATAAGGAGTAGTGTTGATAGATTCTTTGGGTGAATTTCTACAAGCCCATAATGCTTGATCAAGGGTATTATGCCAATTTTTGGGTTTCTTCCCAACATGCTTTTTAATCAAATTAATAATAACTTTATTGGCAGCTTCTACTTGTCCATTGGCTTGCGCATAATATGGTGTCGAAGTTAATAACTTAAAACCATTTTCAGAAGCAAACTCTACCATTTTTCTACCAGTGAAAACTGATCCCTGATCTGTAGTAATGGTTTCTGGAATTCCAAACCTATAAATGATATGATTTTGAATAAACCTTATCACTGCTTCTTGATCAACATTGGCTAAAGGTATAGCTTCAACCCATTTGGTGAAGTAATCAATTCTCACAAGGATATATCTATGGCCTTTCGACGAAGTTGGCTTTATCTCTCCAATCACATCTAGAGCCCAACCTCTAAATGGCCAAGGTTTGACTATGGCATGCAATTCATTTGCAGGTACATGTTGTATCCCAGCATGCTTTTGACACTCTTGGCATCCCTTAGCAAATTCTATGCAATCTTTCAGCATAGTTGGCCAATACATTCCTTGTCGAAATAATAACCACTTCATTTTGTGGCCTACTTGGTGTGAACCACATGCTCCACTATGTGTATCAGAAACTGCTAAATATGCCTCATTTTCACTAAGACATTTTAATAGTACTCCTTCAGGAGTCTTTTTAAACAATTCGTTTCCAATTTTCACATAGCTCAAAGCTCTGTATTTTACCTTTTTATTGGTATTTCTTGTGGGATTTTGCAAATATTCCACAATAGGCCTTCGCCAATCATTATTGGTCATATTGTCAAGAGCAAAAATTTCTGCTAAGTCAAAGTCACCAAAAAATTGACGTTTTTCGACAACGACTAGTTCCTCGTTTGCGTTTGTTGACCCCCCAGTTTTTGGTGTTGACAATAGTGACGAAGAATAGTCATTAGAAATGATTTTATCCTTTATTTCAATTAACTCTTCCAGGCTTTGTTTTGAAACTTTATAGCCTGAAGCAATTTGTGCCAATTCATTTGCCACTTGATTATCAATTCGTGGTAAATGTTCTAAGTGAACAGACTCAAATCTTTTTAACAAAGCATTGGCAACAACAAAGTATCTGATAAGGTGCTCTTTAATGCATTTGTACTCCCTTGTCAATTGTTTGACAACCAACTCAGAGTCACCTTTTATTTCGACATGACTTGCCCCCAGCTCAAGTAAAATTTCAAGGCCTACTATTAAAGCCTCATACTCAGCTTCATTATTGGAGCAAACATCTCGAATTTTAAACTTATACTTCGTTGGAATGTTAGTAGGAGATATTATTAAAATACCAATCCCAACTCCATGTTTATGGCTTGAACCATCAAAGTACAACCTCCAAGGATATATGTCTACAAAACTTAATGTTTCTTCGACAACAGAATGGTCTACTATAAAATCAGCAACCACTTGTCCTTTAATTGATTTTAGAGGTTGATAAGTTAAGTTGTATTCTGACAAAGCCAAAGCCCATTTACCAATTCGGCTATGCATTATTGGTTTCGACAGCATATGCTTAATAACATCAAAATGCGAATAAACAGAAACATCAGCTGGTTTTATATATTGCTTTAACTTTGTACACGAGAAATACAAACAAAGGCACAACTTTTCTATAGGAGTGTACCTCGTTTCGGCATCATTTAAGACCCTACTGAGGTAATAAATGGCTCTTTCGACACCACTATCATCCTCTTGTGCTAACATGCTACCTATTGTTCTATCAGAAGCTGCTATATACAATTTGAGCACTTTGTGTTTAATAACAGGCAACAAAATTGGTGCTTTCATCAAATAAGACTTGATTTCGTCGAAGGCTGCTTGATGCATTGGTTCCCATTTGAACTCTTCTTCCTTCTTTAGTCTTAACAATGGCGAAAAAACTTGTGTTTTGCCACTTAGATTTGATATAAATCTTCGAAGGAAATTGATTTTTCCCAGCAACGACTGAAGCCCCTTTTTGATCGAAGGGGCCTTCGTTTCCATAATTGCCTTAGTCTTATTTTGATTGATTTCAATGCCTTTTTTATGCACTATAAAACCCAAGAAATCACCTGCACGTACACAAAAAGCACATTTTAATGGATTTATTTTCAATCCATATTTCCTCATTCTTTCAAAAGAACGGCGAAGATGGTCTAAATGACCACTTTCTGAGGAAGATTTAACCACCACATCATCTATGTATACTTGCATAAAATCATCAATAAAATCATGAAACATAGAATTCATGGCCCTCTGATATGTAGCACCAGCATTCTTTAAGCCAAAGGGCATTACTACCCATTCATAAACACCCAATGCCCCTGGACATCTAAAAGCAGTTTTCGACACATCCTCTTCAGCAATGAAGATTTGATTATACCCAGAATAACCATCGAGCATACTAAGATAATCAAATCCTGCTGCTGAATCTATTAGCATTTCTGCCACAGGCATTGCGTATTCATCCTTGGGAGTTGCATTATTTAAATCCCTAAAGTCTATGCAAACTCTAAGAGTCCCATTTTTCTTTATTACAGGAACTATATTGGCTAACCATTCGACATACCTGGCAGTTCTGATGAATTTGTTTCTGAATAGCCTTTCGATTTCCTCTTTGATCTTAGCCAACACTTGAGGAGCAAATCTTCTTGGCACTTGCTTCACTGGTTTCTTCCCTGGTCGAATTGGTAATTGCATTTCCACTACTTCTCGACTTAACCCAGGCATTTCGTCGTAATCCCAAGCAAAGCAGTCTTTGAACTCCCTTAGCAATGTGATGACTTGGGTTTTTAGAGAAGCATCAATATTCGCACTAATATAAGTTGGCCGTTTTATTGAGCCATTTCCCAAATCAACTTCTTCTAACGAGTCTTGAGCTTGCATATGCTTTGCCGAATCTCTAGGATCCTTTTCAAAACCTAATGGATCATCATCATAAATGCAGTCAAGTCTTTCATCTATGACTACGCCATTTCCTTCATGTAACTCACTGGCTTCGACAGCCATTGTTTGTTGAATAATTTCGGCCTCTATAGCCGCTTTAAACTTGTTTTCGGCCATATAAGCCGTAATTTTGTCCCATGCATTGGGCACTGACATAAGAACATTTTCAAGAACCAGTGTTCCACCCCGTTGGTCGAAGAACACCATCAGGATAAACACTATCATCTCCCATTATTTCTCTTTCCCAAACAAAACCATAATTTGGGTCAAGATAAACTGAGGCAAGAACATTATCCGCAGGAACATATGCCTCATTAGAAGATGAACATGGCGCAATCTTCGCCATTTGTTTCTCAAAATTTTCCTTGGTAATTTGGTTCACATCAGCACGGAAGTAGCACTGATCGGCTTCAACATACTCTACCAAACCATCTTCCTTCCACATTACTAAACGTTGATGCAAAGTTGAAGGGACAACACCAACTCCATGGATCCACTCTCTTCCAAGGAGTAAATTAAAATTCGCTTTAGAGGCTATCACTAAGAACAATGTAGTCCTCTTTATGGAACCAACGATTAAGTCCACCTCGATGGCCCCCAAAGAATGGCCAGTTTTGCCTTCATAGTTGCTTAAGACAATGTTATGTGGCCTGAGGTCAGTGTCGAACTTACCAATTTTCTTCAAAAGACCATGTGGCATTAAATTCACTGCAGCTCCACCATCCACTAACACTTTGTTAATTCCAACACCATTGACTTTGGCTTGGACATACAGGGGTTTCAAGTGGTTTTGCATACTCATATCTGGCTTCTCGAAGGTAGCCATTTGGTCTTCGACACAACCATTGTTCATCACATAGTAACACATTGGCTTATGATGATCCATATCCTCTGTAAAATCCTCTTCAACATCATTTGGTACTGTGATAACATCGTACTCAAGAGGCAGTATTGATACCACATTGCAAACAACATCGAAATCATCTTCAGAATCATCAAAATCAGACTCCATGTCTTCATCCATGTCGAAATCAGCATTCTTTTCTTTCACTGTTGACAATGGAGGAAATATTCTTTCAAGAGCAGGCCTTCTTGGCTTTTCTGTTATTACAGCCTTGCCTTTGGCCTTATTCGCTGCACACACATGACTAGCAACATCAGCATTCCTCTTTGTGGCAACTTCAGCTTTGTGAACCTCACTCTTCGCCACTATTATGCTGCGTGGAACTTGATTAATGTCAATCGTACTGCGTGGAACATGGTTATTAGCCAAATGACTTGGAACCTTGTTAATATCAAAGTGTGCCCTCTTCTTTTGTTGTCTTTGGTAACGACGCCACTGTGTTCTAGTCATGGGGTTCTTACCCTTATAGTTATTCTTATAATTAAACTTAACAGCATCCATATCTGGCTTGACAGCTTTAGCACGTTGATTATTTGGCACCCACGCTTCAACAGGAGCACTAGCACTTGGGACAAAGGATTTATTTGTTGACAGCTTCAAATACCCTTTCGCTGAGGACTTCTCCTTAGCAAATTGTCGTTTGCTTGTTGAAGGCTTTGTTAACACATTAGCCTTATAGCCAGGAAGATCTCCTTTTGCAAAGTCAAATTTCGGCCTGTTATCAAGCCATTTTCTTTTACGTTGTTGTTGATCCTGATAACCTTCGACAGCTTTAGCTGCTTCTTTGTCGAAGACAGCGCTGCACCTTGGGCAAAGCATAACTTCAGAGTTATTCCACTTACACCGATTGAGGAAATCTATCAATTCTTCCTCAGCCTTTGGATACACAGCATGTATCTTCCCATCATATTCTTTTAGGGTCACTTCCTGTTTCTTACCTTCAGCATACATAAAACCTTTTAATTTTTCGGTGGCAGTCTTGACACACTTAGGAGGGTCTGCCATTTGAGCATCCACCATGCCTACATCAGCTTCGACAGGTTCAGAATACATAGCTTCAGCCTTAGGCAATGGATCAACATCATTCTGCATAGGAGCTTTCATTTTCTTATCAGCAAATTTGAGTCTTCCTTCGTCAACTGCTTTTTGCACAATATCCCTGAAGAGCACACAACGGTCAGTGTTATGTCCCAAAAAATTATGGAACTTACAATAACCCTTTTTCTTTCTTTGGTCAAGAGTTGGTATTTTAAGGCCTTTAGGCACTAATATTTGACCATCAGTTACTAAAAGATCAAAAATTTCATCACATTTAGTAACATCAAAAGTATAAGTCTTAGGCATAAATCTATCATTCTTAGGCTCTACAGGGTTATTCCCATTCGCAGGCCTTAATAATTTACAGGTATAAGGAGGACCAGGCTTAAGTTCAGCCACGTCTATCTCCTCTTCTTCGACATTACTATATGTAACGTCGAATTCTTCTTCGACATATGCCACTTTTTCTTTTTTATGATACCTATTCGACCTAGATTTTTCCTCTCTAAGCCTTTCAACTTGTCGAACTCTATCAGCCAAATGCGCCATATCTCGCAAATGAGATGTGTCTAATTTCTTTCTAATTGAGTAATCAAGGCCACCAGCAGCCATTTCGACAAGCTCATGTTCAGGGACTTGTGTGAAGCAACGAGATTTCAACAGCCTAAATCTGTTTAAGTAATCATCAATAGTTTCAGGCATTTTGCGCCGAACACTAGCCAATTCTTTAAGACTAATTTTCGACTGGCCCATGTAAAACTGTGCATGGAATGCCTTTTCTAATTGCCCCCATGTGAACATAGAACCAGGGGGTAAGGTCGTGAACCAAGTGAAAGCATTTTTAGTTAGAGAATTTGGAAAGTATTTCATCTTCAAATTCTCATTTTGTGCTAAGTCCCCAGCCTCAGTCAAGAAACGAGCAATGTGTTCGACTGTGGACTCATTTGTATCACCACCAAACTTAGTAAACTTGGGAACTTTCCATCCCCTTGGTAACTCAGTTTGTAATACGTATTCACATAATGGTGATACGAAGTTAGGCCTTTGTAAACCTATGTTAAGGCCATTTTGCGCCAAAATAGTTTCGACTAAAGTAGCTATATTGTTTTCTGCGCCAACATTGTGTTGTTGCACTTGTCGAACAACTTCATCAGCGTTCTGGTGTCTATTTACCAAAACTACTTCAGGGACGTGGTTTACTGCCCCTTGTAGTTCGCCTACAATTGTGGACGCTTCGACTGCAACTGCTTCTTGGGGGTTAACTGGCGACGCATTACCCGCAATAATAGGAACTTGCCTATTATTAACCGCTGGAGCCCCAAAGAAATCTGCAATCCTACTCATCTGATTTGCCAACATTTGGTAACTGTTATTGGTATTTTGAATCAATGGATTGAAAACTGTACCAATTTGTTGGGTAAGCATATTAACCATATCGTGATTACTCTCGTCTACTTGCTGTCTTAAGGCCAACAAAGACGTATTGGTTAATGCTGGGGGATTCCGACCAAATACACTCTCAGAAGAGACATGTGTAGGGGAAAAGGTCGAAATATGTGGCATTCCAGTAGGCATACCATACATTCCCAAAGGAAATGGGGGTAGATGCACGTTATTCAAACGTGGGTCTAAACCGTTTCCCATTGCCATGTAAGGGCTATGAAGCCCTGCACTTAACGGCAAAGACATAGGCAAAGATGCCATTTCTGACTGCGTTGAACCAACATTAGTCATTGATAATGAAGGAACGGTTGTTGACGATGATGGTCCTGCGCTAATGCTCGCAGAATCCATTGTTGTTCCTTGCCCTTGTGAAACCACAGGGTTGGAACTAGACGCATTATTCGTACTAGAACGAACCATTTTACCACTTCTTAAGTGCATACAATAGCGAATACAAATAAGAGAGTACGAAAATGAACAAAATCAAAGGCAAAGTCCCATCGGGCGTGCCAATTTGTTCGCTGGTGTTTTTAGCAAACAATCACTAGTTTTATTAGAAGGTTTGTGAGATCAAACTAGAAAAATCTCAAAGCAATTGCCTTTGAATTGCGCGTGGTTTGTGTTTCAGAAAATGTAGAAAAGGGGACGATTTGCAATGATTAACAGAATTGAAAAGAAAAGAAGCAGTAAATGGTGCATGAATTGTAAAGAAAAGACAAATAAATTGCATTGAATTGTAAAAGTGGTACACGATCACGTACAGCGATTCTTCCACTCGTTTTTCGCTCTGGCTTGGAAGTTAGAGTTTCAGGAATCGGGTTGTGTATTGTGATTTGCGACCTCTGTTTCTTCTCAGAAACTACTATTTATACAAAGGAAAAGAGGGGGAAAAACTGAACTAAGTAACTGCCTAGAAATTTGAAAATTAATAACTGCTACTCCTACTTTCGACCAGAACCGCTCTATCACGCTTCGACCAACTGCTAGTCTTCAGCGCATAACTGCTCTGTTTTCTGTCTGTCGAAAGCTTGTGTCCATTTTCCTCTCTCTTGCTTTTGCTTCCCCGGAAGCTTGTCGAGTTTACCTTGCGCATGACCATTTTCTCTGTCGAAATAATTTGGTCTTTGTCGAAATATAAGTCAGGCCTTGTTGACCATTTTCAATGAAGCCTGTCGAAATTACAGGCTAACAGATGTCCTCAACGCCAGTTGATTAAGCAACTTCAGAAGCTTAGCTTCCTGTCAGTGATACAAGAGATCCAGAGCACAATTAATTGAAACCCAAATTGGTTTGAGGACATTATCCTAAACCTTCTCATTCCTCCTCCTCCTCCTCCTCCTCCTCCACAAAGTCCAAATAATTATAGCAAAGCACTCGGTAGGACCTTCTTCTAAAGCAGCGAGTATTTTAAACACACAATCCCTATAGTCATCAGCTTGTGCAACAATGTGTTGAATTTGATTCGAAAGCCCAGCCACCCGGCAACACGCTTTAGCCTGTTGACACGTAAAGAAAAGGTGTCATTCGCTCTCCTCAGTTGATTCACACATTGGGCACTCCTCGATGCACTAAACATGTTGCCCACGAAGTTTGCAACAACACGGAAGGACGCCTCTTTACTTAGTGAGGTACCTGCAATTTCCAAATAAGCTCCCACTCCCCTACAACCCTCCGAACAGAATTGCCAATGAGCTCATTCTTAGCCCCATAGTAAGTTGACTTCATCGAATAATGATCGTCTCTTATTCGATTCAACACCAGCTGGTCGTCGTCATTCATACACTGCAACAACATGCCCAAAATTCTACTCCTATATATATCCTCAAAATTAAACAACTGCTTTGCCATGTCAACATTCCATACGTGGTCGCTTACACTGAAGAGACTACTTCCCCTCATGCGCTCTATGCTTGGAACCACTGTAGATGTGACAAAAGGACTAGTACCTCCCTTTAACCACGGGTCGCGCCAAATATTGATTTCAGTACAATCTCCAATATTCTACCTTGCTCCAAAATTAACCACCATCTATGAAGCATGGGTGTTACACCAAACATAGTTGGAATTATGGCTCAAGTGAGCCCCCAAAAAGTCTCCTCTTATGATGGAGGGGTCTATTTAACTTTTCTAGTATGGATGCTACACTGTTGATATCGTTTGTCACTTTAATCCCTGTGGTTGTGTCTAACGGAAAAATTAGTCAGACAAAGATCATCCAAGTGGACAAATTGGCCTTGCTTTATGATCGTATAACGGGCTTCATTTCCTGTCAATTTTTTTGGGTACAGACAAAAAAAAAGTCAGCATATCACAATAAATTAGTTAGTTGAAATTATATACCAATCTTAGCTATTTTTATAGGCAAATTTTAGTGATTAATTAATTATGAAAGAGTGTAATGTTAATTTTCAAGATTCGAACTTTATACCTCCGCCTACAAACTCCTACACATTCCTTTCACTAATTAACCACTATATATATTTTCTATAAAAAATAACTACAAGCTTATTATAGAAAAATGTTAATGATTAAATAACTAAATGTTTGAAATAAAAATGCACGTCTTAATAACAAGCTTAACTAATTTAGTATATATTAATGTTCCCCTCTACTAAATGACAATTTTAGTATAGCTTTTGATAAAATAATGTTCCCCTCTACTTTAAGTGAACTTTTAAATATTTTGTAGACTGTAAAATTATATTTAAATTTAATTTTACATAAGAAAGCACATTTATGTTTTTATGTACTCATCTTTTCTCTAGCTAGTATATATTAAAATGTACCAGTTATTGGCGAAAGTGCTGTGATTAGGCTAGGTGGCATTGTTGGACTAAGAAAGTGGCCAACAACAAGAGGTGGAATGATTGTGATGAAATCTATGTTATGCTTCTTAGAAACGAAATACATCTACACAAACAAAATGGAACCGTGATAAAATAATTAACATTTCAAAACTGATTATTTTAACATAAACAACAAATTCAAAATATTGTAAATTTCTAATCTCAAATTTGAAACTACAAGATAAAGAGAAAAATTTAGAGGACAAGATAATGAAGTAAATTACTGACCCAACCAGTCATCTTGACTCTCCGACAGAACTCAATGTCAGTCCAGCAACTCTCATCAAACACCGACTTCTGATGTTCTATAACTTTGAGGGTTCCGGCGGATGATGTGAAAACAAGTCTACGAACAGTTTTGGCCTTTTGGCAGGCTTTCATGATGTCTAGTAGTCCGTTTATGGTAGGGTTGATGACTTCATTCTGAGGTTCAAGATTTTCACAACTAACTAGTTAGAGATACACGAGATTCAAGAGCGCACAACATTTCATTTCACAAACTATATTCTTAGGGCCCGTTTGGCGGTCCGGATAAGGAGATGGGATATGATAAGTCTATCATATCCTATCTCATTCCAACACTTGTTAAGCCAAAAGAATATGATAATTTTATCCCGTGGTTTATCCGATCGGCCTCTCTAGTTTTTTTTAATAAGTATATCCTGTCTCTCTAGTTAAAGTTTAATCCTGAGTTTGAGCTGAATTAGAAATCAACATGATAAGATAAGAAAATAATGTATTTATTTACCCATCTAAAATTTATTTTAAAATATGAAATCTATAAATTAACAAATAAATATATATATTTTTAAAAAAAATAAAATTTGATGTTAAACTAAAAATTAAAAATACCCTTACTTAATTTAAAAAATAATGATTGATTCTATCATAAGGGTAATTTTGTATTTTTATATAATCTAAAAATCTAAAAATATATTAAAATTTATAAAAATTTAAATAACTGATAAAAAATAATTTTAATATTCAAAAAGAATAAAAATAAAATTTAGTTTAATTTAATTTTTCAAGAAGTGAAATATAGTTTCACAAGGGTAGTTTAGCCATTAGCATGTAATATATATCATATAATTATTCATTAGCTGATCTAAAATATATAATAGCATAACATATGTTAGCTTTATACCTAATAATAGAATAGTATATATTATTTTATATCTTATCAGGTGTTGCACATCAAACAATGATATGATAATGTTATTTTGTCTCTATCATATCTTATCTCTATCCTGACTACTTCATATTATATAATGTTTCTATCTCATCCCCACCACCAAACAAACCCTTAATAATATAACAAAAGGAATGTTAGAGCTACCTAGGTTGTAGTATGGCTTGGAATGTTAGGTTATGCACAAATCTTCCATCTTTTGAAACTGTCTTTACTTTTTGTTTTGGGACCACACATCAACAATATGTTGTCAACATTTTTTTGTCCGCTTAACAAAATCATAAATTAATTATTTGGCTTAAACAAATTTTTTTGTCATTACTTTTTATTTTGGGCCACACATCAACAACAAGTTGTCAACATTTTTTCTGTCTTATCATATCTTAGTTCTTTGAATTAAACAATTTAATTTGTTTTCGATGTATATAGCTTAATTTGTGATTTTTTAGATAGAACTATTATTATTTTTTTACCCCACAAACTCCTTGAACATGAAGGGAGATGCATTAACAACGAAATTTGATCTCGTCTAAATTTATACAATAACATTCAAGGTGATTTTCCCAACTTAATAATTATATAGTACTTCTAAATATACTTGTCAAAAAAAAAAGTACTTCTAAATATATTATACTTCTTACAACATGGAGCACCTTTTAAGGGGAAAACACGTAGCAACGTGAGCACCTTCGTGGTTGTTGCTGAATGAAATTTTGAAGGGTTTGCAGCTGATTGCTTGTAGTTGTAGGTTATTGGTAGTATTAAAATTTTATATATCTTGGGGATGGTTAATTCAGGTGTAGGAGTGGTCGAAAAACGGGAGTTAAATTTTTTAATTGGTGATCAGGTTCTTTGGAATATTTTGCAAAATAAATAGGAAAGTTAATTGGTGATTAGGGCTTTTGTTTGGCAAAGTACAACAATTAACGCTTAACAATGCGGCCCATTAACTAGCCTTGTGGTACATGTTTAGAAATTTTCTAGATGCTAATTGAAATGGCATTTAAGCTTATAGCATTTTACTTTTTCCGTAGTTTTTACCTTTATTACATTAATTAAATTCCTTATTTATCTTCTATTAAGTAAATATATTCTCTCATTTTTAAGTATTTATTACAAATATCCATTTATATCATTTTATATTTATAGGGTAGTGCAAATTTTAGCAAACGCTTCAAATCCAATCCGGTAGGTTCTGTTTGGTAAGAATCTTTATTGCATAAAATAATTTGTAGAAATAAGTAAAGAGGTATAGGTGGTGAAGTATTCATTCAATCATTAAGAAAATCTTCATCCATGCTAATTTATCCCATCCTGTCATTCTTTAAATTTGTGGAAAAATATCAAATATCAGTATTTAATTTTTATAAAT
The DNA here is from genome assembly GCA_963573325.1 of Astragalus glycyphyllos. Lineage (NCBI taxonomy): Eukaryota > Viridiplantae > Streptophyta > Magnoliopsida > Fabales > Fabaceae > Astragalus > Astragalus glycyphyllos. The sequence goes on along the minus strand of OY754313.1, from coordinate 46,840,351 downwards.
TATCAGTAAGATTACCTCAGGGTCCTTGTAGTCAAAGTCCATGGGGGTGGCAACATGAAAAACCCCGGTGCAGCCTTTAATAGCTTCATCAAAACTTCCCTCTTGAGCTAAGTCTGCCTTCCAAATAGACAATTTTGTCTTTGCATTTGGCAATTCCAGCAAATGTTTCACCTTCTTCATGTTAGCTGCACACATATAACATAATTAGTGATTGTTACACACATAGTTTTTGTTACAGAAATGTGTCTTTTAAGCTGAGATATCAATTAAGTTTCTCATCGGTCTACTAGTCAGATTTGGGAGTAGTTGAGATTGTATTGGCTAGTATGAAATCTCAACCTTTCATAATATTTTTTGCTATATCATACAGTCAATTTGATTGGTATATCGATAATAGACTTAGTTTGACTCTCACCCTAGAAGCTCTGAAAAAAGAAGTAAACCAAAAAAATGATGCGACAAAAAAAAAACCTGGGTCGCATACGGTAGCTCGAACTGTGTAACCGCGCTCAATGAGTCTCATGACAAGCCATGATCCAATGAAACCCGCAGCTCCTGTAACGCAATCAGTTTCAAAGTCTGAACTCATGTTTTCACTTCTCTATTTTTTTTCTTTGTTTTGTACCCTTTTACCTTGAAGGTGGAATGGAAGATAGTGTAGGAGTGGACGCGTGCTTTAACTTTTATAGTAGATTTTGTGCTTTAGTAGGAGATATAAATAGAAAGATATCTTACTAATTCAAGAGAGTTAACTAACCAACAAGGGATTGATTCGAGTGATAACTGAGTTTGGATCTCACCCAAAAGTGAGTTCGAATATTGTGTGTCAAAAATTCTGTTGAGAGGGGAGAACCACACGGATCGGCAAAACCGAGTACTCGTACTTATAAAAAATAATCAGGTACTCATGGCCAACCAGATTCTCTAGCTTAGATTAGTCATCGACAAAGTCGATAGATACTACACACCAATGACATGATACCCAAAAAAATACTTAACTACAAATACTCTTTCGGCCTCATTTTAAGTGTCGTTTTAAGAATTCCCAAATCATTTGTCATTTTAGAATTTCAATAATGTACTCCCTCCGTCCCAAATTGTTTGCAGTTTTAGCAAAATCAATTTGTCCCAAATTGATTGTTGTTTAGAATTTCAATGTAACTTTTAATGTTCTTTTCCATTTGTACCCCTATTAATGATGACAACTTTTTTCATTTAATAAAATATTAACATTTTTCTATGTAGAGAGATAAAGGGTTAATTGGTAAATTGGATAACACTTTTTAAAAAATCTAGGCTCCTAATCATTTTCCTTAAAGGGTGTGCCAAAACCTTAAACTGCAAACAATTTGGGACGGAGGGAGTATTAATTACTCTTAACCAACATGATATGACACAAGTGGTAGATACTTGGATCACTTAACCATTTGGTCATGGGTTCGATCCCTTGTCAGTGCGTATGAAAAAACATTTGTAGGGAGAGGTCAACCCCTTAAATGGATCTCCGATACCTCGAATGATTAGTCTCCACAGTCCTCGTGGAGGATACATTGGTTTACAAAAAAAGAAACATAAATTAATTTCTCAATTATTTATATTAAGTATCCTTTTCACCTAACTACAATTGTAACAAGGGTATTCTAAATAAACTATTTTATCTTGAAAATGAGCATAATAAATAATCTTGTTAAGACTATTGGATATTTTAAATGACATACAACTTGGGACGGTGAGAGTAAAATGAAACAAAAATATTTGTTGTAAAATTCATAATTAATATAATGATGTATCATAAATGTTATACTTTTATTAAAGATTTTATGATTCTTGCTTTTTTTCGGGTACACATTTCTTGATTACTTAAGTTTAAGTATAGTACTTTAAGATAATGGTTAGTGTGTGTCTTATAAAAATTCTCTAATTATTTCTACTATATATTTACTTCATATTCAATTATTCAAAAAAAAATGAAGTTGAGTTAAATAATTAATTTGTATTATTATATATTAATATTTTTGGCATTAATGCGCACGATTCTTTCTCAGTTTATTTTTTCCTCCATCCGATCCTTAATTTTTTTGGCATTAATAATATCATTGGATCTTTAATTGAAGACATTAAAATCTTATTTTAAAAAGGAGCATTAAATTCCAAATCATTTGGAGTAATTATACCTATATTGTATAGCAAAAATAGAAATGAGTAAACCTTTCAAAACATGGTTATGTTTGGAAAAAATAGAGTGGATATCAGATAAGTTAGTTTATAGAGGATGAGCTAATAGCGGATAAACTAGCAGATTAAATTTGAAGTGTTTCGTAAAATTAACAGTTGGACTAATTTATAATAATAAAGTAATATAAATAGATATTAGTAAGAAATACTTAAAAATGAGAGAGAATATTTATTTAATGGTGGCTAAATGAAGAATTTAATTAAAATAGTAAAGGTAAAAATGAGAAAATTGAAACGATTTAAGCTATAAAATCAAATACTATTTCAAGTAGTGTTTCAAAAATACTATAATTAAACTAGTGAAAAAAAATACTATAAGATAATCATGCCCAACACTTACAAAGAGTTCATAAGTTAATTATCTGTTATAAACTAGCGGTTTGGTGCTAAATGGAGCCTTGATCATATTACCTACCTTTCATGACCTCATCATTCAACATGAATACGTGACCAACTAAATGGTTTTGTTGTTTGGTCATTTTTTTTGGTGAAATTGTTATTTGGTAGTTAGCAAAATAACTTCCGGTATGACTCATTCATCTCATACATCACAAACTAATTAGAATTTAATTGTAATCATGTAATCTATGAGTGTGAGTTGGTGTCGTGTCCTTATTGCGTGGGGTGGAGATCTTCTTCATTTTTCCGAAGAAATGGAGGGTTTCATTTCTATAGTTTTGGCCGTATAAATATAGGTGATCAAACTACAACTAGCATTAGAACAAGAATTCTCACAAAAAAAGCATTAAGAATGAGAATAGATCACTAAACCAAAAAAACACACCTACAGATTTTGGACTTTTGAATATTATTTTAAAAACATACCTACAGTGACGGATCTAGAAACTTTCATTGGTGGGGGCAAAAATATAGTCTATAATATTTTCTTAAAAAATATCAGTAGTTTTTACAGTTTACATAATTTCACGACAAAAAAAACCTAAAATACCTAAATTTCTACAAATTGCAAAGCTAAAAACAAAAAGCTAATAGCAACTTACTCTCTATTTTATGGTATCTTATGAATTTTTACAATCATCTTAAAAAATTTATCATATGGGGGCATCACCTATTTTTTTGTGGGGTCAAAATAAAATTATTGGGTACATTACTAACTAAAATAATTTTTCTCAACGGAGAGAATTTAGCTATACATTTGCATGATAGCCAAAATACAAAAATGAGAAAAGCGAGAGAAACCTTAGAAGAGTCCTACAAATTTTATTCCTCGAGATCATGCAAACCTTCATGAGTATTCTTTCTTTTCTACAAACAATAAAACCTAATTCTCTCTCTTTATGCTCAGTTTAAACATAAAATCTCTTCTATATAGAACTGATTTCAAAGTGATGGAATGTCTGTCGTCGAGTGGAATTAATTGTTCATTGCTCAACGTACATCTGCCTTTATTTATAAATTTTTCATTCTCACTAAGTGAATGGACTCGCTAGGCGAGTATATCTATCACTACAAAAAAAATTGGTTATTAACGAGGAAAATTTCCCTCGCAAAATGACCAAAATCCTTCGCTAATGGTCATTTGCGAGGGAATTAGCGAGGGACCAGTTCCCTCGCTAAATCCCTCCTCGCTAATGGGATTAGCGAGGGAAATTTCCCTCGCTAATTTCTGTGCAAATTTTCAAATTTTAAAATTTGATTGGCTTGTTTTTTTTTATATATATTTATTATTATATTTTTTTTGAAGCTATTTATTATTATATTATTAATTAATGAAAATTATATTATATTATATTATTAATTTTGTGGTTGTGTTGTTGTTGTTGTTGGTGGTGGTGGTGGAAGGTGGAGAGAAAGAGGAAAAAAATTCGTAGGTGGTGGTGGTGGTGGTTGTGTTGTGGGTGGTGGTGGTGGTGTGGTGTCGTGGGTGGTGGTGGTGGTTGTGTGGTGGAAGAAGGTGGAGAGAAGAAGAAGGAAAGGGGAAATCGTGAGAGAGAGAGAGAGAGGAGAGGAAGAGGAAAGAAGGTGGTGGTGGTCGTGGGTGGTGGTTGTTGTGTGGTGGTGGTTGTTGTGTGGTAGTGGGTTAGTGTTTGTAGGTGAGAGAGAGAGAGAGTAGAGGAAGAGGAAGGGAAGGGTGAAGAGGAGAGAAGAAGAGTGAGGGTGGTTGGTTGGTTGTGTGGTGGTGATGGTGGTGGTGGTGGTGGTGGAGAGTAGAGGAAGAGGAAGGGAAGAGGAATGGTGAAGAGGAAGGGAAGAAGAGTGAGGGTGTGTTGAGTGAGAAAGAAGAGTGGTTGTGTGTTTGTGTGGTTGAAACGGATTTAAGGAAAAAAAAAGTAAAAAAATTTGCGAGGGATTTTAATTCCCTCGCTAATAGTCACTTTAATTTGCGAGGGATTCAAAATTCCGTCGCTAAACTCCTTGATTTGCGTGAATTTGACTGAATTAGCGAGGGACCAATTCCCTCGCTAATTCCCTCGCTAACCACCTTATTTTTCGTGCTAAAATTTTCAAATTCCCGCCTCCACTTAGCGAAGGACCAGTCCCTCGCTAATATTGAAAATTCCGCCGCTAATGTGAGTTTTAGCGAGGGAATCACATTCCCTCGCTAATTCCCTCGCTAAAGTCAGTTTTAGCGAGGGAATGTTATTCTCTCGCTAATGTCCCTCGCAAATAAGCGTTTTTTTTTGTAGTGTATTCTTCAAGGTGAAGGAACCTTTCGGTCTTAGTGAGTATTCCTTTGCTTAAAGTTGAAGGAAGCATTCTAATTGGATGTAGCTACGGTGAAAAAGTGCATCTTTCTCGCAACATATTGAGCCAGCATATTACATTGCTAACTAGCGCCGTGACCCGTGCGATGCACGGGGTCAAAGCGTCAACGCATAGGGAAGAATTATAAGTGGAAAAGAAGATTAATAACAAAGGAAGACAATCTTCAAGTACACATAAAGTTCAAGGACAAACAAATGTTCAAAAGGTAACAAAAGGAAGAAAGCAATTAAAAAACCATAAGTTTAAAAAGCTAGCTATTACATCACAATAGGATTATCAGAGGTAGCCCCATCCTCAAAAACTGTAGTCCCAGATAAAACATTGGAAGTGGTATTTGTGCAATTCCCATCATCATCGATGATCAATATTTTTAGACCGCTTTTTGAAGTAACCCTTGAAACGGCAACATATAACTGACCATGAGAGAAAACTGGCTGGGGCAAAAAAACACCGACATTTTTTGCAAATAGATAATGTCGGAATTAGAAAGCTACAAAACAACAGGAAAAAAATGAAATCAGTTTCTTGGACCACAACACACATGAGACACATTAATAAGTTACCACATCAACAAATATAGTAAGAGGGGTGCCCCTAATTTGCATTCGAAGGAGATCACCCGGCCTCAATTTTTGTTCGTTGACAAATGCCAACCATTGCTCCCCAGCCAACCACTTCTCCTCTCTCGAACGGGAAGCAATGCGAACAGAGCAGTTATAAATCTTGCCACTCCTATTATGACGGAGAGCAATGAACTTCATTGAATCTGGTATTTGTTTCCCAATGGTCTTTGGGAAGTGCTGGTTTTTCAGCATGAAAAAATAATGGAATGCGAGTCAATTGAGAAACGTAGAATTGAAAAAATGTTTGACAAATAATAAACCTTACCATAACACCAGATTTTTTGCAGATATGGGGGGAAACCTTCCGTTCCCATGTCGCAGGGACACTTTCCAGTAATGGGCGCCTTGTCGGAGGAGGGTCAAGAGCATCAGACTCAAACTCAGAGGAGGAGGATGAGGAAATGTGACAAACAAATTTGCCGCGATGAATCCTATTTAAAAACAGAGAAGGAAGCAATTGAATTTGTAAATAGAGAAATTAAGTTAATTTATTACCCTAAAATTGATACAGAACAATTGAATTATCTTTCTAATTAAAGATGCTAGAAATGTCAATTACATGAAAGCTGGCTGATAACAAATAGAGATAAGAAATAGAACATTGTCTAAACCTAAATTGCTGTAAGTCTTGGGACCCTTAAGGCAACCAAATTATACAAAACAATATAACTTTGAAACAAAACACGTCAGTTACATGGAAATTAGTATCAGTAGTTTGGAAACGCATAGGAAGCCCTCAGATGGCTTCAAACGAAATAGCCTTACGCCATTCCAGATAACTAAAGAAGATGTTGAAAATAACTAAAGTTTGTTTCACCAATTTTGAAATACACATGGGAGCAACTCTAACAAAAGTGTTGAAGCACCATGGATTAAGAGAAACAGGGAAATGATGAAAACCTGTGTCTACCAACGATTGCAGCCCTTTGTGCATCCGTGAGAACTTGTGGCCTGGCAGTATGGATGACCAAAGGTCTGCTGGATAGCACCTTTTGCTGTGGCATATTGTTGGAGGAAGACATCGTAACAAACCTAAAGCGGCATATAGAACAGGTAAAAAACAGAAATCATTAGGTATATCTCAGCAAACAGATGCATGCTAATCAGTGTAAAGAAGCTACTCAACACAAGAGAGACAATGATAATCTAAAATTCAACAATGTTAGAAATACAGAGCAACACAATATAAACATTCTGAAATAGACACCATGGTTCGAAGAAACTACATACAAATGTTCATCAAGTAAAAAGCAATTTATGAATAACTACGAAAAACAAACAGAATTGTTGCATGCAAGAATTTCAGAAACTCATGTTCATGAAAAAGAGCACAATCAAAATACCATGACTTCACAATGTCACAATCTAACACAAGAATCAGAACATCATGTATAGTTGAAAGGAAACCTTCGTTAAACCTAGAATCAGAACAACAACAGGGAAAAAAAATAGGAATCATCTTCAGATTCCCTTAAATGGCACAAAATCAAGTTGTAAGTCACGATGGGAGTTAAAAAGGGCGATTTTTTTTTGAAAAAAACACAGGGGATTGCGCACAGTACCTTCACAGTGGTGTTGGTGTTGAAGCGTTTGGTGCAGCTCTTCTTCTTCGCACCAGGAAATGGAGATGCACGCAGGTATTGGTGGTGACGACGATGATTGATGATGGAGTTGATGAGGATGCTGACAGAAGCAGTTCGGGAGAAGAAGAAGTGGGTGTGGGTGTTAACGTGAAAGTAAAAGAAGTGAGAGAAGAAGAAGCCGAAGAGATTGTGTGGTCCCTAAGAGAAGAATTTGGAAAGTTTTTGTCTTTGTGTTGTCTCCGGTCAATTTTTGTTGTGTGTGTTTTTTTGGCTAGATTTTTATTTTGCATCTACGAAGCAATTGAACAACTATCTTCACTATCATGTTCATTAATTATAATGAGTGTTTAAATAATGTTATGCACTAATCCGATCATGGAAGAACAAAAATCGGAATTGGAAAGGGTTGATAACAAAATGAGCAATTCCAAAAGGTGCAATAGGATTCGAAATAGTAAGCTACTTTAAGATTAATAAAGTTTAAATTAAATTTACCTTTCAAAAGAAAAGTTGCCTATATTTTTTAAAGAGGATGAATTATAAGAAGAAAATAAGATCAAGAGGAAATCAACATAAACTCGAAGGATAAAGTTCGGTTCACAATTTACTGGAGCAGAAAATGGCAGAAGGATAGCAGGTATAAAAAATATGTTAGAAATGGCATATCTAATTGAATGAGAAAATTACCTATAACAATAGGTGGAAAACTTCCTTGTAAACGACATTGGAAGTCGTATTTGTTGAATTTCCCTCTTTATCGATTATCAATATCTTTAGACCCTTTTTTGAAGTAACTCTTGAAATAGCCACATATAATTGACCATGCGAGAAAACTGGTTGGGGCAAAAAAACACCAACATGTTTTAAAGACTGTCCCTGGCTTTTATTGATAGTCATTGCAAAAGATACAGCTAAAGGGAACTGTCTTCTTTGAAATTTAAAAGGAATTCGAGGATCAGATGGAGTCAATGATAATCTTGGGATAAAATGTCTTGAACCAGCATTGTTTCCTGATAAAACAATTGCCTCAACAACAAATTTACCCATCTTTGTTAAAATGAGTCTAGTTCCATTGCACAATCCAGAAGAGTGATCAATATTTCTCAGCAACATAATTGGAATACCGACTTTCAATTTCAGTTTGTGAGCTGGAAGACCAGAGGCAACAATTGTGTTTAAAAATTCTGGTGTGTGAATGTCATCAATAGTATTACCATTAGCATTATTGTCACAAGGTGTATCTAAACTGAGATATGTCTTTTCATCATCTGGAACCAAAGATAGCATGTGGTCATTGATCATGTCCACAACTTCATTTCTAGGAGCCAAGATAGCCCTATTTTGAAAAAATGAAGGGTCATGCATTCTATCAATAAATGATGGATATGTTGCATCAACAATGGACTGAATTGGTTGAACTGAATCTTTAATAAGTAACTCATTTGGAATTTCAACAGAAATGTCTGAATCATTTACCTCACCAATTGTACCATCTCCAATTTTTAGAACCCATTCTGAAAATTCAGTTGCTTCAACAATATCATCATTTGAGGTACCATGCAACAATCTCATATTTTTGGATAACGTCAAAATCTCGCAGTGCTTCCATAAATAAGAAGAATTGATTGTTGCATGTACAACCATCTGCCTTGTTCCCTTGGGAATAACAGGAAGTATTTGGCGAAAATCTCCACCCAAAACAACAACTTTACCTCCAAAAGGAACATCTAAACTTTCACCATTAGGAGGTCTCAAAATATCTCGCAGAGTTCGATCCAGAGCTTCAAAACAGCTTTTATTTGTCATTGGTGCCTCATCCCATATAATTAATGAACATCTACGAATCAATTCTGCCAAGTCACTCCCTTGTTTTATGTTGCAAGTAGAAAACTCGTCTGGGTTTAGTGGGATGGCAAATCTAGAGTGAGCTGTCCTACCTCCAGGAATTAAGAGAGAAGCAATACCACTTGAGGCAACTGCTAAAACAATTTTCCCCTTCGATCTCAAACCAGTTGTCAATCCTCTCCAAATATAAGTCTTGCCTGATCCACCATAGCCACTTAAAAAAAAGAAACCAGATTTTTTTTCATCAACTCGGGCCATGATTTTTTCATAGATATTTCTTTGCTCATCTGTCATTGACGCCACCAATTGCTGATTTTCAACCTCTAATTCATCTCTATTATGATTCATCTCATCAAATATGAGTCTATTTTGAGTTGGTGCAAGCAAGTCTTCATCTGGTTGAGGCAAAGTAGGAAAATCCGAGAGGCTCATGTTATTGCTTTGCAACAACTTATGAATCTCAATCAAAGTGAAGGTCTTTAATTCATCAGAAGACAGTCGCAATTCTGAAATCACAAGTGAATTGAAAAATCATTTATGCAATAAGGAAAAAATTGAGAAATTTAAGTTAGAAGAGATGAAGGAAAAAACCTGGAAATTGTAGAATAGATCGTTGTCTATGCAAGATGTCATCACCTAAATGGAACCATGTAGCATCCCAAACAACTTCAGGCCTTGAAATTTGGCTAGACACTAAAAGTATTACAAACAACTTGCGCAAAAAGAACCCACTACCCCAATGACTTCCCTCTTTAATAGCATCTATATATTCTTTGTCATCTTCTAATAAACCCATTGCATAGCAAGCATCTCTAAAGTTTGGGTGTACAAAATTTTCAACTTTTCTTATGTGCTCAAAACATTGAGCTCCCTTAACATGATTGAGCAATCTTCTTAGATAATAGAGCTCCCCAGTTCCAGGAGGGACATAATGAATTCTCCCAATAGTGTATCCAGATTTACGTGGGAACCATTCCCTCTTTTCATCATTCCAAACAAATTTTGTTGGAAATTCAGCATATGTTAGTTCTCTTGCTTGTGAATATTTTTTGTTTGCATCCATCCATGCTAAAAACTTGGAGCTCCCAATAGTTGGCCTAGAAAGAACAGATTGGATAGATCGATTACCTCTGTAAATAAGCAACTGTTCTCCTGGTAAATGAAACTGTAGCCTTTCCACTGAGGGTTCTCTATAATGAATGTCAAATGAAAAAATTCTCCATGCAGCTTCAGATGAGGCCAAATATCTACAGTCATAGTACAGTTTGATTTCATCAACAACATCATTATTAGAGTTGGAATCACTAGCACCATAGAAACTTGTTGTAACTCTATCATGGCCTTTGTTGACATATTTGAAGAGATACTTTATTGACCTAGATTGGTTACAATATTCAACGTTTATATGAGCATTATACTTTAGGAGCAAAGTTTTGTTGTAAGGCACAACAAATCTATTATCCAAAAAGGATTCACCCTTTTGAACGAAAACTCCGTTATCTCTTCTTCTATAAACAGGATAACCATCTGAATCAATGATAGTTGTATCACTTAATTTCTTGGGAAAATACTTGGTACACTTCTTGTTCTCCATGCAAGTAGACTTTGGATTTTGAGGCCCACAAGGTCCATGAAGCATGGATGTAGAAACTATTTCAAAGAGTTGTGGATCGGTTTCTTTGTTAGGAATTTCAGCACATACGACATTGTCAATGTCATCAACAGTCTTGTACTTAGAAGATGAATGAAGAAACACTAAAATGTGAGCATGAGGCAAACCGCGCTTCTGAAATTCAATTGTGTAAATAACTGCAAAAGATTGAATAAATTAATGTAAATTCAAAGTACAAAGAAATGTATCGAAAAAACATAGAAGACATTTATTAAAAACTACCTGCGACGACACGACCAAAAATATCTCCCGTTTTGATATCTTTAATTAACTGATCGAGTTTTATTTTGAAAACCCGACACACCACATCAGCCCGATCTTCTGACTTAAAACTGTACTTTGAAAAATATCTTGTCAACTCAGGCCATTTATGGTTGCAGGTGAAGGTTATGAATAATTCAGGGTAGCCCGCCCAATTACAGATTGTCATAGCATCTTGATAATTTTGAATCATATACCGGGGACCCCCTACAAAAGTAGACGGCAAAATAATTCTTTTACCAGTTGTTGATGTATTCCTTTCACCTCAGAGAATAGATTCTTCGAGACCTTTGTACACATCGGCTCTTAATTCTTGCTGGTTGTTTCTGACCCACTTTAGTCTAGAAGATTCAATCATGGTATAACCATCGACCAAGAATTGTTGGAATAGACGACCAGAAAATAAAAGTACACCCCCGTCAACCTCTCTATGTTGAATCGTATATGCCAGCCAATCTCTAATAGTTAGATGTTCTCGTTTAATCTTGGCTGCCATGTTGTCTGCTCGGAATTCGATATCTTCTGAAAAACCATTTTCCCCATATGGAAAGAGTAAAGGATATTGTAAGGGTAGATATGCGGCGCTTAAAATGGGAATCCGCTGCAGAAATCCTGAATGAGAACTGACAATAACATCCCTATCAAATCCAGCCGGATCAAAATCACCAACAATTAAAGCGGCAACCTCTGAAGCAGTTGGCAAGTTGTATTGCCTAGCATCCCGATGTCTTTTGCTCAGAATGCGAAGCTTAATGGTTGGTCCTGGATTCTCAGACAGTATATTTCTTGCCATTCTGTAAGTCTTCACAAAGGGATTACATAAATCGAGACATTCTTTAATATCTGTGACAATCTGAGCTCTCAAGTTGAGATCATCATCCTCCATCCTACAAGCAAGTGGAAATAAAAAAATTAATAAGTGATAACAAAGAAGCATAGGTATCAGAATAGAAGAATGTATGTGAACGATACCTAACAACTGACATTCGGTTTGCCACTTCATTTTCAGTGTCATGTATATAAAGCTGGGCGAATTTTGGTTCTTTATCTGGAAGAGGGAGTAAAGAACCTATTTGGTGATAGTTCTCTCCATTCAAGACGAAAACTGGAGGTCCACGACCATCATTTATTGTTTTATCAATCTTTCCTCCCATGGAAGTAAAGGCAAACATGCTATTGAAGGATCGAATGTTTGCCATAAAAAACTTTGCTCTCCTATCATTCTTATGAAATAGATCATATAATACTTGAGGAGGACGTTTATAAACAGGCAAAGTAATTCTCCCTTGCCTACAACACAAAGAAAATCTCGGAAAACGTGCCTTGAATCTCTTTTGAACCCGTTCCTCAAACCACATCAATGCACCACAAAATTGGCACATGTACTTTGCATCACCAATATCCCAGTAGGAAACTGCATCAGCTACATTTGAAACAAAGAGGGAAAACATATAGATTAATTTCATGAGGGAAACAGATAAAGGAAAATGGGACATAAAATGAGACTGAGTTTGCAAATACCAGTTGGTCGTGGAGCCGAAGAATAATTTGGTGGCAACATTGGCTCACAATTTGTGGAATCATTAGCTACCTGATCAACTGATCTGTCTTGAGATGTTGGAATCTCAGGAATGATGTGATTAAGTGCAACTGGATCCTCAGTATGATGATGCATTATAATTTGGGAAGTGTTGATGCATTCCAATATTGAATGAGAATCTGTAGAATTATTAGGGGCCTTATCAGCTGATGCATGTTCTGCATCTTCAAGGGGTGCAACTTGAGCAGCTTCGGCATGTTGATGCATTGTGACTTTTGAGGTGGTGGGATTAAGTGAAGTCAAATTAACATGTGATCGTTCTATAAAATAGACGAAAATATGTGTGAGTGACTTGAAACCAAAGTAGTAGGCTTTGGAGTTCAGTAATTTATTTAATAAAAGAAATAGATACAAATTTGGGATAATATTTGGTATAGTACCTGTTGGCAAAGGCAATAAAGAAGGTTTGGTTGGTAAAGGGGAAATATAAGATGGGGTGGGCTTGAGGGCAGTAGCCCCTGCAGTTTGAAGGAACGTAAATGGAGGTTCAACTGATAAAGGTAGATTAGAAGTAGAACTCCTAGGAGGTTTATAAGTTTCTTTATGTTGAGGTCGTGTAATTTGAGAAATACTTGGATTAAGTGAATAAAAACCTGGATGTGGTGTACCTATAAAACATAAGAAACAATTACTCAGTTTTATAAATGAAGAATTAGGTGAAAATAAGAGTGTATATGAAATTTAAAGTTACCAAGATAAAGATTGGCAGCATCATGTGAAGCGCGTGTAGCATTTGGTAAAAGAAGTGGAGGGAGAACTTGTTGTTGAGAAACTGTTGGCCTAAGAACAAATCTACCAGGACCAAGTTTTTGTGAGGAAGGCCTGACACAAATTGTTTCGGGAGGTATAGCTATAACAAATTAAGAAAATATCAGCAATGGAGATACAATATATGAAGATAAGTTAATTTTTTTTAAAATACAATTTACCAGCTGGGTTTAGATGGGGACCGATATCTTGTTGAGCAACATTTTTTGGTCTAAGAATGAATTTGCCTGGTCTTAGAGGCACAGATGAAGGCTTCATAGAAGAGTTAGATGAGACTGAAACTGCAAGACAGTGAATAAATTAAGAGGAAACAAATTAGCAAGTAAAATAAAATGAAGTTCAAAGAAAAGGATTGTGCAGATCAAAAGAACATGAAAGGAAGATGGAAAAAAACACAAACAGTTTTTATTGTTAGATAGAGTAGGTCTCCACACTCTGTGCGTGTTGTGGTTGCTGTCATTGGAGTCCTTCATGTTTCTGCTTTCAACGAAGGTATGCTAGGTGAGCAATGGGACAATAGTTGTTTCAAGAGAGTACAAAAGCTATGGAGACATGGTAAGACATGTGAAAAGAGAGGAAAGAACACAATGTGAAAAAAAAAAGAAGGAATCAATACATGTATGAGCAGAAGAGCTAATAAAATAATGAAGAGTGAAAAGGGAGAAAGCAAAACCGTCATATGGAGTGGAGGTGATGGGAGGGGTGAATATCAGTGGTGTACAGAAAAATATCTTCCAGTTGACCAAATCTTGGAGGAGGTCAGCAAATGGAGAGTCATTTCATGGTTGCATCATGCAGTAGGGGGGGTAATAAAAAATAAAAAAACACAGCCTATGCAGTTATGTTCTGTCACTTTGGAAATACAGAAGTTTTTTTTCAAATATGTGCAAACATGTTCCTTAACATATTAATTACGGGGTGAGAGGGGAAAATTACAAACAACTACTATTTCATTAATTTAAACCAAGAAAGATTACATCCACATTCTCAGAGAGATGACCCAAGATACAACAGAACAAACAAACAGGCACGAATTACCTTTACTTAGTCCACCATTAACTATAAAGTGGAGAAAGACACAACCAGTACATAATGATATTAAAAAAGGACTACAGAAGCAATCCACTTTCTAAGAGAAGCAAAAGAAGGCTCAATAGGACAGTGAAATAGGTTCTTAACAACTTTTATTTACTCCACCAATAACTGTAAAGTGGAGAAACCCATAGCTAGTACATAAGGATAGTAACATCATGATAGCAGAAGTCTTGGGACCAATTCAGTTGGTTCCCTCTGTCTTGATGCCTTTCATCTTAAGATTTTTAGTAGTTGAAGCTTATGGGGATTCCAAACCAGGCTGGGAGGGGTGATCAAATGAGACTGTAGGCTCATTGAAACCAGGTGGAGGAGTTGAAGCCTCAGGAACTTCACCTGGTGCAGAAGGAAACAACTTTCTTGCAGGTCTAGTGGAACTAACCGTCGGAGATAAAGTTTCAGCGAGTTCACATTGAACAGCATTAAACACGGGAACAGAACTCTGCTCACTATCAACTGGAACAGTGTTCAGCTTGCTGGATGGTGTGTTGGACACCTCTAAGGCAGCAGTTTCAGTTAAATCATTGGAAGCAACAATGTCCACAGGAGGCTAGCAGGAAACACAAAAACATATATCAGACAATTAAAAAAGATAGTTTGTTTAATGTTAAATTTATCTTTCTTGGAAAACAATTATACCAAGGGGCTGGCAATAACATGGTCAGGGTTATCTTTGAAATGAAGGTCCTCCTCAAGGGTAATAGTCTACAAATTAAGAGCAACAAACATGTGACTCAAGGGAAAATCAGAAAACCAAGGGAAAAATGTTGTTAGATTCCAAAAAAAAAAGAACAACTATAACCAACCTGAATGGAATGCAATTCCATGAATTGCCTGATAATATCAGGATCAGCAGTCAACCTCCTCACTGTATAGTTATTCCAACCTTGTGTGATGTTTGAATCCCTAATTTCAATTTTAAAAAGCAGGTTCTTGTCATAAAAAGAGCGGAATTCAGTAGGAAGGCGACTGGTAGAAGCAGTCTCAGCAGGAGCTCCAATCACATCTTGTGCTGAGATTCCCAGAAAGTTGTTAACTACACGATCGAAAGCCATAAAATTTGTGGAGGCAGTTCCATCGATAACACATAGCTCAATTTTGTACCTATGCATTAAAAATTGATGTTGGTTGTCAAAAGTTAATAGTGGAACATAGTTGTAAGAATTGAACAGTGGAACGCAGTACCAAAGTTAACAGTGGAACTTAATACCTTGGAACGCCAGTGACATTCCTCTGGCACTCATTGCAGTAGAACTTAGTACCAGATTGAATAACTTTGCGGTAGCATTTTTGGCATGAAGTGTAAAACCACCCGTGTGCAGACTCAATATCAATTACTTGTGCAAGCACTACAGCAGGACCAACCTAAATTTGTTCAAGGAAAGAGATGAGGTAAAATGACACCCACAGAAAATTGGGGAAAACAAATGTGAGTGTAAAGGTAAAACTCTTACAGTGGTAGCCTCTAACACCTCAGATATAGTTTTATAGGAGGTCTGCATAAAGTCATTATAGGTAGATACAACAGGAGGAGTAGTAAGCTGGCTGATTGATTGAGTCAAAGATAAATCAGAAGCCTCCATCCTAAAAGAAATCCAAAAACATCATAAGTTGAAGAATGGCAAACTTAAATGGGTGAAATCAATGTGGCAACATGCATAGCTAAGTAATCTAAGGCTTCGCAGAAAATATACTTGGACTTGTAGTCCACAATATCTGGCAAATCAACATTGATGTATAGCTTGGTTCCATAGTAAGCATTGGAGATCCCCATTATGCCTGTTTGAGTAGAAAGTTAATAAACAAATAGGAAAGATGAATGAAGATGTTAGTTAGGTGTGGTTGAAGGAGGGTGTAAAAGAAACCTTGATATTTTTTAAGTTTGCAAAGTTGAAGGACAATGATTGGAGCAGATGAAGAAGAGGTATCATTAATAGCAGCAGCAACTTGCTCAGCATAGTCACTCCATAGAGTGCATTGAATCCTATTGAACCTAGAGGGGGGAGTTTGAAAAATAGAGGGTAAACAAAGTAACTAAATATAGTATAACAATTGAGGTGGAGTAGTAGTGAAAGAAACTAACTCTAAATCTTCAAGGACCAGATTTATCAGCTTATAAAACTTGTCCTCCGTACGCTGTTGTTTCAATTCACTCTTTTCAACAATATGTCCTATAACATCTAATGGAAAAAAGTAGATAATAAAAGGTGTAGAAGACAAAGATAATAACTTGAAAAAGGGAAACTGTGAAAAAGGAACAAACCAACAATCTTATCATCTTTTGGAGAAGCTAAGATATCAGCAAATGGAGCAAATTCAAAATGATGCAAAGGTATGTTGCTAGTGCTCAAGGTAGAACAGCCCGTGAGTGGCATAAAAGCAAGCTTGTACTTGTTGTTTGTGGTCTGGAATTTGGTATCATTAAGACCAACATTGAGCCTATCAATTCGATAACAATTACCTTCCTTCAACACAGAGTGGTAGAGTGGAAGGAGGGAATTCTTGACAGTACAATGGATCCTATCAAGCTGTGAGAGGGGGAAAATTTAAAAAATAAACAATAGAGTCAAAGATAAAGTAAGACAATGTCAACAAAATACACAGAACTTGCCTTCTCATCCAACAAAATCATCTCAATAGTGTTAGTCTCAAGAGGATTCTTATATTGAGGGAGTTTCCAAAGTCTTATGACACGCACTTCAAGCCTCCAGTTAACCTTCCCAGGAACAACTTCAGAAATGAAATTAAGACGGTTTGCCATTGATTCTCTGCAATGGAAGAACAGGGAAAAAGGAAACAGAAATTTAAGTTGTGTAAGGCTGGAAAAAACACAAAGATAGAGAGGTTTAATGAGGCTTTAAGGAACTGAAAGGAGTATAAGAAAACTGCAAAAAAATTAAGTGAATCATGCAGAACATACTTGTTAAGAGTAAAGAGAAGTAAGGAGAAGCAAGCGAAGGTAAGAGTAAGTCTCTGAATTTGGTGATGGAGAAAATGTGAGGAATGGTTTAAATAGAGATGACAGAGGGCACAATGGTCACTCACAACACGTCATGCACTTGTCTATGATCTGTGATCTATGATACCAAATAAGCTAAGTATCCTTCTGATAGAAAATGGTCACAGTATTTTAGACATGCAAAGATAGATGACGTTAAGGTCTGATGTCATGTGGTGCTATGCAAAGCAAACTGTGAAAAAGAGAAGACTGCAAATTGAATAAAATAAGAAGAAATCAACCACGTGTAGAAGACTGACCTGGGAATAAAAGGAAGCTCCTGTCATTTAAGCCAATGTATAAGTAGATTGCTACAGTACACAAGATATGCAAAGGTAGAGATATGGAGCTTTGATGTCATATATGGTAGGGTCATTTCAAAACAGCATGCATCTTAGCTCATTTTATTGGGAAGGCAAAAAAGGACACAATATGTTCAGCCAATGCACGGTTACATGACTGACAAACACCACTGTCCTCATAGATTTATGAATGACTAACTGGATATGTTAGCTCATTTTATAGTGCAATACAAAGTGAAACAAATTTTTTTGGCAAGGGTGGGAGGGTCAGGGAAAAAATAGCTACCATTGTATTTATTTTGAAATTAAGACTATTTGTTAATTAAATCTAATCAATTACGAACAGTGATAATCCATTCTCTTGCTGGTGGAAACTTGATGAATTGAAATGTGGCAGGGAAATTGCAGCAAGAGACTCCATTTGATGGGATTCAGATTTTGGTTAATGTGATTATTGACGCTTCTCATAATGGGAAACTTCAGAACCAATATTAACAGAACCTGTAACACATTACTTGACTTGATTTAGTACTAAATTTTTAACCTCCCATGTCAAATCTTCTTTGCTAATAACCTTTTTGTTAGGCTACACTTA
The DNA here is from genome assembly GCA_963573325.1 of Astragalus glycyphyllos. Taxonomy (NCBI): domain Eukaryota; kingdom Viridiplantae; phylum Streptophyta; class Magnoliopsida; order Fabales; family Fabaceae; genus Astragalus; species Astragalus glycyphyllos. Next base: position 46,822,050 of record OY754313.1, on the reverse strand, counting down.
AGTGGTATGGTCTGAGTTAGTTTTGCAGGCCAAATAACCAAATTTAACAGAAATATAATATTATATATAATGGAGGAAACAAAGTACATAACCATTTTGACAAAACACACTGCTGACAGACCAGACAAATGCATCATTCATATTAAACACAACACTTAAGTAAACTAAAGATACTACTTCATTAGACCCAGAGGACATTTTTTTTACAAACACACAACTTATTCATACTAAACATATTACTTAATTAGATTCATCCTACTTCATTTGACAGACCACACTCTTTAGAGACCAACAATCCATTCATATAGGCCTCTTGAACTCAAACAGAATGATTGTTGGCTCTGTAGATCTAACACCAAGCTTAATGTAAGTGCCCTCAAACAACAACTTGATGTGACGGAAAACAGCCCAACCAGAATGCAAACCACAGAGAGAAACATCTTCTTGATCATTGTTCAGCTCACACCTCCATCCATAGCCAGAGGAATCAATTAACTTGACTTCATGAACACCAGCTGGGATGATCATATGACAGAAATCAGCAGGGATGGACTGCACAAATGAATGGGAAAAAGTGAGGAAATTAGTAAGACAGAACAATTACACCAATAAGGAATAACACAGAAAGGATCAGAACTGGAAACACACCAGCCTTCCACCATGAGTATCAGCATGAGCTAAACGCTTGCTCAAGGTATGGTAAACAGTTGGGACTTCAGAGATAGCCATGAGGTACTTGTCTCCAGCATCAATGGTTGCACGTGGTACTGGATCTTTAGCAAGCTTAAAAATACATGGGGGAGTAGGATAGTCAACCTCTTTACCAAACCTATCCTTAACTTTGATGAAAAACTTGTCTGGCCTAATGTAAACCAATCTAACTGTCCCCCTACCATTTTGAAGATAGCGAGAACCCATTTCATTCCAACCAGTAGAGAAATATGGGCGGCCATTAACCTTCTTAACTATCACTTGGCTCTCATTCCCAACTGGGTCACACAAGTTGACCAAAAAGGAGACATCATCTCCATGTTGCTTGGCGAACAATTCAGGAAGCTGAACTGATAACTACAGAACACAATGATGCAGCAACAATAAGAAAAGACATAGAGCATAAGAAGGATACAATGAAATGGGAAAAAACAAAATGCAGCTATAAATCAGAAACCAATACTCACATTCTCACCCAAAAATTCCAAGTAGTATCTGTCAAACTTAATCACCATAGCATAATTGCTGTTATCTTTTTCATCAACATGAGTAAGAGGCATCTAGAAAAAAAGATCACCATGAGAAATCAAGTCTGACAAATCAATAAGATGACTAAATTCCAAATAGGATCACTTATTTTTAAAGTAAAATGTGGCAGAAATCAGAAGAATCATTTTGCATCTATACATTCCTATCAATGTAATTCCTAGATAGGCAGTCAATATGATAACAAAGAGGGATATAAGAATCCATAGCCATGCAAACAAAGCAGAGATATAAAAGCATGTAGAGAAGGAAGAAAGACAGAAAGAATGGCATTACCTTGTTATGCAAAAGCTGAAGACAACAGATTGAATGAGATTGTGTTGCAATGCCTCAAACAGATGAGAGTAGATTGGCAGCAAGTGCTTGTACATATATATAGAAATAACATAGAACTAATAGAGGCGCAAAAGAGGTATTCAGAAATAAAGATAAAGATACAGTCAGTAGTTTTAAGGGAAAGGTCAAATCGGTGACATTGTAAGACGTTAAGAGGACAGTCTTTTATGCAAGGCAATAAGAAATATCATGAGCTCTCTTGAGTCATGTCAGTCGAAGATCTAATCAGAGATGATGAGTTATAGTGTAAGGCAAAACTAACACCATTGGATGAGCAGATTATGCTTATCTTTGAGAAATAAGCAAAGTTCATATCGCTACATTCCATGTATCATGTTCATTTCCTTGCTTTCATTATGTTGATTATTGTAAACTCTGTTATAGTTTGATGATTTGGGACCTTCTGCTGGAAAGAGCCAAAGTCACTTAAAAAAATTGATATAAAACTATATCAAACAGATATTGTGTAGATTAAGTGGAAGAATGGTTGTGTTACTCCTCAATTTACAGAATAACACTGTGCAGACACACCAACACATGGTACATGGAGCTAAAGATTCATGGCCACTCATTTGTTTTTCTTTTACCAGTGATGACAGAACTTGAAGTGAACATTCTAGAGCAGAAAGTAGGTAACCGTTACAATTTGAGAAATGTCGTCTATCCATTTGTGATTGAACTTTCCTTTTTTTTTTGTACTGGAATTAAAGAAGTAACTTTGTAATAAACATGAGAACATTGGTTGTCCTAGACAATTGTTGCTCAATATGCAAGTACACTACAAAATAGCACTTTACTTATCACAAACCAATTGTTAAGGTTCCTTGGGAACAACCCAAAACAACCATAATTTGATACATAGAGATGGTGCATTACAAAGAAGTTCTTACCTATGGAATAAAGGGGTTAAACAAACAAAGATAAAGTTTTGCAAAGAAGGACCATGGATAGCATCCTAAGAGCCCCAGGGGGACAGCAAAATAGGGATACTTAAAATGCCCACATAGACAGCAAAATACAGACACGGAAATCCTAGGAACCTTAATAAAACAGATATTTCCTAGCCTTCAAGAACCTTGACAAACAGGTATTTTCTATTCTTCCTAGCCACACCTAGCTTCAGAGAGGTCCCTGGAAGGAGCCCATTCAACCCACGGAAGGTACCCCACCCATCAGAAACACAACAGTAGTCAGGCTTTGAACTACTCCATTGAAACTTGCAAGACCATTTTCTCCCACGATAATTAACCAAAGTGATGGAGGTAGCTGCAGGAGAGAAGGCAAGTTGGCAAAAACCAATGGGAAGGTACTGCAAAGAGAGCCAAGGGAAAACAATAAGTAAATAGACCAATATCCAAACTAAATCATAAAATGGAAATAAGTAAGGTAATACACACATCAATACATACCAGAAATGGAGTGCCAGTTTCCTCAAGAGACAAATTCTTCATCAAGCAGTTGTAAAAATGTACACTATCAATGAAAAGGAACTCATCCTTCTCCTCATCAACAACACTCATTGGTAGCTGAGGTTCTCCAAGACCAAATGTCTTAGGAGGAAATGGGTAGGAAACCTGCTCCCACATCCTGTTCCTTACAGAGATTTCAAATGTGACATCCTGCATAAATTTGAGGGTAATCCAACCACCGTTAAACAGATTGTAAACTTCCCCAATGCGAGCAGAACCATGATTTAAGTAAGCCCTGCTTGGACGATGTTTGATAGAGATGACAAAAACATTCCCCAAAGGATCCATGAGGCGAACAATGGGTGGCATATCATTGTAAAAATCTGCCAAAAAAAGAACTGGTAGTGGCTGCATGGTCTGGGAAAAGAAAGCAACATAATGAGGGGAAACCAAATACACTAAAATGAGCCATTTAAACAAAGAAAGAGGAGGAACTTACAAAGCCAGGAACAAACTCAAATTCATAAGCCTGGTATTTGGTGAGGCAGCCTGGAGGGAAGGAACCACTACCAACAGCATCAAGGGAACCAATCTAAGCAAACAAAGTGCAGGACAATGAATGTAGAAGAATGCACCAGGGAAATTGAAGAAAAAAAATACAGTACCAAGAACATAAAACAGAAAGCTTGAGATAAACTTGAATAATTTATCAAGAAAATATAGCAATATACCAAGTAAGACATAATGTATTAACTCAAATCATATACTCTTAGCCAATTGTTGATCAATATGGGAAGTTTTCTTTCCAACAGACCAAACAAACAGATTTCATATATAGAAGTGTGGGTAATCTAAGTGTGGGTAATCTAAGAAGCCTACTTGGAGACCAAGTTACGAATAGTTAAGGGGACCAGATGCGGAGCAAAAACAAAGGGGCAAGTACATGTGAACCATAAACATAAACTCACATGGATAATTGGAACAAAAAAGATTCTCCATAGGCTTCAACAACATGTCAATTTGTTGTTAACATATACCATAGCTAATGTTCAATGTATGAATTATTCCCAGTAATACATAAATGAAACATTATCACATGATTTGAGTAAAAGAAGAGACAGAAGAAAGGGGGTTACCTTGTCTTCATCAACAACAATATCAAGGGAATCCATCTGACCAAAGAAAAAATAACACAATCAAGATAGAAGAAACCATTGGACCAAGAGAGTAACACAATATAAACATTTTCAATAAGACACTATGCTTCCAACAAACTACATACAAATACTCATCAACTAAAAAGCAATTTATGAAGAATCATTAAGACACTAACTGAGAATCATGGAACTCAAAAGCAAACCAGCAATTAAAAAGCAATGCGTGAAAAGCAAAAAACAGTTGAATCTAACAATGTAACTATTAACATACTCTCAGTGAATTGATGGTCAATATCTAAAATTTTCTTAGCAACACCCCAAACAAACAGATTTAATAGATAGAAGTGGGACAATATGAACATCAAAAGCAAGCAAAGATAGTAAATAATCTAGTGTGGGAAGCAGATATGGCTACATTAAATAAGCAAACGGAAAGTAAGAAGGCATCACATTACCTTCTAATGCAAAAAACGGAAGAGCACACAGAAACGAACCAACCTGGAGTTCAAAGACACAACAATGGAAAAACAATGTAAAGAATAAACAACAAATCAGAAAGATAGTGACATTGAAGAAGAGGGGAAAACCTGGGAAAAATTCCAAATATTTGAGGAGCATGAATGCTGAGTCGTGGCCATTTATAGAAAAGTGAATGAGAACAAAACGAACAACAAAGAGCCAAACATTGAATGAAGATGAAACAAAGTAAACAGCATTGGGAAGTGGAAGTTGCGTAAGTTTGGAAAAGAAAGAAGAGTGTATATTCAATAAGAGAGGAAAAACTCAGCCACGCGTGGAAGAGCAAGTGAAGAACTGAAGAAAACCAGCAAGACACAAGCCACGTGTAGAGGCGAAACTGAAGAATTGAAGAAATCGAGCAACACAGAAAAAACGCAGAAGAGGGAAGCAAAGAATCGAATACACGTGGCGGCAAACACCTGAAACCAAATCTTCACCCTCTGCTGCAACAATCTGCAACACTGGAACACAGATTTTTTGAGTAAAAGAACCCAAAGAACATCATCACACAATGCTTGCCTGGACTTCAACTGCCACGAAGAGCCACCTGGAGCTGACGCGGCACACATGGCGACGAGCAGTTGGCCGGAGAGTTGGAGGGAAGCGGAGCGCGGTGGCGGGAGGAGGAGCTGGCATTGCTGACCTGGAGAGTACATGCGGATGTATATTCTGTAGATATATACTACTCAAAGTACATGTGGAGGGCAACGCTACAGCACATACAAGAGAAATTATATTTTGGTGGGGGCATTTGCCCCCAATGTTGTAGCTGTGACTCCGTCCCTGGTTCCAATTAAATAACTTAAAGGACCTGAGTGATACGAAAAAATTTAAAGGACCAAATTGTTACAGTTAAATAACTTAACTGAGTACTTATATTGGTGTCTTACATTATGCCAATACGAAAGAGGAACTAACGGCACACTGCTTTAGTTAAATAATAGCTATACACTAAGTAAACACTAAACATGGTATAATAAGTCTATTATATCTTGTGTCGGTTTAACGTTTGTTGAGCAGCAAGATATGCTATCCTAATCTGATGACTTATCCTATCTCTTTAGTGAATATTTTATCCTGACTTTGAGCTGGATTAAAACCGAGAGGATATGATAAGAAATTAATCTATCCATTTACCCTTCTAAAATATATTTGAAAATATAATAAAAAAGGACAAAGTTCCATTTAGAATTGCTAAATAAATTGACAAATGACATAACAAAAAAACATAATATTTTCTTCATAAATTACTTTTTTGGTTAAAATATCATTATTTATTTGAAAAGACATTATAGAACATAGTTAAAAAATCACGCCATACATTGAATAAACTACTTGACACCTATCTTATGTTTCGATTTTCAGAGATGCCATCCATGTTTCTATTTTTTTCCGTTAGTTCCTTTTTCATTTGTCAATTTATTTAGCAGTTCTAAATGGAATTTGTTCCTTTGGATAGTGGTAGTAGTATTAGTAATTGACAAGGCGTGCAATTAGTTGGCACTTCAATTTTCTTTCACAATTTAGTCCATTCCTCTGCACCACTCTTCTTTTGCTTGGACTGAAAATGGAAAGCGGAAGTTAAAAAGTAAGCACAGTAAAAATTAGTATATTATATTACTCTTTATCAAAAAGATATTTAGAGGAATGGACTAATTTTTACTGTGTTCTTTGTTGCACTTAAGAAATCAAAAAGAATAACAATTACCACACCACCAGAAATCAAAAAGAAAACATTTTGCTAGAATAACAATTACCACACCACCAGAAAAAAGAATAACAATTACCCACTCATCTATTTTACCCCTCAAACAGTTTGGGCTAAGCCCAATATAAGGCATACTCAACAAAATATATGTAAAAACTAACAAAAGAATCCCTCAATTCGATTATTAAGGTAAAAACGCTCAACAAAATATTTTTACCTTAATAATCGGGATTCTTAACAAAATATATTTTTACTTGAGCGTTGGAGTCTATAGCGGGATATTGTTAATCAATTTGTTCCATGAAATCTTACCAAAAAATGACTCATACCTAAGTTATTTTGGGAAAATAGATTGTCTAACTTCCATATTTTGTAATTTTGGTGATTTTTTTTTCTAAAAAAATGGCAACTTTAGTGTATTTAAGAAAAAGAAAGATGATCGAAATAATATAATTTGAATGAGAGAGAACAATGAGTTAAGAGAAAGATAAAGAGAATGTCACCGAACTTACAATCCCTACCTTTTTGGAAAGACATAATCTACAAACTATTTCATAAGCAAGTTGTTGATATCACCAAATCAAAATGTAAAGAGTGGATTAAGTTGTTATTCATAAAAATACAGTTTGCAATCACCCAGTCATGGTTGGTTAGTATAGTCGTTTTGTCGCTATTTAATCTTTTAACCTACTAACTCTGTGTCCCGATGGCTGGTTGTATTGGTAATTTTTAGCGATAAGGAGACACTGAATCCCAAGTTCGAACTAAGGTGCATATGTGCGCATTTGATAGAGTGTGTGTGATGCTTATTTACTATTTTGTTTTGGCTGATAAAAACTATTTAACTCTATATCATGTTTCTCCTAATTTCACTCTGTTAGGCTATTTACAAACCTAGAAGGGGACCGAGAGTGGAACCTAGTTTGGGTCAAGTATCGTGATGTGGGTGACTCACACTTGGAAATTCAACTGTGAGTGGTTAGTCCCACATCCGCTATGAATGAGCTATATGAAGGATATATAAGAGAGGAGACCCATATACCTAACACCTTAACGTTTTGGGTAGAGATGTGGCGTCCAAGTCTCTTGGTGGTCCGGTTCATTGGCTAGCTCGTTGTTGCTCCCGGTGCCCTAGACTCCCAACACTAACTTGAGCGTTGGAGTCTATAGGGGATATTGTTAATCTATTTGTTCAATGAAATCTTACAGAACAAATGACTTATGCTTAAATAATTTTGGGGAAATAGATTGTCTAGCATTCATATTTTGTAACATTGTCACTCTATTTTTTCCAAAAAGGAAAATTGGCGACTTTAGTGTATTTATAATAAAGAAAATGACGATTAAAATAATATTATCTAAATAAGAGAACCCTAACATCCCTTGCGAAGTTACACACGCTCATGGTCTGCTTTTACATCATTATATATAGCAAGAGCTTCTTCCATTACCTTAGGTTGAGCCAATGCTTTGGCTCTTTCTCTTCCCAATGGATGGCTAAAACGTCTAACTCTAAGCATAAAACCTTTTTCTTTTGACCAACCAAACATAAAACCATCATGGAGTGTTCCAATCTTTTCATAGACTTCAGGTACCTGTTGGGGATCATAGCCAGCTGATGCCAATAATAAAAGGCCAATGTAATCAGCTTCAAATTCAAGCCTAAAAATTGTAAACAAATTGGGTAGAGTTACAAAAATATATACCAAAAAATTGCATCATATTTCCAAATAACATTGCATCACAAAAGGCTTATAATTACCAGAACTTTCCATTCAAACATAAATATTTACTTAAGGTCAAAAATCATGGACCTTTAAGGTAGTACAAGCAGTATTAAATAACAGGCCTAAGATGACATTGCATTTGATGGGGAAAACCACACTTGGCAATGGATTAACCCACACGTCCAAAGATTTTTAAGGAAATTTAGATAAACACACTGCAATAATAAATGAAAGAATACAAATTATTTACATGGTTTAACACCTCTTTCCTATGTCCACGAGAACATATCAACACAATTCATTCATCATCTTCAAATATGATTACAACAATTTGTAACCCACCTCGGTTGCGTACCTTAAAAATATTCATATGGAGGGCCAAAATAATCAAGTAATATACTAAAAAGTGAAATAAAACTATAATAACCAAATATAAATTAAAAAATATTATTTACAAAAGATATTAAATAAGTACAATGAAAATTGGACCCAACAGTATAGATTTAATAGAAACTCAAAATGGGATTATTTTTAAAGTATAGTCAATATCTAAATTAGTCCTTAGCAAAAAATGAGTAGACCAATTTTAGTCCGTAAAAGATGAAAAAAATATCAATTTTACCCATGTTAGGGAACTAGTAGTCAATATCTATTAGTGTAAATTTCTTTTTGACATATTATTAGAGTTACAAGAATTTTATATAGCAAACATATAACATATTTTTTATAAGTTATAACCTATCAAACCTAATTCTTTAGCATGTTGGTAATTAATTCTCTATGCAAGCTAATTGAATGAAGTTCGATTACCACTAAAATGGTTTTTAATTAATCAACTTTTCTACATTTTATTTGTATCTGTCTTCTATAATCAACGCGCGTCAGAAGAAAAAAAAGATTATGCTAGGAGATAATCGAACACATGATCTCTCGCTAAAAAGAGTAATACTAGACCGGATTTTGAATTTCTACATGTTCGCCAATATCTATATATTTAGTAGTTGATTTTAGAAAACTAGAGTATTTTAATAACATGTATTATTTTGGGGTGGGTCGTGGCCCTGTCCAGGCCATATAAAAATCCACCACTAACCAACCCACCTTACAAGACTCTCTTACTCTAAGAGTTATTAGAAAAGATAACACTCGCATTTATCTCACAACAAATAATCACCAACTGTCTCCTCCCTAGGTGAAGGCGAACGCGGCATGAGGTGATGGAACTCTGGTGGGCTGCTTTTTAACTATTTAAATCTATATATATATATATATATATATATATGTATATATATATTTTTTGAAAATTATTTTTTAGACTAAATCTAAAAAAAAATTAAAACTATTTTTTTTGGAAAAAATAATTTTCTTAGAAATTGAAATGTATTTTTAAAGATATTTTTTTGTAAAAAAAAAATCTTTTTAAACTGCATTTTTCCTATCCAATGGATTTTCGTAGTTTCTTTAGTGTAAATTCAATGGATTTGAATCTCAAAAAAAAAAAAAATTCAATGGATTTGGAAAAGTAGTGGATGGACCATAACCATTCATAAGATTAGTGGATGGATTCATTAATGATTGTATTGAATGAGTGATGGATAAATGGATTATTTTGACACCCCTAGTTTTATTGGGATAAGCTACCTTGGGATACAGTGGGTCGATTCGTTGCTTTTGGATTCAATTTTCGCAGTTAACAAATTCGGTGATGGTCACTTAAAATTTATTCCTAGATAGGAGCAAATATTAGTAAGCACTGATTTGAAAAATAAATAAATAAATAAATACAGGCATATAACAATTCATTTGGAAGGCTAGAGTAGCAGAATTGCTACATGACTAATATTTTAATTATTTATGCACACGAAACATAGCAAGCGACAACCTATTGGTGAGATAATTAACCTTTTTTTATAAGCAAAAATTATAAATAAAAAAAAAGGGTGCAAACGGGCACCCCAACAATTATAGATACAAGGGGCCTCATTAAAACCCTCTGGGCTAAAACCCATGAAAAAAAGACCCAAGGAATAAAAAGACACCCATGGGCCAAAACCTCATTTTAACCTTTTGAATCTTTTAGCATATATACCCTCACGGAAAATTAAATACTCTTACTAAACATTTTAAATGATAGTAAGAAAATAATCTAAACAATAAATATACCTAAAAATCATAATTCTTTTCTTGTAAATGGTATCAATAGATTTTCTAAAAATTCTTTTATAATTAAGACTGAAGGGAGTACGAACGAATCATACCGTCTGTGGAAAGGTGGTTGCCGGATAAGGGGTGCTATTCTTTCGACTAAATTTACACCAAGAATACAATCTAAAATCACAATCCCCATCAGCTTTGTAACCATTTCGCCTTGGTATCGAGCCACAATATGCGCAACCTAATTAACAAGAAAACCAACAAAAACCAATAATCAATAGGTAAAATTAGCTAGTTTAAAGTGGCAAGCAATAGGCCTCTTAGACAGATTTGGGTAAGTTTCACTTATCATATAATTAAGATTATATAATCTGTATTTTAACTTGAAATCCCTGTGACTCAAATTAGGAATGACAAAATGATTTGAGTCCAGTATACCGACCCGCCAGCTAGCCAAAATAAGTAGGGTGAATTTGTATTTATCAAATTAGGAATGAAAAACCATAAAGAACAATTGTAATAATGTATATAAATATTGCCCCTACTGCTTAAATTTTCTAGATCCGACATTGTTCATCGACCCATCAATTTGTATAATCTAGCTTGACTATCCCACTAATTTGTTGGGTTACAAGCAGGGTGTTCTGGAGTGGGCCGAAGCCCACTTCAGCTGTGGCAATAAGGAGCGGCCCAAGCAAGAGTGGGCAAAGGAGTGAAAGCGCCAGATCAACGGCGCAGATGAATCCGTACGACCATCCAACGGCCAAGCGTGATTCGCGCACCCTATATAAGCATTCATTGCGTCAGTTGTCTGGTACACACTATTCACTAGTATTGATACTCTGCTCGTTCGCTCCTGACTTGGGCGTTGGAGTGTATTTGCAGGTACACCCGCCCTCTTTTCCTGCCTGTGGAGCACGACCAGAGCAGTAACCGGATATGGTTTGACCCCTGAAAGCTTGCATAAGGCGACCTCAGGCTCAGATCAGTTGGCGACCCAGAGCAGTAACCGGATAAGGTTTGATACCTGAAAGCTTGCATAAGGCGACCTTAGGCTCAGATCACAGGGTAAGGCAAGCTGTCTGCAAATGCTATACATTTCTTTTAATTTTGTATACCATTTTTTTTTTAAATTTTAAGTATTTCTAGCAAATTTTGTCCAAGTTGGCCGGATATGGGATGACCGACCCACAAACCTGCCACTTTTTAGCCTACTTTTATTTAACTATTTTTGGAATCATATATTTTATAAACATGTTAGCACGCCAACTCATCTGCCCTAACGAGAGTAGGTTCAACATTTCAACTCACCCCTTCGTGACAGACAGTGCACCCTACTTTTTTGGCGGGATCACAAAGTAAAGCATAGAAAACCCACCCACTTTGTCATCCCTTAGTTCAAATGCGTCAAACATTATAAGTGAATACAACTGTAGTATGCACCTAATCCAAATCCGTGAAAAAAATTTCGAACAAAGAGAATGATACGTTTACAGGATCAACTTCCCTGCAGTTAAGCTTTATGCATTCCCCCGCATTTATACTACATTAAATGGTATTTTTGACTTTTCACTTCTTAAAATTTCTCTCGATTTTCTCTCTCCAACACTATTTAGACCAAATTTAGGGTCCTGCAGTTTTTTGCAAAACTGCAGGGAATCATGATCCATACGTTTACATACCTCATGTGAAATAATAGTTGCTATCTCAATATCACTTCCAAGAATTGCGAGAATTACTTCACGATCGTAATCGGGCTTTGAATCGCAACAATGATCGACTTACGCAGTTGGAAGATCGGATCGCTTCAAGGCGAGCTCACACGGCTCCAGAGCAGCGACCTCATCATGAGGGTACATCAGCTTTACGAGCGCATCCTTCGAGGGTGTACCGATCGCCTCCGCGTAGGCAGCCGGTCCATAGATCTCCACCCCCAAGGAGGGGACGAGGAGGGGGACCCACACCGCCAAGAAGAACTCCATCTACCTCCGATTACACTTACTGGCCTGAAGAATCATCGCATGAAGAATCCTCTTATGGGTCAACTAGCTCACCTACCCGCTCTCGTAGCCGATCTAACGAGCGACATTCATATCGGTCAAAAGATTATTCCAACAACCAACAGCACAGTCATGAAACCCGCTACCCAAAGGAGCGACCGCGTCGTAAAGAAAGGGGAGATACCAGCCTTGGACCGTACACAAAAGAGATAGATGAATTTCGTATCCCACACTCGTTGCAGAAACCTCCGACCGATCTTAAGATGTACGACGGCGTAAAAGATCCGGACGCCCATTTAAAGCACTTTGATATTATGATGAAGTATAGAGGAGCGCCCAAACCTGTAAAATGCAAGATCTTCCCCCTCACTTTAGAAGGGTCAGTGCTGGAGTGGTTCACCGAGTTAAAGCCCAACACCATTTCATCCTGGGAACAAATGGCTAGGGTGGTCACCGCCCGTTTCACAACCTCTAGAATCAAACCAAAATCTCAAGATGTTCTGATCGCCATCAGACAGGGTCCAGATGAGTCTTTGAGAAGTTATGTGGAAAGATTCAACCGAGAAGCCGATCAAGTCAGGAACTTAGACGATAACCAGAGGTTGTTCTTCTTAAGGACGGGCCTCTTAAGAGGAAGTCGTTTTGAAGTAGAGGTAGGACTCCATGTTCCTAGAGATCTAGAGACGTTCCTTAGGCGGTCTCAAAGGTTCATGAATTACGAAGAAAGAACGACCGCTATAGAAGCCGCTGAGGCGGGCATGAATCAACGCTCGCGACCGGAAAGAGATCAAAGGGTTAAGGAAGATTATGCCAATAACCGTCCAAGTAAAGAAAGCAGGGTTAAAAGATTTGCTGAGCGTACCAAGCTGAATACCTCGTACGCGAACATATTGGTAGAATGCGCAAATACAGAATTCAGAGATATTAAACCACCAGAACCCCTTGTACTTAAGGACGGGCAGCGACCATCGAAGAAATATTGTAGGTACCACAAAAGCAACGGGCATGACACTAATAACTGTATGGCTCTGAAAGATGATGTGGAAGCTTTAATCAGAAGAGGGAAGCTGACTCAATATGTAAAGAGAGATCAAGCTGACACACGAGGAGAAAGACAAGTTGCCCGTTCCCCTAGAAGGGGAAAAGAGCAAGTGGATGAGGCAGTCAAGGTTGTAGAAGAGGACGATGATGAAGACGTTGTGGATACAAGGAAATCAAGGGGAAGACCAGTCGCCATGGTAATCTCCAGAGGTATTTCCACGGACGCCTCGACCAACAAATCGATCAAAAGAAGATGGGACGAAATCATGAGCATCGCGTCCACCTCCACTCCTAGACCACCTTCTAAGCGACCATCCATCTCCTTTGGAGACGAGGATCTCATCGATGGAACGCCCAACTACGAAGTACCCCTGGTGATCGTCGCAGTAATGGCGAACATGGAAGTTAGGCGAATATTGGTGGACCAAGGGAGCTCGGCAGATATAATATTCGAAGACCTGTTAGATGTATTAAAGATTTCGAAGGATGATCTTAGGCCGTATAGAGGGACAGTATTGACCGGATTCAATGGGGCTTTCACGACCCCCATAGGACGAATAGAGTTGATGGTGACCTTTGGGGATGATACTGTAGAAAACCCCCTTTGCAGAACGGTCAGAACAGATTTCATCATGCTATCGTGTAAATCCGTTTATCAATGCATCATTGGTCGTCCAACCACCATCCACTTGAAAATGAAGTTCTACACCAAGGCTGGGGAAGTCGCCACCGTTCAAGCAGACTTGTTGTCCGCAAAGCGAGCTTTCCTTTTGGGACTGAAAGAAAAAGGCAAAAAAGTAGCAAGAGAGATAGAGGAAGCAATGAAAATGGCGGGCAAGTGAACTTGGCCGATCTGGATGCCCGTTATGACCCAGATAGCGAGGAAGAAGAAGGAGACGACCTTCTAACTAAAGAGCTAAAAAAACGGATTAAACGACCAAAACTAGATGGGGAATTTTGTCACGTACAACTTGGGGACGACCCTGAGAGAACGATCAAGATAGGAAAAAACATTCCCCCTGAAGTTCAGGACGAGCTCGTCCAATGCTTAAAGGAACATGCAGATCTGTTTGCCTGGAGTGCGGCAGACATGCCCGGGATTCCACCACAAGTAGCCTGCCATCACTTAGCAGTGAATCCGGGAGAAAAGTGGGTGGCTCAAAAAAGAAGAGTTCAGAAAGAGGAAAAGGCACGAGCAGCATGCAAGGCCGTCGAAGACCTGCTCGAAGCGGGGTTCATCAAAGAGATAAAATACACAACATGGTTGTCCAATGTCGTCTTAGTTAAAAAGGCGAATGGCAGATGGAGGATGTGCGTGGACTATACTGACCTCAACCGAGCATGCCCGAAGGATGCTTTCCCCGTCCCAAGTGTTGATCGTTTGGTCGATAATGCGAGTGGATACAAGACCCTATCCTTCTTGGACGCCTATTCTGGGTACAATCAGATTTCCATGCACCCACCTGATCAGGAGAAGACCGCGTTCATGACGGATAGGGGAAATTTCTGTTACAGAGTCATGCCTTTTGGGCTGAAAAACGCTGAAGCGACCAGCGCATGATGAATCATGTTTTTCATGATCAGATAGGAAAAATGGTGGAAGTATACTTGGATGATATGATTATCAAAAGCAAGTAAGACCAAGCCCATGTAGACGACTTGAAAGAAGTGTTCAAAGAAGCCAGAAAGAACTCATTAAGGTTTAACCCAGAAAAGTGCACATTTGGAGTAAGGGCGGGCAAGTTTCTCGGATTCTACCTCACGGAGAAGGGAATTGAAGCCAACCCAGACAAATGTTGAGCAGTAACTGAGATGAGGCCACCAACGACCAAAAAAGAAATACAGAAACTCAATGGCATGATAGCCGCTCTCTCTCTCTCGCTTCATTTCAAAAGCAGCGAACAAATCCTTGCCCTTATTCAAATTGTTGAAGAAAGAAACCGCATTTGAATGGACGCCAGAGTGCAACCAAGCTCTAGAAAAACTAAAGACAGCCTTGGCAGAACCACCGATTTTGACCACTCCAAAGCCTGGAGAAACTTTATATCTATATCTGTCCATCACAGACGAGGCGTTGGCCGCTGTTTTGGTACGAGAAGAAGAAACTAAACAAAACCCGATCTACTATGTTAGCAAAGTATTGCAAGGACCAGAGCTCAGATACCAAAAAATCGAGAAGTTGGCTCTAGCATTGGTCGTGTCTACCTGAAGGTTGCGACCGTACTTTGTGGCCCATCAGGTCGCCCTGCGCACCGACCAACCCATCAGAAAAATCCTACATAGACCAGATCTAGCGGGCAGAATGATCAAATGGGCCGTAGAGTTGTCTGAATTTGGAATCAAGTATGAACTGAGGTCGGCCACTAAAGCACAAGTCTTTGCCGATTTCATTGCAGAATTAACTCCAGGAGCGGAGAACCCAGGTCACGGCTCATGGACGTTGCACGTTGATGGATCGTCCAACGGTAAGGGTAGTGGAGCAGGCTTAATCCTTGAGAGCGAGGTAGGAACGACTATAGAAGTCTCCTTGGCATTCTCTTTCCCAACTTCCAACAATCAGGCTGAGTACGAAGCCTGCATAGCGGGATTATTGCTCGCTCTAGAATTTAATGTGAAAAGGGTAGAACTCCGATCAGACTCGTTACTAGTGGTCTCCCAGATCAAGGACGTCTTTTCAGCTAAAGACGAGATCCTCCAGAGATATTTAGCAAAGGTCAAAGAGTTGATGCAAAAATTTGAGTACGTTGAAGTCAGGCACGTCCCTAGGGCAGAGAATGCTAGGGCAGACATTTTATCCAAGCTTGCAAGCACCAAAAACCCTGGCAATCATAGAAGGGTAATACAGAAAACCTTATCTCAACCAAGTGTAAGGCTAGAGGCCTCCCTGGGAACGGACGTATGTGAGATCGATTCAGCACCAACCTGGATCGACCCCATCTTTAAACACATAAAAGACGGGGAAGCACCTGAGGATCCCAAAGAGGCTGCGCTCGTTCGTAGACGTGCTACGTCCTACTTGATAGTTAACGAGCAGCTCTATCGAAGAGGATTCACAATGCCTTTGCTCAAGTGCCTTCTCCCAGCAGAAGCGAGCTATGTGCAAAAAGAAATTCATGAGGGCATCTGTGGGAACCATATGGGTTCGCGAGCGTTGGCAAAAAAGGCTTTGAGAGAGGGCTATTACTGGCCTACCATGGAGGCAGATGCGAAGGACCTAGTCAAGAAATGTGACAAGTGCCAGAGGCACGCGGACGTTCACATTGCCCCTCCAACCGAACTCAACTGTTTAACCTCTCCTTGGCCGTTCTCATGGTGGGGTATTGATCTATTGGGACCCTTCTCCCTCACCCCTGGTCAGCTTAAGTTCCTGATCGTTGCAGTTGACTACTTCACCAAGTGGATTGAGGCCGAGCCATTGGCCACAATTACTTCAAGAAATTGCCTCAAGTTCGTCAAAAGAAATACTTGGTACGGTTTGGGATCTCAGAGGTCATCGTGTCAGATAACGGCACGCAATTCACCGATCGAAACTTCCAAGAGACTCTAGTCGAGCTAGGTGTGAAACAGCGTTTCACCTCCGTCGAGCACCCACAGACAAACGGGCAGGCGGAAGCGGCAAATAGAGTCATTCTAAGAGGACTAAAGAGGAGATTGGATGAAGCCAAGGGAAAATGGGTAGAGGAGCTCCCTTCAGTGCTATGGGCATACAGAACCACACCACACTCAACTACGGGAGAATCCCCCTTCAAGTTGGTCTACGGGACGGATGCATTAATTCTCGCTGAGTTGGGAGAATTAAGCTGGAGAACGACCAATCCTATGCAGCCGTCAGAGAACGAGCAGGCGACCAGAGAAGAGCTCGATCTAGTGGAAGAACTGCGGAGCATGGCAGTCCTCAGAGAAGCATTGGTTAAGCAAGCGGTGGCGACAAGACACAATGCCAAGGTCGTCCCCAGAGCCTTCGAAATAGGGCAGCTCGTCTTAAGGAAAGCAAACATCGGTCAGAGGAATGCCTGTCAGGGGAAGCTCGTCCCAAATTAGGAAGGCCCCTACCAGGTAGCTGCTAAGACGGGCAAAGGGGCATACATCTTGCAGCACGTGAATGGAGGAATCATTTCAAACACTTGGAATGCAACAAACCTTAGGAGATATTTTACTTGATGACTTGTAAAAATGAAAGAATGTCATGTTACTACTTGAATGATGAATGAAAATCAAAATGGGCGGGACACTCTTTTTCCCTACGGGGTTTTTTATTGAGGCCCGCTCGCCCGTCAATAGAATGACAAGGAATTTCTTAACTACCTGATTCCTTTAAAGTTGTTGATCGACCCAATAACGAACAATCCCTTAAGCGAGTTAAGTTCAAACCGAGTTTGATAAACTGCTTAGGGTGAAAACTTAAGCGAGCTTAAGTTCGAAAGTGCCTGATAAACGAGCTAAATCTAAAGTAGAAACTTGTTAAGCTGTTTACGGGCATTCACAGAGTTTAGCCCGTGCTAAACGATCAAAAGCGAATTAAGATTATACTTAGAAATAGTTAAAGGGTAGAAGCTGATAAAATGAAACATGCATTAAAGTTTGCCCGGAGAAGGCCGGGCTCCATAAAATATTACAAAATAAGGGCGACCACTAGGCCCCCAATAACAGCAGCAGAATACATTTTGCAAAAGAAACAACTAAGGGTACAAAAACAAGTCACTCAGGACGGCTATAGATGACCGCTTCTTCTTGGACGACATTTCCATTTTCGTCTTTCTCTACAAGACGAACAATCTTCCCGTTCCTCAGAAAATGGTCGTTGCTCACGATCTCAGGATTAATCTCCAGTGTGGGATGGCAATACTGGATCTGAGCAACAGCTTCGTCAAACCGCCCCTTAGCAATGGAAATGGTCATGTCTTCAAGAGCCTCCAGCTCGTCCTTAGCTTGATCACGCTCGCCCTCCATGACCTTCAAATCTTCCTTTAGACCGACCACCTGTTCCTCCAATCTTGTAACCTTGGCAGTCTGCTCGGTCAGACTGGCAGAAGCGGTGGCCAGTTTTTCCTCAACATCTGCCTTGGCTTTTATGGCTGCGTCACGTTCAGAAGTGACCGTGTCAAGTGCATCCTTGGTGGGTTGGAGAGCGACCTCAGCCTCTTTAAGTTTCTCCTTGGTACTCTCTAGCTCTGCTCGCAATTCTGTGATACGACCAAGAGCAGATTTATACTTATCAGTTTTATCTAAGCGGTCACCCCCCAACCACAAATTGCGATGAGCTAAACGCATACCTGCTTGATGCGCAGCCTCCTTAGACTTATAGCGAGCAAGTTTCTGAGAAGCGTCCTTGGCAACTTCAGACATGAATAAGAGGAGGTCCTAGCGAAGGCGTTCAAAATCTTGTTCCCCGAGATCGTCTCAATCTAAGGATGGCTTTCTTGGTACTTCTCTGCTCCTCTTAGACTGGGGAGGGTCAAGGTCGATCTGAACGGTTTCAACAGAGTGTTGCATTCGTTCTCTTTTCTTGGATCCTGAAATCGATCCACGTTCGCGAACAGGAGGTTTCTGACCGCCCTCAATGTTGATGTTGTGAGATGCGGAATCAGCAAAAGTAACCTTTTTAGCCTTCCTAGACTTAGTCTTAAGCAAGAGAGCTTCAAACCCAATGCCGGACATCTCAACTGCAAAATCAAAAGAAAAGCGGTTAGAATCGAGTAGAGGAAAACGACCAAAATAACTGCGCAAAGAAAGAGTCACACCAAGTGTATGTTGAGCGTGCTCAACGGTCTTAATGCAAGCAAACTTATTACAAGGGATAATTCCCTGGGGCATCCAAGTCACCAATGTCTCCAACATTCTTATGCTCTCAAGGTCATACTTGCTGAGCCTCCTTTGGTGCCTATAGTGAATGGTCTCACTATCGTAATGCGAATGAGACCAACCGAGGGGGAACTTCATGGAGGCAATATGGCCTTGAGCGTCCACCGTCCCAACCATTTCTTTAGCTCGATCGTTGACCGGAACGACCCAGAGAAAAGCATGCCTCCAAGTTTTGGCAGATTCGCAGAAGGGCTTGAACAATTTGATCGTACCCTTGCGACTCTTAAAAGAAACCTGCTCCCAACACCTGGGCTCGTTCCTCGCCTCCGCGGTAGGACTAACGTCAAACAAGGTAAAGAAAAGGCGGCAGTTGATATCACGGTCTAGAGCAGCCATTATCACTTCAAAAGACTTAATAAGCGTTTAAGCATTGAAGTGGAGTTGAGAAGGGGCAACCCCAAGAGTCCTTAGAACGCGCCTTTGAAAGAAGGTAAAAGGAGGTCGCACTCTCAGGTCTCGAAGGGTGTTGGTATACATGATAAATCTCAAGGAAGTAGGAATAGTGGCCGCATGCTCTTCGGGTGGAACGCCTTCGGCCCTCCACTCTTGATCGCCGTAACCTATCAACTTGCTAAAAAGTGGCATCATTTCGTCACCAGGCGGAAAGACTGAAGGTTGCTGGAGAACAGCAGAAGAAATCAGGAACGATCATCGTCGAGCTTGCCCTTCCAGTCGTGCTCTTTGGGCAGCACCTCGTTGGTCGGGACAGGGGAGGCGCGGGGTTCGCAGACCTCTCGTCCTCCTGAGTCATGTCCGCTCGAGGAGATTGAACGGTTTCAGAAGTGTTCAATGAGCGACCGGAAGATGATGAGGTAGATAAGTCAATGGAAGAGGAAAAAGTCTCGGAGGAAGGAAGTCCGCTCATGCTAGTGTCTCCAGAGTGACCAGCGCACTCAGCCATGTTAGTGGAAGGACGACCAGAAATCCTCACAGTTTTCTTTGTCCGCGCCAGTACCCTACCCTGCAAGGAGAGGGAAAGTCAAGATCACCCTAAATGATGATTTGCAAAAGGGGGCGACAAGGTCGACCCCGGGCCTGACACCCCCTCCTCGCTCTATACAATAAACGGAAATAAACGAGTAAACTAGGATCTACGGGAAAGAACATACCTGGAGTAGGAGAAAAATTTGGGCTCAAAGTAGTATGCTCCTTGATGAGCAGGATCAAGCAACCAGAAGAGTAAGACCGCCTAAGTTGAAACTCGTGCATGGGTAGACACCTGGCCAGAATCACAACAAGCTTTTGGTCGACGCCAGAGGAAGTTACGATCGCTTTCAGAGCTTTGAGAGTGAAAAGTAAAAAATGGGAAGAGAAGGGGGCAACGTATTTATAAGGCCCAAAGGTGCAGGCAGGCGAAACGACGCGACCCTTCACGATAAGACGCCTTGGAACCTGAACCGTCATCATTACTACATGCCGTCGTTTCAAAAATCAAGGAATCATTAATGACTAACAGGAGAGAGGAGATGTCACTTCGCTTCCGGGGCCACGTGTCATAAAGATTTAAGAGCAAGATTGTAAGTATGTGCGATTAACTGAGCAAAATCCCTCGGGGGCAGTAGAAAGCGGTCATAATTCAAGCCTTCGCTTGTCCATAGCACGATCTTGGCTTGGGGGGCAACTGTTCTGAAGTGGGCCGAAGCCCACTTCAGTTGGGGCAATAAGGAGCGGCCCAAGCAAGGGCGAAGGAGTGAAAGCGCCAGATCAACGGCGCAGATGAATCCGTACGACCATCCAACGACCAAGCGTGATTCGCGCACCCTATATAAGCATTCATTGCGTCAGTTGTCAGGTACACACTATTCACTAGTATTGATACTCTGCTCGTTCGCTCCTGACTTGGGCGTTGGAGTGTATTTGCAGGTACACCCGCCCTCATTTCCAGCCTGTGGAGCACGACCAGAGCAGTAACCGGATAAGGTTTGATACCTGAAAGCTTGCATAAGGCGACCTCAGGCTCAGATCAGTTGGCGACCCAGAGCAGTAACCGGATAAGGTTTGATACCTGAAAGCTTTCATAAGGCGACCTCAGGCTCAGATCACAGGGTAAGGCAAGCTGTCTGCAAATGCTATACATTTCTTTTACTTTTGTAAACAACTTTTTTAAAAAATATTAAGTATTTCTAGCAAATTTTGTCCAAGTTGGCCGGATATGGGATGACCGACCCACAAACCTGCCACTTTTTAGCCTACTTTTATTTAACTATTTTTGGAATCATATATTTTATAAACATGTTAGCAAGCCAACTCATCTGCCCTAACGAGAGTAGGTTCAACATTTCAACTCACCCCTTCGTGACAAACGGTGCACCCTACTTTTTTGGCGGGATCACAAAGTAAAGCATAGAAAACCCACCCACTTTGTCATCCCTTAGTTCAAATGCGTCAAACATTATAAGTGAATACAACTGTAGTATGCACCTAATCCAAATCCGTGAAAAAAATTTCGAACAAAGAGAATGATACGTTTACAGGATCAACTCCCCTGCAGTTAAGCTTTATGCATTCCCCCGCATTTATACTACATTAAATGGTATTTTTGACTTTTCGCTTCTTAAAATTTCTCTCGATTTTCTCTCTCCAACACTATTTAGACCAAATTTAGGGTCCTGCAGTTTTGGAATCATGATCCATACGTTTACATACTCATGTGAAATAATAGTTGCTATCTCAATATCACTTCCAAGTTTTTGACTAACCAAATAATGAGATAGAACAATCTTCCCAAAATCGTAGGAACATGCCTCCAAAAAGCCAGGATCATCAGGATCATTCACAACGAAAACCACCCAATCCAATCCATCCAAATGCGATGTCGAAGCCGGTGGTGCCATTTGTAATAAACTCCTTTCCCATTTCCCATTTTCTTCAAATCTCTTTGCAGGGCCCATTTTCTTTAAATCTCGTTGCAATGCATAAATGATATTGTTAAAGATCATTTTAACCCTGACAACATTGGGGTGTGTTGGAGGCAGTAACAACATCCCTTCATTTTCCATCAACCATTCTTTGAAAGAAATCTTTTCATTCCATTTTTCAAAGTCTCTTGGGTATAGAATCCTACGGGTTCGGTTTGCGTATGGTACCATTCTAGGAAATCCATTATGTCTTCTAGTATATCGTCGTGAGGAGGAGGAGGAGGAGGAGGAGGAGGAGGAGGAAGAAGGGGATGGACACAGTAAAATCTTCTGGTGTTTACATCAACATTTTGTTGTGTTTGTTGCGAGAGTAATAATCTCTGAGAAATCAAAGAAAATGGAGAGAAGATACCAAAGTTAGCTCCTTTTGAATGGAAAATAGTAGAACTAGGTAGAAAAATTGAACCTAGGGGTGGAACTCTGAAAGCCAATATTATCACGGACCATAATAGTTATTTACTCAATAAATATTCAATTAGAGTTTTTTAATATCCTATTTTAAATAGCACTCCCCTATCTTTTATCGTTTTATAAGGCAACTCGAAGAAGGTGATTAAGAGATTGATTAAGATTCAACGAGTTGTTAGTATTAAAGATGATGCTAGAGGTATGTATTGGATGGTTTGGGACAAGGTGTACAAGTCTAAGGAGAAGGGTGGCCTAGGTGTGAAAAATATTGAGTTGTTTAATATATTTTTTTTGAAAGTTTAGGTGAGTTGGGCTCCGGGGGCTCACCAGGGTCAGGGCAGGCCTCAAGGCTCTTTGAGCGCTTACAAAGGTACTTACAGATCACCCACCAAAGAGGTCCTCACATCGGCAGCGGGAGTTGAACCCGTGACCTTGTGGGAAATGAGCCAACTCCTTACCAACTAAGCCAACCTTCATTGGCTAAGTGGAAGTGGCGTATCTTGTCGGGTGAAGAAGCTTCTTGGAGGGATATTCTTACGTATAGATATGGTGAGTTGGCCTCTATTTTCTTCAACCGGATATCATCCTCGGAGAGAACGTTGGACTCTTCTTTCTGGTGGCGTGACCTTAAGAGAGTGGAGGATGAGAGGTGTTCGGAGGGGTGGTTTGAAACGAGTGTTAGAAAGGGTTTGGGCAATTGTCGTAATGTGAATTTTTGGCACCACCATTGGATTGGGCAGCGCCCGTAAATCGGTTGGGCGATCGGCTGTTTGTTATCTCAATTCTATGTTTCAATTTGAGACATATTTTTGTAGTTTGTAGAGGTGGTGACTCTATAGTCCTAAAAGTAACTAGACCCACACCCATGTCCTACACGGGTCTTGTTGTCCTCGACACTTGTTGCTAAGTAATCATATGTACAGTATGTTGCTAAGTGTAACGTATATGTAAAGTAATCGCATGTAAAATATGACTGCCACAAGTATAAGCATAAAAAAAAAAAAGACAACATAACATTCATAGGAAACATAAAAGGTGAAGTTGTCCATCCAAGTGTCTAGGACAACATACTAAATAAAACTTACAATCCCAAAAGTTTAAGCAACATTGTTAGTGAATTAGTTTAAATGCTCAATATGGCTTGCTCTTACATCACTATATATAGCACTCTTACATCACTATATATAGCAAGAGCTTCTTGCATTATCTTAGCTTGAGTCAATGCTTTGGCTCTCTCTCTTGCCGATGGATGGCTACTAAGGTAACCTCCAAGCATAGAATCATTATTAAAATTCTCATACTTTTCTATCTTTTCATAGACTTCAGGTACTTGTCGGGGATCATACCCAGCTGATGCTACTAGTATAAGACCAATGTAATCAGCTTCCATTTCAAGCCTAAAAATTGTAAATAAATTAGGTTGAGTTACAAAAATATGTAACAAAAATATGCATGATATTTACAAGCAACATTGCATCACAAAACAAGAACTTTCCATTCAAATATACCAACAATCATCAGACAAACATGTATTCAATTGTAAAGACTAGACAGCAGATGCAAAATAGTATTACAAATCTGTCCATGCTCCATGTAATGAAATTGAGAATCAACCAAAGAAAGCATATATCAAATCATGGTTAAATAGACATAATGGAATGATACAAAATTGATAACAAGGCATCCACACAAAAACTTAAGGTCAAAATTGGTGTAATTTTTAAATTTAATTGTTTTTTTTACTATTTTAAAGTGTTGCAATATTACCATAAAAAGTGTACCATTTTACATTATAAAAAAAATTAATATTTTGGGGCATGACCCGTGAGCCCAATCTGTACCAGTTTGTTTGGTTCAGCTATAAGAAAACAAATGTAAAATTTGAACCAGCCCAAATCAAGCAATTGTAATTAGTTTGGGCAACGGGTTTGGGAAAATCCGGTTCAATCTAATTTGTGGACACCCTTACTCCATAATCCCCCCTCGAGTACTTTTTTTGAGTTCCCCACTTAAGCAGGTTTTAGTATTATAAATAAAAATAAACTTCTCATTCAAGATGATAAGGACTATCTCTTCCTTCTTTTTTCCTTCTCTCCTTGCCTTTTCCTAGACCCTCTTTGCCACTAAAAAACTCAGAAACAAAGCCTAAAAAAAGTACATGCAGTATAAAGTAATAAACCTATGAAAACATTACATTGATTTATTACTAAAAGGAAATGTTAATACCAATCCATCCAAGTTCCATACTCTCAAATTAAGTTCACAAGGTTATAGAAGCTAACCATTTAGTATAGAAAAGCGAGCGATAAACAACAAAAATTAAATTGAGGGAAAGGGATATCGAAGGAGTAAGAATGAGGTTCAGGGTTCAAACCTTAGAATTGCAACATGAGTCGACATATTTGAAATTGTTATGCACATAAAACAAAGCAGCAACCTATGCTACTAACTTTATACTCTGGTTAATTCCACAAATTTTAGGGGAATCAAAACGCACTCAATTTTTTACCTTATTTTGTTCTTTTATCTACCCTTATTAATTAATGAATATGCAAATAAGTAACTTGTAACGTATCTAACAAAAGACATTCTATTATGAATGAATCATACCGTCTGTTGCAAGGTAGTCGTAGATTAAGGGATATTGTTATTTGGCCAGTATGATTAGTGGAACTTTCACCAAATCTAGAAATTAAACGCGCAAGCTCTGACCACCTTTCAATAGGAAAACATGTAATGATTTAGTTCATATAAACTTATTTGTATATAATAAAGAGAATTTGAGCTATCTATCTCAACGGGCATCCATTGCATGTTGTCAATATGAATGTTTTTTATATTTTTGTATTTACAATATATTTATTTTTTGAAAATGAAAATTTAGCTTTTGAGTCTGGACTAGGAAACATTATATGTTGTCGGTATAATTTCATCGCCACAAACAATTTCTAAGAAACCGACTTTTAAAATGTATTTAATCAAAACACCCAATACTAAAATCTCTAGTTTACTCATTTCTACTTTTTACTTTTGAGTTTTGACGGTTAACAATTTCATGTTATTCAATATACCCAATACTAAAATCTCTATTTTTATTTTATGACTTTTGATTTCTAACGGAACCCGTAACCACTACAAGAAAAATGGGATTTTTCGGCGGGCAAAATCCGTCGGAAATGACCGAAATCCGTCGAAAAATTGGATTTTCGGCGCCGGTAGACAGCTGGTAGCAAACGGTTTCCGGCAGATTTTCCACTGGTAATAGTCGTTTCCAACTGATTTTAAATGCTTTTTTTTAAAAAGAACCCGCCGGAAATGTACGACGGAATAAAAAATCCGCCGGTAATGCACCGACGGAAAAAATCCGTCGGAAATACGGGGTTTTCTTGTAGTGAACATGTTGTCACTATAATCATTTTTTTTATATTTTGCTTTCATGAATGTTTTGATTTTTTAATAAATGAGCATTAGGTGTTGTCAAATTAATTATTTTTATATTTTGCTTTTGAGTTTTAACGGCGAAGCATCTGATGTTGTTAAATCTCCTTACTTTTGATTCTTGATGGCGAAACAATACACATCGTTAGAATACAAATACTTTATATTTTATTTTCACAAATGTCTTTATTTTTATAAATTATTATTTTACTTTTGAGTCTAGACGGAAATTAATCGATCAAAATAATTTAAAGGATTAGCTTTTGTAACAATTAATAAAGGTCTTTTTCTAATTTTTAAATTATCAATAGTTGAACTTTTAGTTTAACACTTTTAAATCAAAAGTGTAACTATTTAGTTAGTCATCAAACTATCAAAAATATCAGTGCCAATGAGGGTTGACTCAGTTGGTAAGGAGTTGGCTAATTCCTTATAAGGGCGTGGGTTCAACTCCCGCTGCGTGAGTCCTTGGAGCCCAACTCATCTAAACTTTTTAGTCCCAAAAAAAAACCTAAACATTTTAGTCCCAAAAAAAAAAATCAGTGCTCACACAACGCGACCGATGCAAATACACAAGTATACCGCTAGTTTTTTTTAAGTGAAGGAAACATTTCCGTTGGGTTTATAACCCCAGCATCCAAAAACCTAGACATAAAAAGTCTTTTCCAACCAAGTGGAGCTGGTTAAATGGATTTAGAAGGTCTGCTTTTTTAAAAGATACAAAATCTGGCAAGCTTACATATGTAAATTGAAAGAGTAAAATGAATGGATTTAGAATCGTTCAAACTGAATCAGAATTGGTTACTTCTCCTCTCTCTTCTCATGCCTTCCTTTTCTCACGCCTTAAATTTCTCACACATACTCATATATGTTTTCTTTTGGTGAGTACAAAATTCTCACACACACACTCTTCATCCTATCTATATATTTGAGGCTCTTCACTTCACCCTTCACTTCTGCATTCCTCTAAACAACAAATTACCACTATGAGAAACCTCTCTCTTCTTGCTATTCGCAACTTGCCTTTCAGATCAAAAGGAGCTATCTTTACTATCTTCTCTCCATTTTTTTCAATTTCTCAGAGATTATTACTCTCACAACAAAATGTTGAAGTAAACACCAAAAGATTTTACTCTGTGCATTACCCTACTCCTCCTCCTCCTCCTTCTACTCTTCCTAACAATATACCAAAAGACTTTACGAGTTTTCTAAAATGGTACCACTGCAAATCATTCGAAACCGTTCCATACACAAACCGAACCCGTAGAATTCTATGCCCAAGTGGCCTTGAAAGAAGGAGCGGTGAGATTCAATTCAAAGATTTGAAAGAATACATGATGGAAAATGAAGGGATGTTATTGCCTCCAACACACCCCGATGTTGTTAGGGTTAAAATGGTCTTTAACAATATCGTATCTGCATTGCAAAGAGATTTGAAGGAAATGGGAAATGTGACGTCATCTTATAATAGTATAGTAGAAAGAATTTGGATGAGTTTATTACGAATGGTACCAACGGCTTCTACATCGCATTTGGATGGATTGGATTGGGAGGTTTTGGTTGTGAATGATCCTGATAATCCTTATTTAGGAGTTTGCTATCCTGGTGGTAAGATTATATTGAGATAGCAACTATTATTTCACATGAGGTATGTAACTTTTGTTTTACTCTGTTATTAGTGCGCAGTACACACCAGTTTTACTTAACAAAACACTTTTCTATTTTTTATCGAGAACATTTGGATTAAGTGTAGTCATATGCAGTTATGTGGCTAGACTAATTTTAATTAGGGAATGACAAAATGGGTGGGTTTGTCTTGGTTACTGTGAGCCCACCAAAAAAGGTACGACAGACTGCCTCTTTGTAAGGGGAGAGTTAAAAAGTTGTACTTGCTTGTTGCGTTAAAAACACACTTAGAACAAGTGTACTCTTTCGCAGAAGTAGTATAAAAGAATATCGTATCCACAGGGATTAATTAACAAGTACTAAACTACCTAAAATTATTTATTGATTAGACTAGTGGATAATTGAGTTGTACTTGAAAGAAATAAAAGTAAATAAATAACAAATAATAAATTGCAAGATTTAATAGATGGAGAGAGAGGTCTAGGGTCGCGGTTTCACCTGCAAGCTTCGATTCCCCTATGTCTAATTCTACCTGAATTCCTTTATTTTATTCAATTACCAACCCCTTTACTAAAGCTACTAATCCGTTTGGTCATTCGCGATTAATATTTTTTTTCCTAAATTAACCCTAGTTTGGTCATGCTAGAATTTAAATTTAAGAAGAGCATAAAGCACAAAAAGGTTGAATGATTGGAAGACTAAATTAAAGTTTGGTCATGCATTAATTATAGCCCCAATTATCCTATAGGTCCACCAACTAATTGCAGTACGGTCGCTGATCAACTAATTGATTATTAACATGAAAAGGGTAGCTAATCCTAATTATGTGATAAAAACAATAGAATAATATTAATTGAAATAAAAACAGGAATTCAAATAAGAAATTAGAACATAAAGAGGTTTCTAAACATGCAAGTGAAACCGCGACCCTAGACCTCTCTCTCCATCTATTAAATCTTGCAATTTATTATTTGTTATTTATTTACTTTTATTTCTTTCAAGTACAACTCAATTATCCACTAGTCTAAACAATAAATAATTTTAGGTAGTTTAGTACTTGTTAATTAATCCCTGTGGATACGATATTCTTTTATACTACTTCTGCGAAAGAGTACACTTGTTCTAAGTGTGTTTTTAACGCAACAAGTTTTTGGTGCCGTTGCCGGGGATTAGTTTAACAATATTAAACGAAAAAGATTTTTGTTGCTTTAGACACTTTTTTATGCTTTAATTTTTATTTTGTTTTTTATTTGTCTTATTGGAAAAAATACAAAAAAAATTGCTAATACTTTCCCAAGAGACCGTTGCAGAACACCTTGTTTTGCAGAAAAAAGTTGAAATCGTGGTTAAAACTCTTGGAGATTGTATTAGAGAGGCAGAAGCGAAAATGAATTTAGAGAAGTTATCTTGGTATACCCCTCAATGTCAATGCCCATTTTCTCCTCCTCCTTATGAGTCTTATTCAAACTATTGGGATGACTATGAGCCACCTCCTTATTCCTCCAACTTGGATAATTATGAGCAACTACAAGTGCAGAGGAAAGAGGAAGAATATGATATCGATGAGGTATTGGTCAAATTTATGAAGCAGACAAATGAAGAATTTGGAAGCTTGAAGGGCCAAATTGGAGCCATGAAAAACAATTTTGATAGTTTGAAGAATCAATTGTCAAAGGTTATTGATATGGTAACAACTCAGTTGGCTCAAGAAACTCTTTATTTACAAACTAAGTCTATCCCAAATGAAGAATCTGAGCAATACAAAGATAATATTCTTAGTAATGATGAAGAGTTCTCCGTAGAAGCTAATTATTTAGAGAAAGAAGCTCTCAAGAAAGATGAAGTGACTCCTACTGAGGGGAGACAAATTGAAACAACATATTTCATTGATGAGAGCATTTGTGAGGAGAATGAGAAAGATCCATTGGTTATTGATTTGGAGAAAGAGGATAAAACTCAAATTGTTGGGCAAATTGTTTTAACCATTGGTGATGCTTTGATTGAGGTTCATAAGGGAAAGGTAACTCTAATGAGTGGTAAAGAAGATGATGTTATTAAAGCTTTAAATTCCAATGAAAATTTCTCTCTTTTTACCTATCATAATTTTGATTATGTGGTTCAAACTAACATTTCTGGTGATTTAAAGATGCAGGATCTTTTGGAAAAAAATATTATTTTGCAGGATCCTAGCATGGTGGTGGGTGGAAATCAAATAAAAGTTCCACAACCCTTTGAAGTTCATCCACAAGTTGGAAAAAGAAAGAACAATGTCAACCACATGGTTAGAAAACTAAGAAGGTGCACTGCGTTAGATGTTAAATTTGCTCTTGGAGAGCCACCTGATTGAGCACCAACTATCGTCAGGCTCATGACGTTAATAAAGCGCTTCGCAGGAGGCAACTTGTGTTTTATTTTCAGTTATTTTCATTTTGTTTTTGTTTCGATTTTAGGAATAAGCTCCAACTACAAGCTCTCTTAGGGAAGTCTCTCTTACTCTCTCTTTTATTACTTTTGCTCCTATTTGAATATTTTGCATTGAGGACCATGTTTCATGCTAGTGTGGGGGAGGATAGTTTATTTTGTCACTTGATCTCTATTAATGCACATACCCACCATATATGTTGATAGCATTTTTCTGGCTTATTTTAGTGACTTATGCTTCAAATTGAAAAAACTAAATAGAGATTTTGCCTTTAGGGGATCCCATAATTAATTTACTTGACAGACTTGTGCTTAATTGTAACTGTGAGGATGTCCTTAGGAAGCTGATAATTAGCATTTGTCCCTCTTGAGTACTTTTTGTGAACTAGCTTCTAAATGTGAGATCTGAGCCTTCATAAGGGGATTGATAGTAAATCATAAATTTTTACCCCTTTTTCTTTCTATGAGTGTGTTTCCCAATTTGCTACATTCTAGAACTTGTCTTTTGACCGTTTCAAGGCGAAAATTGATTTGCATCATGTAAAAGATTTGGGGATTTAGTTATTTTTCGGGCCTCAGAGTTGTTTGTTGAATTTATCCATTAGTTGCCCCCTTTGAGCCTATTTGTTATATTTTTTCTTTGGTACCCAGATATAATTTTTTTCTTTTTTGTTTGTGGTAACCATTTGAAATTGAATGTGGAGCAACTATTGAAAATTACAATTTCGTCCTATATTTTACTTGTCTATATTATCAGGACTGAAATTTCGTCCTATACTTTAGTTATCTCTCTTGTCAGGATGAAGAGAAAAAAAATGGAGTGAATCATGTGCTTACAAAAATATTTTCACACAAAGGAAACAAAATAGGAGTTTTCATGTACTTACCTTTTCCTCCTACAAAAAAAAAATGCAAGAAGGAGGAAAAGGCACATTAAAAGAATGAAAGAGCCAAATGGCAAATCAAAAGAATGAAAGAGCCAAAGGGCAAATCCAAAAAAAAAAGGAGTCTACTTAAGAAAAAAAAAGCAAATCAAAAAGAGTTGACTCAATAGAAAAAGAAGAATGAAGAATGAAAGTGAAATTAATTTGGAGTTTGGACAAAAATTGTAAAATAGATAGGAGCTCCATATTTGGTTTCAAAGGTTACTATTTGCTTCTTGTTTTTAGCCCTTTGATTATCCCTTTCTTCTTGTTTCCTACCTTGCATGATTTCACCCTTGGCCCCATTACAACCCATGAAACCTCATCTTTTACATGCATGTGAACTATTTAGTGGAGATTTGGTCAAATTAAAAGCTTATGGTAATGTGCATTTTGTGGAAACTTGAGTGTATATTTTCCCTAGTCCCTAAACACTTAGAGAGATTGTGAGCGAGTGCCCTTGTTCACATAATTGTATTCTTGAAGGACATGAGCCTCTAATTGGGCAACCTTTTGACACCTCATATGTGCTATATTGTCTATTGTCTGTCATTGTGTTTCTAATTTTGGATCTCTTATTTGGCTGTCTCTATTACTTATTTGAACATTTCACTGAGCTAGAAAACTTGTTGCGTTAAAAACACACTTAGAGCAAGTGTACTCTTTCGCAGAAGTAGTATAAAAGAATATCGTATCCACAGAGATTAATTAACAAGTACTAAAGTACTTAAAATCATTTATTGTTTAGACGAGTGAATAATTGAGTTGTAATTGAAACAATGAAATAAAAAGTAAACAATTAACAAATAATAAAATGCAAGATTTAATAGATGGAGAGAGAGGTCTAGGGTCGCGGTTTCACTTGCAAGCTTCGATTCCCCTATGTCTAATTCTACCTGAATTCCCTTATTTTATTCAATTACCAATCCCTTTACTAAAGCTACTAATCCGTTTGGTCATTCGCGATTAATATTCTTTGGGCTTAAATAGTTGTCACCCCCCTGCAAAATTACCTGATATCCAGTTACCCCCTGCAAAACTTTTTTTTGCAAAATAAACCCTGCAAAATATAATAGTATCCAGTTACCCCCTGCCGTTAGTTTTTGTTAACGCTGTTAACTTAAAGTTGACGTGGATGTCTTGTTGGATCAGATACGTGGTTGCCACGTCAGCAACCAATGAATAGTTGCCACGTGGCGCTAATGTGGCAAAGTGGAGAATAGTGTGTTACTAAAAAAATAACAATCTTGGCAAACATGGGGCTTGAACCCGTGAACTTTGCAAGACAAACACGCTCAATTACCACTGCACCACATCTTCATTTTAGTTTATTAAGCAAAGAAAAAATATATATTATATGTAAACGCTGTGAAGAACGAATCATCATCTTTCATGATCATCAACAGCATCTTCATCAACATCAACCTTTGATTAAAAAAACCAAAAAGGACCAGATCTTCAACCTTTGATTAAAAAAACCAAAACTTGATGCACAGAGGAGATTGATGCCAAAAATACAATTGAAGAAGATGATGATTTACGTTTCCAATTCCAGATCTTCATTTTCGTTTATGTCCAGATCTTCATCTTTGTGAATCTTGCCATTCGATTTCTGAAATTACACACTTAATCGTTTTGCTTTCCAGATCTTGCTTCGAATTCGATTTCGTGGCATTGATAAATCTTCTGCCATTGATGAAAACGTTGCAGATGGATAAGATTGATGATGATGAAGACAATGTTTTCCTTTTTTCAATCAAAATAAATAAATAACTATGTATTATATATTGTTAGTTGGAAAGAAATACATAAATCTGGATGTGGTTCGGTGGTTGAAGGTTGTTTGCAGTGCTTATGGGTCATCGAATCAAGTCCCGTATTTGCCAAAATTGAATTTTTTTTAAAGTAACACACTATACCTCATTAGCGCCACGTGGCAACCATTCATTGGTTGCTGACATGGCAGCCACGTATCTGATCCAACAAGACATCCACGTCAGCTTTAAGTTAACAGCGTTAACAAAAACTAACGGCAGGGGGGTAACTGGATACTATTATATTTTGCAGGGTTTGTTTTGCAAAAAAAAAATTTGCAGGGGGTAATTGGATATCAGGAAATTTTGTAGGGGGTGCCAACTATTTAAGCCTATTCTTTTTCCTAAATTAACCCTAGTTTGGTCATGCTAGAATTTAAATTTAAGAAAAGCATAAAGCACAAAAAGGTTGAATGATTGGAAGACTAAATTAAAGTTTGGTCATGCATTAATTATAGCCCCAATTATCCTATAGGTCCACCAACTAATTGCAGTACGGTCGCTGATCAACTAATTGATTATTAACATGAAAAAGGTAGCTAATCCTAATTATGTGATAAAAACAATAGAATAATATTAATTGAAATAAAAACAGGAATTCAAATAAGAAATTAAAACATAAAGAGGTTTCTAAACATGCAAGATCCACCTAAGACCCTAGACGAGGACTTAGGTGTCCATAATAATAAAGAACAATAAAAGAAAAATAAGGTTCATGAATTACAGAAATAAGAATAACCCGGAAATAGAGAAAGTCTTAATCTTTGTCTTCAATCTCCTTCTTTTACTCCAAAGCTCTTTCACGGTGCCGAAAAACTCTTCTCTCCCTCCGTAGCGTTTCCGTAGTGTTTGTGTAACTATTGTTTGTTTTTGTGGTGTGTGGCTCCCCCATTCACAAGTGAAGCTCTCCTTTTATATTAGTTCCTTTTCTTTCTCTCCAAGCAAAGGATCAAGTCAAGATTGCTTCCACTTTTAATTGCAAGATATGCCAATCCCTAAATATTAGGATTTTGATCCTTCCTAAATATGTGTTGCTTGCTCTCCACTCCATGCCTCTTTCTTTCTCTCCAAGTCACATGTGCATCACTTTTAATTGAAATCTCCAAGAGGATCTTCTTCTTTTTATCACTGTGGGCCTTCTTGCATTAATGGGCTTTGGGTTTGTTTTCTTTCATTTGTTAGTCTTTCTTCTAATTTCAGCCCATATTTGTGTCATTTTTCTCTTTCTACCTTTCTGCAAATATAGAGTAATTTAAGTTAGTTATTTATTTAATCAATAATAATTACTCTAAAAATGACTCAAAAACATCTCTAAAAAATGCACTAAATTAGAGTTTATTATTGCTCTCCCCAGTGTCGGGTTGGCGAGCTAGTTCGCCCATAAAATAAATGATTACAAAAATAATCAAAAAAGTTGCCTAAAACGTGGTAGGTTTGTGGGTTGAAGATCTCAAGTCCGTCCAAACTGCACAAAAGTTGCTAAAATACTTAAAAATTAGAAAAAAATTGTTTTCCAAAGGTATAGGCTTTGTGGGATGCTAGACCTACCCTGATTGTAACCCAACAGATTGGGGGGCTAGTCAAGCTAGATTATAAAAAATGACGGGTCGATGAATTTCAACCCATTGGAATCAACCCATTTTGTCGCCCCTAAATTGAATCTTCTGAATTTCATGTTTCATTTAAAGTGTGATTTGTGCGGTTAAAATACAGCTAATCTAACCTTAATTAGACGGTCAAGATATTGTGACTGAAAATTACCCAAATCTGTTTTGGAGACATAATGCTTACAGTTTCTAATTAGATAATTTTACCTAATGTTATTGGTGTATGTTGGTATTTTTGCTAACATTTTACCTAACATTTTAACAACCTTGTTTTTTTGGTAAAATAAAATTTAAGGTGAGGGGATGGCGCCCCAGTCCAAGGCATGGAAGATCTTCGGGCTCTTTGAGCACTTACGAATGTAATTACATATACCTCACTCCAAGGGAACTAGTGGGGAGCTGAATCCGAAACCTCTCAGAAAATGCAAATACCCGGGTCTGTGTGAAAATTAGGATGTGTGGAGACAATTAGTGATAGTCATTCTGGATTTATCTGTCTGACTATCATGAAAGTCTCAACCAGAGTGTGCTCTTTTGTGATATTCCACACCTGATAGTTACCTGTCGTTGTGGGTAATATTACAAAGAGACTTTAGCTCTGGAAGCCTTTAGTGAGGAATGACTAGAGTCGCATGAAAGAATATTCACAATGAGAACTTTAGATCACTAGGATATAGGTATAGCCCATTTAGGACACAAGGGAGCATCTTCTTTGTTTTATTTAGTTTTGTCATCTTTTTACAATAAAGAAAAGTCAAAAAATTTTTTGTGAAGTTACATCATTGTACATTGAAACCATAGCATCCATGCATCATTTAGTCCTTATCATCCTCTTGCATCATTTCTATGAAAAAATACCATGATTCTTTCATCATTCATCATCCAGTTAATCAAAAATGAGAGTTTGCAATTTGCATACATGTTGCATTGCCTCTTAAAAATTAGAATAATTGCAATAGGATCAAGCACTTACTGCTTCATGCATCCCATGCACCTACATTTTAATCATGCATATACATACATCATCATGTGTTCCTTCATGCATTACCTTTTTTTTAAAAAAAATGAAATAAAACATGAGCATGCTTGCCAAAAATATTATTTGATGAGAAATGAGGTTTATTTGAGAAAAACACTCTAGTTGATTGTACTTCCTTGGAAACATGAACATGCTTGCCAAAAATATTGTTTGATGAGAAACGAGGTTTATTTGAGAAAAACACTCTAGTTGATTGTACTTCCTTGGAAACATGAGCATGCTTTCCAAAAATATTGCAAATATGCTCGAACTTAATTGCAAACTCAAGTCGTTTCAAGCTACTTGAATATTTTTGAAAGAAAGGGTTTTTACTAGTTGCAACTAGTTCACAATTTTATTAAAACAAATCATGATAGAGCCCAATTTGTCTATTTTGTTAACCGGTGTGGTTGTTGAAAAATAAATTCTTCTATTCATATCTTTAACTTATGTTAACTCTCTATGAAGCATTTGTATAATTAGCTTGCACTGCATGTGTATTT
This sequence comes from Astragalus glycyphyllos, assembly GCA_963573325.1. NCBI lineage: Eukaryota > Viridiplantae > Streptophyta > Magnoliopsida > Fabales > Fabaceae > Astragalus > Astragalus glycyphyllos. The sequence continues at coordinate 46,786,204 of OY754313.1, read as the reverse complement.
ACTCCTGTTTGAGTCAGTTAGTCCCCTCATCTTTACATCTTATCATTGTTCTATATCCATTTCTAGTCCCACCCCAGCCTCCCATAAAGCATCCAACGCCTCCTACATTAGTCGTTCGTTCACCATTTGGTTGATTTTCATTGATAAAATTTCACCCAAAAAAAAAGTACTTTCGATGCTCCACATTGGGGCAAATTTAATTTGTGATCACTAGAATATCATAAGCTTGGTGCAAATCCTTTGGGTAAAAAAAAAGAGAAGAAAATAAAAAAGAAAAGTCCGTTAGGTGGAAAACCCGTAAGGGCAACCTAAGCAAAAATTAGGGCATAAAAGAAGATAAAGAAAAGAGCAAATATATAAAACAAAGTTTTGTCCTCTAGTTAAAATTTTGAGAAAATAAGCAATCATGATTTGAAATGAAGTTTGACGTTTTTCATTTTTTCTCATATCTCCCAAAAAAAAATCAAATGCCCTTTGCTACCCACTTTGAGCCAAAAAAAACAAAAAAAAACAAAATTTTTCAATCACCCTAGACAATGATCCCTCATTTAAAAATGGTGCACTACTTTCTTCAGTTAATTCAGCTCAAAAGAAAATAACGTGAAAATGACAAAAAAGAGAGAATCAAAATTCTCAAAAGAAAAAGTCTTGACAAAAAACAACGTAAAAATTTGAGCTGATACATCATATCATGAAATGCACCACCGAATAAAAGATCATTTGTCTCATCAACTCTCAAACATTTTGAGCCCGATCATCCATTCTTTTAGAAACCATTAACCACTAGCCACATTACACTGCTAAATAAAAAGATTCTTTGTCCCATTAACCCTCAAACACTTCTTTGAGCCTAATCATCCTATTCCTTCATAATCCATTAACCATTGCAAACCCAAAAGTACATTCTGATCAATGATTGATTGCTTTCACTTTCTTAAAGTTTTAATTCTAGAACAAAATATTTGTATTTATTGTTTGCTCACAAAAAAAGCGAAAAAGAAAAACACTCAAAACGCTTGCACCCTAAGTTCATTAAAGACAAAGTTTAGTGATCACTAACAAAGTGAAATTTCATTGTATTGAAGACTCTTGACCATCATTCTTACAGGAATCTTCCAAGAAAAAACCCCAAGTCCTTCTTAGACCAGTCATCAGAATTATCATTCCAAAGTGGGGCAGTCCCTCCACCCTTCATCCCACCTAAAATGTCCATCCCATACACTATTCACACCAGTAAAGTCATACTTGAGTAATTTCCTAACCAAGTATCCCAACTTTTAACCCTTTCGTAATCTTACTCGAACTAGGGAAACCTCCTTGTGTAGATTGGGGCAATATCACATCTTATGGGTTAGAGGGGTATTACAACTTCACTCCATTTCATCTCAATCAATCACCATCCAAAACTGGGGCAAATCCCAACCCTTCATGCCATCCACACTATTAGTTGTTGTCCTCCCTAGACAGGGGCAAGCTAGTCATTTTCCACTATCCAAAGTCTAGATTGGGGCAATCACATTTCTTAGACTGGGGCAAGCCTATCCTCCATGAGCTTGGACAATGACAATATCCATCAATTCACTCACACCATATTCACCCACCAAAACACTCAAATAGTCTTAGAACCACCATTCAACTGACTCATTCATTTGTATTTACACAACTATACATGTTAATTAGACAATGCTTCATAGAGAGAGAACACAAGTTCATGATTTGAGACAGACAATTTCCCCAGTTAATTTCGTAGACCTAAGGAGCTTAGCCATGATGGATAATCATAACCAAATAGAAAAAATGTGAACAAGTTTGTAAATGTGGTCAAAATTAATTTCATGTCGTATATGACAACCTCGAGTTTGCAAAAAGTTTGCGTTCAAATCAAATTTAATTTTTCCAAGGAATGATGATTCCAAAGTATTCACCTCTCTGGTTCTCGCATCAAAAGTCCAAGTCTCGTATCTCATAAAAAAAAAAAGCAAAAACATGTCATTTTGCATCCCAATAAATCATGTAATAAATCATTGCACCGTGCACTTCATTCCAACATCAAACCATGAATATACCATAGCACTTGCATCTAAGCGTTATCATTCCATTCATATTGCATCTGCATACACAGTTTATCAACTTTTGCATCCATTATCAGCCACATCTCATTCGCTACCCCAACAAACATCAATCATTGCACATGCATGTCATAGCATCTGTTGCTTATCGACTTCAAGTGTCGATCATTCCAGTTTTAAGTCAACGCAACGAGCGTTGATCCTACATCATACACCAGATCGCAGTGTTAGCACAGAATCTAGCATAGATCCTTCAGACCAAATCGGTCCTTCAGTTCAGTTCGAATTAACACGTCAAAACGACGCCTTCGAACTCTACCTTCAGATCATACGTCGTCACTGAGCACGGCAGATCCTTCAGACCCCCAGTGGTCCTTCAGATTAGCTGTGTCTGCCTAAGACACAGCGTAAATCCTTCGTGGTCAACATATCAGTTCTAGATCTGATCTTGACCCTCACGATCGCTTGCCGCGTAGGTCACCCTCAGACCGCTTTACTAGTACCATAGCTAGTTGCGGTCCATCAGACCATCTCTGGTCGATCAGGCCCAGGCAGCCCCTCAGACCTCGTCGGTCCTTCAGTTGCGGTCCATCAGACCATCTTTGGTCCATCAGGCTCTTTGCGCCAAGCATTGATTCTGAACTAGACCTTCAAATCATTTTGCCAACACTTAAAGGCATCGATCCTTCAGACCCCGAGTGGTCCTTCAAAGCCCTAGTGCTCATTCAGATCCCTAGCGATCCTTCTTTACCGTGCTTTTAGTCAATCTTATTTTGCATTTATTATGAATTTCTCCAAATAAAATAGTTCATAGTTTGACACAAAATTAGTTCTTGTATCTTTATGCCTATTTTACTTTTAAAGTTTTTGAAATTATTCCAATTTTGTCTGGTTTATCCAAAATCTTTCCAAAAAATGATTTTGTTATTAGGATTTCTCTCTTTTGCTATTTATTTTTTCAAACAAAAACTTTAAAAAAAATAGTTCTAATCACGCCAGCACCGAGCCTGATGTTGACATTTCAAACCAATTATTCCTTCAGATCCCCAGCGATCATTCTTTATTGCTTTCCGATGTGTTAAGCGTCGATCTCATTTATTACTTTTTGATCACTACGCCATGTGCAAATTATTCTTTATTTCTTTTCAATCAATGCGCCAAGTGTTGATCCTTCATTTTGCTTTCATTAGCACGCCAAGTGTTGATTGAGACGACCCTCGTCCTCATTATAGTAACCCTTGAATACTTAACCTCTTAACTCAAAAATGGATAAATTTAAAACTTAACATATATAACTAAACACACATCACATATATATATATATATATATATATATATATATATATAAAAAAGCTTAGTGTTAAGAGTTTTACAAAACGTGTGGCAATACGAAAGCCACTCACACATATATCAGAGTAAAACAAAACAACAAAAAATAAGGACATAAAATAAGGTCAGCCAAATGACTTAAACGAGACTCAAAAGACTGACACACTGGCTAAACAAACTCAGGTCCTCTCAATGAGACACCTGTCCGCTCCATCATATCGCACCGGCATCCTCAGTACCTTCAACGTCCATCGTGGAAGGAAGAGTATCTCCTTCTGCTACAAGTGGCTCCTCGACTGGATCTAAGCGATACAAACAAATATACAAAAGAAAACACATAGGGCTAAGATACGTGTATAAGTCAGAAAATGGGAAGATAAGGTAAAGCTTAATTTAAACATGTTACAGGCACATTATGTCATATTATCCCTTATCTTCTGTTCTTTATTAATATCTTATGCCTCTGACTCTATCTATGAATATGTGTTATACTATATGTTGACTCTGGCCATATCCTGATGCCACAACGTCCCGCATCCGCCAAGGAAGCCATCCGACTATCACCATGGAGTCCGGATGTTATAAGTCTTTCCCTATCGGAAAACAGATCAGAGTAATCTAAACCTATTATTACTCCACCCGGCCGGCATAAATATCAATATGTCCTACTAAGGACCCCGACCCGGTACTTGACCTCGTGTGTCCCATACCACACGGCTGTGGACTTACAACACATATGCAATCTATATGATTCTGTTTGATTACTCTTTAACCCGTATGCCTTACTCATTTTCCTGATCAGTACCTTGTACTATCTCCTGCACTACGGTTAAGTATTCATTCCACTTTATATCCTTATGACTCTTTAGTTCACTATGCACGCCTAGGTTCATTATGAAATCTTAACTTCATTACTGTTATTAAATAAAGTCATGCTTCTCAAACTTAACTATATCAATAATATATTTCAACAATTCAACAAATAATCACAAATAGCACATAAGCAGTTCATAACAATCAAAGCAATCAATCATAGTATCTCAAGCAATCAATCAATCACTAAATATATCAAATAAAAATATAAAAGTTTCCTATGCGTTAACCGGTCATCGACGGCCTAAACTTCATTCAACCTTAACTCCTAAGAGTTGTCAAATGATCTTTCGGTATCGCTGACTATTTAACTCTAGTAGAGCTTGGGTCACTCTACACATACTTAAATTAAAACTTTACGCTAACCGTCCCGACGAATACGATATCTTGCCCCCACCTGAGTTATAGCACGAATGTACACTTGCTTCGGCAAAACCGACACGTACTTGAACAAAGCTACGAAACTACGAACACAAGATGTTGGTTGTCTTGGTGGTTGAAGGTTTTTAGAGGAATATGAGAAGGAAGTATTTTGGTTATGGAATGATGAATGAATCAAGGAACTTGGCTTGCTATTTATAGTAGTTATATGGACCTTGCTTACATCATGTTAAGCATGAGGTGTAAAACTCACTTTTTGGGTGGCATGATCCTATAAGTTTAAGTGATGAGTCATCTTAAGCTAGCACCTAGTTGAAGACTCTTCATGAAGCATGTAGAAGGATGAGGTGTATTGTCTTTTAGGTGGCATGTTCTCATGGGTTAAAATGATGATTCATCTTAAGCTAGCATGAGGTGTCTTATTCTAATACATCCAACACAAAGTCTAGAAGAAGAATGAGGTGTTCACTTCCTTTTTGGTGTCAAAATCTCATGGGTTTAAAAATGATGACTCACTTTTATCATAAAGCATGAGGTGTAAAGTTATTTTTAAGGTGGCATGAATCTATGGCTTCAAAGGAGTGACTCATCAAAGCAACCATCTACATGGCCTATTCTTGTTAAACCAACACATAATTTGTGGAAGGAGGAGGTGTTGTTATCTTGTACAATTACTTAACAATGAAGGAAACTTGGTCATGAAAGAGGAAGGTAGATTTTATTCTAAGTTTATGGCAAGTTACTATATCATGATCATAATACATATAAGTTGAATCTTATATCATTATATAATAATCTTAAACAAGTATACACGTTAAATATTAATACACAAACAAATATATATAATAATAATAATAACTATATTTGCAAAAATAGTAACAGTAATAACTATAATTTGTCTTTAAGTCCTAAAGCCCACAATTTAAATAAAATAATTTCTAAAGCATCTCTTAATAACTCTTTATAAAAAGTGGGGTGTCACCTTGATCACCTTTTTTGAATTTCCCAAATATTTTTTAGGGACAAAATTAGTGTTCTTTATCTTTATTTATATTTTACTATGAAAATTAGAAAAACCTTCACTTTTCTAGTAAAATATAATTAAAGAGGGGCAGCTGTTGTACCCTAATTTTGTCCGACTAATTCAAATTCACTTAGAAAAATAAAAAATATCAATTATTGAACACTTTGAGGTTTTAACCATTGACACGTGTCATTTGGTGCTCGTTAGCGTTTTTGCGTCATTTCGATTATTATTAGTGGAACTTATTTATTTTGTATTGGAAGAAAAAGAAGTAAAAAAAATCTGTTTTCCTTAGCATTTAGTTTTAACTATTATTATTGCTTTAAAATACAAATATTACAAAATTACAAAATATAAGAATAGAAATCAGAATTAAATAAGAATGAATAACAACATTGGATGCTTGTACTCGTTTTTTTAAATTGTTTCTTGCCTTTTCCATTATTAGTGAAAGTGAACATAGTTCTACAAGCAACAAAGCTTGCTCCACGCCACTCCTTGCTGAAAGCCTCCAACAGTGTAGTTTTCTCCAATCCTTTACACAAAAAACACTCAATACACAATAGTTAATCCACTCCAACCCTCACTACTTCACGCCACCTCTCATTTCTCATTTCTCATTTCTCATTTCTCATTTCTTTTATTTATTTTAGTAAATCTCATTTCTCAGTTTGGTTAACTCTCACCAACCCCCTTGTTTTTATTCCTTGTTTTTCTTTACTATTTTGTCCTTCTCTTATTTATTTATGTTCTAGTTATCAAATGTTGTTACTAACACCCCTTTTTCAAGTTTAAAACCCCCTGACTCCTTTTTATTTTATCTCAATGCATCATTGTCATCATTGTTATCTCTCATTTTATCTATCGACTTCGTTAGTCATCTTAGTCATTTTTAAATAAACATTAATTACTTTACACCGTATATTTTTATGTTTCTAATTCATTTGGGTCTAAGTTTTGTCCAACTCGTTTTACTTCCACTAAAGAATGAGTCCAACACTCATCTTCATACATTTTACAAGTCGATGAGTCCAACTCATCCTCACACATTTTATAAATTAATGAGTTCAAATCATTTTGCAAACGCTCAACCACATATCGGTTATTTGCATTGGTCACTCTGAGTGTAACTCGTTTGCGTATTGCGAACACCTTTTATTTTCAAACAGGATATTAGTAGCGACCACTCTGGGTTTACTCGTTTGGTCATCACAAATGCCCTCCAAAGTTCAAAAACATTCAAATAATAAAGAACACCAACACACAAATATTTTCTACCCAAGAACTACGTAGCCTTTGATTCTCTACTCGGAGATACGTAGGAGCAGATGGGGGGCCACGTCTGTCAAGTGCAATAATAAAAAATTCTTTTTTAGTGTTTTCTAAAACTTTGTTTATAGTTATCAATAAAAACGCATAAAGAAATAACTTTTATTTGATCTTTTTAAATTCTTTTCATTATTAAAGGGAAACAAATATTTTCAAATTTAATATGTTTTTGCGCAACTAATCAGAGGTAACCTTTTTCAAAAGGATGTCATGGGGTGCTTGTACCTTCCCCACCCATAATCGACTCCCGAACTCAAAATCTGGTTTTCAAGACCATTTTCGTTTTAAAGGGATTTTTCAATGTTTCCCTAATAATTAAACATTGGTGGCGACTTCATTGAATTGCACGAGAGATCCTCCCGGATTTTTCGGGTGCAACACTATTGCTTAGAACAATTTAGAGAAGTTTTTTTTTTGATAAGTCAATTTAGAAGAGAAGTGTTTTGCATTAGAAACAAAATGATGCCTATGCTTAAGCATTTATAACTTCATGTTATTTATAGGCCTAAGACCATTAAAGCTAAGAAACACCTAAATCATAACTATTTACAAGCATTGAAGCTGAAATTATAAAAGTTCTGGTGATTGTTGAGTCAACACAGGCGAGCTAGGACAACACTCCTAGCACCCACCTCCCTCCACACACCGCCACCCCCAACTTCATTATTTGCAAGAAACCCGAAAATATCCCTACTTATTTCAAAGACACACACCCCACTTTTCCCAACAACTCCCAAATATCCCACCCCCTCCCCAACCTACCCCCACATGTAACCATCCATCTCCACCGCTCTAATGGAGTCACCTCTGTTCACCTTACCACTGATACTGTGCCATCGCTGTGCCACCAAAAAGACCACAACGCCACCATCGTTCCGATCCACAACCACTGTGCATGCACCACTAGTCATCAGAGCTCAAAAATAACATGTGAAGTGGTTTCTGGAAACTCAGTTTCTAGATCATCTCTTCGCGTCATAGATTTTCACTAGAATGTATTTGGTCACTTAACAAATCGACGTCCGAAAATTAAGTTACTGGACATGTACTAGAGTTAGATATTCGGAAACTCAAGTAATAGAATTTATTTCTGGATGTTTAATTGATTTGCACTTCGAGAATCTTTATTTCCGGACGTTGAATCTGATAAGAGATAAATTGTATCAAAGGCAGTTAAGAAACTTAATTTCTGTAGAGGTTAGAGATCTGCTTGAGGGAGATTGTTGCGGGACTTACATTTTGTGATTGGGGGTGGCGTCGCGGTTGTTGTTGCTCGCTGTAGAGGTCCGATGGTTGACGTATGAAGGTCGTGTTGTGGTTGTTGCGGTGGTTGATATGGTGCTCATCGTGATGTGCGGTTGTCGGGTGCTAGGTGAATTTAGGATAGTGATTCCCTGCAGTTAAAATCAACTGCAGGGTCCTGAAGTTGAGGAAACAAAAAATGGAAGATAATATTTTTGTTGTTGAAAAGAATAAAATACCCTAAAATATAGTGAAAATTCAGGAGACTGCAGGGATTTTAACTATTGTGAATCGCAGTCCATGAATTTATGTCACTTTAAATCTTTATTATATTATTATATCATAACAAGAACAACAATAAAGCCTTCTCCGTACTAGTTGGGTTAAAAAAAGTAGTATAATATTTTTTCAAATTTTTTTTAACTTATTACAAATATATAATTTCATTGAAGAAAAATTATAAAATATCTAAATTTCTACAAATTATATAGCTAAAATGGTAAAATATCTCTTGTGAGTTTCTACACTTATTTTAAAAAACTACCATAGTGGGGGCCGGGAGGAATGTTAGTTTCCCGGGTTTGAACCGGGGACCTCCTACTTGCACTCTTTTGATGCACTCCTCTGATATCCCTTCGATCGCCAACTGAACTACCTACTTGGGAGACTTGACGTCGTCGGGGGCGGATCTACCCTAATCTCAGGGTGGTCAACCGCACTGAAAATATAATATTAGTACCGGTACAAAATAGCACCAATATTCTACTAAAAAAATATTTTGCACACTATGGGATAATTTTTTTCCACCGAAACTTTTAGTTTTGTACCAATTTAATGCACCATACTCACACTCTTACAATTTTCTAATTATCTCTCCCAGTGTTTTCACTCTCGATCGCGTTCTTCTTTTTTCTCTTCCTCATTTAAGCGACGAGTTGTGCAATTGATTATTTATTTAAATATATTAGAGATTTTTATTTTCATTATATTTATAGCAACGGTGTGTTTAAAATTTTTTGCACACCCTAGTCAAAGATCCTAGATAAACCACTCGACGTCGAAGTTGTATGTCATAAATCACAGCTAAATTTAAGTTTTCTTAGTAGTTTTACTAGTAGTTTTTGGGTTAAATATGTTTTTGTTTCCTATACAATTTTGGTTTTTTAGGTTTTAACCCTTCAAAAAATTTCACCTAGTTTTAATCTCTCAATATTTTTTTTTAGTTTTAATACTAGCAACTTAAATAGCGCTTTTTTGGATATTTTATAGTGCTTCTAAACGCTATTGAAAGTCATGAAACACTATTAAAAGTCATGAGAGACTATACTTATGAAAAAAAACTTGGGGAGACAAAAGTAGACAATTTTTTTTTGAGAAACTAAAACAAAAAGTCAAATTTTATAGTTTAATCCATAGTTTATTTTATTGTCTTTCTCGGCATCTAGCTAAAAAGTCAAATTTTATAGTTTAGCAAACTTAATTTGGTCTACATTTATATTTTTTTTTAACACATTACACATCAAGAATCTATAACTTTATATCGTAGAAATATGACTGACCCTTTTGACCTTGGATGTGGTCGCTAAGTAATCTTTAACTGGATGTGGAAGGGGAAGGAATCTTAAGTTAATGGAAAAATATTGAGTTATTAGATTTTTATGACCCATCACATGAATTTATTGGCAAAGTTTAATTATGGTTTCGATTGGTGCAAACCGAATCACTTTAATTTGGAATTGAAGATGAAAAAGACTTTCCCATTGGTAACAAATGGTTATCCATTAAGCGGGAAAAATCCTATTTCAAATAAAGAAAAATTATGCCCTAAATTTTGCAAGAACGGACTAAGAGGGTCAACTACCCAGTTAATCTTCATACTTAAATACCGTTACTGTATAGCTAGATTTCTTTGTGAAAGACCTATTACTAGATATTTCATGGTTAGAGCCCATGAGTGTGAACTGTACAAGTTAACAATAACATTGATTAAATGAAGATTCAATGAAGGAAGGGGCTCCGGTGTATAGAGAGGACCTCAATTTAACTTTTTTAAGTAGTCATGTGATGATTATAAACTAGTTTTAGTCATATGACCATCTATTTATTGTCATACGGTTTTGATTTACTCTTCTATTTTCTCATATTAAAACTATTCTCACCGGATACATCATATACATACACACACACGAACAGGGGTTGGTTTGAGTGATTACAGAGCTCGGATCCCACCCCAAGGTCTTGAAAATTGGGTGTGGCAAAAATTCCGTCAAAGCCAATTTTTGCCTCGGGTATACACGTGGCCTACCAGATTCCCTGACGTATATTACTTACCGACAAAGTCAATAGATACTACGCACCAATAACACGGTAACCAATATATATATATATAACACGGTTCAAATACAACGCAATTTCTTATGGGGCGGATCGAGTGATGTAAGAAAGATGGCGTGGGTGAGGTGGAGCAAGATATGTGTTCCGAAGGAGTTTGGAGGATTGGGCATAAAGAATATAGAGATCTTCAATTTATCTTTGCTTGGTAAATGGAGGTGGAGGATGGTAACCGAAAAGGAAAGCGAATGGAATAAGTTGTTGGAGCGATTGTATGGAAATGAAGGAGTGTTGAATGGAAGACAAAAATCTATGTGGTGGAAGGATATTACTGGAATTGATAGCGAAAATTCGGTGATGCCGAACTGGTTCACAGATTCTGCTAAATTGAAGGAGATGGTAAGAAAGTGAAATTTTGGAAAGATAAGTGGTGTTGTCCATGGCAATTGAAGGAAGTATTCCCAAGTCTATATGTAGTAGTAGCAGAGGATCAGGATGTATGGGTTGCTGATGTAGGTGAATGGAGAGGAAGCAGCTGGGAGTGGAAATTGAGGTGGAATAGGCAGCTTGACACTGAGGAATTGCTAGAAGCACATGTATTGGAAGATACAATGCGTCCAATCGGTCTAGATAGATTTGAAGAGGATAAATTGGTATGGCTACGGGACAAATCGCTGAATTACAAAGTTAAGAGAGCTTATGAATACTTTGTGGCTGGACTCGGTGAAAATATCATTGAGGATCGACAGAAAAAGGTGTTGTACAGGCTATGGAATGCAGCAGTACTTTCCAAATTTCAGGTGCTGGCGTGGAGACTACTACGGAACGGATTGACCACGCGGGTAGAATTATATCACAGAGGAATGCTGGGCGAGAACCAAGAACAGCATTGCGTTTTTTTGTCTTAGCGAAGAAGAGGCAGTCAACCATCTGTTTTTTCGCTGCTGTGCGCTGGAGCAACTGTGGCAGCAGGTCGGAGAATGGTGCGGAAATACAGCTCAACAAAGCAATGACAGATGGGATAATTTCCTGCAGAACTCAGTACAGATACAGCATAGCAAAAGGAGAAAAATGAAGCATATGGTATGGCTGGCAGCAGTGTGGACAATCTGGATTAGCAGGAACAACATAATCTTTAGGGGGGGGCTGCTAAATATAAATCAATTGATACATCAGATTAAAACTATGACATGGGGATGGTTTCTTTGTAAAATAGATTCTAAATCACAAATCACTTGGGAGGAATGGCAACATGGTCCTCTAAATAGATTAGCTTTTGGTGGAGATGTATGAACTGGAAACAAAATGTAATGGGTGAGGTACCCCTAGCAACAAAAGCTTTGCTCAAGCTTTGCAACAAGGAGCAGAGTTGTGTTTTTTATCTGTGGATGATACTGATATGCAGCTCTCTATTCCTACTTGCCACTTGATGAATATTGAGGAGACTTCACAATTACCTACTGTCATTGCTGACTTGCTACACACATATGAGGATGTGTTCCAGGAGCCCAGTGAATTACCTCCTCCTAGGCCAGGATTTGATCATTGCATTCCCCTCAAGGAAGGTACTCAACCTTTTAATTTAAGGCCATATAGATACTCTACTATTCAAAAAAATTTTGCTGATAAATTAGTTCATGAAATGCTTGATCAAGGCATCATTCAACATAGTACTAGCCCTTTTGCATCTCCTACTGTACTAGTCAAAAAGAAAGATGGCTCATGGAGACTGTGTGTTGATTTTAGAAGGTTGAACTCTAGCACTATCAAAGATAGGTTCCCAATTCCATTAATAGAGGATCTCATGGATGAACTAGGTGGTGCTACAATTTTTTCTAAGTTTGACTTGAAGAGTGGTTATCATCAAGTGAGAATGGACTTAGGAGAAGAGTATAAAACTTCTTTTAAAACTCATGGGGGTCATTTTGAATACCTAGTCATGCCATTTGGGTTAGCTAATGCACCAGCAACTTTTCAGGCCTTAATGAATCATGTCTTCACTCCCTTCCTTAGGAAATTTGTTATAATATTTTTTGATGATATACTTGTGTATAGTAAAACACTAACAGATCATTTGGAGCATCTGTCCATGATCTTTGACATTGTGAGACAGGAGAAATTGTTTCTTAACAAAGCTAAATGTCAATTTGCTACTAGCAAAGTTGAATATTTGGGTCATTTTATCACACCAGAGGGTATATCCACTAATCCGGAAAAAATAAAGACTGTGCAGTCTTGGCCACTACCTGATAACATTAAACAGCTTCGTGGCTTCCTTGGTTTAGCTGGCTATTACAGAAGGTTTGTCAAGGGGTTTGGTACTATTGCTAAACCATTGACTGATATGTTGAGGAAAGATTGTTTCCAATGGTCTGATGAATCTACTACTGCTTTTGAACTGTTAAAACAAGCACTGATTACTTCCCCAGTACTGAAGCTGCCAGATTTCTCAAAAAAATTCACAATTGAGACTGATGCATCTGGTAAAGGCATAGGAGCAGTGTTAATGCAGGAAAATCACCCTATTGCTTATCTTAGCAAGTCTCTGAGACCTAAACAGCAAGCATTGTCTATTTATGAGAGAGAATTGTTAGCAATCATTTATGCTATTCAAAAGTGGAGTACTTATTTAGCTTATGCTCCTTTCACCATCAAAACTGATCAAAGGAGTATTAAACATATCCTAGAGCAAAGACTTACCACTCCTTTTAAACAAGTATGCATTTCTAAGTTAATGGGCTATGAATTCGATATTCAATACAAAGAAGGATCTGCCAATGTTGCAGCAGATGCTCTTTCCAGGAAGGAGGGTGCAGAATTACTTCCTATGCTATTAGATAATGCTCAAACAGATTTGTTTGATCTTATTAAGCAAGGATGGAGTAATGATATTTCTTTGCAGAAAATTATCACTGAAATTGTTGCTAATCCGCCTAGTCACCCTCATTATTCTTGGATCAGAAATGAACTTCGCATAAAGGGCAAGCTTGTGATATCTTCTGATCCTACATTGAGAAATTTAATCATGAAATGGCTTCATGACTCACCTATTGGTGGTCACTCTGGCAGAGACACCACTGCAGCAAGAATCAAGTCTCTATTTTACTGGAAGGGTCTCAACAGAGACATTCAATCTTACATCAGAAACTGTGGGATTTGTCAAACTAGAAAACCTGATCAGGCTGCATCACCTGGTCTCCTGCAACCACTACCAATTCCTGAACTGATTTGGCTTGATATCAGCTTGGATTTCATTGAAGGGTTACCTAACTCTAAAGGCAAACAAGTTATCTTTGTGGTAGTGGATAGATTGAGTAAGTATGCTCATTTTATTCCTTTATCTCATCCTTATAGTGCTATGGAGGTTACTCAGTTATTCATGGACAATGTCTTCAAATTACATGGAATGCCAAGGAGCATCACTAGTGATCGTGATCCTGTGTTTTTAAGTAAATTTTGGTCTGAGTTTTTCAAAATTCAAGGTGTGCAGCTGAACAAATCTACTGCCTACCATCCTCAATCTGATGGTCAAACAGAGATTGTGAACAAAGCTCTTGAAACATATTTGAGGTGTATGTGTTCATCTAAACCTTCCTCTTGGTCTCAATGGATTAGCTTGGCTGAATGGTGGTACAACACCAACTTTCACTCATCTATTCAAGCTACACCTTATGAAATTGTGTATGGTCAACCTCCCCCTATTCATTTGCCTTATTTGGAAGGTGAATCTGATTCTACTACAGTTGACAGATCCTTAGCAGCAAGGGAAGAAGCTATCAGATTGCTTAAATTTCATTTGAAGAGGGCACATCATCGTATGACTCAATATGCTAATCATAAGAGGAGTGAAAGACAGTTTGTTGTAGGAGATTTTGTCTATCTCAAGTTACAACCTTATAAGCAATCTTCTCTCAAGCAACACAGTCACCACAAGTTGCTGCCTAAGTACTATGGTCTTTATGAAATTGCTGCTAAGATTGGAGCAGTGGCTTACCAGTTAAACTTACCTAGTGATGCTGCTATACACAACACATTTCATGTTTCTCAATTGAAGCACTGCCCTAATCCTACTGCTGTAACTACTCATTCCTTACCTAAGGCATCTTTAATTTTGAAAGGTGTGCCTGAAGAAATTTTAGAGAGAAGGATGGTCAAATTGGGCAACAGTCATGCTACTAAGGTATTGGTGAAATGGAGGAACAAGCCTAGTGATCAAGCTTCATGGGAATTTTATCACCAACTTATCAGTCAGTTTCCGGATTTTCACCCATGAGGACATGTGTGTTCTCCAAGCCTAGGGTATTGTCACAGTAATTACTGCTAGTGACAGTGAATTCTGTTATTCGTTACTGTTTTATTAGAAAGTTACTGTTTTATTGCTTTTAGAATCAAGCACATGGTGCATTGTCCTTATTTCTATCCGTTAGTCTTGTCTTATATAGGATGTTTCTAGAGTTTTATAGCTGGCATGATAGCTGTCAGTACTAGAGAATATGCCTTGGAATCATTGTACCAACAATTGCCTATTTATTGGCCAATCATTAATGAAAAGGTATCAACCATTTCAAATAGAATTTCTCTCTCTTACATACTCCTAGATTGTGCCCTAGATTTCAGTGATTCCTCCGAATTGTATTCATCAATTTTGCAGTTCCAGGACACTGCTACACACTGCTACCGGTGAGTTTATCACCCTAGCTTTCTGCAATTTGCATCATTGTTCTTACATTCTCTGGTTTTCTGCTACATTTCTGTTACTGTCAATATTAACTGTGACAAGAACTCAGTACAGATACAGCATAGCAAAAGGAGAAAATGAAGCATATGGTATGGCTGGCAGCAGTGTGGACAATCAGGATTAGCAGGAACAACATAATCTTTAGGGGGGGGGGGGGGGGGGGGGGCTGCTAAATATAAATCAATTGATACATCAGATTAATACTGTGACATGGGGATGGTTTCTTTGTAAAATAGATTCTAAATCACAAATCACTTGGGAAGAATGGCAACATGGTCCTCTAAATAGATTAGCTTTTGGTGGAGATGTATGAACTGGAAACAAAATGTAATGGGTGAGGTACCCCTTGTACCCCATTTAATCCAATTTGAGTTATCAAAAAAATATATATAAATTATAACTAATCAGTAATGTCTACATACCATATAAATATGACTTAGGTGTTGACTGACCTTAGGATGTCGTCACATAGCAACATCATGTTGTGATAGTGAAGCATACATATAAGGATTCTTGTTTCAAAAGCTGATCAACTTAACAGAAGGAAGGAATCTTCCGTTAATGGAAAATATATTTCATGTCTGGGACATATAGGACCTGCAAGCATATGCCATTGATATAAGGAAAAAAAAGTAGCTTTTAAGACAAGTATATCCTGGGAATAAAACCTCTCATGCAGATGCCATTGTACGTGTATGTTCTGGTTGTGCCTATATAACTTGTTTGGAGTTTCATTCACTACTTAACAAACTAGACACAAACAGATTTTAGGGAACAAGAAAGTGAGAGAGCCAGTTTTATTAGTAAGCAAATCACCTGTAGGGCATGTCTCTTTTGGCAACTGATGTGGATATTGCAATTGATTTAAATGCATCAAAATATATCCATTGACTTGCCAAAGGAGAGCTGTCCTGTGAGTGTTTAGTTTAAACATTTGTCTCGTTCTTTTTTCTCCATGTGTAACACAACTATGAAAAAGGTAATGTATAGCTATATTGTGAATAGGACTAAGCAGAACTCAAGATTCAAATACTTGTCAATCTTTGTCCCTCAAGTTTCGCTTGGGCCTATAGGAAAAGTATTAGTTTAAATATTCAACCCGGCCAAATTTAGCGACTTTCGGATCTAAAGGCGAGTTAAAGTAGAACTATTGTTAATTTTACTATGGTTGTGATGAGATTTTATAATTAAAATATTTAAGTTGAAATTATTATTATTTTTAATAAATAAAATATTCATGTTGATTGGAAGAGCAATGTTTACCTTTGGACTAGCCAGCACCGTTTACGAGTATCTTTTAATACGTTGAATTTCTGAATAGCCAGGGCCCTAGACACTAACTAGACCCCAAAAATAGACCCAATCTTATTTTGAATCACTAAAAATTGGGTTTCCTTTAGAGATGAGCTAGAGCCTAAAGAAATAGGCTTATAAAAAAAGCCTAAAGAAATTATTCAACCAAAATTTAGGGCTGAGAAGAGTAAATTTTGAGGGCACCGTTAGAAACAAATTTTAAGCATGTTCTTCTTCAAACTCAATTAGAAGTGGAAGTAATATTGTCAATGATGATTGTGAAGTGTATTTAATTTTCCCCATTTAATGTAAAAAATCAAAACTTTTACTAAATTGCCTCTACTTATAATAGCTCATTGGATAGGGTAGTATTTAGCTGCCCAAAATAATTTGACAAATAACTTAAACAAATTGTGTTCGCCTAACCCCATTTAACTTTCCAAACGATCTAAGTTAATTAAATGTGTTGGAACCTCGGATCATTTAGATCAGCTAATAATGGAAAGAAAAAAAAAGTACCACGAATTCAGAAGGTATGAAGAAACGTGATCAACGCTACAACTGCATGATACCCAACCGCATTCGTCTCACCCACCACATCATTTGTCTCACCCGACCCCTCATCATTTGTCTCACCCACCGCATTTGAATTAATGTGAATTAATGGTTGTGAACGGTGGGTATGGTGAACCATCGTCTACCACAAGTAAAAGATAAAAAAATAAGAAAATGCATGCGAAAGAGAACAGAGAGGAAGAGAAATATCTCAGTGATGACGAAGGTAAGAGAGGCATGATGAGGAAGAAAGAACGCCATTGGTGGTTAGGGTTGAAAGTTGTACAAATGAGAGAAGAGGGTTAAAATAAATACTAGATTTAGAGATTTTTACTTGGTTATTATTAATGATCGATTTAAAAGCTAAATTTAAAAGGGATTTATGGACGATTGAGTAGTGTATCGCACAAAATGTTCACAATTTAATATAGTTTTTAACGCATCTAATTTAAAATTGTCTAGTTTACCGCCATTATATATCAACTTGTCACTACGATTTAAAATCGTCCCGTTAAACTACATTTATTTATAAAATTGCGATAGTGGCACGTTTTTATGGCTTTGGATTATGTTACTAAGCCTTTTGCTTAGTAACTCTTACTAAATAAATAGTAGCCATTGGATTCTCTTTTTTTAAGCAAATTTAATCCAATGGATAGAAATGAATAAGGGCATTGTTGTCACAGTCTTTTTTTGTTTTAATTAAATTAAATAATTGAAATAAATTAACCATTAAATTCGCCCCTATTTTTTAGGGACGGTTACAAAACTAAATCAGAATTTCCACGTTTTTCTCTTTCTCACGTTTCTTATTTTTCTTCTTCTTCTTCTTCTTCTCTATTCCACGCTCTTCTTCTTCTTCAGGTTCTTCTTCTCTATTCCACGCTCTTCTTCTTCGCACGCCATTACATGACGCAAAGGAAGTCGCAAAAACGCACTCACGCAAGGAAATAAGCCGCAACGCACACCGTTGATGCAAAAACGGACACCATTGAACCACGTCATTGAAGCACACTCTTCCTTTACGCCATTGATGTCTCATTATGCATGTTGATTTCTTCTTCTTCTTCTCATTATATGCATAACTGTGGTTAGTGACATCTAACTATTGGCATCTAACCACATTTATGCATAACTGTGGTTAGTGGCCACTAACCATTGCAATGCACACGTGTGGTTAGTGACATCTAACTATTGGCATCTCACCACATTTATGCATATATGTGGTTAGTGCCCACTAACCATTGTTATGCACATTTGTGGTTAGTGATATCTAACCATTGGCATCTAACCATATTTACGCATATCTGTGGTTAGTGGCCACTAACCATTGCGATGCACATTTGTGGTTAGTGACATCTAACCATTGTGGTACAAATCAGTGGTTAATGAACGATTTTTGTTTGTCAGTGTGGAAAAAAACACCCAGAATTTTTTTGATCAAAGATGACACGAGAAGTGCTTAAGTAGGAACGAAAGAGAGATGAATTCGTTTCGGTGGCGAATTCGTTTCAGAAAATTGAATTCCATGATTAAAAATATTTTTGGCAGTTTTTAATTTGAAAAAAAAAACTGAATTCCATGATTTTAGGCATTTAATGTGTTGAATTGATGAATGCATGATTTTAGGAATTTATATTGGATAAGGTATATGACAATTTTACCCATTTAGTAATAGTTGCTAAAGAATAGTTTAGCAACGTAAGTCATACTCGCTTAAAGACAAAATACAAATTATGCATAAAATAAAAGAGTATGATTTTGTTGGTAAAAAAAAAATAGAGTATGATTTTGTTTTAAGCATATTTGACAGGATATATAGTGGAGAGTTGAGAGTCAAGGTTAGAGGATGATGAAGTATGAACATCAAAAAGAAGTATGTAAATGCATTTTTATATTTAGTGGCTCAACCAACAACCAAGAGGTACTTTCACTCCTCACTACCTAAGACAATTTTGCCACTATTCAACCGATTATACTTTAACACTACCTCTCCAAGCTACCTCAAAGTATCACAAAGACATTTGAAAAATGCATTGTTCCTGGATCCACTTAACTCCAACATTCAAAAGTCTTCATCATCTGTCATGTTCTTCTAAGCTTCCTCTTTTGTCATGTGCAATGCGTTGAGAATAAGTCTTGTCATGGCATTGAGTGGCTAAGGATAATGTTATCATATACAAACCTACACATAGTGAGTAGTCTTCATATTCTTCAAGGTTGTTCCGCCTAGAGCTCGAGTTGAGATTTATGTCAGATGGATGCCTCCACCAGAGGGTTGGGTTCGGTTAAATTGTGATGGGGCTTCTAGAGGTAATCCGACTATTGCTGCTTGTGGGGGTGTTCTTCGCAATGCTGCTGGTTCTTGGATTGTTGGCTTTGCTCGCGCTTTGGGTTTGGCTAATGCTCATGTTGCTGAATTGTGGAGTGTTTTTGTGGGATTGCAGCTGGCTTACGACAGAGGATCTAGGCGTGTTGACCTCAATCTAGACTCTGATTCTGTTGTCAAGGGGATCTCTGGGGCTTCTGCTGGTAGTTCTGAAGGCCGTGGTCTCGTTCGTCGTATTAGACAATTGCTGGCTTTGGATTGGATGGTTACTATCAATCATGTCTATAGGGAAGCTAATAGGGTGGCTGATGGTTTTGCTAAATTGGGTTGTAGCTTGATGGAGAACAATCCTTATGTACTATTCGAGACTCCTCCTGAGAGTGTTAGGCAGTATGTTGCTGATGATGTCAATGGAGTTTCTACTCCTCGTTTAATTTCAGTGTAATCGATTTTGGGCTCTTTGCCCCATTTTATATCAAAAAAAAAAAGGTTGCTTTGGTTTTGGAGTTCCATTTACTTTGATCGTTTGTGTAACTTTGTGTCTTGGTCCATTTGCATTGGCCAATGGCATTTACTTTAAAATGAATGTTTCTGTCGATTATGCTGCTGCTGTATACTTTTGTTAAGAATCATAGGATCGTACATGCATAGATCGAATCCATAGGAGAGGTATTGAGCATAAGAATACTCATGAGGTAAAAGAGGTAAAAACTCTTCATAAGGAATCATATTGAAAAAGATAGTGAAAATGATTACAATGTGCTCTATATATAGAGCTCTAGGAGATACTAACTAACTAGCAAATTACTAATTAGTCCCTAATAGAATGTAATACCTTCTAAGTCACTATTATTTTTAATAGTCTCCCTCAAGCTGATATTGGGATCACCAAATCAGCTTGAAATACAAGCAATTATTCCATTACTAGAGGAACTAAACAAGGAAATATAACAAAAGTGAACAAAAAAAAATAAAAAAGCAAACAACAGTTTCAGCCCAAACCAAGTGAAATGGCCCAATATGCAGAAGTGACCAAAGAGTCCCTTAATCCAACCAAGGAAGGCCTAAAATGAAGTGGCCCAATGTTCTGGCCCAAACTTGGCCCAATCCATGAGAGAATGTGAATGCTAAACGCAACCAACAGAATCAGACTGGAAGCTTCTCGAATGTCACCGGGGTCATGTTGTTGAAGTCCACGGCGGAGGAGCTCCCACAGTGGTTCCGACGAGGAAACCAGGTTCCACATTGGTTCGGGAATTCGATTCAGATCCCATGGCGGTTCTGTTGACACAGTGGAGAGGTGATTCACAGAAAAGAGAAGGTCCACGGCGGCATCGACTTTGCATTCTTTGAACCCTTTGCAAACAACAATAGCTTCGCATTTTCCTTTGTGTAAAGAGTTGGCAGCAAGAAGAGTCTCCGGCTTGGATTCTCCCTCTAAATCAACCAAAATTGATTGTGAGAATTTGGTGCCTTGTGTGGAAGTAGATCCAGAATCATTGTTCTGAACTTGATATGGTACATCAGAACTTTGTTCTTCAACATGCATTTCCTTCACAAGTTCTTCAAGAACAGAGAAATTTGTGGTTGAAATGGCAGAAACGAAATCACCAACAGCAGCAAGCATTGTGGTAGAACTCCGAATGAAGAAAAAAAAGGAATGAAAGGGATCGGCACCGTAACGAAGAAATTTCTTGGAATCTTTGAATGAACACTGTCTCAGATCCGATTCTTTGTTTGTAGAAGTGAATGAAGCGGATGACATCGGTGGCTGAAAACGTTGTTGCCTTGCTGGTTTTGATGTGTTGAAGATGACATTGGCACCGAACCGTGTAGCGGAGTCGTTGACGAAGATGGAGGTTGAATGAACAATTTCTGAAAACGTTGTGTGCTTCTGTAATTGGTTCGCCGGATCAGGATCTACGGTATTATTGTTGCAATCAGAGAACCCAAACTCACATCTAGTTGCAATCTCCTTCGTAATGCGGCTGTCAAGATCAGGTGTAGCAACATTCTCACCTTCATCATCGCTCTGTTTTACGGCAGCTACCGAACAAGTTATCTCACCGATCTTGATAACAGAGTCTTCGATTTCTGGCTTGATTGAAGGTGGAGCAACTGATATCATTACAACATCAGAATCTTGACCGAAATTGCCGAACACAATGTCAAGACGATCGTCTTCTTGCTGGTTCATCAAGCCATCTTCATCTTCACGATCTTGAAACAACCATGGTGGGACGTCGAAATCGAAATCTTCATCGGTGATCGAATCGGAGTCGGAAACGGAAGCGTAATCCTCATCTCTAGGGTATCGCTCTGATACCATGTTAAGAATCATAGGATCGTACATGCATAGATCGAATCCATAGGAGAGGTATTGAGCATAAGAATACTCATGAGGTAAAAGAGGTAAAAACTCTTCATAAGGAATCATATTGAAAAAGATAGTGAAAATGATTACAATGTGCTCTATATATAGAGCTCTAGGAGATACTAACTAACTAGCAAATTACTAATTAGTCCCTAAGAGAATGTAATACCTTCTAAGTCACTATTATTTTTAATAACTTTCAAAGGGAGAATAAGAATGGAAAGGATGATATGTGAGATATCTTAGGAGCAATATTGTAAACATTAATGAAACATCAGAGAAATGCAATAAAAGAGAACTTCCCATTAAGCTCAAAGAAATGCAATTCTTTTTTTTTTGACAAATAAAGAAATGCAATTCTTTTAACAATGCATTACCTTCTGTTTGCTACTATTGTATGTATGTATGTATATTGTATGTATGTATGTATGCGATTAAGCAAAATTAGCTACAGGGCAGCTCTCCTTTGGCAAATAAGTCATTGACTAATTTTATTGACTATTTACTTGCTAATAGATAGGTGCCCTATTGCTGATTTGCTTATTGATGATCAAGTTTTCAACTTGAATTGCCTCTAATATGTGTGTATCTGTTTTTTATAGTAATGCAGATGGAATAAACCAATGAAACATTGGCATATGCTAGTTGAGTGTTATGCTATATATGGATATCCACAAACTAGCGTTTTCTTTTTTTCCTGATATTTGTTCATTTTTTATGCTCCTCATGGATTTTTGTTTACTAATAGTTAAGGTCATAAAGCTCTATTGGTCCATCCAACTATTTTAGGTTCTTCCGTACAATCAAAGAATAGAAGTGGAAAAAAGAAGTTGCGAACAAAATCAAGTTAGTTTTCATCGTATCTAAATTTGCTTAGTGGCATGGTCTTTTTGCACAATGATCTATTTTTTTCTTTATAATTGTTTATTTAAAAATATTTCCTAGTTTAGTAAGTCCTAGAGCTTTCATTTTATATCTTTATTATATTATAACAACAACAATTTTGTCAAAAAAAAATTAGCCATCTTTAATTTCTACAATAGGTGCTGCCCAAACTATCGCTTTGATGCTACCATTTTTAGTTTTACTCTTGTCTCCTCTAATATTTCCACTCATCTATCTTTATTATATATTATGCCCTTTTAATTGGAAAGATATCATGAATTAGCAATTTTTTATGATGCATCACATGAATTTTGGCAATTTTTTAACACATCAAGAGTGTATTACATTATATCATACAGATATATATGACTGACCTTATGACCTTGGATGTGGTCACTTAGCAACATAATGTAGATTGTAGTGGTAGTGGAACATGCATATAAGGATTCTTGTTTCAAAAGTTGATCAACTTTGACGGAAGGAAGAGGAAGGAATCTTAAGTTAATGGAAAAATATTTGAAAAAATAGCATATGCCATTGATATATGAAAAAATTGCTTTTAAGACAAGTATATTCGGCGCATAAAACCCCCTTGCAGATGCCATTGTACGTTTATGTTTAGCCCTGAGTGTTGTGCCTATATAACTTGTTTGAAGTGTCATTCACTACTTAACAAACTAGACACAAACATATTAGGGAACATGGAAGTGAGGGGAGCTATTTTATTAGTAAGCAAATCACTTTTAGGGCATGTCTCTTTTGACTGGTGATGGTGACATTGCAATTGATATCAAAATATATCCATTGACTTGTCAAAGGAGAGCTGTCTTGTGAGTGTTTACCTTAGACAGTTGTCTCATCGGTTTCATTCCATGTGTAATGGAATATTAATAAAATTGTAATATGTATACTTGTGAAGAGGGTGAGCACGACTAAATTAAATCTAAAAACCCGTCTTCGATCCTACAAAATATCAAATTTTTTCGGGTTTGAGGACATGTTAGAGTCTAAATATTTGACTCGCCAAATTTAGTGAAGGGTTTTTGTCTAGGGATGAGTTAGAGTCTAAATATTGTTAACTTTATTAGGCTTGCGATAAAAAAATTATTCATAAATTTTTCAAAATTTAGGACAGGTTTAGAAAGAGTGTAACCCTTTCCTAGCCACCCCTACTTGTGAATGATTATTAGCATGTAGGAAGGTAGAAAAATTTTGAGAGCAAAAAATTATATACAAACACATAATCTCTCTAATAATTATATGGCTATGGGTGCTAGATTCCTTAACCGTAAAATGTGTGCATACTTTGGTCTCTCGGTTGAGACTAACCCTCGTAGGGTATAAACTTGGGATCATATGCTTTAGGTATTAAGGAGAAGACTTCTAACATGGTAACACAAGTATAGTAGCTTGGGTGGGAGAATAGTCGTGGTTAATGTTATCCATTGGAGATTTGGAAAGAGATTGTTAAATTGCAGAGGGATTTCTTGTGGGGGGTCACTTGGGGAGAAAAAATCCCATGGATCAAGTGATCAGATGCTTGTAAGCCAAAGTGTGGTGGTGGCTTTAGGGGTTAGTAGAGGCGGAGGTAAGGAGGGACCTAGTGGGGCATGGTCTCCCCCAAACTTTTAAAAATATTTAATTTTGATATAAAAATACTTAAGGGCCCCACCACAAACTTAAAAAAAACTATTATTAGTAATATAAACCATAAACCATGTAACTGAAATCTGAAAAGGCTCGTGAGGTGCCGCTACCTGACTTGCTTGCTTGAGTGGTGCAAGTTTCAATTGCAATAATGTAGGAGAAATCCACTCCCCATTATCTCACGGTTACTGAGTAGTGCTATATTAGGACTATTTTATTTTTCAAAGACTTTATTTGTTATTTTTTTCAAATCTTCTATTTTGATTCAGTAAGCAATTCCTTTAATAGATCAGAGCAAAATTGTATCTACTTTCCTTTTTTTGTTGATTTTTTTTATAAATATTGCTTTATTGATTATTGATTTTTATTTCTTTATCTACTTTTATCTACTTTTTTTAAGGTTATTTACTATCTTTTCTTTTTATTTTTTCATTGATTAGTTGCTACTTGTGTGTTGGTTGAGCTAATCAGTTAATATTTTTTTGGTATAAGTTTATTAGTTAAAATGACTTTACTTATACTGAATAGTTATATATTTCTTTTATTTGTTAAAATTTAATTGTTTTACTTATGTTGTGCATTTAAAATTTTATTATATTAAGTCATATACTTTATCATCGGCACCCCTCAAGTAAAAATCCTGGCTCCACCTCTGGGGGTTAGGGACCTATGGGTTGTCAATGATAGTTTGCTTGGAACTGGAGGTGGAGGCTACTCATGGAAGATAATGCCTTGTGGAGGTAGGTTCTCCTCTCCAAATATGGTTAGTACATAGGGCTGTGTCCTACTTTTACCTGCCGAGTATCCTGCCTTCAGCTTTAGTTCGGCGGAAGGAGTTGCGTTGTTTAGGTTCCTAGGGGCATGTAGGTGGGGGCTGGATATCTCTAGAAATAGCAAGATTTAGGTGGTGGATGACTCAACTGCCCTATTTTGGCACGATGTTTGGGTGCGCGATATGCCACTTCATTGTAGGTTCCCTAGGCTCTTTTCAACGACTTTAGATCCAAATTCCTTAGTAGGTTCTTGTGGTTACTAGTCTTGTGGGGGTTGGGCTTGGGGTATTTCTTGGAGGCAGAAATTGGTCGCATGGGAGGATCTCCTTCTTCGGGAGCATCTCATGTCCTAGGGATCAATTACTCCGACTGTGATGGCTAATAGATGGGTGTGGACTAAGAATTCCTATGGGTTGTTCTCTTGACCCTCAACGTATCATTTTCTGGATGAGCCTTCAGGTGATTGATATTCTAAACAAGATTTGGAAGACTTATTTAGTAGAGGGGTCATCTCAGATTTTGCGATGACTTATTGTACTTTCTCTGGTTCTTCCCAGGAGTCTACCCTTCAGCTTTTTTGTGGATGTACTTTCTCTTCCCGCATATGGTAGTCTATTGTCGGCTAACTAGATTTGACTTTATGATTTCGCGGGATATCCCGTCTTTGTTTTAGCAATTTACTCATATAAAAGGGTCGACTAGGTGTAGATGGAGCTTGATTCTCATATGGATCACAGTTCTACATATGGGTTATCACGGGATTTAAGAAATTGTTACATCGTCTCTCGAGCCGTTCTCGACTTTCAGGGATCCATTGACCGCATTATATCCCTTTCTTGGATGTGGTTTCTGGATAGGAGTACATCTCCATTGTGTCTATTCTATGAATGGATGATTGATCCTATTAACTATATCTCTAGGAGATTTTTTCTATTTTGTCTTGTTTTATTTGTGTGTTTTGATACTTTGTTGTTTTCGCGCTGTGGTATTCTTCTTTATTTTATACATACAAATGTTTTCTTTTAAAAAAAAATACCCTTTCAAGATCTTCACGTATTGCTCGAAAGTGTACACCAACCTTATACAAATAGAGCCACACAGTCTAATCTCTCTCACCAGATGAA
Organism: Astragalus glycyphyllos; assembly: GCA_963573325.1. Lineage (NCBI taxonomy): Eukaryota > Viridiplantae > Streptophyta > Magnoliopsida > Fabales > Fabaceae > Astragalus > Astragalus glycyphyllos. Next base: position 46,759,908 of record OY754313.1, on the reverse strand, counting down.
CGATTAAGTGAACCATTATGTTGAAAAATGAGGGAGGAAAGAACATCTCTAATTGACACAAGATAATAAGAGTACCACTTTCGATCTCATCCAATTTCTCAGGGTCAATGACTTTGCTACATATATCCTTGAAGAACAAACACAATTTAGATATGGAATGTCAAACATTTTTTTTGGGAAAATTCCACAAATAGCAATTGGTAATAGTTGTTGCATCAAAATGTGAAAATCGTGAGATTTTAAGCCAACAAGTTTGAGGTCCTTCATTGACACAAGACTCTTGACATTTTAGGAGTTTCCTTATGGCACTTTGACACCTCGTAGATACTCACAAAACTTTTTTCTCTTGTTTTGACACTGTATGACATGTTGGTGGAAAGCATACCAAGTTACTTCTTTCTTGTAGAGTTAGATGTTCTCTTATGCCCATTGCAACTAGATCTAAACGAACATTAAAACTATCCTATGTCTTCCCCTGAATATTGAGAAGTGTGTCGATTACACTATCACACACATTTTTCTCTGCATGCATCACATCTATACAACATCTTACATCAAAACAAGACCATAAGGAAATTCAAAAAATCTAACCACTTCTTCCGTAATGATCTTGTAATGTTGTATGACATTATTGGAAATATGCTTCAATAGCATGCTAGAAGACTCAAAGCTTTCTTGAAATAATTCATTGAGGGAATGTTGAGGACTTGGCAAAGCTCATCTATTGCACTGATTTGATTTTGTAAATCCCTTAGAAGTTCTAAACTTCCCCGATGGATTTCAATAAATTACCAAGATTATAAATGGGAAGATGAGATTGTTACGGTGAACAGTATAGAGCGAATAGGTTGCAGATGAGGTATATAGGGGATAGTTGATGATGGTGTAAAACCATGGCTGAAATCATGGGTCGGTGCTGGATCAAGAATATTGGTGAAGGAGGACCAAAGTGGAGTAGTTAAGGTGGAAATAAGTGGAAGACTCAAATTAGGATAAACTATGTGAGATATTTGTTTAAGGTGCTACAAATTTCTAGAGATTTCTACTAAAGTCTACACCTAATAAACAATTCTAGAATGATGTAAAATAGAATAAGTCTAAAATTATATTGCCAGAACCTTCAAGAAAATGTATGCACCAACTTATAAAGGGTATAAATAGGCTACATGCTACTCATTGTGAACCAAGCTACAAATTAGCAAGCTATCCACACTAACAAGTGTACTATTACCGAAGGCCAATATATTTCCAGTTTTTCATCAAATTCTATCTCCTCTATTTCAACTATCTTCCTCCACTATTTTACAACTAAAATAATAACAGTGGTACCAGAGCTACGTTCGGTCATCTACTAGGCGTAGATAAACTATCCAACTACTTACTAAAAATCACTATCGTTATTCTACACTACTTCCATAATTTTCTTTTCCGTGGCTAACAACACTCAATCATCATCTAATATTCAAGTCCCTACTTTTTCCAGTGAAAACTATGATTTTTGGAGCATTAAAATGAAGACGTTTTTGCTCTCAAGATCTATGGGAAGTGGTAGAAGAAGGATTTACCGTTCCCGTCGATACTTCAACTCTCTCTGCAGCTCAAAAGAAAGAGTTGAAGGAAAATAGGCAAAAAGATTCAAAAGCATTATATTCTTGCAACAAACTGTGGGTGACTCTATTTTTCCGAGGATAATGGGAGCTACTAGTGCCAAGGAAGCATGGAGTACACTATAGGAGGAGTTTCAAGGAACTGCCAAGGTTCGTGCTGTCAAACTCCAAAGTCTAAGGCGTAAGTTTGAATTATTAAATATGAAGGAGTCTGAGATCGTACAAGACTACTATACTAAGATAAAAGAAATTGTTTCTCAAATGAGAGCCTACGAGGAAAAAATTCTCGACAAAAGAATAGTTGAGAAAATTCTAATTTCTATTCCCCGTAAGTATGACCCAATCGTGACGACGATTTATCTACTTTATCGGTGACTGAACTAATGGGCTCTCTTGAAACTTATGAACAAAGATTGAGTAGGCATGACGATGACTCTATAGAAAATGTCTTTCAATCTAAGCTCAAATTTTGGCCTCAAAATAAAGGGTATGGAGGAAATAAGAATAGTGGAGAAAATTCTAGAAACAAAGAGAATTCTAGAAATTTCTCAAAGAAAAATCAAGACGAGTATCCTCCATGTGGCATATGCAAGAGGACAAATCATGCCGAGAAAGACTGTCGATGGCGTGGAAAACCACAATGTCGATACTATAAGAAATTTGGGCACGTGGAGAAGAACTGCTATAGTACAAAATCAGCATCAAGCGAACTTTGTCGAAGAACATGAGAGTGTCCAGAATAAGCACGACGGTGACGAACATCTCTTCTTTGCTACCCAAGATTCCAACGATGATAAGGAAGGAACTTGGTACTTAGATAGTGGTTGCAGCAATTACATGGCTAAAGATGAGAGTATCTTCAAGGAAATTGATGACTCTGTCAAATCGAAGGTCCGACTAGGGAATGGTACTACAGTGGAATCGAAAGGCAAAGGCACTGTCATGGTGGAGACAAATAAAGGTAAACGACTCATTAAAGATTTCTTACTAGTTCCCAATCTTAAAGAAAATCTCTTGAGCATTGGTCAAATGATAGAGAAAGGCTACATCCTTCACTTTGAAGGAGATAAATGCATAATCTATGATAACACTAATAAAAGGGTCGAGATAGCTCGAGTAAAGATGGAGACGAGGAACAGAAGTTTCCCGATAAATTTTAAATAGATTACCAACATTGCCATGAAGATGCAAGCTGATGATTCATGGCGATGGCATCGAAGATTTGTCCACCTCAATTCTAAATCCTTAAAGTTGTTATATCAGAAGAATATGATGAGAGATCTACCATGCCTAAAAGAAGATAATGGAGCAAGTGAAGGATGTCTTCTCGGAAAGCAGCATAGATTACCGTTTTCGACGAGCAATGCATGGAGGGCTAAAGATGTGCTAGAGCTCATCCACACTGATGTTTGTGGACCGATGAGAACGCCATCACTCGACAACAACAGGTATTTCATCCTCTTCATCGATGACTTTTCTAGAATGACTTGGGTCTATTTCATCAAAGCAAAATCAGAAGTCTTTGGAATATTCAAAAAGTTCAAGGCCCTTATCGAAAAGCAAAGTGGTAAACACATAAAGAGGCTTAGGAGTGATCGCGGAAAAGAGTACAACTCCCATGAGTTTGATAAATTCTGTGAGGATGAAGGCATTGAGCGGCAACTTACAGTCGCATATTCTCCTCAACAAAATGGAGTATCTGAAAGAAGAAATTGCACGGTCATGGAGATGGCTAGATCAATGCTAAAGGAGAAAGGACTACCAAACACTTTTTGGGGTGAAGCAGTTTATACTGCGGTCTATATAATCAATAGATGCCCAACTCAAGCAGTCCAAGACAAGACTCCTATTAAAGCTTGGAGTCGACAGAAATTATCCACTAAACATCTAAGGGTCTTTGGATCAATCTGCTACATTCATGTCCCAGAACAAAAGAGGCACAAATTAGAACACAAGACTGTTCGAGGCATCTTCTTGGGATACAGTACACAATCAAAAGGCTATCGAGTTTACAACTTACAAACAAAGAAACTCATTATTAGTCGAGATGTTGAAGTTGATGAAGCTGCCGCTTGGAACTGGGATACAGAAAAAATTGACAGAAGCAACATTTCCCTTCCAGCACAACAACTCCAAGAAGAAGTTGAAGAAGTAACAGAAGGATCAGGTATGCCTCATTCTCAACAAGATTCCTCACCAGAATCTACCCCGAGAAGAGTTAGATCTCTGGCGGATATATATGAAACTTGCAATTTGGCCATGCTTGAGCCTGAAAACTATGAAGTAGCGTGAAGGCAAGAAGTATGGGTCAAAGCAATGGAGGGCGAGATTAAATCAATTGAGAAGAATAAAACATGGGAGCTAGTAGATTGTCCAAAAGGTAAAGATATGATAGGAGTCAAATGGGTTTATAAGACAAAGCTTAACCCTGATGGCTCAATACAAAAACACAAGGCTACGCTTGTAGCAAAGGGCTACTCTCAGCAGCATGGAATTTACTACAACGAGACGTTTGCTCCAGTTGCTCGTCTAGACACAATAAGAGCTTTAATAGCTCCTGCAGCACAAAAAGAGTGGAGCATTTATCAACTAGATGTCAAGTCTGCTTTTCTAAATGGAGTACTAGAAGAAGAGGTTTATGTTGAGCAACCACAAGGTTTCGTCAGCAAAGGAAATGAAGATAAAGAGTTGAGACTAAGAAAAGCTCTATATGGTCTCAAGCAAGCTCCTCGAGCATGGTATAGCCGAATTGATCAATACTTCATAAATCAAGGATTCAGGAGGAGCAAGAGTGAGCCAACACTATATGTCAAGACTCAAGGTCAGCATGATACTCTTTGTGAACACCCCAATTTTAACCGGTATTTTTTACTTTTTTAGTAAAAAATCACAAAAATATGTTTTTTTTCGTTTATTTGATTCTTAATCCCTCAAAAAGGTAGTTTTGCACTAATTTACTAATTTTGCCTTATTATTACCTTTTTTAGAGGTTAAACAAAAAATAAGTAAAATATGCTATTTGATATAAAAAGAGAATGACCATGTACATGACTTGGCCCTAGAATGCCAAAGTTACAAAAAATACAAAAATAGACCAAACACCAAAAACTACAGCTACTTGCGAAAGAAATTTCTCTCTCCTCAGGCCTAGTTTCAATGATCCGAATGGTGAAAGTGAAGATATGTGTCTCCTGAACGTTCTTCCAAAAAATTAAGGCAATTCAACGGCTAACGAATCCGGAATCGTACTTTTACGGCGACAGTTTTGAGAAAAATACCAAAAACAGCAGCTTTTTGCGAACGCAATTGCTCTCTCCTCAGACCATGTCTCGAGGATCCGAACGGTGAAAGAGAAGACACGTGCCTCGTGAACCTTCTGTCAAAAACGAAAGACGATCCAATGGTTAACGAATCCGGAATCTCACTTTTAAGGTGGCTGGTTTGAGAAAAACGGTAATTACTTTCTCTAAATGGGAATTGTGTTCTCTATGTTATTTTTGTCCCACATTGCTTGGGAGAAGCAAGAGCCACCTAGCAATGGGCTATATAAGAGGTTGAGAGGCGTAGACTAGGGGGGCAGATCATTGACGGACTAAGTGATCTTTTGGGCGAGCCTTTGCGGGTCCTTTACACTAAAAGTCTGTCTTTGATTAGTTAATTAGTTAATATTTTTTTTGAGTCGGCGTTCCGGTTCTCAAAGCGGTTTTTGCGCAAGGCGGTTCTGGACTCAAAATGGACCAGATATGAGTCCGGTTCACAGTTGACGTTGTTAGGCTGCTCGGTCTGGTTCGGCATTCTTCGTGTTCATCAACTTAAGGTTAGTTTTGATTTATTTAATTATTCATTTATGTACATATTTATTTATTATTTATTTGTTATTTATTTTATTATTTATTTTATTATTTATTTATTTATGTATATATTTATTTATTCCTTTTTTATGTGTGTATTTATTTATTTGTTTATTTATTTATTTATTTATTTATTATCATTCCCTTTTTTTTTACTTAATCTTTTTTTTACTAATTTCTAAAAATAAGGTATTTTCCTATATTCTCCTTTTTTTATTGATTCCTAAAAAATAATAAAAGTGGCTTTGGTCGAGGTGTACACCTTATCAAACCCGCAACCTAGTTAGGACGCCTGAGTTGTACAACTTGGTGATCCTAACCCCTTTCTCCAAAAACTTAATCATTCAACAAACAAATATTTTCTCATGAAGAACTACGTACTCTTTGATTCTCCGCCACGCGGAGATACGTAGGAGCGGGGCCTCCCCGTCAAGCAGAATAAATCTTTTCTAATAATTAATGAACCCTTCTTTTCTTTTAACACCTACTTTCTATGAAAAAAATAATAAAAATGGTTTTGATCAAGGTGTACACCTTGTCAATTCCGGTTTAAGGGACTTTAGCTGTACAGCTTTGACTTTAAACCCCTTCAGAAATAAAATCAACCAACCAACAACATTTTTCAGGAAGAACTACGTGACTTTTGAGTTCCTCATTGCACCAGAGGATACGTAGAAGCGGGGCTTCCCCGTCAAGTCAAAAATTAAATTTTCTAAATTAGTCTTTATTATCTTCTACTATTAAATATTATTTTTTTGGGTAAACAAATAATTCATAATTTATTTGCTCAATCGAATTTAAGGTAACCGTCTTAGAACGAATGTACTAGGGGTGTAGTGGAATTAGGTTTTCGCCATTCCCTTTGCATAATCGATTCCCGAATCCAACCTAGTTTTCGCAGACCAATAATCCTAAAGTTGGGTTTTTCTCAATTTTTCCTATTTAATAAATTGGGTGGCGACTCCCAAAAATAACAAATTTTGAGCCGTCCACGTCGGGACCCCGGTCACGACACTCTCATTGTCTCCTTGTATGTAGATGATCTAATCTACACAAGAAACAACACAAAGATGGTGGCTAAATTCAAAGAAGACATGATGAAGACATTCGAAATGACAGATCTTGGCTTAATGAACTACTTCCTCGGCATAGAGGTAAAACAACAAAGAGAAGGGATATTCATTTGCCAGAAGAAATACACAGAAGCACTACTGAAGAAGTTCAACATGAACGAATTCAAGCCAGTAGCTACTCCGCTCGTGACAAATGAAAAGTTACAAAAAGAAGACGAAGCGCCAGATGCTGATACACCGCGCTATAGAAGTTTGATTGGGAGCCTACTATATCTTACTGTTACACGTCCAGACATCATGTACGCTACAAGTCTGCTATCAAGTTTCATGCAAAAGCCAAGTCAAATTCACTATAGAGCAGGAAAACGAGTTCTAAGATACCTCCAAGGTACAAAGGAGTTTGGTATATGGTACAGAACCACGACCAACTCAAGACTACTTGGCTACACGAACAGTGATTGGGCAGGTTTTATTGATGATATGAAGAGCACATCAGGCTATGCCTTCTCAATGGCATCAGGATTTTTCTCATGGGCGTCTAAGAAGCAAGCAACAGTTGTACAATCAACCGCAGAAGCAGAGTACGTGGCAGCAGCAGAAGCGACAAGTCAAGCTATATGGCTTCGGAGAATATTTGAAGACATGGGTGAACAAGAAGATCATCCTACCACAATCTACTGCGACAACAAGTCAGCTATAGCAATGCGAAGAATCCGGTTCATCATCATCGAACAAAGCACATTGCTATAAAATATCACTTTATTAGAGAAGTAGAGACGACCAAGCAAATTCAACTAGAGCGCTGCACAACGGAAGATCAAATCGCGGACATATTCACGAAAGCACTACCAAGATCAAGATTTGAGCAACTACGAATGATGCTTGGAGTTAGTAAAATTTGTATCAAGGAGGAGTGTTGAAGGTGCTACAAATTTTTAGAGATTTCTACTAAAGTCTACACCTAATAAACAATTCTAGAATGATGTAAAATAGAGTAAGTCTAAAATTATATTGCTAGAACCTTCAAGAAAATGTATGCACCGACTTATAAAGGGTATAAATAGGCTACATGCTACTCATTGTGAACCAAGCTACAAATTAGCAAGCTATCCACACTAACAAGTGTACTATTACAGAAGACCAATATATTTCCAGTTTTTCATCAAATTCTATTTCCACTATTTCAACTATCTTCCTCCACTATTTTACTCTAAAATAATAACAATATTAAAGCTCGCAATGAAAGCGCCAAACTATTAGATTGGTGATGATACTACTACTACAAAGCTAGCGTGAAAAGGGGAAGAGAACAAGAAAAATAAAGATAGGATAGTAAAAATAAAATATTTTTTCATTCATTGGGTGGTTAAAATAATATCTCAAATTCAAGTCCTTCAACATTTCCTCAATGAATTATTTCAAGAGGTGGAAAAAGTTATGGGGATTTCAATGATAAGGATTTTCTATCTCATTTCCTCAATGAATTATTTCAAGAGGTGGAAAAAGTTATGGGGATTTCAATGATAAGGATTTTCTATCTCCCCCCTCCCCTATAACTTTTTCCACCTCCCCCCCCCCCCCCCGAAAATTCAAAAATACCAATATCCTATTTTTCTTAACACACCTTCTTCCCCACCTCTTTCCCGCTTCCACTCTCTCTTCACCCACCCATCTTCTCCAACTTACTATCGAGAGGATTTGACAACTTTTTCGAATCTTCTAAAAAACAAGTTGGTGAGAGTGTTGTTTGAGCAAGTTAGCCTACAACTTATTCACGAAGACCAGAGAGTAAGGTGGAGTGGTTAAGGGTATTTTTAAAATTTACGTGGGGAGAGGTGGGGAAACATAGAGAGGAAAGGGAAAGAAAATCCCTGTAGGTTATCGAAATAAAAAGGGGTTGGATCCTCTCTAGTAACTGGAGGGTCCAATGATATCTTGACCATACACAAATAAAAAGTTTGGTGATATTTAAGTTACTGAAATAGAAGAGATAAATTATTTAAGGGTTGAGATTCTCTCACATTAGAAAACCGGAGGCAATTTTACCCTTTATATATTCCCAAAATAAAAAGCTTAGGGTGTGTTTGGGAGTTTGGAGGGGAGGGGAGGATATGAAACTAATATATAGTGTAAACTCTTTAGTGATTGTGAGAAAAGTTTTCCCCTTTAAACCCTTCTCGTAGCTTATGTTTCGAACCCCTCCAAAACTTCCGAAATTTGAAGGGTTTTGGAGGAGCTCCTAAAATAAACTAGTAGAGGGGGTTTAAGGGGGTTAGGGGGGTGATTTTTCTCCCCATCACTAAAAAAATTACACTATTAGTCTCATCTCATCCCCTCCTCCTCTCCTCTAAACTCTCATACACACCCTAAAAGATGAAAGCCCAATTAAAATAAAAAAAATAAAAGTCTAACATAATAAATTATGCATCTAAAATATTCTAAATGAGCTCACTATGATGTAACCATTAACTAGTCGTAGATTCCTATTTTTGCCTAAAAGAGAATAACATGACATAATGACCATCCTCTATACTATTGACTTGCTTTGTGGTGATGAGAAACCTTATGCCCATGGTTGTGGTCACTTAACATACACACTTCATGTAGCATTGTAGTGGAGCATATCTAGATTTTTGTTTCAAAGCTAAACGTTAAGGGGACAGAAAATATAAGGAAAGAATTTTGACTTATAGGGAACAATATTTCAAGCCAATGAGGACATGATAACCTTCAAGCATATTAAGACAAGTATATCCCAAGCATTAAACCCCTCTAGCAGATGATGTTGTATGTACCAAGTGTTGTGCCTATATAACTTGTAGGGATCGTTTCATTCACTACTTGAAAAACTAGACACAAACATATAATTAGGGAAAAAGAAGAAGGAACTATATTTTATTAGTAAGCAAATCACTTGTAGGGCATCTCTCTTTTGGCAAGTAATGCATGGCAATATATTGCAGTTGGTTTATAACTTTCAAAATAGTCGTTGACTCGCCAAAGGTGAGCTGCCCTTTGAGTGTTTTAGCTTAGACCAAGGTTGTAAGAATCGGACCGGACCGGCCGGTTCAACCGGTTGAACCGGGAACCGGACCCCTATCCGGTCCAAATGAACCCCAGAACCGCCTGGGGTGAAAACCAGGAATTGAACCGGATAACCGGCTGAAAACCGGGAACCGGACAGGAAACCGGCCAAAAACGGGGAACCGTGCAGAAAACCGGATTTGGTTTATTTTCCTTAAAAAATGGTATACCAAGTTGATTTTTGGAAAAAAATGATAAATGATGTTGATTTTTGGTATATGAGATATTTTTTATCATTTTTTATAATTAAATTGATGTAATAAATAAATAAATAATTAAAAAACAAATGTGTACACTAATATTACTATGAGAGTATTTACATTATAGTATCTAATTATCTATGATTGTTGAATATTATAGTTTTATTATGTCATATTATGATTTTTTTTGTTTTTTATCCTTTATATATTGTAAAAAATATATTAAATAATCTATTTAATTAATTCCGGTTCAACCCCCGATTCAACCGGTTGAACCCAAGAACCCCTGAACCGCTACCTCTTCCGGTTCAATGTCCGTTCCGGTTTTGATTACCTTGGCTTAGACATTTCTCTTATGATCAACCTCTAAAGGGTGGCGATACAAGTATTAATTTTTTTTTTTTTGAAAAGGGCAAAAGAATATATTCAAGGGAGCACAAGGGGTACTCGACCCGAATACAAGGAGGGGAAAACACAGGGACTCACTAAAACCACCTAGGGCCAGCCATTAGAGTAAGAGTATTGTAGGGTGATTCACATAATGACTTGGGTTACAATAGTTGTAATCATGTTTGAGATAATGAATAAATTATGTTGATGTGTTTCTGTAAATGTAGGCAAGAGGTGCCGAACCAGATAAATTATCTGTGTTCTTTTTTTCTTTATTCTTGCGGTGTGTCTATGTATCACATCAAAGATCCTTGGTAGTCTGGATTAATTGATTGATGTTGAAATATGAAGATGTTGCTGCTGATTTGGTGCACAATGCAAATGTTACACAGCAACATTTTGATGCTGCTAGTGGCTAATGTTTTGGGCACAATTACATTGATGTGTCATCATTTAATTTGGGAATATTCCTTGATTCTAATGATTGGCATAGGTCACCTTGTTTTTACTTTTTCACTCACACATATGGTGTGTGATTTGTAGTGGAATTCCGTTAGAATCAAATCTGCCAGCTATGCAGATATTTCTGATTTTTTCCTTAGTTTTTATTTGGTGCAATGTGTAGTACTATGATGTATGGTGCTCCACTTCTTTTCCCTTTATATAGTTGTACCTTGTACTCTTTCAAATCATCAATGAAGGCTCAATTCCATTGATCAATTTCTAAGTTTCTGCTCTTATGAGTAATATGCTATCAGTGATGCAATTTCATTTTCTTAAGAATTGATGAGTGCGGTTTTCCCCGACACCATGGAAGCTTTAATTTATTGATGACAATATAAAATGAAAGTTACTGAACTTTCTGAACTAAGATATCTTAAGAAAAAAAATTAAAGCAAAAAGAAAGTATAAGATATATGTATTAGAAAACATGTAGCAGATACAACCATATGTTCCATACCAAAGGAGAGTCGCCCTGTAGCTGTTTTAACTTAATCTCTCATTCTGTGGTTAGCAGATTAAAGGTAATGCATTGTTATGGAACTGTATTTTTTTAAGTTGATATCCTCTTTTATTTCATTTCTCCGTTGTGTTCATGAAGTTTACAATATTTACTTTTTATACATTCCTTTAAAAACTAATTAGTTATTACTTATTCTCTCTATTTCTAATCTTTGGTATCTTTGGCCTTTTATTTTTGTTCCAAAACAATAGATCTTTTATTGAATCTTGTAAAGTTCCAAAGTATGGATTAATTGTCCCAATACTCTTTTATTTTAATTTCAATTATTCTAAAACTCTACAAAGGAGGTATTTTCATAAACCTAGGTTTGAATTGGTGGTTTTAAAAAAAAATCAAAAATTTGAGTTTCTTGGTTTTAGCCCCTCAAAAATGTTTTGTTTATTTTTGGTCTCTATAAAATTTGAGTTTTTGACACAGTTGGGCATTCATCAAATGGATAACAAAAGGTGTGGAATTTCCAATTGAAGACCCTACTTAATATATGAATATTAGAATTAAAAAAAATTCAACTAGTAGAAACAATCTATATTCACCTCCTTTGAGGTGCCTCCAATCCAACGAGAAGATTAGTAATTGCGTTCGGCGGTGGATACTCTGGTCTCGACCAAAAAATCTATATTCACTATACATGGAGTACTAGTTTACTATAAACTTGTATTTTACCTGTGCATACGCACAGGTGATACCGTATGGTCGGTGTATTGTTATGACGTTGTTCCGGCCAAGATTTCCCGGCCCTAACATCCGCTCGGCTCTTGAAGACTTCGCCCAGAGAGGGACCGATCCCCGAAGTCAAGCTCTGCTCTCCCCAGAAAAGAAATGATGCGTAATCAGAGGGGAAATATCTCTAATTTCCCTCCCTTGTCTGTAACGGTCAACTCGGCCACTATGATGTAATCAGAGGCTAATGAAAGGATCCAGAATTCATTCTCTCAATTCAAACTCTCTTAACACACACAGACACACGTTCGGTCCTTTCTCAACAAGAGAAACCGACAGTAACATTGGTGGTGTGAAAAATCCGCAAGTGTATGGTTTTCGTCAAGTAGTAAAAAGATCGAACCCACAGGGACTGTGATTTTTGAGTACCAACTAATTATAATCTATTTAAATTAAGAAAGAAAATTTTTTAATTAATTTGAAGGAGAATTTGTAATTACCAAATAGTGAAAATCAAATAGAATCTAAGATTGTAAGAAAATAAAGTTTGTTGTTATAAAATAGGAAGAGATCCTAGGATTGGGATTTCCACAAGGATTATTTATGATTGCAAATTGATTTTCCTTTTATTAACTTTGATCCTATTTGAAGGTGAATTATCCTAAGGAAGCTAATGTTCTCTCTCAAGTAACAAAAACCGTGCTCAATTGAAACAATTCCTACTTTCGTGGTAATCGAGAGACTAAACCCATTAAGTTCTATGATAATTCATCGGTTCCTCCAAAGACTAAACCTACTTTCGTGATTTAGGTCTCAAGTTCAATCCTTAAAGTTCTAACAATTAGGTTCACCTCTCAGTTCTTCCCTAATTATATATGAAATGCAAATAAGTGGCCAACAAATTCACAAGAATGAAAGGCAATAAGGATAGAATCAAAGCATGATCAAATTTAATAAAAAGGGAAAATAGTTCAATTCGTTCTCATAAACATACCAAGGGTTTTTTACCCAATCCTGGAAATAGAAAACTACTCAATCATATTAAAGTTATAATCCTCTGAAAAGGTTGGGAAACATTCAAACCAGAATTTTTGAGAAGAAAAGAAGATGAAGACTCTTGATCCTTGCCTCTAAAGCTTCTCTCCAATACGAAGTTCAGAACCCTAGGAAAGTATTTGTAATTCCTATTTATAGTAAAGCACAAAAAGGGCCCAAAATAGCCCAAAAACTAGGTTAAAAACGCTATAATCCGAAACTGCAACAGCAGGGTGTGGGGCGAAACACACCCAAACACACCCAGGTGGTGTTTTGCAACAGCACTTGAAATCTTCACAGCAGGGTGTGGCGCGAAACACACCCTGGCGGTGGACTAATCTGTTTGTCTCTTTTTCATCCGATTTCTTCCAAAATAACTCCTAGCTCCATATCAACCTCTCCAAGCCACTTTCCAACACTAAAAAGCTCATTTCCTACAAAACACAACATACCAAATGTAATTATCCAAATCTACAAAAAAGATCAAATAAAACTAAAGAAATTATTACTAATTAAACTAAAAATGCATGAATATAACAATGAAAATATGATGCAAATATGGACACATCAAATTACCCAAAGCTTAGAACTTTGCTTGTCCTCAAGCAATCACTATGGCCAAAGTAAGAAGAGGAACCAATAGACACAATGAGTAAGAAACCCGAGATAAAATCACATCAAGTAGTAGGCATAGGCAACTCAAGAGCAAATAGAGGTAATCATTATCAAGTCCAATTAGAGGCTTAGGCTCCTTGAGATCATGCTTCACACCAATAAGGACACTCTTCTCTCCACTCTCAAAGTGTTTAAAAGGTAAGGTGATTCACTCAAGGTCCTTCAAAGAAAATACTCTACCATAGGCTTGACTATCAACCAATTCTCCACAGTGTTATTTGAAAGCACATCAAAATCACAAGGTCTTTTCAGGGTTGTAACGGGGCCAAAAGTAATAGATAACAGGTAGGAAGAACAAAGAAAGGGATTACGGGGTAATACTCATGAAAATTTTAAGTTCTCAAACAATATGCTCAACATACACAATAATGACCAACCAGTTTCGGGCACATGGTCATAGTACTCTTGTTCCCTAATTTATTTTTCTATTTCATTTTTTTTCTTTTTTTTCCTTTTTTTTTCAACTTTTTGCACCAAAATTACATTATTGGAGGTAAACAATAAGAAGAAAGGATAATCAATTTTTTTACAACCACATTGCTCACTTGTACTCTAAAAGGCACCCCCAAACATATTTTTCTTATCAATTTGGGTACCAAGAAAGAAAATTAGCATTAGGCTCAAAGTGGGCAACTAGTGGTAACATGTAGACAAAAACTCTGGGGCTTGAAAGAAATACCTAAGTGCCTTGATCATTTTTAGATATGCCAACAAATTTATTCAGCCTTAAAAAGGTTTCAAGTCAAGTTCTAGAGCGCATAATCAGAGAGGGAACAACACTCAGCAAAAAGAAGAGGGGTATTAGTTAAGATGTAATATAAACCCCTATATTGGCCCAAAATCTCACATTTGTAGCTCAATTGATGAGAAACACAAAATCAGGAATTTATGCTAATTATCAACTTGTTAAAAATCACCTCTACAATTACAGATAATTATAAGGTCTTATAGCCCACCACAAGAACACAAAATTGGGTTTCAAACCATTGATTTCCTAAAAGTTCCGAAAAGAGTTGGCACAAAAAAATTTTCTTATGAGAGAAAGATATACAATGGGGGTAAAAGATGATGAGATCTAAAGTAGATTTTGAAGTTTAGGATCTTGAAATTTAGCAAATCAACAATTTTCCCACACAATCTAAACACCAAGAACACAAAATCAAAGACACAAATGAAACAACACTTACTTGAAGGGAAGAAGATGCAAATATGGAAGATATGGAAATGGAAGTGGAGAAGGAAGTCCACCACTTCTTCCTTGGGAAGATGATAAGGACAACACTATTCTTGAGCTCTCCTAGCCTCAAGGTTGTGTGCTCAAGGTTCTCATCTCAAGAAACCTTGGAGAATCTATGATAAACCTTCACCTACACTAGCAACTAGCCACTCACCACTCACTTAGGTCTTAGGGCACTCTCATGCTCAAAATGTAATAGTGAATTTCATTCATCAAGTTCTAACAATTACACTTGGAGTTCAAGTATTTATATTGTGGGTTTAATGAATCCTAGGCCCACACTCTAAAGTCCAAGAGAGACACAAAACAAGACCCAATGCCACAAACTAAATCTACTAGGCCATTGCCATTTAACCAAGGCCAACATGGCTCAAATAAAAGTATCTTTGCAACTATTAAATGAAAATACAGAGCATAGGAAACACTAGAGTTGGTTATCTAGAAATTCCCTACTATTTACATAGTCACCTTTAATGTGTTCTTGTCTTAATGATTAGGTTGAACACATTGAAGTATATTCCCTTGAATTGTTGTTGAGACTCCTTCTTTTGATTTTGATTCTTTATCTTTGTGGCCTTCATCCAAGCTCCATGTGGGATCACATCATTCTCCCCCTTTTAAACTTCACTTGTCCTCAAGTGAACTCCCCCTCTTGGAAACCTACATCAAAGATGGACAAAAATAACTTATTTTGAAAAATAAAAGACAAATAAACTAATGCAAAATTTGGTTAGGCTCCACCAGGATCAAAAGGGAAGTGGGTTACTTCAAATAAAAGCCTAATCATAGAAATTCTTAACACTAGTTTCAACACAATCCAAAGCATTATAAACTTCCAAGCAAAAGAAAAAGACCTAGAGAAAGGAATGGATAAAAGAGGGAAAATATTATACCTTTGCAACTTAAAAACATTAAGCACGTTCTCCATTACCTTGGCTTTACCACTTAATGGCTTACCTTTGGAAGTACCACCAATATTAGAGTTGCCTACCACAACTACACTTGTAATGTGCTTGTCCTCATGTATCTCACAATTCTCATTTTTAGAGGCATTATAGTGCTCTTGGTCACCATCAAGCTTTTCACCATTTAAATTTATGTGCTCTTCCGATGCTTGTGAAACATCATTATTTGGAAGTCCTTCAAATGGAACATCATCTTCACTAACCTTATAAGAGGAATCAACAAAACTAGAAGAAAAATTAGCATTAGTGGTCAAGCAAACAAAATTATTAGAATAGGAGAGTTTGGATGACTCTACAAACATTGGTTCTAGTTCCTCCCTACTTCGAATTTTTGGAACCTCTTTAGAAGTTTCCATCATTAGAGGCTCTCGGCCAACCCTAGTTGCTACATCCTCCTCATTGATTTTAACATTCATTTCCTTTTCTTCTTCAAAGCAATTTGGTCCTTAAGCATTTCATAAAGGCTAAGAGAAGTAAGATGAATTTCCAAATTGTCATGCCTAAAAGAGTACTTGTTAGCATATCCATCTCTTGTCAAAAAAAAGCATATCCATCATAGAGTACTTTTTTATCATGTTTCCATGGCCTACCTAGGATTAGGTGGGCGGTCTCTATAGGTACAACAACACATAAGACTATGTCTTTTTAACTATGAGTAGAAAAACTAACAGACACTTTTTTATTCACAAGAAGTTCTTCTTTATCTTTATGCAACTTGAGCTTTGTTCCGGACTGGACCAAACCCTTCACCAGTGGAGGCCCGGCCCATTCCCGACTCGCGGGAGAACTACACTCGAACTCCGTACTCGACCAACGGCTACGATCAGTACCACATGATCCAACGGTTCAGGTACAACGCCTCGTCTATAAATAGAGGTTCTGCCCTCCAATTCCAGGTACGAGTCATGCCTAACAACTGAAGCGCCCGGCGCGCAACGCACTTTCCGAGCTCTGCTTGTCCCGATCTGTCGGGTTCAGCCCGCCTAGCTCGGAGACTCCCCTGTGCACCCCGGCATCATTCCGGGATCACTTTCTTTATATCTTTGTGCCCTCTTATCTCTCACATACTAACTTGGGCGTCGGAGTGTTTGCAGGTACCACCCACCCGACGTGGATGAGACTCGGCCTCAGACATCTCTCAATTCGACTTTCGAGCAACAATGGATCAAGACGGAAGCAATCAACCAATCGTGCTCCTGGTACAGGTTCCACCCGGCCTCAGGAGCCACGCATTTGTACCCCGGTACCGAACATTGACAACAACAGTGGGAGGACGTATACGTGCTTCCACCTCAACACTTTCCTTTCTTTCAGTTGCAGAGTCTCTTCTCGCTTTTTGCAGGATCTGCTCGCCTCTCAATCACGGCTTGAACCCGAAGAATCTGCTCGCCTCTCAATCATGGCTTGAGCCCGAAGAATCCGCTCGCCTCTCAACCACGGCTTGCGCGCGACTTGAGAGCCCATCCAATCTCGGATCTTTTCGAAGTACCTATCCAGGGCCTTTCCCGTGGACCTCAGGCGTCCATTTCAAGGTCGGTCTTCATCTGACCTCTTTATGATTTCTTTGCAGGTTATCGTCCGCCCGGGTCCCCGACATGATTCCCACGCCCGGCCTTCAGCCCTCAGCGGCTCCAATAGCTCTCTGATCTCCGAGCTCCATGCTCCATCAGAGAGTCAGACCTTCCCTCTGGTGTTTGAGCTGACGAGCTCCACCAAAGGCCAAAGGGTTCCCAATTTCGCCCCGCGCGAGCTAACCTCCCTCTGATCTCCAAGCTGACGAGCTCCATCAGAGGCCGAGGTCTTCCCAATTTCGCCTTGTGGGAGCCTGCAGCGCCCCTAATCAACGCTCCATCGGGGTTGAAGGGCGGGGGCCCGCAGCGACCTCCGTTGGAGGAATGTTTGGAGAGAGGAGCCCACAGCGGCTTTCTCATCTAAGAAGACCATGGCCCGCAAAGGTTTCCACGTCACCTGAGTACGAAGAAAGGGGCCCATGCCGGCCTTTCCCCTCTCTAAAGCTCGGACCTCGACAACTCTAATTTTGCAGGAGTAACGGAACCTGAGGGTTTCCTATTAGTCACCTCGGATGTCATACAAGGCATCTTTTTAATGAGCAAACAACCGTCTCACAACAGCCCGCGCTCTAACAATGGTCTCTTTTCCTACTCTACAACGGACATTCATCCAAAGCATGCATACGAGATGGGAAAATAACAAGTATTAATGCGAATAAACATATTAAAAGACCGAAAAAAAAGAGACGACGCCCAATGTATGTTACAACCAGGAATTGGCCCCAGACATGCCCAGGACCAAGTCAAAAATAAAAAGAAAATACAAATATTAACAAGCTCCAGCCTCGGCCTCGGTGTTCTCAGCAGCATTGGCACCAGCGACCTCCTCAACAGCGGGGACAGCGGCAGGGTCGTAGATCACTGTGTCCTTATGAACGATCCTCCCGCCTTCAGCCTTGTATTTGGCATTCAACAGGGTGGTGTTCAAGCCGGGCTCCAGGACCAGGCCATATTCAAGCAACGTGCAAAACCAGACATGGCAGCTTTGGTCACGTTCTAGGTAAGCACGGTCTTGTTCGCCTTCAGCTCCTCCACTTCTTTGGATTTCTCCTCCTTTACCGCCTTAGCTGCCTCCGCCCTCTCCAATGCCACCTTCAGATCCTCTTTTAGCTTGGGGAGGTCGGCAGCAAGCTTTTGATGATGGGAAACCTGAGCACGGGCATCCTCAAGTTACTTTTGAACACCCTTCAGCTTCTCCAGTTGCTCCGTCAGGCTCCAGTTCTTTTCAGAGTAGGCTACCAAATTACAATCTCGGTAAGAACTGAGCTCACGACATATTCGAATGTATTTGCCTTGTAAATATCTAGTTTCAGCATCAAGGATGGAGATCTTACCTTTGAGGCGGTCAGTCATCCTGTCGGCTGCGAGCTCCCGCAGCTCCTTGATAACCCCCGCACCGATCTAACCGACACGGATACAGGCTTCAAAGTCAGCAAGGGAAGCTTTCTCTTTGCCTTTGTTTGTATTTTGTTGCGAGGACCTTTGTTTTTTTGCAGGATCCTGGATAACGACCTCGGTGTTGCCTCTTTTCTTGCCTGCTTCAGAGTCTGGCTGAGGAGTACTGGAGCGGACGGCGGGAGACTTGTGAGGAGGTTTTTTCTGGTTTGCTTTTTCCTTGTCTACTGCGGCCCCCTGGAGTGGGATTGGCCCGCGTTCTTTTCTGAAAGGCCAACCCAGAAGGCTTCTCCATAACCTTCTTCGCAGGAGTCTTTTCAATAGTGACTGTGGTCTGCACCCCAGCCTCCTCGAAGACTAAATCCAAGTCTATATCTTCCATTCTACCTGCAAACAACAAAGACACGTTAGCAACAGTAATATACCGAATTTGACACTACACAACTAAGTAAAAAAGAATTAAAAGGCGGATTACGGGTAGCAAAATAATGGTCCAACTTGGCCTTGGACATGGCCAAAGCTTCTATCATTGAGCCACAATGAAATCGAAGGCCGGCCTTGACCATCTGTTTTCCCCATTTGATGAATAGCTCATATGCTTTTTTGTCCTCTTCTTTCAGTTTTTCAGGATTAAACATGTAGCTTTGGGTGCTGATCTCAACCCCATCTCGGACGTAGTGACTCTGATCCCAGAAGAGGGGGAAGTGCCCAGCCACCAGCTTCTGATTTTTGAAGTTGGCAACGGCAAGCTTCGGTGCACTACTCCTGGCTTTCAGAAAGAAGAAATTTGGTTTGAAATCCCGGTTCGAGTCGTTAACAGGAAATAAATAGGACTGACTCGGGTTGCACCTTAGGCCGACGTGTCCATGTCTTGTGCCTTTGGAACCCGGCTCCGGTAAACGAAGCACATTGAAGAAGTAGAAGAAAACTTCTGATGTCGGAACCTTCCCAAGGCGCTCCATGACCAACTCGAAAGCGGACAAAGCCCCAGCCGTTTGGCGTCAACTGTGAAGGGGTCACGTGCAGAAATTTGAGTACACCCTTCTGAAACCCGGACAGTGGAATCCGAATTCCCATGGTCTCCAGTACCACCCCATACATGAAGAAACTGGCTATGTCGTGCTCCATGCACACCGGGAATTGCTCAGCGTCCATCAGCTTCCATCTTTACTCCGCTGGGCCAGTAATGAATCTCTCGTAAAAAGACAAGGGCATGTCCGGCCTCAATCTCGCGACGGTGTTGCAGATCTTGGTAGACACCCAGGGGTATTGATCCACGACCAAGACCTCGGGCTCCTTCGCCACTACCTCCACTTCCATTTCGGCCTCAAGCTCCTCCGCCCAAGAAACAACTTCGTCGTCGTCAATCTCGGGGTTCTCCTCGACAGTACATTCTGAGGTCTGGCGAATTGGGTCCCTGGCCGAAGCGCCCGACGCAGCCGGAGAAGGAGCATAGGTTGAAGACATTAAAGAAGGGGCCCCCTTCGGGGCCGACATCGGATCTCCAGTCGCCGACTTTCTCAAAATTGGCTTACCAGGCGGAATTCCTAGAGCCGGCCTTTCCTCACTGATTGTTCGGACCATGATCTGCAAGGGGAGGACAGCGCCATCACTTAATCTATTCACATAGTTCTCTCTATCTTAACTTGCAAAAATCTATGTCTTGGCCTCGGACACACCCGAGGCCAGACGGCTCCTCCCCTTGGAACGAGCAGCGGCGACCACTGGCCTAGTGACGCCCACCGCGACTAAAAATACTAAAATGCATAAGCAAGATGTAAAATGCGGACCTTTAGACAGAAATTTGCAGATGTTGGACCGAATTTTGATCTCGCAGGAAAAATTCCCAGGAAACAATGTCGCCGCTCGAAGATCTGACCTCGCGCGATCACCATAAGATTCGCCTTGGAGAGTTCAAAGTCAGGGTAAATGCAGAATGACCAGAAAGGTCCCCAATTCGCTCTTTTATAAGAGGGGGAGATGAAGCGTCACAACGGAATAAATGCGCGACTCTTCAAATCCTCACGAACAGGTATTCAAAAAATTCCTGAAACAATATCTCTGTGCTCAACTCACCTTTTCAGAAGACAAGAAACAAGCCGAGACCGAGCTCAGATCGCCCCGCCCTCGATTTCTAGCTTAAAAACAAGACTAAAATCTATTCTTTGCTTTAAAATACCAAATCAAGAATCGATTCTTTACTTCAAAAACAATTTTTTTCAAACACTAAGTCATGAATCTATTTTCTTTAAAAAACAACAAGTTATTATTTGTGCCTAACCTATTTAACATGTTTTTATCAATTGAAAACATATATGTTAGGTTTGATTGTGTGAGTGCTAGTGTGTTGATTGATTTGAGCCGATCCTCAACTAGGGACTACCCTTAACACGGACTTACTTCTTGAGTTGGTTGTGTCTTAGAATTCCATTTGTCACTTTGTCTTAGATTACTTCATCATCAAAACTTAACCTGCAACACAAGATATCCACACGCCCGAAGTCCGTACTCGACCAACGGCTACGATCAGTACCACATGATCCAACGGTTCAGGTACAGCGCCTCGTCTATAAATAGAGGTTCCGCCCTCCAATTCCAGGTACGAGTCATGCCTAACAACTGAAGCACCCGGCACGCAACGCACTTCCCTAGCTCTGCGTGTCCCGATCTATCGGGTTCAGTCCGCCTAGCTCGGAGACTCCCCTGTGCACCCCGGCATCATTCCGGGATCACTTTCTTTATATCTTTGTGCCCTCTTATCTCTCACATACTGACTTGGGCGTCGGAGTGTTTGCAGGTACCCCCCACCCGACGTGGATAAGACTCGGCCTCGGACATCTCTCAATTCCACTTTCGAGCAACAATGGATCAAGACGGAAGCAATCAACTGATCGTGCTCCTGGTACAGGTTCCACCCGGCCTCAGGAGGCACGCATTTGTACCCCGGTACCGAACAAGCTTATATGGTGTTGGATGATCAAAGGTGTGAAGGTTGAGTTTCGTAACTAAACGGGTGCTAGCCATATTAATACAACTCTCACCTACCACTTGCAAACAACATAGACTATTTTGAACACGACATCTTGCATGGAATAAAGAAGAAGTAATAGCAATAGGAATAGAAGTAGACATTTTCTCCTTACCATGTGACACCACTGCCGAAGCTTTATCGTCTTCAAAGTTAGATTGAAATGCTTCTTCTATGTTTGCATCGGTGTCCCTCCTTCTATGTCTCCTTTCGTGTTCTTCCTCCTCAACATATGCATCTCTTCTATACCTTTTAGGTGAAACATGTCTCCATAGACTTCCTTTGTACCTTTCATTCATCCTTCAAGTGCAAAGTGGAACCTACAAGAATAGTTGGATAATAACAAAACGGTCCAGCCATCAATAAGTCCTCACAAGTGTATTTATCTCACCAAATTTCACTCCACTCGTGTTTAGGCTTTTTAGGAAAAGAAACTTTCCACTCAAGGGTTTTTTTGGGCACACAAGTGTAAAATAGGGTCACTCAGATCACTCTATTCTCCAATGATCTCTTAAGAGTGAACCTCAAAAGCCTCTTTCCAACCTTGATGTTGATATTACTATAAATTCTCAAGGAGAGTATTGCCAATCACCAAAGAATGGCAAAAAAGGGAAAGAAACTACTATGACAAATTTAGGAATTTTAAAGACCAAAATAAAAACAAAAAAAAATTGAGAGAGCTAAACCAAATATAGAATATTTAAAGACAAATTTAAATTACAAAAAAGAGACTCAAAAAGATTGGTAGCAGCGCACCAAAGAAAATGCAACAAAGTGAGCAAATAAGACTCCAAGGGCAAAATGGTCACAAAGTCCTCAAAAAAAGTTTGAGAAACATTCTCAATGATCCAAATAACGTTCGGTATCAGTGGAATTTTTTGTGGAATTTTTTGGAATTTTTTGATGCTCCCGTGATTAGGTTGATGCCTTTTTTTTAAAATAATACTTTTTTTGCTGTTTTTTTCTATTTTTCAGTATTTTCGTTTTTTGATTTTTTTTCAATGACTCAAATAATACTAGATTTTGAGACAAACAACCTGGCTTTTGAATCACTGAAAAAGAAGATATATTGAACCCAGAAACACAATTTGAATTTTGAACAAACAAAATTTGGATCAAATAAATTTGGAAATGAAGAACAGAAATATGAATACCAAGAACAAGTGATTTCTTAAAACAGGTGTATCTCAATGAATACTCAACAAAATCAGACAAATGATTAGGTTGAACATATTGAAGTATATTCCCTTGAATTGTTGTTGAGACTCCTTCTTTTGATTTTGATTCTTTATCTTTGTGGCATTCATCCAAGCTCCATGTGGGATCACAACAAAATATGCTACGATGCAAATTAAAAAAAACTAAAATATGATGATATGCAAAGCAAAACAAAACAAAACAAAACAAAATGAATATGCAAAACGAAATGAAAAATGCAGAAAAGAAAACACCCTACCCCAAGCTTAAAATTTTCATTGTCCCCAATGTAAAAAGTAAACTTAAAGTAGGGATGAAAAGGAAAGACCTCCATGTAACTAATTTATTACAGCCAGAAACAAACGAAAAGAAAGGTGAGAAACCACCTGGATCCCATAACTTGTGGTAGAAAGACCAAGATGTGCTCCCAACATGAGACATTCCTTCTGGTTCCCATAAGTTGGTATAGAAAAGCTTAGTGATGGTGATATTATAAGAGCTTCCTCCCGGATCCCATGGCTTGAAGCATAGTGATTGTAGGAGGAAATGCCGGAGAATTATGACGTTCTCGTCTACCGGCAATTGACAACCTTCTCCTTTGACCTCTTCATGCATTGATTTTCCATGAAGCACAAGAGGCTCATTTTTTGGAGTTGACTTTGATGCATCCACATATGCATCCAATCCATCATACTTAACCAAATCAACAATCTCTTGTCCATCGCTAGATATGAAACAATATTCTACCTTATCATCCTCTATCACCACTTTATCTTCAATAAAGTCCACCCCCGAAATCATATTCTTTAGAACTCTTGATCCATGAGGCTCTTCCACTAGCAATTTGGAACATTTCACAGCTTGTATCTCTAATTGAAGCTTCATTTCATTAATTATCAAAGCATGTTTTGCAGAATATTTTCCATCTTGCATTTTTAATCTTTCAAGTTGAGCTCTTATTTCTGAAGTCTGGCGCTCTATGCTCTGGATTACAATTGCATCCATCTCCCAAAGAAATCCTAACACATCGGGACTCAATTTTATGTCAAGTGTGGTGATAGCATCAAAGATGACAGATAAGATTCTTGTTCCTCATTGGAATATATCTTTCTTTTCTCATTCACGATACAATCAAAAACAATATAATAGATTTGGTATTCATAACTAGGATTCTCAATATAGTAGTCCATATGATGCACCACCTAGCAAGAAGAAAGCTCAAAAGAAAACAGATCAAAGCAACAAAATAAATAGAACTTCAACAAACTACTTTTTTTTGTTTCTAATATATAAATTCCATAAGAAAAAACTATATTAAAAAGGAAAAAAGCAAAACGAAATCTTGCTTGATGGTGCGCATCACACAATCAGGCCCATTTTTTTTTATAACCAATTTAAATAATTTTTTTATATATATAAATAAAGAACTACTTAATTCAACTAAATCAATAATCAAATTGAAACTTCAAATAAAACACAGTCCCCGAAAACGCCACCAAAACTTGGTGTAAAATATCCGCATGTATACGGTTTTCGTCAAGTAGTAAAAAGATCGAACCCACAGGGACTGTGATTTTTGAGTACCAACTAATTATAATCTAATCAAATTAAGAACGAAAAATGTTTAATTAATTTGAAGGAGAATTTGTAATAACCAAATAGTGAAAAATCAAATAGAATCTAAGATTGCAAGAAAATAAAGTTTGTTGTTATAAAATAGGAAGGGATCCTAGGATTGGGATTTCCACAAGGATTATTTATGATTGCAAATTGATTTTCCTTTTATTAACTTTGATCCTATTTGAAGGTGAATTATCCTAAGGAAGCAATGTTCTCTGTCAAGTAACAAAAACCGTTCTCAATTGAAACAATTCCTACTTTCGTGGTAATCGAATTCAAACTAAACCCATTAAGTTCTATGATAATTCATCGGTTTCTCAAAAGACTAAACCTACTTTCGTGATTTAGGTCTCAAGTTCAATCCTTATAATTCTAACAATTAGGTTCACCTCTCAGTTATTCCCTAATTATATATGAAATGCAAATAAGTGGCCAGCAAATTCACAAGAATGAATGAGAGTCAGAATATGAATGAATCTAAACACTGTTTTTCTCTTATATATAGGACCAAAGGGAGTTCTCTTTATCAGCGTTATAAGTGTGAGTCATTAGAAAAACTAGAGCATTTTATTTCATACCTTCTTAGTTCTTCACGTAAGCGACGATGCCTCATTCATTGCTCAATGTCACGACCTCTAAGTAGCATTTCTAGCCTCCTATAAACAACATGGAGTAAAGTATATCAATTGCATTCTAACCCTAAGGACTAAACATATCAAAACTTCACTAAAGTTCAATAGATATTTAAATGTTCAAGTGTTTTTGAAATTTGTGTAGAAAATATTTGTGTGTTGATATTTTTTAAATGTTTAAGTGTTTTTGAAATTTGGATAGGTGTTCGTAATGACCAAACAAGTAAACTCAGAGTGGTCACCACTAATTGCCCATTTGAAAACTAAATTATTCCTAAAGACAAGTTAAACTCAGAGTTACTATTAGTAACAACATATTTTTTTTCGATAATTAGAATTTTATTGCTTATGTCTAACCAAAAAGTTAGACAAAAGTCAAGCTACATTTAGTAACAACATATTTTTTATGTGAGTTTGATTGTTTGAAAAAAAATATTCTCGGAAGCATGATTTTTTTAATAATGATGAAGCAAAGAAAACACTCATTCTTTTATAAAAGTGGGTGTTTAAATGAAATATAAGGCGTGTGAACAGCAATGCCCAAAAAATGTGACAGCCCATAATTTAAACCAAACGCCCATAAACATGAATTAGGTGAGGGGGTTACGAAATAGTAAACGACGAGGTGCAGCTAGGATGCAATTACTATATTTTTTTTAAAATAAAAGGAAAAACTGATGCAGGGGGTGATGTTTAAAAACAAGTGGCTGTATCTCTACTTATTGTTAATCTAATTCTGCTTTTTTGTTTCTAAAGTTTCAAAACTGTGAGTTGGTTCTTAATATTCTTTCAATAAAACAAACTCTTGTTTTTGTATTTAAAAAACCGGCACAATAAAAAATTTATCTCTTGTTTACTCTTTGTCTCTTTCTATTATTCTGTCACTACTCACAGTAATTATTTGATAAAAAAACAACTTAATCATTAAATAGAAAAGCAAAAAATTTAAACAGGTATTTTCTACAATTTAGACTCATAACATTTAGTAAAAAACCAACCTTTATCCTTTTGATTCTACTGCTTTTTCTTCCCTTTTGCTACCAAATTCGATTTCTCTCTTTTTTATTGTGTTTAAACACTCTAATATATGCTTCGGTGACTGAATTTTTTGTGTGCCTTTCACTGTTCCTATCTTCAGTATTTATAGGCAAATATGTATGGTGTAGGTGACAAATTCTGAAGGAGTAGGTAGAGGTAGTGCTGCAAAAGCTGTCTTATTGGTGCCAAAAATGGCAAAATGCAAAGAACAATAAGAAAGAACCTTTAGCTTAGTTCTCAAAATACTTTTCACCCACAACAGCAACAAGGGCAGCAGCGCCCTGTCCATTCTTTTAAAATTTTATTTTATTATTTTGTACTCCCTCCGTCTAATATTAAGTGTCGTTTAAGATTATGCGCGTGTATTAAGAAAATGATTTTATATATTAAATTTTATGTTAAAAAAATGTGGTAGGACTAAAACACCCTTACACTTTTCTTGGTTTGTGCAAAAGCACGTATTTGATATTCCAAAGTAAGAGTATTGTTGGAAAGTAATAATAAATGTTGTATTTGGATTCTAAAGTGACAAATAACTTAAAAAAAAGAAAAATGGTAAACAAGACACTTATTATGAGACACACGGAATATTATTTTCTTAGTTTTTTTGTTCCTATGTGTAACTAACTTTGACTACTTCTTTTTCTTTTATCTCTCCTTTTCTATTTTGTAAAAGCTGGACAGATTAAACACACACACACACATATATATATATATATATATATATATATATATATATATATATATATTCAATTTTTGGTTTTGTTTTTATTGTTTGTTTGTTTTTTGTTAATGATAATAATAAATTCTAATGCTGTCAAAAATAATAATAAATTCTAATAATAATAACAATAATAATAACGCACAATCGCAAACGACCACCAAATAACACGCGTAAACGTACGGTTAAGCTCTCGTAACGAATGCAAACGATATATTTTTTTGAAAACCAGAAAATACGGGTTAAAATTAGATGTTTACAAAGTTATTATGCTAATTGATATTTGGTTTTGAAAATTATAGAAAGCCAAAGAAGCTGAATAGTGTGATAGTGTGGTGGTGGAGAGAGAAAGAGACCTAGAGTGAGGGAGAAGAAGTGAGAGCAGTTGTGATGGTAATGGTGAGCAAGAGACCGAACTGAAAGAGGCGAGAAGAGAGTGTGGTGGTGATGGTGTTTCACAGCTATGGTTTGCCGGAGACACAGATGGTTCAAAGATGTATTCCCCTCACTCTATTGTTATCTTCTCTCTCTCTATATATTTCTACATTTGTATTTGTATTTTCGTTTGTATTTGTACTCACCACACATAAAGAAAGTTACTTTTTTTTACACATAAAAAAACTTGTATAACATATGTAACTAATGTATAATTAGCCCGTTTTTTGTCAAAAATAAAGGTTATTAAGGTATCAGAGGTGAGTAAAGCCTCTACTACTAAGTACTAATACTCAAGACATAGAGGGGCTTCCGGCATCTTCATTTTTTAAGGAGAATGAATTTCTCAATATAGACCAAATATACTTTTTTAGAAACAAATAAATGGTAAAAAAGAAAAAAAAAGTAAGAGGTATGATTAGCAGTTTTCAAACACGTGTGAGCCCAAAACCAAAGTCATTTAAACACTAATTAAGTGAGAGAAATGAAATTTTGGAGAACACAAGATAAATAGAGAGAGAGACAGTTGAGGAATTCACGGTGGTGGAGGATACGGTTGTCGCCGGCGGTGAGGAGAGAAAGAGTGTGGTGGTGCAGTGGTGGGGAGAGAAAGAGAGACCGAGAGTGATGGTGATGGTGAGAAAGGTAGCAAAATGAGAGAGTGTGGTGGTGATAGTAGTATTTGTTGTTCTTAAAAAATTAGAGAAGCCTATTTTGTAAGAAGGGAAAGGCATTTAATGAATATTTGCACCAAATCCCTGATAAGTTCATTGATTTCCTAGACAATATTGTTGAAGTACGTATTCCCCCTCACTCTATTTGTAACACCCCACTTGTTTTAAATAATTATTAGAAAATGTTTTACAAATCGTTTTATTCAATTGTGTGTTTTGGGTTTAGGGAGATCTAAGTGTAAACACCCCAAATGTCTTAAATTAAATTATGTTTTCATAAAAGTTAACTAGATCCATCTTGTTTATGTTAAGTCATTTTTAGTATTTCAATAATTGTATATATATATATATATATATATATATATTGCTTTTAGGCTTAAATATGTTTTTTGGTCCCTACAAATACGGGGTCTTTTGATTTTATTCCTTGCAATTTTTTTTTAAAAAAACTCCATGTAAAATCAATTATTTTTTTTCAAATAAGTCCCTCTGTTAGATAAACGTTACAAAAATGCTAACTTGACTAACAGAGATCCTACGTGGCTTTTATATTTATTCCTAATTTTTTTATTCTAATTATTTGGCATCCAGATCATCTTTTTTTTTTAAAAAAAATCTCTCAACTTCTGATGAGATCCTAAGTGCCCTCAGCATGTGGAAAGAATCCTACAAAGAAAAAGAAAAATATTTCGCCCCTAATCATGGGATAACCAATATTTTCTATTTTATTTTAAATTTTCGTATTTTGTTTTAGTAAAATAATTATAGGTGTCTTTTGGTCTTTCCTAAGTTAGTTTTTGGGTTTTAAAGTCTTGTTAAGTCATTATAATGGCTAGTGAATTTTTGATGAGAATATGGAGTCGACAAACTTGTTAATAAAGCAAACTTGTTGATCAAGAAAGACAGGTAGAGCAAAAAAAGGGGCAAAAAAACCATGTGGGGGCAAAAAAAAATTTATTTACCAAAATAATGAACTTTGTGGGTTATTTACCAAAGTGGGCAAATTTTTTTTATAGTTCAGAAGTCGCCCCCCCAGGGTGACTTCTGAACTGTTTTTTGCAATTTTTTTTTAAAATGCAGTTCAGAAGTCGCCCCCCCAGGGAGACTTCTGAACTGTGTTTCACAAAATTTTTTTAAAATACAGTTCAGAAGTCGCCCCCCCAGGGTGACTTCTGAACTGTGTTTTGCAATTTTTTTTTTAAATATAGTTCAGAAGTCGCCCCCCCAGGGTGACTTCTGAACTGTGTTTTTTTAATTTTTCAATAATTATATATTAATATATAAATACCTAAATTAATTTATTTTAAATAAAACAATAGTATTTAGATAATTGTAATCCAAATTTCCTAATTTAATTGAAGGGTCAGAAAGAAATATTACAACACAATAATTTATTTAAAAGACCAACCGAAAATTACAATAGTTATTTAAAAGAGTAATCCGAAATATTACAACACATTAATTGCGGTTAGGACAGTTGTTTCTGTTGTGACCCTCATTTCTACAAATTCCGCATCTTCTGGTGCGTGTACCCCTTTCTCTTTGATCCATCTCTGTACGAATACGGGTAGACTGTGGACGACCCTTTTTATCTCTCCGTTTAGTGGGATCATGCTTTAGTTCTAAAGTATTGAAATAAGGCCATGACGTCTCAGTTGGCAAGGGTGGGAACTCGACAATGTAAGTATTGAAAACATTCTCCATTGTGTACGGTGGATCCACGAATTGCATGTGGTCGTACTTGCATTTTGAGCATGCTGCGATGACATGTGAACAAGGGTAGTGAAGTGCCTGGAATTCCCCACACTCACACGTTTTTGCTCTGAAGTTCACCACGAATGTTCGCGCAGGTCTACCACTTTGTGGTCGTACAAGTTCTTCAACTCGGAACAATTGTTGGGCACGATCGTGAACCGCGACGTTATGGGTTTTTGAGACATTTATGTTCCTGGCAATATTTTCCAACAATTTTTCAGAGTACATAGTTCCGGACGTCAACATTGCCTGTGCCTGTGTTCCCCTTTTGACGAAAACCTCGTTCATCCTGAAATATGTTGCATCTATCAATGAACGAATAGGGAGATTCCGCACCCCCTTAAGAACATTGTTGATGCACTCTGCAAGGTTTGTTGTCATGTGCCCCCAACGGGAACCTCCATCGCACCACTGCAACAATTGTTCTGCGGTTATGTCTTCAACCCAAACCACCCCCACACACTTTGCAGTTGGGACTTCCCGTTGATGGAAATGCCGTTACTGGAAGTTGTGAAAAAAATTGGGATCGAGTATGCGAACAACTTTTGGGTAAGCCTATCTCAGCAAATGGCATGGTAGGCAACCAAATTAAGTTCACTTGGCTACAACGTGAATTTAATAATGTTCCAGAGGGCGCTTCCAACCAAGTGCGAAGACAATATTGTAGGGCGTACCTATTGCAGTTGATCGGGGGATACATACTCCCAGACAAATCATCAAACAGAGTCAACATAAAATACCTACCCCTATTGAAAAACTTCGATGAAATTTCAAGTTACAGCTGGGGGTCAGCATGCCTAACGAACTTATACAGAATGTTGTGTAAGACAGCTACATGCTCCTCACGCACCATGGGTGGATGTACTCTTTTGTTACAGTCTTGGGTCTGGTACCGCATGCCGTTCCTAGCACCAGACTGCAACCGTCCTTATGAATGGCCACTAGCAAAGAGGTAAAAAATTGACACAACTTATGAATACTAACAATTATATTTCTTCTTTACGTTAACAATTTTTTTTTTACCAGATGGGTTCGCACGCCACTTAGCTACACTAAGTGTCCAAAAAGCCTTGTTTTGTACAGATCAACAATAGACCGCATGACACATGAAGAGTTTGAGTGGTTGCCATATCGGAAATTCAATTTGCCAAAAATAGCATATCGGCACCAAGGCATATGGACTACAAACACGGCTATGGTCTGTTTCCATATTGTAGAATGGCACCATGCGGATAGAGTGACCTTGCAATTTGGCCTCGTCCAAGACATACCATCAGCACCAATAGATATCAGCCACATGCACAACATCACCATGCAGGGAAAGACTGATGTTAATTGGGCTGTATATCACAGCCAGTTAATTGATTTATGGAATGATAGAGAAAATCGATGTGTTGTGGGTCGACCGTGCTTTGCTAAACCAACGCAGTCAGATAAATACATGCGCTGGTTTCTAAAAAAATCAAGGCCATACATTTCAGCCGACCAACATCTAAGGGATCCACGTGGTCTTGCAAATGTTGGTGATGTGGATGAAGATGATGAACAAGACGTGCCAGCTCCCCCAACTACTCAAACCGAACGTCGAGAACGTAACCGTAATCGACAGCGACGTGCACCACCAACTCAACAAAACACCCAAGAAGATGTGTCTCACCGCCACTCTATCTCCCACACACCAACATTCCAAGAAGATGTGCCTCACCGTCACTCTATCTCCCACACACCAACATTCCAATATTACGAACAATACAACCAGTCAGTGGAACATACTCCTTTTCAAGATACATATCGACATTCTACCACCAAAAGGGACCACGATATGTTCTATGAGTGCTTTGGGGTCCAACCCGGCTCTGCGCAATCTGTGGCGTTGCTTCATCAAATTCAAGAGCAGACCGGCGGTGCTAGTTCTTCATCAGTTCCCCAATATTTTCCAGAGCCACCGCCGCCTGCCCCGACTGAGGAAGAACATCAACCACCACATCGGCATCAACGTCCATGGCGTGTCCCCCAACCTCGAAAGTGTGGAACTGGGTCTCATCTTTGTTAATTTTTTTCTGTACTGTCTTTTTAGTTTAATTTATCAAGTATTGTAATTTTATATTAACTAAGTTATTAATTTTAAGGGTTTAATCTTATGTGACATTTATTACATTTGGATCAATAATTTACTCTTTTATCTTTAATAGTGCTTTGTGCATAGTGCACTATTAAAGTGTGCATTGTGCAGAGTGCAGAGTGCATAGTGCAGAGTGCACTATTACTGTGTGCATTGTGCAGAGTGCGCTGTTAAAGTGTGGATTGTGCAGATTGCATAGGTCTTAATTTCTTTAATGACCTAGATTTTGCCGACACTATTTAACGGCCTAGATTTTGCCGACACTCTTTAACGGCCTAGATTTTGCCGACACTCTTTAACGGCCAGGATTTTGCCGACACTAAACCCTAAAATCAATGGTTAAGATCATCCAAAATCAACGGCTTACATACGATCACCCCTATTATAAATACGTTCTCACATTACACTCAAATTCACACCAACAGTTTACCCTCAACCTATATTTCTGATTAATCTTCTCTTCTCTGGTTCTTGCCAAACACTGTCGCCCAACCCGCTGAAATGGAATGGCAGTTGTGCCCAACCCAGTACTCAAATGACAAATTCCTAACCGCACTTTATCACAGTGGAACTGTAACCACCGATGAACATGGTGTTGTCTTTCGTTGTCCTGATCATATCTTTTGTAGGATGAATAAGGACATCACATTCGCCCAACTCAAGGAGAAGGCTGAGAGAAAAATATGGCCAGAGGGAGGGTGGCGTAAAGACGTGGAGCGTATCCGTTACAGAAAGTACAATTGTGGAGATGACGGGACATTCCGTTATTCTGTCATGGAGATCCAAAGCGACCACGACGTTCGCGCAATGATGGAAGGTCATGCTAACATTCCAATGGGACGTAGTCTCTTGGAGCTGTACGTAGACACAATACGCACTCCGGAAGAAATCATTCATCTTCTGCGACCACCCCCACCACAACAAGTCATACCGGAAACAGTCATCAACCATTACTGTACACTTCACTGTCAGGCCCATGTTATGTATAGGGAAGAAGATGGTGTGTATTTTAGTGGTCCAAACACCATTTATTCCAGCCTTAAGAACAACATCACCTTCGCAGAACTGAACGAAAAGCTAACGGAAAAGGCGCGGCTGGAGGGTGAGGAGCAAACGATCACTCGTATCGTTTATCGCTGCCCCCGGACCGGCGAAGGTAATCGTATTCGGTGGTGCGTAATGACTATCAAGACTGACAATCACGTTCGACAAATGTTTCAGCAGCATGAGATGTTTCAACCTCATACTCGGAGTCCTATCGAATTGTGCGTCGAAACAACTATTTCCACCCATGAAATCATCCGTCGGGTTATCCCTCCAGCGGTCCAATGGCCACTACCAGAAAATGTTTCGTGGAAGTAGTTTCGATCATGTTTTAAAAAATTTTAAAAAATTTTTGCAAAACACAGTTCAGAAGTCACCCTGGGGGGGGGGGGGGGGGGGGGCGACTTTTGAACTGTATTTATTTTGGTAAATAAATTTTTTTTTTGCCCCCACATGGTTTTTTTGCCAAAAAAAGGAGTTAGAATATCTAAGTCATTTATGACGCATTCAATGTCAA
Source organism: Astragalus glycyphyllos (assembly GCA_963573325.1). Taxonomy (NCBI): domain Eukaryota; kingdom Viridiplantae; phylum Streptophyta; class Magnoliopsida; order Fabales; family Fabaceae; genus Astragalus; species Astragalus glycyphyllos. The sequence continues at coordinate 46,726,358 of OY754313.1, read as the reverse complement.
ATCAACAAGATTAATTATGATTATGTTTTATTTTCTAGGTATTAAATATTGTAAATGCACTTATCAATTTATTTGATAATTGCATGATAGTGGGAATTTAATTAGTTTATTAGGATTTGATATTTATTAGTATATTTTAATTTCTAGGGACATTTGGGTCTGAGGTTCTTTTGGGTCAATTGGACCTGAGGTTTTCTATATATTGTAATTCATTTGATGAAATAAACCAGTTGAATATTGAGTAAAAATTTAGAGACGTGTCTCTTTGGTTCTTCGTGAGCCGTTATATCCGAGCTTATCGGTGTGTCGTGGCGCTCAACCCCGACTTATCAACCGGAACCTCCATAACTGGTTGTGACGTCTTTCGACTTATCGATCGGTCTTCCATCCCCGATTGTGGTGTCTCCATTAGTCTCACTTTCATGACTACCGAAATAGTCACCGACGGCTCCGAGGTTGCCATCAACTTCCTCTCATCTCTCTCTCTCTCAGCGTTTCTTCGCCTCTCTCTCAACTTCTTTGTCTCGGCGTTTCTTTGTTTCGCACTTGGATCCCAAGTTAAGTTTAGGTTTCATTAGCAATATTATCTTCCATTACGTCTCTGCACTTTCTTTCTCTCTCAGCACTCTCCAAGGGCCAACCATGTGTTCATTTTCCAACACCTCCTTTCTCACTCCCCACCATCTCTGCACCTTCTATCTTATTTATAGTCAATTTTTTCTTTTATGAAAAGGGTCGCTATATATTAGATTATTTACAACCATTAACGATTCCTGTTGGGGTTTCAAAGAGGGAGTGCTTTCAACTTCTCTTTAACGCATTGGTGTGGCTCTTGTTGTAGATTTGGCTTCTTCTTTGTGTGAGAACAAGTTGTAGTCGGCATTGTAAGGTTTCTTGCGGTTTGCAATTTGATTGAAAAGGGAATGTGAAATCTCGCATCGACGTTATACAAACAAACGATTAGGGGTTCTAATTTCTGACCTCAGATTTGGAGCTTCTTCCACCGATAGCTCACTCAAATCTGAAGCTTTGTTAGCTCATCAGATCCCGTGACTCACGGGCTCACTCAGATTTAGGAATTTTGCTCGTCACTTTACTTCTTTTTAGGTTTTGAACTCTCTGTTTTTTTGCTTTTCCTTGCATTTTTCCTTGGGCTATACAGCAACAATGTATGCGTGATGAATGCAAGGTTGCTTGCTTCCATATTTTTGTTATCTATAAAAAAGATACTGTTGTTTTTGAGTTTCCGAAAAATATTTTGGAAAATCGATCCACCGAAGAAATTACTGGGTTGAGTCGCGGACTAGGTCGCTCTCTTTAAGACGTTTCGTGGCACTGCTCAAAGTTGTGCAGACAGACTATCAACCATGACGTCCCCAGAATAAAACAGCCCAGTCAAAACTGTTACGAAATATCACTGCACAGTGAAATTTCGCTCAAGAAATACACCTTCAATATGGTTAAAAAACCACTCTAAATATGGGTCGTAGACCACTCTTGAATATGGTTCGTAGACCATTCTTTAAAGTAGAAGAGAATTAAAGAGGGAGAGGAGAGAAACCTAGAGGAAGGATTTATCGTCCAGTGGTGTAAGGAATGAAGTGAGGGAGGGGCCTATTTATAGGCTTCAATCTGACTTGTTGCGCAAGTAGATTGTTGGAGAAAAATGCTCAACAGATAAGAACGGCCTACTTGCTGCGCAAGTCAAGCTGTTAGAGAAAAATCCTCAACAGCTAAAAATGGCTAGTTCAGCGTACCTGGTCAGTTCAACGAATCTGGACGAGGAACGCACCAAAATAAAATAAATTAATTATTTTCGCAAAAAATAAATTACACCTCACAGCCCAAGCCCAGGCCTGGGCCCGGCCCTGCCGGTCGGACGGCGGCGGCGCTCACGCGTGTGTGGTGGTCAGTTTATGGGCGTTCTCTCCATTTCACAAATTTAGGTACCCATTAGGCTCCAATCCAAGGTGTAAAGTCCACACTTATAAACACTCTTAAAGTGTTTATTCTATCCAATGTGGGACTTTTTCAATTCACAATTACCAAAGTTCCAACAGATACATGATCTGTTTGTGATTTAGAGGAAGGAGACGATGGAGGAAAATGATCCAGATGGAGGAAGAAAATGATGGTTCGTGTGATTTGGGATTTAGGGTTGCCTTAAAATACACCTAAGCAAATATAAAATAAAAGAGAAAATAAAATATGAGTTTTAAAATTTTAAAAAAATATTAAAAAAGCCACATAGGATTGATTTCTCTTTGCCATATCAGTGTTTTTGTAACTGAGGAGTTAACAAAGGACGAAATCAAAAAGTTTGTATTTGCAATGACCTTTTTTTTTTAAAAAAAATTACAGGAATTAAAATCAAAGGAGCTCATATTTACAGGGACTAAAAACATATTTAAATCTTGTTTTTATTTTTATGAAAGAAAGTATTTTTAAAAGTAAATAATGAGATGCAAGGAAAAAGCAACGATGCTTGAGTATTTTTATCATATCATATATTTACTTCAATATGAAGTAATTGTGTGATCTTTTAACACTTTCTTTTCAACTTTTATGTTGGGTTTGCATGAGAATGACATATAAAAGGAATTTAACACCTCATGCTTCCTATGATGATGTGGTGGAAGAATTTCAACTACCTATATTAGTGACTCACCTTTGACCTCTTGGATTGATGCCAACAAAAAAGAGTAGCCACACCTCATGCTAATTTTGCATGGCATGAGTATAAATAGATGGCCATTTCCATAGTTCTTCCATCACTCAAAACTTCAAATTCTTTCCTTTTCTTGAAAGAACCTTCGACCATATACATTCACCCATTTGCACCATTTTTATTTTTATGCTTTATCAACTCAAAAACATTTAAACCAAGTCTAGCCAATCATATTGTTGAGTTCATAGTTTTGTAGCGGTGTGGGTGCTTGAGTACGTGTCGGCATTACCGGATCGAGTATTTTGTTTGTGAAGTATTTCAGGTGGGGGCAAGATATCGTATTCGTCAGGACAATTAGAGTAAAATTTTAATATAAATATGTGCAAAGTGACCCAAGCTCTACTAGAGTTAAAGAGTCAACGATACCTAAAGATAATTTGACTATTCTTCGGAGTCCACGTTGTGCCAAGTCCAACAAATTTGCCCCACAACCAACAATTCCCAGGCAAGACGCGCCAAGCAAGCAAATTAGTGCTGAATAAGAATGGCATGACCAAGCCCAAAATTTGTTGCTCGTGAGGCGCCTGTGCTAGACAAGGCACGCAGTGATGTCCCCAAGCAACAGGCACACAAGGCACCTACGCCAAGGGCTCAGTGTAGGCGCCTAAGCACAGGGCACCAAAGCACCCAGCACCCAAGTGCCCACACCAAGACATCCGAAAGGCAACCACACCACGTTGTGCCAAGTCCAACAAATTTTCCCCACAACCAACAATTCCCAGGCAAGACGCGCCAAGCAAGCAAATTAATGTTGAATAAGAATGGCATGGCCAAGCCCAAAATTTGTTGCTCGTGAGGCGCCAGTGCTAGACAAGGCACGCAATGATGTCCCCAAGCAACAGGCACACAAGACATCTTCGCCAAGGGCTCAGTGCTGGAGCCTAAGCACAGGGCGCCAAAGCACCCAGCACCCAAGTGCCCACACCAAGACATCCGAAAGGCAACCATGCCATGAAGTGCCAAGTCTGGCGAATTAATACTGAATAAGAATGGCATGGGCACGCCCAAGTGTTGCTTGAGTGGCATAGATTCTAGACGAGGCACAACATGACGTCCCCATGGAATTACGGTTTTTTTTCCAAAAACATAACTCCATCCGATTCCCACATTTGCCATAGAAGCATGCAACATGTTGCCCAAAAAGGGCAACATGTTGCACCAGGAAGGGAGCCTGGCGCACTGCCATGCGCCTGGGGCACGGGCTGGCAGGGAGCTCCCCCTATAGTAGACAAACGGACCAAAACCACTCCAACTTGTGCGTCGACACTTTTTTTCTCCATATATAACGCCCTTTTTTGGAGTTCCACAACGAATTTTTTCCCAATATTTTGCAGGGTTGGAGACCCTATTGAGAGGTACAAAACTACCAAGTTTTGTAATTTTTCGACAAGCGCTCTATTTATTATGAATTTTTTACCGTAAAACTTGAAAAATACACAATAAATCATAGAAATTGAATTTTGAGTTTCTTTTTTTTCTGGGACTTCCTAGTAACAATTAGAAGAACTTCAGGATCCATTTTTTCATTTTGAGGTCCCAAACTCTGAATTTGAGTTTTTTACCGAATCGCACAAAACCGTGATGCCGAAAAATACTTTTTTGCACTTAGAGTGTGAATCTTGGCTTCTCCATCTTTCTGGGAGCTACTGGGAACATATGGAATTCCCTCAAAAATTTCCAATCGATTCTACCAAGGGATGGATTTTATTTAATTTTTTGTTGGAATTGGCAAAAACCGTAAAAATACAGAGGTGCGTCTAGAGGTTTCTATTTCGCCACTCTATTTTTCTGGGACATCATGATATCATGTACAATGTTTCCACCAAGTATTTTCCAATTCTTCCAAGAGACCTATTTTTAACCATTTTTTGAGCAAAATACCTTTTTTTTGCGACTACCGTAAAATGCTTGGATGAGATGTGCTCCCCACCAAACTTAACTATGGACACCGGGAATGAAGGCACATCTTAAAATTTCTAGGAAATCATGCTTGAGGAGAAATTATTAGTCGTGCCCGGGGAGGGCACGAGTGATGTCTTGCTCATGGCGCTTTGTTGAGGCACTGTAAGCCTGTAATTTCGACAGGCTTCATTGTAAATGGTCAACAAGGCCTGACTTATATTTCGACGAAGACCAAATTATTTCGACAGAGAAAATGGTCATGCGCAAGGAAAACTCGACAAGCTTCCGGGGAAGCAAAAGCAAGAGAGAAGGAAATAGACACAAGCTTTCGACAGAACAGAAAACAGAGCAGTTATGCGCTGAAGACTAGCAGTTCGTCGAAGTCTGATAGAGCGGTTCTGGTCGAAAGTAGGAGTAGCAGTTATTAATTTTCAAATTTCTAGGCAGTTATCGAGTTCAGTTTTCCCCCCTCTTTTCCTTTGTATAAATAACTGTTTCTGAGAAGAAACAGAGGTCGCAAAATCACAATACAGAACTCGATTCCTGAAACTCTAACTTCCAAGCCAGAGCGAAAAACGAGTGGAAGAATCGCTGTACGTGATCGTGTACCACTTTTACGATTCAATGCAATTTATTTGTCTTTTCTTTACAATTCACGCACCATTTACTGCTTCTTTTCTTTTCGATTCTGTTAATCATTGCAAATCGTCCCCTTTTTCTACATTTTCTGAAACACAAACCGCTCGCAATTCAGAGGCAATTGCTTTGAGATTTTTCTAGTTTGATCTCACAAACCTTCTAATAAAACTAGTGATTGTTTGCTAAAAACACCAGCAAACAAATTGGCACGCCCAGTGGGACTTTGCCTTTGATTTTGTTCATTTTCGTATTCTCTTATTTGTATTCGCTGTTGTATGCACTTAAGAAGTGGTAAAATGGTTCGTTCTAGTACGAATAATGCGTCTAGTTCCAACCCTGTGGTCTCACATGGGCAAGGAACAACAATGGATTCTGCGAGCATTAGCGCAGGACCATCGTCGTCGACAACCGTTCCTTCATTATCAATGACTAATGTTGGTTCAACGCAGTCAGAAATGGCATCTTTGCCTATGTCTTTGCCGTTAAGTGAAGGGCTTCGTAGCCCTTACATGGCAATGGGAAACGGTTTAGACCCACGTTTGAATAACGTGCATCTACCCCCATTTCCTCTGGGAATGTATGGCATGCCTACTGGAATGCCACATATTTCGACCTTTTCCCCTACACATGTCTCTTCTGAGAGTGTATTTGGTCGGAATCCCCCAGCATTAACCAATACGTCTTTGTTGGCCCTAAGACAGCAAGTAGACGAGAGTAATCACGATATGGTTAATATGCTTACCCAACAAATTGGTACAGTTTTCAATCCATTGATTCAAAATACCAATAACAGTTACCAAATGTTGGCAAATCAGATGAGTAGGATTGCAGATTTCTTTGGGGCTCCAGCGGTTAATAATAGGCAAGTTCCTATTATTGCGGGTAATGCGTCGCCAGTTAACCCCCAAGAAGCAGTTGCAGTCGAAGCGTCCACAATTGTAGGCGAACTACAAGGGGCAGTAAACCACGTCCCTGAAGTAGTTTTGGTAAATAGACACTAGAACGCTGATGAAGTTGTTCGACAAATGCAACAACACAATGTTGGCGCAGAAAACAATATAGCTACTTTAGTCGAAACTATTTTGGCGCAAAATGGACTTAACATAGGTTTACAAAGGCCTAACTTCGTATCACCATTATGTGAATACGTATTACAAACTGAGTTACCAAGGGGATGGAAAGTTCCCAAGTTTACTAAGTTTGGTGGTGATACAAATGAGTCCACAGTCGAACACATTGCTCGTTTCTTGACTGAGGCTGGGGACTTAGCACAAAATGAGAATTTGAAGATGAAATACTTTCCAAATTCTCTAACTAAAAATGCTTTCACTTGGTTCACGACCTTACCCCCTGGTTCTATGTTCACATGGGGGCAATTAGAAAAGGCATTCCATGCACAGTTTTACATGGGCCAGTCGAAAATTAGTCTTAAAGAATTGGCTAGTGTTCGGCGCAAAATGCCTGAAACTATTGATGATTACTTAAACAGATTTAGGCTGTTGAAATCTCGTTGCTTCACACAAGTCCCTGAACATGAGCTTGTCGAAATGGCTGCTGGTGGCCTTGATTACTCGATTAGAAAGAAATTAGACACATCTCATTTGCGAGATATGGCTCATTTGGCTGATAGAGTTCGACAAGTTGAAAGGCTTAGAGAGGAAAAATCTAGGTCGAATAGGTATCATAAAAAAGAAAAAGTGGCATATGTCGAAGAAGAATTCGACGTTGCATATAGTAATGTCGAAGAGGAGGAGATAGACGTGGCTGAACTTAAGCCTGGTCCTCCTTATACCTGTAAATTATTAAGGCCTGCGAATGGGAATAACCCTGTAGAGCCTAAGAATGATAGATTTATGCCTAAGACTTATACTTTTGATGTTACTAAATGTGATGAAATTTTTGATCTTTTAGTGACTGATGGTCAAATATTAGTGCCTAAAGGCCTTAAAATACCAACTCTTGACCAAAGAAAGAAAAAGGGTTATTGTAAGTTCCATAATTTTTTGGGACATAACACTGACCGTTGTGTGCTCTTCAGGGATATTGTGCAAAAAGCAGTTGACGAAGGAAGACTCAAATTTGCTGATAAGAAAATGAAAGCTCCTATGCAGATTGATGTTGATCCATTGCCTAAGGCTAAAGCTATGTATTCTGAACCTGTCGAAGCTGATGTAGGCATGGTGGATGCTCAAATGGCAGACCCTCCTAAGTGCGTCAAGACTGCCACCGAAAAATTAAAAGGTTTTATGTATGCTGAAGGTAAGAAACAGGAAGTGACCCTAAAAGAATATGATGGGAAGATACATGCTGTGTATCCAAAGGCTGAGGAAGAATTGATAGATTTCCTCAATCGGTGTAAGTGGAATAACTCTGAAGTTATGCTTTGCCCAAGGTGCAGCGCTGTCTTTGACAAAGAAGCAGCCAAAGCTGTCGAAGGTTATCAGGATCAACAACAACGTAAAAGAAAATGGCTTGATAACAGGCCGAAATTTGATTTTGCAAAAGGAGACCTTCCTGGCTATAAGGCTAATGTGTCAACAAAGCTTTCAACAAGCGAACGACAATTGGCTAAGGAGAAGTCCTCAGCGAAAGGGTATTTGAAGCTGTCAACAAATAAATCCTTCGTCCCAAGTGCTGGTGCTCCTGTCGAAGCGTGGGTGCCTAATAATCAACGTGCTAAAGCTGTCAAGCCAGGTACTGATGCTGCTAAGTTTAATTATAAGAATAACTATAAGGGTAAGAACCCCATGACTAGAACACAGTGGCATCGTTACCGAAGACAACAGAAGAAGAAGGCAAACTTTGACATTAATCAAGTTCCACGTAGCATAATAGTGGCGAACAGTGAGGTTCACAAAGCTGAAGTTGCCACAAAGAGGAATGCTGATGTTGCTAGTCATGTGCGTGCAGCGAATAAGGCCAAAGGCAAGGCTGTAGTAACAGAAAAGCCAAGAAGGCCTGCTCTTGAAAGAATATTTCCTCCATTGTCAACAGTGAAAGAAAAGAATGCTGATTTCGACATGGATGAAGACATGGAGTCTGATTTTGATGATTCTGAAGATGATTTCGATGTTGTTTGCAATGTGGTATCAATACTGCCTCTTGAGTACGATGTTATCACAGTACCAAATGATGTTGAAGAGGATTTTAAAGAGGATATGGCTCATCATAAGCCAATGTGTTACTATGTGATGAACGATGGTTGTGTCGAAGACCAAATGGCTACCTTCGAGAAGCCCGATATGAGTATGCAAAACCACTTAAGACCCCTGTATGTCCAAGCCAAGGTCAATGGTGTTGGAATTAACAAAGTGTTAGTGGATGGTGGAGCTGCAGTGAATTTAATGCCACATGGCCTTTTGAAGAAGATTGGTAAGTTCGACACTGACCTCAGGCCACATAACATTGTCTTAAGCAACTATGAAGGCAAAACTGGCCATTCTTTGGGGGCCATTGAGGTGGACTTAATCGTTGGTTCCATAAAGAGGACTACATTGTTCTTAGTGATAGCCTCTAAAGCGAATTTTAATTTACTCCTTGGTAGAGAGTGGATCCATGGAGTTGGTGCTGTCCCTTCAACTTTGCATCAACGTTTAGTAATGTGGAAGGAAGATGGTTTGGTAGAATATGTCGAAGCAGATCAGAGCTACTTCCGTGCTGATGTGAACCAAATTACCAAGGAAAATTTTGAGAAACAAATGGCGAAGATCGCGCCATGTTCATCTTCTAATGAGGCATATGTTCCTGCGGATAATGTTTTTGCCTCAGTTCATCTTAACCCAAATTATGGTTTCGTTTGGGAAAGAGAAATAATGGGAGATGATAGTGTTTATCCTGATGGTGTTCTTCGACCAACGGGGTGGAACACTGGTTCTTGAAAATGTTCTTATGTCAGTGCCCAATGCATGGGACAAAATTACGGCCTATATGGCCGAAAACAAGTTTAACGCGGCTATAGAGGCCGAAATTATTCAACAAACAATGGCTGTCGAAGCCAGCGAGTTACGTGAAGCAAATGGCATAGTCATAGATGAAAGACTTGACTGCATTTATGATGATGATCCATTAGGTTTTGAAAAGGATCCTAGAGATTCGGCAAAACATATGCAAGCTCAAGACCCGTTAGAAGAAGTTGATTTGGGAAATGGCTCAATAAAACGGCCAACTTATATTAGTGCAAATATTGATGCTTCTCTAAAAATCCAAGTCATCACATTGCTAAGGGAGTTCAAAGACTGCTTTGCTTGGGATTACGACGAAATGCCTGGGTTAAGTCGAGAAGTAGTGGAAATGCAATTACCAATTCGACCAGGGAAGAAACCAGTGAAGCAAGTGCCAAGAAGATTTTCTCCTCAAGTGTTGGCTAAGATCAAAGAGGAAATCGAAAGGCTATTCAGAAACAAATTCATCAGAACTGCCAGGTATGTCGAATGGTTAGCCAATATAGTTCCTGTAATAAAGAAAAATGGGACTCTTAGAGTTTGCATAGACTTTAGGGATTTAAATAATGCAACTCCCAAGGATGAATACGCAATGCCTGTGGCAGAAATGCAAATAGATTCAGCAGCAGGATTTGATTATCTTAGTATGCTCGATGGTTATTCTGGGTATAATCAAATCTTCATTGCTGAAGAGGATGTGTCGAAAACTGCTTTTAGATGTCCGGGGGCATTGGGTGTTTATGAATGGGTAGTAATGCCCTTTGGATTAAAGAATGCTGGTGCTACATATCAGAGGGCCATGAATTCTATGTTTCATGATTTTATTGATGATTTTATGCAAGTATACATAGACGATGTGGTGGTTAAATCTTCCTCAGAAAGTGGTCATTTAGACCATCTTCGCCGTTCTTTTGAAAGAATGAGGAAATATGGATTGAAATTAAATTCATTAAAATGCGCCTTTTGTGTACGTGCAGGTGATTTCTTGGGTTTTATAGTGCACAAAAAAGGCATTGAAATCAATCAAAATAAGACTAAGGCAATTATGGAAACGAAGGCCCCTTCGACCAAAAAGGAGCTTCAGTCGTTGCTGGGAAAAATCAATTTCCTTCGAAGATTTATATCAAATCTAAGTGGCAAAACACAAGTTTTTTCGCCATTGTTAAGACTGAAGAAGGAGGAAGAGTTCAAATGGGAACCAATGCATCAAGCAGCCTTCGACGAAATCAAGTCTTATTAAACACAAAGTGCTCAAATTGTATATAGCAGCTTCCGATAGAACAATAGGTAGCATGTTAGCACAAGAGGATGATAGTGGTGTCGAAAGAGCCATTTATTACCTCAGTAGGGTCTTAAATGATGCCGAAACGAGGTACACTCCTATAGAAAAGTTGTGCCTTTGTTTGTATTTCTCGTGTACAAAGTTAAAGCAATATATAAAACCAGCTGATGTTTCTGTTTATTCGCATTTTGATGTTATTAAACATATGCTGTCGAAACCAATAATGCATAGCCGAATTGGTAAATGGGCTTTGGCTTTGTCAGAATACAACTTAACTTATCAACCTCTAAAATCAATTAAAGGACAAGTGGTTGCTGATTTTATAGTAGACCATTCTGTTGTCGAAGGAACATTAAGTTTTGTAGACATATATCCTTGGAGGTTGTACTTTGATGGTTCAAGCCATAAACATGGAGTTGGGATTGGTATTTTAATAATATCTCCTACTAACATTCCAACGAAGTATAAGTTTAAAATTCGAGATGTTTGCTCCAATAATGAAGCTGAGTATGAGGCTTTAATAGTAGGTCTTGAAATTTTACTTGAGCTGGGGGCAAGTCATGTCGAAATAAAAGGTGACTCTGAGTTGGTTGTCAAACAATTGACTAGGGAATACAAATGCATTAAAGAGCACCTTATCAGATACCTTGTTGTTGCCAATGCTTTGTTAAAGAGATTTGAGTCTGTTCACTTAGAACATTTACCACGAATTGATAATCAAGTGGCAAATGAATTGGCACAAATTGCTTCAGGCTATAAAATTTCAAAACAAAGCCTGGAAGAGTTAATTGAAATAAAGGATAAAATCATTTCTAATGACTATTCTTCCTCACTATTGTCAACACCAAAAACTGGGGGGGGCAACAAACGCAAACGAGGAACTAGTCGTTGTCGAAAAACGTCAATTTTTTGGTGACTTTGACTTAGCAGAAATTTTTGCTCTTGACAATATGACCAATAGTGATTGGCGAAGGCCTATTGTGGAATATTTGCAAAATCCCACAAGAAATACCAATAAAAAGATAAAATACAGAGCTTTGAGCTATGTGATAATTGGAAACGAATTGTTTAAAAAGACTCCTGAAGGAGTACTATTAAAATGTCTTAGTGAAAATGAGGCATATTTAGCAGTTTCTGATACACATAGTGGAGCATGTGGTTCACACCAAGTAGGCCACAAAATGAAGTGGTTATTATTTCGACAAGGAATGTATTGGCCAACTATGCTGAAAGATTGCATAGAATTTGCTAAGGGATGCCAAGAGTGTCAAAAGCATGCTGGGATACAACATGTGCCTGCAAATGAATTGCATGCCATAGTCAAACCTTGGCCATTTAGAGGTTGGGCTCTAGATGTGATCGGAGAGATAAAGCCAACTTCGTCGAAGGGCCATAGATATATCCTTGTGGGAATTGATTACTTCACCAAATGGGTTGAAGCTATACCTTTAGCCAATGTTGATCAAGAAGCAGTGATAAGGTTAATTCAAAATCATATCATTTATAGGTTTGGAATTCCAGAAACCATTACTACAGATCAGGGATCAGTTTTCACTGGTAGAAAAATGGTAGAGTTTGCTTCTGAAAATGGTTTTAAGTTGTTAACTTCGACACCATATTATGCGCAAGCCAATGGTCAAGTAGAAGCTGCCAATAAAGTTATTATTAATTTGATTAAAAAGCATGTTGGGCAGAAACCCAAAAATTGGCATAATACCCTTGATCAAGCATTATGGGCTTGTCGAAATTCACCCAAAGAATCTATCAACACTACTCCTTATAGGCTAACATTTGGACACGATGCAGTGTTGCCTGTTGAAATTTGTCTACAATCAACAAGAATTCAGAGACAGTGGGAGATTCCCTCTAATTATTATTGGAATATGATGCTTGATGAATTGGTTGATTTAGACGAAGAAAGGTTATTAGCTTTAGATATGCTTATTCGACAGAAAGAGAGGGTAGCTAAAACTTATAACAAAAAGGTTAAGTTTAACGCCTTTGATTCAGGTGATCTAGTATGGAAGGTCCTATTGCCTGTGGATAAAAAAGATAGAGTCTTTGGTAAATGGTCCCCAAGTTGGGAAGGACCATTTAAAATTTTACAAGTTTATTCAAACGGCGCATATGAGGTCAAAGAGATTGGCGCTGATGAAAGAATTTTGCGTATAAATGGCAAATACTTGAAAAAGTATAAGCCAACGTTGCAAGAAGTTAAAATAACGCTGGAATAAATATAAAGAAAGCGTAAAAACATGGCATTTAAGTTGCCAAAACATTGTCGAAAGCACAGAATAAAAATTGCTCAAGAATAAAATGGAAGAAATTTCATTATAACGTTGCCAAGTTACATGTGCCAAAGGAGGCATTTGTGAATTACATAGTGCCGAAAGGGTAAATAAACTAGGCATAAATAAAACGCTGAATTGCAGTTGGTCTTTTACGACCAAGTAACTTCTCTTTTGGGTGGTCTTCTTCGACCAAGTAACTTCTCTTTCGTCTGCGCGTTAGGCTTGTAAGCCTTTCAACTGGGCGTTTCCTTGCTTGGTAAACCTCAGGAAGCCCTTCAGAGAGGAGATATTGATGAATCTTCCTGCTCCCATTTTGAGTCTCCCGCATAAACTCAGAAAGTTGCAAGATCAAGTGACATGAAGAAAAAAGGAGCAAAGCCATAATTCGAAAAGATCAAAAACCATCACTTTGAACCTCCAGGCAACCTCACTGCAATTATGAGAGATGAGGTTACGCGGAAGACTCGAAGCAAAGGGAATGATCCTGGAACGGGAAAGGAAAAGAGGAAGAATCATGGAGTGGTGAAGATGAGAAACAAAACTCTTCTGTTTATAAGGAGAAGTATGAAAGAGCGTCAGTTGGTTACGATTTTGGCGTTCTGAGAAGTGAGGCATCACTTTAATTACGGCGTTAGTAACGTAACGGAAAATGGTGGAACCATTCAAAGTTAAAACAGAGAATCAGTAAACATAGTCAAAGGCCGAAATTACAGGCTGTTCAAGTTTTAAGGTTTGAATATGGATTATTGATGGCAACTTATGAGGTAAAAGAAGTGGAAGAATTGGAGAAGCCATATAGGAGATGGTGATAAGGCATTTACTGAGAAGTAAAACGTTGAAGGCCACGTAATACACCAATATAGGAGTAACGTCAACAACACTTAACAGTGGTGACATCAGGTATACAGCTATTTTACTCAAGTGCGAAGTTATTTCGATGGTGAATTCAAAAATGTCTTTCTCTTCTTCCTCCTCATGTTCAGTCGAAAAAGACATTTTTGGGGGGCAATTTGTTAGCCTGTAATTTCGACAGGCTTCATTGAAAATGGTCAACAAGGCCTGACTTATATTTCGACGAAGACCAAATTATTTCGACAGAGAAAATGGTCATGCGCAAGGTAAACTCGACAAGCTTCCGGGGAAGCAAAAGCAAGAGAGAAGGAAATAGACACAAGCTTTCGACAGAACAGAAAACAGAGCAGTTATGCGCTGAAGACTAGCAGTTCGTCGAAGCGTGATAGAGCGGTTCTGGTCGAAAGTAGGAGTAGCAGTTATTAATTTTCAAATTTCTAGGCAGTTATCGAGTTCAGTTTTCCCCCCTCTTTTCCTTTGTATAAATAACTGTTTCTGAGAAGAAACAGAGGTCGCAAAATCACAATAGAGAACCCGATTCCTGAAACTCTAACTTCCAAGCCAGAGCGAAAAACGAGTGGAAGAATCGCTGTACGTGATCGTGTACCACTTTTACGATTCAATGCAATTTATTTGTCTTTTCTTTACAATTCACGCACCATTTACTGCTTCTTTTCTTTTCGATTCTGTTAATCATTGCAAATCGTCCCCTTTTTCTACATTTTCTGAAACATAAACCGCTCGCAATTCAGAGGCAATTGCTTTGAGATTTTTCTAGTTTGATCTCACAAACCTTCTAATAAAACTAGTGATTGTTTGCTAAAAACACCAGCAAACAGGCAACTGGCAACATTTGTCTAGGGACCGAGCGCCTTCCTTTTATTTTAATTCTTTGATTCTTTCTTTCTTCCTTCCTTCCTTCCTTCCTTCTTTGATATATATGGGGACCGAGACGTCGTGGCGCCATGATTGGATCCCTGTGGCTCGGTGCCTAAGAACGTGACAGGTCGTGGATCCATGCTAGGATCCTGGGGCATGGGCGCCTTCATTTTATATTTATTCTTTGATTCTTTCTTTCTTCCTTCCTTCCTTCCTTCGTTCCTTCTTTGATATATATAGGGACCGAGACGTCTTGGCGCCATTATTGGATCCCTGTGGCTCGGTGCCTGGGAACGGAACGGGTCGTGGATCCCTGCTAGGAAACTTGGGCATGGGCGCATGGGGCACCGGCGCGGATCTTGGCACCATGGGGCACTGGCGCCAGGGATCCTGGCGCCCTAGCCCATCGGCGCCAGGGGCAGGTTGTGTGGTTCTCCCTATAGTAGACAAACGGACCAAAACTACTCCAACCCGAGCGTCGACACTTTTTTTCTCCAGACATAAGGCCCTTTTTCGGAGTTCCACAACGAATTTTTTTCCAATCATTTGCAGGGTTGTAGACCCTATTGAGAGGTACAAAACTACAAAGTTTTGTAATTTTTCGATAAGC